>JAOWBP010001760.1:44934948-44966351 GCA_028571105.1 Tragopan temminckii | reverse complement strand
GAAAGAAAGAAAGAAAGAAAGAAAGAAAGAAAGAAAGAAAGAAAGAAAAGAAAGAAAGAAAGAAAGAAAGAAAGAAAAGAAAGAAAGAAAGAAAGAAAAGAAACACAAAACAATAAAAAAGCTGTAAAATCTTTAGATTTGCAGTGCACGTGGATTACGCTTGCAACACGTGTGAGCCTCAGGAGCAGGAGAATGGAGTGTGCATGGCACAGCTCCCCAGGGGGATTCAACATGTGCAGACCAGCAGGGCTCGTGTCCCACAGGATGGGAGCGCTCAGGACATTCTCCACCAAGGGCCTTGGGTTTGGTCATTCCCTCACACCCATCTGAGGGTGACTGGCTCCAGCTGAGCCATCATACAAAGGAACTCTCTTGGCACAGACAGTGGGACCTTCTCCCATGCAACAGGAACATCTTGCAGTGAAGCCTCATGAGGCAGCTCTGTGGAAGCTGTGCAAGAGAGAGCAAGAGAAGATTAAGCAGGTTAGAAAAAAATCACCTGACTTAAGTGCGGCCCACAGCTGGGTGCTTCTCCATTCAGAAAGATGCACACAGTCAAATTGGGTTTCACTCTCCCTCTACTTGGACCACAGTTACAGATAGTTTTGAAAGTCAAAGGAGCTGCTGGGACCAATCCACATACCGAAGTGGTGCTACAGGCATCCTGAGGAGGAGAGGACAGCATGTAAAATCGCAGGTCTGAAGAATAAATACTTAGGCAAATGGCAGTACATTGTGATACTTTCAATGGCAGAACCACTGGTGGGATATAATAATTAGAGGCATACCAATGTAGTGGTACGATTATAGATTTATAGAATCATCTAGGTTGGAAAAGACCTTCAAGCACACAAAGTCCAACTATCAACCTGACCTACTTATGACAGCCCAGCTATTTCTAGTGTTACAGAGATTTTGGAGGGAGCTACACTTCTAAACTGGAGGTAGATTTAGAAAGAGGTCCACTGGGTGGCCTATGATACGATTAAAGCAAGAATGCTTGTAAAGTCAAGTGCCTGGTTGCCACTGCTGTTAAGGCTGCAGAAGTGGTTATGTGGCACAGTGTTGCAGCAGCCTGTTTGTACTGGACCACATCTTAGCCATGTGGCAGGTCTTTTCCTTCAGCAAGAACTCCATGTAGACCAAACCATAGCTGGACCTTGGCTGGAAGCACACAGAATATGCTGCTGTGCTTGTGAACACAGGTCCCATAGGATGACATACATATTGGCATGTACCATAGCTATGGTTGGTGTGTGTGACTGGAGGTTTCACACTGGTTCAGTACAAAACAAAAACAACAAAAGAAGAAGAAAAAAAGATGCCAGGCTTTGTTTAATAGAACACTAATTACACAGGTACTGGAAGATTTCTAATTCCTTTCGGCGTTTTTACTCAGGATTTAGATTCTGCTGGATACACCTAATTTTTAAAACCCTCTACATTTTGCAGTTTACACATTAGCATAGCGTAGGACTACTTTCAGGAACATATATCTGCAGATCTGGGGCATGAGCTGTTCTCATAATTTCAGTGGGATGGAGAGAAAACAGTTCAAAGGAGGAGGATGGGGGAAGGGAGGCATTTTCATATTTTTTTTAAGGAATCATAAAGAAACACAGGCAAGAATGTCAATCATATTTCTGTCTTTAATATTGTCAGGAATACAAAAGTTCACAGAGCACATGTGTGAGAGGGTGCTGTGCTGCCTTGACTACATGATCTGCATGATACATGTCAGAAGATGGGAATGTTGCTATGGCAATTGTTCCCGTTCCTGAATACTAAGTTGACGAATAAGCCAGTCCACAATAAAGCGGGCTCACTTATGAGCTTATCTGCTTGGAGATGTTAAATATTTTCAGTTTTTCTTGAAGAGATGCATAATTTTCTGCCTTGGCTTCTTAAAGCTGGGTGCTTCTCACCTCTTCTCTCCCCTCCACGCAATGTTTCTGTGATCTGGAAACTACTGAAGAGAGAAATTTAACAGAATTTTGTGTTGAGGACTGTTGGGGTTTTCTCACAGCTTATACAGCATCCTTCAATTTCCAACTTGATCAGAAAGCAACAAATAAAAGGGTCTTTTTGCTACATGCTACATTCCCAAAAGTCATTTTGCTGCTTCATAAAATTCTGTATCAGATTCAATCCAGATCATACTAGCATCTTCCCATTTACATTGTCCCCTGGCAGGACAGCGAGAGAGAGACCGGTAGCTGTTACTTCCCCTACAGCATTTTACTGTGCCACCCAGAGATCCCACTCCTTCCCCACTGTACTGCTGAGCCTCTCCCGCTCTGCTCTGTAGGTACTGTGACAGGAAAGCAATGCCTTGACCCTACGAATTGCACTTTGATTTCCATTTGAAATAATGTTCTCTTTTGCTTTCCTGTTTGCATATATATATATATATATATATATATATATATATATATAAAATCACTCAAACACCCGCCTAAAAAGAGAATGTACCATAAGAGCATGAGGGTTTATTTGATGCTTCATTGTCCAGTCATTGAATAATAAAGCCAACAGAAAATAATCATCAGTCACTGGAAGAAACACAACCAAAACAGCAACATAAGAGAAATTTCCTGTCAAGTTTAATATATATGCATAAATTCCAATAAGACCTACCACACTGCCTCAGACAAGTCACAGATTTGTGTGGACCCAGAGCTATCCACAAATACAGGACATCTTTGGAAACTGCAGGAACAGGTGTTTTACACAGAAGACTGACTTCCTGATGTAACATTCATTCGTTCTCTGTAGAAATACATTCTAAGTGGAAGAATTTGGAGCTAAGGCTTAACTCTGAAATGCTTATTCAGACCATCCAGCTGGTCTGAGGTTTTTGATACCCGCTTGACTCAGTCGGAGCTTATCTTCAGACCACAACCACCAGAAGAGATGTCAAAAGTTTCCACAGGGCACAAAGAGGTGAAAAACATTTACTTGTTTAGCAGAGTGAGGACACTTAGTGCTTTACCACTATACAGGCCCAGGAATTTTAAACTATGCCCTTTCTTTCTTTTCTATCTGAGCTCATTTTGTTTCTACAGTTTTAAAGAACAAATCTGAGAAGCCACTCCTGCTTCAGGTACTTTCCACATTTCCAAGCAAGGAGACCAGGAAAAACAGCAGACAAAGATAATTTATTTACAGTGTTCTGCACCAGCTAGAAAAGATGATGAGCTGCAGCTGAAAATTTGCTGACAATTTTAGTATACGGTGCAGCTTACCGCTGAATGGAGACCAGTACACACTGCTTTCTGATAAGCACCACCACCACATTCTGGGCAGGTTGCCCAGAGCAGGTGTGAAATTTGTGTCCAGAGGGACTGAAAAGCTTAGATCTGTCTGTGCAAAGAGGGGCTTTACCTCATCCTGCCAAAAGCTGTCTGTGATAGGGAAGCATTAGCTGGGAAACGACCGCTGATGGTTGGTTGAGATGATCTCAGTGGTCTTTTCCAACCTTAATGATTCTATGACAGCTTCCTTGGCCGCACTGTTTGCAGGCTGCCTGCCCCTCAGGTGACAGCAGCACTATCCCTTTGCTTTCTCCACCAATGATGAGATTCACTTGCTCGCTCTGGGAAGAGCTCCTCAGCATTCATGCCCATAAAAACCACAAGAGCTGGAGTAAAACGAGATTGATTCAGAAAGAGGGTGTGAATCCAAGTAGTGCAAAACGAACAGTCTACACGACACATTTCTTTCTCACCTCTGCAGAAGCTAATCTAGCTAATCCTTCTGTGTTGTAACAGGAAAATAATCAATACCTTACAACTCCACAGCGAGTATCTGAGGATGCAGGCAGCAAATAGCAGCTGTCTGGGCCTCCAGCCCATCCAGCACTGTGCACGAGCAACTGCTTCTGGTGTGCCCTCCAGCTTTTTGCTGTGGTGTCTGCATGCAGGCAGTGACTTCAGGCTACATCTCATTTTCTTATTCCCAAATAAGCATTCTGCTTAGCTTTGCCACCGTGATGTGAGTTTCCTAAATAAGAAGATGTTCTGGGAAAGAGATCTTCCTGCGTGCTCTTGAAAAAAGATAGTCACTTCTTTCAGAAAGCTTGGCATTCGCACAGGCTGCACTGACATCCTGTGGCTTGATTTCCCAGCCTGAAGTGAAGGTAAGCACACCCCCACTTCCTATTCCCTTTCCTCACTGCCCCATTTGAAGAAGCACCCTGGGATCTAACCTCACCACGTCTGCCATCATGCCAGTGTTGCCTGCCAGGGCAGCAAGCCAATGTCCACCCCCCTTTGTGGTGTCCCTTATAGCCCACAGCAGCAGGGCTGGGAGAAAGTGAGCTACAGTGACCCAGTGCTGGGTGAAGCGTTGCTGGGATGCCCTTATCCAGGCGTCTTTATAGAAAAACTCACCAATGCCCTTACCCCCACCTCTGCCCTCAGGGAGCTCAGGTGGAGCCTGCTGAGCCATTCCACAGGGTGCCCCAGGCTCACTATGAGCTGCATCCCAGCCCCTGGTGAGACACTGCATGAGAGCACCCAGCCCCAGCAGACTTAATGTTTCCTTCCCCTGGGGAACAGCATTAACCTGTAACTTTTTAGGCATCTTGATCAGCTGAGTAACAGCTATTAGCTTTGGACTCTAGGCATTTTTATGAGATATTGGTTCCAGGGCTTGTGGTTTGGCGTCAAAAGCATATTATTCACACACAAAACAACTGCATTAAAATAACATTAGGGATCTGGCTGAAACTGACAAAACCTAGGAAACTCAGAATTAAGGCTGAAAGTATGTCCTTAACTCACCCACAGCATGCCTTTTAGAGCAGTTCATATTGCATGTGAAATCCCCTGGCGCTGGCCCCTGCCCCAACAGAGCTGTGCTCAGCACAAGACTTTGGAGAGGAAATCAGGGCTGTGTCTCACCCCAGGTGAGTCGTGGCCACTGCCACCTTCGTGCCCTGGGGCCAGTCATCTACACCATCACCTTCACACCCGAAACTGCTCTGCCTTGTCGGGAGAGAGATGTTCACCATCAAGTCTCACCCCAGCAGGTGGCAGCTATTAGGTGGCAAGCCAGGCCAGGGCTACAAGAAAGAAGGGGCCAGACTCATTATCAGGGTCTGCTGTGATAGGACAAGGGGAAAGGTTTCAAACTAAAACAGGGGAGATTTAGACTGGCTATAAGGAAGAAGTTTCTTTTACAATAAGGGTGTTGAGACACTGGCACAGGTTGCCTGGAGAGGTGGCGGATGCCCCGTCCCTGGAGTCATTCAAGGTCAGGCTGGAGGGACTCTGAGCAACATGATCTAACTGTGGGTGTCTTTGTTTATTGCAGGGGAGCTGGACTGGGTGACCTTTAAAGGTCCCTTCCAACTTAGACAATTCTATGCTCAGGATTTCTGTATGTCTGAAGCTATAAAGCTGTGTTTCCAACCCTTTCAGCCACACCAAGGCAATCAGAAGGGAATTGCTGAAAAAAGAGCACAGGCTGAGGACGGCTTTGCCCAGCAAGCAGCCAGGGGTGGGACATGAACATCCAGCCCTCATGGCAATGTGCCCCCATGTGCTGTTGATTTGCTCTGATTGATCAGAGTAGCACAGTGAGGATGAAACATACCTAGGGACTGCTAGGTAACACCAGGACACTCTGGGCTGCAAAGGTGGGCTGGAGTAACACAAGAGCAGCAAGGAGGAGAGAGGCCTTTCTGAAACCTGTCAGGGGAAAATCCTTGGCCCAGAAAACACCTTCTAATGTTCCCTCTGGATTGTGTTACTGTGAGGGACTGCAGCCAAGACCCGGTGTGGAGGCACAGGTCGCTGCCACGGAAGCTAAGGGGAAGAGGGGAACTCGACACAGCCATATGCAGCTGTGCTGAAGAGCCTGCAGTCAGAGTCGGTGGACACCACCACCATGAGGACCTCACAGAATTTACATCATGGCATCTAGTGGCTGAAAAGTGGAGGGAGGGTCCACAACAGCGTCATATGGTGAGTCAAAAGCAGCAACTCTGGGACGTTCCCAACGAAAATACCTGCTGTGCTCCTCTCAAAGCCCACCCTTTGGTCACTGAACATGAACATCAAAACCCTTAATTGGCTGCTGGCTTTCCAGAAGGTGTATCTGAGCTTAGGAAATGGTGATCTCAGTTGCAGCCATGTTCTCTGCAATAAGGAAAGCAGCAGCCAAAGGGGTATCAGAGGTCACATACTCCCAGAAGAGCTCCCTGCAGGTGCCCAGAACCACTAGGAATAATTGCCAAGCCCTTGGAGACAGGAACAGCCCTTCTCTCTCTGAGGCATTTTTTTTCACCCTGTGGCCAAGTATCGTGTCCAGACTGCAGCTAAATCAATTCCTCTAAAAGCCTGCTTGAAATGAGTTTCACTTCTGCTGCTCTGCCCATTCCTTTTATTTATGAGCTCTGCCATCTTATATGAAACAACCCAAGATATTCATGCATGAGACATCTCTAAGGGATAAATCATATATATATATATAAAAATATATTTTTTTAAGTAACAAAAAGAAAAGTGTTCAGATTCCAAGGTTGCCATGTAAAAAGTGCACCTTAACCATATTGGGTGTGATTTTTTTCCTCAGTGAGGTGAGAAAGACATTTGCTATTCACATCTTGGAAGCCAAACAAATAGCATAATTGTTTCCTTTCTCAGCAATGGCAAATGCATCTCAGCTTAGCTTTGCGCTTTATACTTATATCCCATAAACCAACACATTCCCTTGCAAAATGGCATTTGCAACAGAGCACAAACACTGTGCTATACCTGGCACCAAGTCTGTGCTTGGGGTCACAATCCAGACCTTCTGGTGATAAGGTTGATGCTCTGTCCCAGAAACTCTGTAACTAAGTTTACCATGGGATAATTCCAGTTTAATGTGTATGAAGCCTTTTAATGAAAAACAAACATTTCACTTACTGCGGGGTCACTTTCAAATGTAATTTAGGACTCCAGCAGCAGGTTTCCTTGGTCTTTTTTTAAAGCTGCTGAGTGTCTCTATGTCTCAGGGAGTACAGCTTGTGTCACAGGTGCTCTCTGCTTCAGAAAGACAGGGCTTAAATGAGCGGGCACTCCCCAAAGTAGGGTATGTGCCCGCAATACATAAGTGATGACTATATGTGAATAAATACTAATCCTCTGCTGCACTTCTTAAACTTAAGTCTAAAAGTAGAAAATAAGTAGAAAAATCTGCTCCATGTTAGGCCCAGATCCTATCCATGTAGCATGGGTCATGAGCAAGGACAATGCTATTTCTTGTTGCTTTGTTGTACTGCACACATGCTACCACAGAAGTGAGAGCAGCTGCTATCATATTTCTCCATATCATTTCCATTTCATTTTCTGAGCAAATTATCTTGAATTCCGAAGAGTCAGTGTGGAGGGGCAGTTGGCACCTCGTGGACAGCATCAATGTGACACAGCACAGAGCAAACCTCTGTACCTTCCACTTCCAGCAGCTACAAGGCACTATGCATTGCCTTCTCTGCACATGAGTATACACTCACCCTTTGGATTTCATGGGACAGATGTTCAAAGCTGCATAAGTGAGTGTCTGCAGAATGGTAAATACGTGTACAAAAACATGCAGCATGCTTACAGAAAATGATGGAAAACAGGCCTGGGTGCTTTTTCAGGAGCCACCTGGAAAGGTTGGCTACTTCGCCTGTGCAATCTCCACAAATAAATAAGTTTTCATTAGAAAACAATAAGAGGTTGAAACTTTCAGGTACGTGCATGTCATTAAGCTCACCATGCCACTTTAAAAATGCAGTTCAAATGGCAGGTAATTGTTTCCATATTAAAGAAAGCTTAAGAATGACTGACAAGATCTGCTTTTGCAGCTCTTATTTCTGCCAATCAAGCTACTGAGGGCAAAAGTAAACAGCGCATATTTAGAAAATGTATTTTTAAAGTTGGGCTTTGGCTGAACAGTAACTTCACAAGAAAGTGAAGTCTCCCCAACTAGCTGTGACTAAAATACAGCAAACAAAAGTATTAAAAAACAATGAAGATATGAAGTAATGAAGAAACAAAGCTGTGCAACCAAAAGGCAGTTTCACCAAACAGACACCTGCACCCTCTTCCAGGCTTGGCATCAAAGCTGAATGCTTGGATCCAAGGGTTGGTTAACTCTTTCCTCCCACCCTAGCTACCTCCCACTCATCTGCTCTTCCATAGTCCCTTCCTTATCTGTTTTTGCTGCCAGGTGGTCTGGCATTCACTTATCATGGCCTCAGAGAACTCTGCAATACAGGGGATTGGAAAAACAAGCTAAATTCTCCTCCTGAGCCAGGTAGGTCCCCAGGTGCTTGTCCTCATTACAGAGATTGCTCTGGGAGCTGGATCCAGCTGGCAAAGGTTTCTCATTAAGATGGCAAGGCTGCAGATGTGAAGCTGGAGGGAAAGTACATAGCTGCTGGGTAGAGGTGGCCTTGGGTTAAGGAGGTGAATGAAGAGCTTAAGTGCAGAGCTTTGTGTTGTGGAGTTCTGTTAGTTGTGGAAGTGGTATGCATTTTTAGTACATTCAGGTTTTGCATGGGTTTGGATTTTCCTCCGCTTTCTCTGCTCTGAAGATGTTATAATCTTGCAAGTGTTAATTTTTGACTAGTTCTAGCATAGACTTAGGACAGGAAGAAGCCTGTTTAGGGCTGTTGGAGTTTGGATCTTGCCCAATATGTGGGAGTTGTGCTCCAGCTATTTTTCTGTTAGGTATATGAGGAAAGGCAGGGGGAGTAGGAAGAGCTCAGGCTTTGCTTATTTTTTTATGCTGCAAACAGGGTAGCTCTGTAGATGAAAAAGGATTTGAAGTGTTGACCTGGAATGTTAAAGTCATGGGTAGCACTTGACAGCATTTTCTCTCTTAGAAGTATCTCAGATGTATGGGAAGGTGGTCAAGAACAGGAGCTGCTGCTACTGCCCTTTTGACTGGAAATAGTAGATGCTAATAGAATCAAGAACATGATAAACAAATAAGATGTAGGACAATTGCAAGAGCTCTCAGAGTCCTGGTGTTTCGGGCCTGCAGAAGCTCTGCCTTGTGTACCAGACTGCGGGGCTGCCTGAGGAGCTTTCACAAGCAGCACTTTATGTGGCTTATTGCAAGCTGTGCAGCACTCACACAACCGCACAGTATTTACTGGTTGGAATTGTTGGGCCAGCTGGACCACAGTGCACACAGCCATGTGTCTTCCCAGAAGTCAGCAAGATGCGTGTTTGCACATCCCAGCAAGCTCTGCTTGTGAGTAGTTTAGTGGCCTCTTTCTCTTTTGAATCTGTATATGGAAGGAGATGTGTTCTGTCTAACTCAGCCAAAAATGGCCAAACTCTGCTCTCTGTACATTTCCAAGCATCAGTAAGTCTAACAGTTGTGCTTATTCTGTGATAAATGGCAATAAGCACTGGCTGATGAAGCTGTTGTCTGTGAATACAGCATCCATGTGTCCACTGACCCCTGCTGTCTCTTACTCTGTGCTGATGGCACGTGCCAGACCCCACATTGTCTCAGTGCCAGCTGACCACAGGATCCATCCAGCCGACCGCTTTGCGGTGATGAATTGCTGTATTCACTGCTGGCTGCATATGGCAGGTCAGTATCTCTGCGTGCGGTGAGCCCGCATTGCAGCTATTGCATTCTGAAGAATGAGGAGGGGATTGAAAATTAAAAATAAAAAAAAAATGAGAAAAGACACGCAGGTGAAATGATAATAGGAAAAAATGAGAAGTCTTTTAGTCCTCAGCCCTATGGCATGGTTCAGCTGAGGGCGCAGAAAAGCTGGGCAAACACAGATGAGCTGCCAGGCTTCAAAGTTACCCCACCTCACCCATCCCTATTTCCTTCCATTGCAGAGAGTTTAAGATCTCCGTGAAGGAAAATGATTATTGTTGAGTCACGCCAATAGCTGCGACGCTGGCTGCCTGCCCCCGCCAGCCTGCTGCACCACTTGTGTGCTAATGTTCGGATCCTAGTGGTGGGAAATGAATGTCAGCCTGTACTCTCTTCATGCACCATTGAGCTGTGCTTATGGTCGCTTTTGGCAGCACCAAATCATCAAACAGATAAAACCATCAGTCTTTTTATTTCCAAACATTAACCTAACTGCTAATAAAGCACAGCTCATGTCATCCTTATGGACTCTGCAGAGCTGAGTCACACGATAAACAGGATCCGAATGCTGGAAAATGGCTCGTGCTTCTTTCTCGTGCTGTGGCCGGGCCTGCTGTGTGAGCAGGGCCTGTCCTGAGGAGTTCTGCCTCAGGCCTGCATGCTAGAGCTGGGTGGGGAAGCTGGTGGAACTGGGCTCTGTCCGCCTAGCACAGCGTGGGGCTGTGACCTGTGTGTTTTGGGGTGCGCACAGTGGGCCATTCAGCCCCAGCTCAGGTGGGGAAGGCTTTCCAGGCCCCAAGGTAGAGGAAGTGGAGCAATCCTCCCTCCCCGCGGACTTTGCCTCCAGTGGCTTGAACATATTTTTCCCCAAACATCTCCCAGCGAAACTGGAGGGGTTTTGTAAATTCATTATGTCACAGAGGAATCTGTTTAATCAGCTGCCTTTCCCCAGAGGCACTTTGCGCTTAATGAGACGCTTGATGGAAGGAATCAAAATTGGTTTACACGAGTTTAGCCTGAGAGGCTCCAGCTGATGTATTACTGAGTGCACTGTAATTTAGAGGGGTAAACGGAGAGGCTGAGCAGTTATCACCCTGTTTGCTCAAGGTCAGTGTCAGGGGTGAAAGGTAAAATCTAGAGTTCTGCATTGCACCATCCCTTTCATAGGTGTCATCATGATAAATAGCACAAGTCTCTGTGCCACCAGGAGCCCGCTCCCTGCTGCTGGTGTGACCTGTTGGGCTCTCTTCCTCCCCAGTGCAGTTTGCAGTCATGCAACGAGGCACGTTCTTGCTTAGCTTAAGTCTGAGGATGTCTCACTAATTCAGGAAGTATCCACATGAGGCATACAGCATGTATGTGGAAAGGGCATCAGGAACCTAGTGAGGTAGATAGTGAGACACAGCTGCAGCGTGGAATAGTTCCAACTTTAGGTCCAAAATCCATTATTAAAATCTTCCCCTGTGAAATTAATGTACAAAGAGCAATCCTTTGTTTCCTCTGCATGTCCACTTTCTTCAGCTGCCTGTGCTAACCACCAGATGTCAGTTACCTTGTGACCTGCCTTCCTGTGGTGGGCCAGCTCTGTGGCTACCAGGCCTTAATCATTTAGCCCTCTTTTTTTCTTTTCTTTTTAATTTATCTTGAGAAAGACAAGACTGAATTATCAACAGAAGTGGAATTTCACACAGACAAATCTGTTTAGTTACATTTCCAAGCATCCATGATGCATCTTTTCTCTGTGTCATTCTGTTTAAAGCTAGTGGTTTATTACTCACCTGAGAATAGTTTATAATTTTGTGTAATTGCTTGTTTCTGGAATGTAGGTATGTAGATCTTGATGCAGTTAAGATATGATTGGTTTGTGCGAACTACTTAAGATATGTAGCTTCGAGTTAAAAGCATTTTTTTTTCTCACAAAGATGATGTTTAATGGACAAAAAAGTAGATGTACATTCATCACATCACATTTATTTTACTTTCAGCTGTTACAGTTGATGGTCTATGTAATGTATCCATTTAAGGTTTTTTAATATAAATACAAATTTGTGAGAATGCCTCTTACCATCAATCTTTAACACATTGTCTAGAGATTACTTATGGGCTATTGGTATCTTTCCCACCTTCTTCCTTTTTTTAGTTAAAGTTTAAAATGACTGCAGATAAAAGCACAGTTTAGAATGGAATTGATTTTACATCATCTGGTTCCACTTGATATGATATTAAGGTATTAGACAATTGCATCGTCATCTCTTGCTGTGAAGTTGCATTACGTTCCGCAGCCCTGGCTCACTTAATAGTGCTTCAGTAGCACATGCTTAATTGCTCAGCAAATGACACAACATGTGAAGAAATAGTACCTAAAACATGGTTTGTATCTCTTCAGGCAAAGACACTGAGAACTGGATCATCTGCCTTCATTATTCTTACGGGAACACAGAAGGATCTGAAAACTGTGGTCAAGTCAGATGCTAAGCACATTCGGTGGTAAAGGTATGTCAGCTCCGTCAGTCAAGCTCAAACCTGAACGTCTTCTTAAAACTACACACATGCACAATGTATTAACATATGCATCCTGTGGAGAAGAGGTTCCTTGTAGCTCTGAAGACATATATTCTGGGCAGGCTGGGTGCTGGCATGATTACCAGAGCACAGTGGGCTTGCTGTATGCTCACTGCAGGGAGCAGGTGTATGCAGCCGGGTAAAAGCAGTATGTGATTTCAGTGGGGTACAGTGGGGCTTGTAGGGGAAGAGGGAAGGAGGGGCTGGATAGAGAGAAAAAGTGTTTTTACAGATGAGGCCACTGTGAGTCTACCTGGAGTGGAGAATCTTGCCAACACAAGCATTGGTTCACAGGTGTCTAGAAAGTGGTTAGAACTGTTGCAGAGCAGAGTATACTAGACATATTTTTTTTAATAGCTGGGTCTTACACAGCACAAAGACTGCCTCCAGTCCAAGCTTTGGCATACCATATTTTGAGTCTCTCCAAATGTAGAATGAATTAAAGATGGACTACTGCAAAGATCAGTAGAGAATTAAGGTTGTGTGTTTATAATTACTTCTCCTTGTGTCTTGCTCTCTGCTTTGAGTAGAGATAGTCTGGTACAGCCTGCTGGAGAGGATAGAACGAGTTCAGTCCCTCTGTTCTTCCTCCAGAAGAGCTGAAATGCAGTAACCTGGCCTCCAACATTTCCCTGATTACATCTGTCATTTTTAAAATTAATTCAGATCACGTTATCTTTTTTTCTTGTAATTCCACTGCATCCATTCCTCTTGCCTTTTCCTTATAGTAATTAATTAAAAAACAACAACAACAACAAAACAGCCTAACACATGATTTTTACAAAAGAAAACTAGGAGAGAGATGTATTGGAAATAGGACTGTAACCAAAACAGGCTGCCAAGTGTGCCCCACACATTTCACAGGATCAGGGCTTTAATGATGTTGTATGTTAGTGTTTTGCATATGTGGTATGTTGATTTGCCACATCTTTTGGGTTTATTTAATTTTTTTTCTTTCTGGGCCATTTTTTCCTAGTCTCCTTTATTTCTCACCTTTTTCTTTTGTTGGAAGAAAATAAGCACATTCTATAGGTCAAACTGAAATATCCTGAAATTGCATGAAATGCTATCCCTGGAAGGCACTCCTTGGAAAGCGTTAAGACAATGGTAGCCTAGTTCAACCAAGTGTCTAAGGTGTCCCATATGGTACAGTCAAACTGTCTGTAAGAGAAGTCTAAGTTCATTCACGAGTTCAAATTTTGTGCGCTATTTATACAGCTTTTGTTTCCAGCACGGCTGCATGCTCTAAAAGTTGTTTAAAGAGAAATGTCCAAGGTCTCTCCTAGGTGGTGTGGATGAGCAGACTACAGTCCGTGCCACTAGCATGTTCAGTAAGCCCTGCATTTCATTTGTAGGGTGTGGCTGGCCCAAAGCAGAGTTCCTTCATGATACACAGAGGAGCTAAAAGTAGATAGCGCAGAAGGGAACCTGATGTAGTGGATCCCAAAACTTGCAGTGCTCTTCACCTCCCGGTGCTTTTGAACACTTAAAAAGGCTTAAAAACCTTTCCATGTTCCTTGCCTTAGAGTGGAATAGTCTCAGAATCCCAAGGAGAATCCTTAATGTTGCTTATTTTGTTGATTCATCTGCTTAGATTCCAAATGTTACAGTTCTAAATTATCAAACTGTATGGTAATGAGGAAGCAGTATCATGAGGGTCACTTGCTTAATGTGATTCAAGTGCACAACTCCTTTGTACTTATATTTCTATGGGAAGCTTAATGTGATTCAAGTGCACAACTCCTTTGTACTTATATTTCTATGGGAAGCAAAAGTAGAGAATATTTTGCTTACAAAATGGTAGAAAAGCAGAGAAATTAAGAGCCATGAGGAAATGTCTGGGAACTTCTGGCAGTACAGTTCAGGAAGGAAAGCACGGGGTGTTATGCTATTTTTGTGTACGGTCATCTGTTGTACGAGCTACAAACCCTGCGGACATTAATGATGTCTCCTTTGAATTCTGAAATCCTGTAACTAATCTGAGTCGTTTGCACAGCTGAACAGACTCAAGGTCTCTTAAGTAAATTGGAAATACCTATAATTCTGCAGGAAATTAGAGACATTTAGGTAGTCCCATAGCAGAGGAAGAAATAAAAAAGGAGCTATAAAATTTCTGGTCTCTGGGAAAGCTCTGGGTGAAGATGACTTGGTAATAGAATTTTCAAAACTCCTTCAGTCTTACTTGGCTCCTGTCATATGGAAAAATTTTCAAAAGGCCAAAGAGAAAGGGTTCCATTTCAGCATTAATTGCAGTGTTGGGTTTTCTTAACCCTCTTTCCTAGGAAATAACTCATTGATGCACCATTTGCAATAATTAAATTACAGGCCAATTCTTTTGACTAATGTGACTCAGAAGACAGGTTAAAATAGCATCTAGAAAAATTCTAAACAGCATACCTTATGGACAAGAATTTAGCATATGTCTTGAGGTTCACATTAATCAGAAAGCTGCTCAGAGTCTATGGCCTGTTATTATAATTTGCTATTTTTAAAATTCTCTGAAGTAATCAGAAAATCAACCAGCTCAACAGCCCTAAAGAGAGCTGCTTCCCACCCACCAGCAGTGGCTGACTTCATTGTTGACATAAAAACCATGAAGATCTCAGTCTAGTATTCTGCCATGTAATTGTATCCTTAATTTTGGCCTTGTTGAAAGTCTGTTGGAAAATTGAGCTCGTGTGTCCTCATTAGAAGCAATTCATATGTAAATCATGGAAGATTTTTTTTTTTTAACTTGAAGAAAGAAAACATCCCTGACTCAAACATTCTGCAGGCTCTTGCTCCTCTTGTGGTTCCTGTGTGGCTGTGACTCTTGGCAAATCTGATGCAGTGTGAGAGTTGCTGGCCACACTTTTGGCTGCTCTTGCCTTAGCTTCTGGAGAAAGCATCTGTCAAGAGACATTACCTTTTGCTGACCTTGGCTCAGTCACTGCAAAGACATGAGACAAACTATGCTATCTTCTATGCTCATATGCCTGGCATATACCCATGCAAGGTGCTTCTCTCTCTTGAGTCAATAGTAGCCATCTGGTATCAGCTTTTCTGCATATAAGGCGGCTCATTTTTTGCTCTTTTACATGCAAAAATAAGCTGAAGTGGCAGCTTAGCAGTAGTGGAATGACATCCTAATGTTAAAATAGAGTAACTTTGAAAATGCATTAAATAAGCAACAGTTGGATGAGTTCTCTGGACAATAAAAATGATAAAGAAGCATATGAGGTAACAGCCAAGTGCTTGTGTGAGAGTACGACTTTGATAAAATGCAAGCACCTGTTTTCTTCTGAGTATTTCTGGATCTGGAAATGGAAGTTAGTGGTAGTACTGAAGGCGTTGACAGCAATTCAAAGATGTAAAGGAATGTCGAGTCCTATTGTGATTTCTGTGCTTTTCTGTTGGATGAGCTCAGTCCACTCACACTTTTAACTGATCTTGAAAAGCAATGTGTCTGAGGTATTTGTCTCTCAGAAAGGTGAGGGTGAGTCTCTGTTGCTCCAAAATGAATTTCAAACTATTGCTGAAGGTGTTCAGAGATTTCCTATTGGTGTCATCTTACTATAGACATATAAAAATGCAGAAGAGTGGAACTAGGTTGCAGAGGATGAAATTCAGATTGATTAAAAATTGTTTGTCAAAACCCTCTGGTTTTTGTTGAATAAATAATCTTACATGGAAAAGAGAAAAAAAATGCCCAAGGTAATATGTGAGGCAGGTAATTGTTTATTGTTCATGAATTGTCCAGTTCATTGCAACAAGAAATTATAGCTGCTTGAAATCCAACCTTGTGCCCAGAAAATGTGTAAAAGCACAGCTGGCCCTGTCTGGACTGGAAATCTTTAAGACTAATGACAAAGACTTTATTTTGAGAGAGTATTTAGCTTCAAAAATGAATAGGGGCTGCATGTTCCAAATGTCACCTGTCAATTTAACAAATGGCAACTATATACACATCTTAATGCCAGATTGCCGTTTCATTAGGCTCATTGTGGCTTATCTATAGCAACTGGCATTCTAGCAGCAGCAGCAGAAATATGGGAGGATAGAGGCTCCTGATCACTGCTGTTCCTCAGCTACATGGAGCATACTGCTTTTGGAATACAAGAAGAGAGAAAAAGGGCACAACATGGAAAAAATGCCCAGCAAGATGGGGAAGGAGGCACATTCTTCAGTACAGCTGTGCTGCACTTGGTCTAACACCCCATAAAGATAGGGTGAGAGGTAATGGCCTCACGTTGTGCCAGGGGAGGTTCGTGTTGAATATTAGAAAACATTTCTTCTCAGAAAGAGCAGTGAGTCATTGGCTGCCCAGGAAGGTGGTGGAGTCACCATCCCTGGAGATGTTCTAGAAATGTGTGGATATGGCTCTGAGGGAAATGGTTAGTGGGCATGATGGGGATCGACTGATGGTTGGACTAGATGATCTTAGTGATCTTTTCCAACCTTAATAGTTCTGTGATATACTTGACTCAGCTTCAACCCATTGCAAGTCTATTCCCAAACTGCCCTCTGTTGTGCAGAGCAACAGCTCCACAAGAACTGTGCAAACGCATAGTTAAAAATCCCCAAGCTGCAGCTGCCCACGCCAAAGCTGGCAGATCTTCTCAGTGGTAGAAATGCCACTGAAGTGTCCTACAGTGTAAGTAATCAAGGTTTTGTTGCAACCATAGCAGAGAGCTTTCAGCCCAGCCTGTTGTCAGTGGCAGCTCAGGCATCCTGACGGAGCTCCCTGACAGGATAAACAGATTTAAATATTAAAAAGTGCACTTGCCAGGTACCATTCTGAGTGATTCATTCAGACTGCTGCTGCCAGTATAAGTGCTGCACAACATGTCTGGAAATATGTTGCAGAGTGGATGGATTTCTTAGAAAAACACTTATTTGCTATCTGCAGACTCAAGGTTAGTAGTAACCGACTGGTCACTGCACAAGTGGAAGTTTTCCTCGCTGAGTAACCGAGCTTAGGGGTGAGGCCAGAACTGGGAAGGCAGCTAAGTAATTTCATTTCCAGGCTAAACCTCTTCATTTGCTTGTACAGCAGTATTTGTGGGAGTTTGCTCAGGGATTTGTGCATGGAGAACACAAATGACTGTTCCCCTGTTGCACAGCACTCCAGCAGGAAGCTGCTTCTCACTGGGAGTCCCCTGTTCCAAACAGTGATTGCAGCCACAGCAACACAGCTGCAGTGGGGACGCTCCATCCCCTGACAGCTCTGCATGCTGTGGTCAGGCCAATCTGCTCCCTTGCAACATGCATCCATAGGGTTTGGAGGGAAATGGTATACAGTAGAATCACCGAATGGCTTGGGTTGGAAGGGATCTTAAAGATCATCCAGTTCCAACCCTCCTGCCATGGGGGTTGTAGATTTATACAGGTTTATACATCCATGTTCTTATTTTCATTTTACTTTCTTTGATTGGGTGTGTGGAAAAAAGCTGGTAAGCCATTGAAGTCAGTGTCCTTGCAGCCGGTTGCTTCAACGCATGCCTGTTTTTTCCAGCTGTATCATGTGGCAGTAAAAGGTATTGCCTCTTCCAACAAATCTTGCTTCCCTCGTCAGTATGGCTGCACTGATAATGGCACAAATTACTGCAGCTTTAATGGCTACATCTCAGGCTTCAAAAGGAGAAAGTCAGAATCAAAGTCGTGTCAATATTTATTGCACTGCTTCCTTTTATGCAGAGAAAGCTATGAAGATTACAGAAGTGCCCCAACAAATCTTCCACCATATATAAGTGTGAAATCCTGACACCAAAAAAATCAGTGACGGAATAATTCTTCCCATCAGCACCAGGATCTGAATCATTTCATCATTTCAGAAATGGCCCCAGCACCTCAAGCAGCCCACACAAGCACCACATGAGCTGAGGTTGGCGAGGGTAAGCACAGATCAGGTCATGGTGCTGCTCCTCAGCCAGAAAGTGCTGCAGAGCCAGAGCTGCTGCCCTCGTTTGCCAGCTGAACTGACAGGGAAGGGCAGAGTTAATTACACCGTGCCATGCATTTAAATCTACAGAGCCCCTCATTTTATGTTTTCCTCCTATTTTAATCACTTAGATTTCTAGAAAACAAAGTAAGGCACCGTGTAAAACATCACTATGGAAACATCACAGGCTCACTCGCACTTGACTGCCAAGCGACTACCTAACTGAAGTTTTACATCCTCTTGGATCACTGCTGGCCATCTGCTCTCCTTCAAACTTCTCTGAGTTCTTTATATCCCTGAAAAGTTCATTTTTAGAAAGGAGGGAGGAGGAGAAAGAAAGGGGAGAATCCAGCATTCTTGGCTATTGCAGAGCTATTGTGAAAAAGGAAGATAAACACACTTTGGGGCAGCCCCTTAAAAAGACAAAGCTCCGTGTTCTGTAATTCTGCAGAAAACACCCCATTTTGAGATGCACTTCCATGATAAGGGTATCTACTGGCAGCCACAAGGCAAAACAAATAAACAGCTGCTTCTAGTGCTCTGGCACTAATTGTCTTCCTCTCTCTTTCTCTCATTTAGTGTCAAATGTATTTTCTTCTAAAATGTAACAGTTACTGCCTACACTGGAGTTGCTGGCTGCAGGCTCCCGGGTCTTTCTCCAAACAAAACACAGGAATAGATTTCCTGCCAAGCGCTGGAGAAGTTTGAAGACCTCAGTTTTTAAAAATACAATCTTTTTATCAGTGCCCTGAGCCTGCCAGAGGTAATTATGGGCCACGGTGCATTTACATTAATGCACAGGACCTACAGACGTTTCAAATGCTTAATGGAGAAACTCCATAAAAGCACATATTGAAAAATAAATTAATTAAATTAAACTGTCATGTAAAGATATCACTTAATTTTACAGAGCGGAAGGCGCTCTTAATGGGAATGGAATGGATCAGTGAGCATTTCAAAACCCAAAGCTATAATTTAAAATCAGCCTCTCTTCTAGTGTGCGAGTCACAAGACGTATTTATTATAGCCTTGCATTGTCAATTGTAATTGGTTTAGCAGAGACAAAGCCGCGTTGCTTTGCTTCCTTGCCCTCCTAGCTGGGTCAGTGTTTTTTGATGTCAGACTATTGACAAGCAAACCAAACACTGAAATAAAATCGTGCACATCTTGGATGAACTGGCAGAAATGCAGTCCAAGGTAAACGTAATGCTGAAGCCTACGTAAGTTATTTATCAGGTAGCAAGGGAAAAAATGTGAGGTGAAGCATTTCAGCTTCTTTAAATAAATCAGTTGGATCTATTTACTGCCGTTCTTGAAGCCTGCTATGTGGCAGCAGACACCAACTGATACAAATAAGTTAAATAAATAAGTGAAAATGAATACCATCATTTATGAGCTGCTGCTCTGAGCTTTCCAGGTGGCAGTACAGTAACAAAGAAGGTCGTTGCACCTGACAGTTTTTCAGGGCTATAGCTAAAGCCTTAGGTCCAGGCCCCCAGCAAGCAGACAGCAACAGTCCTTCCAGGACGTGCATCAGCATGGCAACTATTGGCTCCTGGGGTGCTTGTGGGTGGTTTGCTGCAAGATATGATGTGGTAGCAATAGTTATAAACCAAGCTTGTGTTTCTGCAGTCATAAGCAACTGTCTCCTTCTTAAATAAGCATTCCAACAAAGGTTTAATTTTTTTTCTTACCTGCTTCTTCCTCTGTTTCATATATGCTCTTTCTTGTAAGTTCACTTCCTGCTCTGAGCCACCGAGTCTGGTGAACTGATCTGGTAATAACTGTCACGGCCTCCTTCTGCCTTCTTCCTTCATTGAGGTTAGCAATGGAGATGTTTCTCTGAGCCTGAGCTAGAGCCTCCTGCCCACATGAAGACCTGCAAGAGCCACTACTGCTGTGGTGAGAGCCTGGCAGTTTGCAAGTAGAGGAACAGTGCTGAGCAGAGGTGGAAGAGGTAAGGGAGTGACTGCACGCATGCCAGCTGCCAAGACATCACACTGTGGTTCTCCTCAATGACTGCTCTTTGAACACAACCTGTTTCTTTATTACAAATACCCGTGCATCTGCATTTGTTCTTGCTCACATATGTGATGGACTTTTAAGGAGAATGGATTTGAAGTATAATTTTTTAGCACTCTGTTCCCTAAACTACTTATTATACTTAGGAAAACATCCAGATGTGTCTTCCAATACTACTGCAAATGGTAAACAGAGGCATCCTTTATAGCCTTACTGTAATACGTGGAGTTTTAGCTTGCTAAGTGATTTCTCTTTCTTGTCTCCTATCTAAAATGCAAATGACTGTCCTTGATAACTCTGGACAAAAACTTTATTTTTGACACCTTCAGTCTCCCTCAGCTCTGAGCAGGACTTAAACTGCTTTCAAGTGACAGGTTACCCCTGGTTCCTATTAGAAGTATTTCTATTCCACTTGTAAAGACTGCAGAATTAGATGCAGCTTTTAAAAGTTTTCTCTTAACAGTGATCTTTCTGCTCATTTATGTGGCTCCTACTGACACAATGTGCAAATACCAACAACATTCTTTGAAACAACGTGGTGGGGAAGGAAAGCTTTCTTTACTGCTCAGCAGCCCAGGTGCTAAGAGACTTAGGTTATGGCCCAAAACAATACAAAGGCTCCAATTCTTACCGTCACTGATGTCTGTGACAAGTTCAAAGTCTAGAGTCTTCCTTTGATTTGAACTTTAGAGACTTCATTATATAAAAATGTTAGTCTGCTATGAGAATTGAATGTATGTATCTGCACAGAAAAATAGCTAGCTGGTATTACTAATAAAATACCACAACCACAGGTGTGACTGTTTATTTGCAAGAAAAGTCACTGCATATAATCAAAAATAGTCTTTTTCTAAAAAGCTCCTACAGCATAGCTGCCTTTTTCACGAGCCCTTGCAGCCCTGAAACTAAAGGAATCTGTAATTGAAGTCATAACTTCTTTTGCCTATGAAAAGTACTTGAGAGAGTACTGGGTACTGCTAAGTAGCGGTCACTGGGTCAGGAGGATGGGACGGGTCATAGACATCAATTCTAATCTATTAGGAGCAATGGTGTCAAAGTAATATTTTTAATGTTCTTTAGGAAAAAAACACACACAAAAACACACCTCTGAGCATTCTTGTTTGAAATATCCAAGAGGTTTAATTGTACTTGATTTCTGTAGTTACAGAATTCTAACCACTGTTTCACATTAAAAAAAAAAAAAAGACATTTCACAAAATGCTAAATATCAACTCGAAGCCACAGATAAGTACCCACTAAGAGCAATATAATCAAGATTGTACTGGGCTTGTATTCTTAATTCATTAGTGGAACTGTAAGGCCCTCTTCTGGATTATAAATTACTGCATGGCCAAGCAAAGTACATGGGAAGATAAAATCAACCAGCACTAGGAAAAGATACAGTATCTCACAGACATTTTATTCTTACTATTACCAATTTCACGTTCTCGTTTTCATACGTATCTGCCCACTTCCGTTACTACAACTTAGTAGCTGGGAATAACTCCAACTTCTTAACAGATTCTTAACAATAAAGCATTTCTTATCCTAATATTCATGAGAGATTTCACATCTTTTGCAACTCTGTATGAAAACACTGCTTTCTGAAAAGCCAAATGGTGCTTGCTTCTGCTCATCAGCAGTAGCTTATACAAATTTTGCACATGTTTCTGTAGTCTATATGACTTTATGGAACTGGTTTGAAAATCTGGTATATGCTAGAGGGAGCATTCAAAAAGAACTGCTACAATGGTCTTATCTGAAATCTTCAAGGACTGTCCTGTACCTTATATGCCTTTTGACTCAATCTACACACAAGAACTGTGAAGGTCTTACAAATGCGATCTTCCAAGAAATTTATTTACTTGCCTAAGCAAACATTTGAAAAGCAAGATGCTTCTCCAGACAGAAGGGAAGAAAATACTCTAGAATGTGCTGTGCAGAATGGCATCATTATAATGGATCCATCTGGCTGTAAACAATGCAACCTGGACTGTGAATTTTCCTCTCACTCATGAACAGTCACTTATTCTTCTGTTTGGGAATGTATAATAACAGGAAATCACAGACATACATAGAGATGCAGGAAAAGGCAGCATCTTATTAGTAAAAACGTTTTACAGAACACCTTTAATATAGTTTTATTTGACTGTACATTCTGAGAAAGAAACACACCGAAGAAAACTTCACGTATCATGTTTTTGTACACCTCTAACTCATGTCACCGTAGGACTACTTACGATTGTCCTTTTTCCGTACTTTTGATTTTGGTGCTACAAAAAAGAAACAGAGAAAAAACATCAGAAGTGAATAACAAAACACGAGTGCCAGCATTGTCTTAAGTTACATTGTGGGATCAAAATAGATCCGATAATGTGAAACCTACCATTGGGATTTTCTTGTCTGTAGAAAGCTTTTAACATCTCCACTGCGTCTTTGGCACGATAACCACCAATGCACTGTTCAAATTACAATGGTGAGAATCTGAGAATTACACAGTCCATGTTTCACAATAATGTCTTAAGTAAAGAATAATTGTACTGTGTATACTGTACTGTATTGTCTATTCCGCTAATTTAACGTGTACCTTTAACTACTCGAAGGTCACAAAATTTCCTTTTCAGGTTCCTAATACACTTTAAAAATACCATGTTGAGGCTCAGTAGAGTATATAATTTTCCTAGTAACTTAGAAGTTACAAGCATTCTCCTTTTTTTCCTCTGAACATATAGAAAAATTAAATATCATGTGCCGTTGTCCGCAAATGAACACTTGCAGTTTGAACTCTACAAATTAATTCAGATGGTAGTCTGACAGAAGGATCCTTAAGACATTAATAGTAGAGTGCTAAAGAATACTGTCCACTGACTGAAATTCTTTCTGAGCCTTGAGCCTTTAGTGTTTATTTACAATGCTGAATTTTGTTATTTTTTACATTCACTAAATCGTAAGTGTTAAGCGTGGAAAAAAGCTCTTGTCAATATTCAGGTATAACACAGGATAATCTACAATTGTTTATAAGTTAATAAATGTAAGGCTATAGTTAATCTCTACATATGCATATGTATGCATAGGCATTTAAGTATGTAAGTATAATGTCATAAACCATCTACAATTATGTATACTATACCTCTGTTGAACACTCGCCCAACCCTTCTTAAATAAGGAAGAAGCCTCTTTCTCTCCAGACACTGTTCCAATGATTTAGTAACCTTACTGTTCAGAAAAGCTTCTTCATGCCTAAATTAAATCTCCTCTGCTACTTTTGTAGTCTGTGTTTATTTTGACATTTGAACTATGTGAAGTAGATCTAAGGTAATGCATTTCACCTTATATACGTATGGACTGAGAACACAAACACGTCACAGACTCACTTCCAGTGGCTACGCTAAAGAACAATAGCCTAGTAAATTGCTGTTAGTTGATCTCTGCTGTGTGTTTGTACAGTCTGCAGCTTATAACAATTTTTTCCTTCCCTCTCTCTGTTCTAAGTAATGCACATCTTTTAGATATATTTATTCCTTACCTTGTACCATGAGTATAATTCTTTCCTTTCCTCTCTGATAGATCCTTTTAAATAATTTATGACTGTTATCAGGCTTTCTCTCAGTTTCCTCTAAGGACTTAATTTTTTGTTTTCTTGTTAAGTCAAGTGTACTTGACATCTGCTCATCTTCCATCTGGGTCCCCTTAAACTGATCCATAACATTCTGAAAGCATACTAACCAGGCCAGGCACAGTATATTAGCTGGAAACAAAGGAAAACATTTTATAGCTTACTTCAAATGGTTCTCCCGTGTCTACGATATCATCAGAGGAAATACTCAAAACTGAGCCACAACCTCCAAATCGTTCATTTCGACAGCCGTATACAACTCGTGGAATTTATGTGAACAAGTTAAGGTATGAAGTGAAATGCAAGCAGGACGTAAAGTAGCCTGATTCAAGTACTCATTAAATTTTACTAAAATGTGCTTGTACTTTTTGAACTAAATTAGCTTGCACTGTAATTCCTCCCTCCTAAAGTCAAAATTAACTTCTGAATAATGTAAGATGCATTGCTGAAGTTGTACATTCAGTGTTTCTCAGAAGACAAGTGTGAATCCCAAAACATATAAGGCCATGTAACACTGTTCAAAACCAACACTGAACTGAGATCGTCCTACATTATGTACTAACATATGTTTCTAAAGTGTATTTTTATATCCTTGACAGGCTGAGGGAGCTGGGCTTGTTCACCTGGAGAAGACAAGGCTACAGGGTGACCTCACTGCAGCCTTTCAGTACCTAAAGGGAGCCTAGAAACAGGAGGGGAGTCAACTCTTTGAAAGGGTAGATAACAGCAGGACAAGGGGAAATGGTTTTAAGCTGAAGGAGGAAGATTTAGGTTGGATGTCAGGGAGAAGTTCTTTACTGTGAGAGTGGTGAGGTGCCGGAACAGGCTGCCCAGAGAGGTTGTGGATGCCCCATCCCTGGAGGTGTTCAAGGCCAGGTTGGATGGGGCCCTGGGCAGCCTGGTCTAGTATTAGATATGGAGGTTGGGGGCCCTGCATGTGGGGTTGGAAATTCAAGATCCTTGAGGTACCTTCCAACCCGGGCCATTCTGTGATCCTTAAGATAAATCATTGTGATAGTTGCACCATTTCTTTCACTCTTGAAACTCTTGTTATTTACCATACACTAAAAGAAGGACGGTACAGACTTTCAAACAGTAAGATGTTACCCCTATTGGCTTTGCCTGACAGTGTCAAACTCTCCTCTGTGGGCTCACTATGAAATGACTATCACTTTTACTTACGGTTTCCCAGCATGAATATCATGAAAGGATACTCATCAAGCGCAAGGCAGCCGCACACATGATGCAAGGCTCTACAGTTACATATAATACCGAGTGCGAAAACACTTCCTCGTGATCTTTCTTGTGTTGCTGGCACCATTCAAGGACCTGATCAATTGCCACCATTTCTGCATGTCGAGTAGCCTAGGAGATAAAAAGAAACATTTTCTTTAAGTTTGGATAGATACACAGTTTCCAGCATCTCACTTGTTCAGATGCAATGGAAATAGAATAGAAAGTCACAAAATTACTCTTCATTCAAGTCTAAGACACAACGATCAATCTAATCTAATAATCTGATTTATCAATAGTGCAATTAATTTCACTTCTATGAAATATGTAAGATAATACTTTCTTGAGAATTCAAGCACACCACTCTGCTTGTTCAAACTGCAGAAGAGATTTCATGAGAAAATATTTTCAATTCCACGCAGCCCCAGCTGTGGGAGAGATCCTCAACCCAGCACACACAAGATCCACAAGCTCAAACCAGTTTTTTTCTTCTACCTGCTTTTAGGCAGCTCTCTGTCACGCCAGCATAGCATAAGATGAGACATGAAAACTCTACTTGCAGTTAAAGGGAGATCCAGAGCCCACTACAACAACTCACATAGCCCACAGCTTGCTTCCAAAGACCAAGGATGCCTGCCAGGTGAATTTCTCTGGCAATAGTAAGAAACTGCTCCTACCTGTTACCTTTCCATCTCTGAGGATTTTCCTCTGTATGCACAGAATGAATGTATTCTAAATATACATTAACTTCTGTGCATTTCTGGAATTGCTTGGCCTACAATGTACACACAGTATTTTCAGTCTGTATGAGGTTTAATGCCGCTCGGTAATACATACATGTACAGTAAGATTCTCATGAAATAGGCAGCAGTGTACTTTGCCAGTCAAATCTCACAGAAAAAATATCGCAAAGCACTATATACAAAAGGACTCTCCAGTTACAGAGCCTGGTACTTACTTGAATTAAGGTTGTCAGCATTCTCCTTTTTAATTTCCTTTGGAAAATGGAGGTTTTTGACCCATGAATTAGACTAAGACTTCAGCAATCCAAAGTATACTTTTACCTCTGTCTTTGTGTGATCTTAAATAACTTCCTCTCGATACATGAATTTACATTAATGTTTTAGCCTTGTGAAGATCAGTGGGGATAACTGTAAGGTGCTGTACACTATATGGCAAAGGACTCACGCATCTATCGAATTGTAATAAACTTAATATTGTTTTAAAATGTTTTAAAACTCCTACAGAGATTTATATTGCCTGTGCCCACATTAGCAAATAGTGCAGTGCAACAGGAGTGTATCCACAGAGCAAGACTTGACATCAATGCAGGGGAGTTCACGCTGGATTAGTTCCAGTTCAGTTGTATGGAATATGTCCATCAGCAGCTGGAGTGCATTAGGTATGCTCCAGAAGAGCATCTTCATGTGAAAGGAAGAGTTTGCCATCTCTGAGAAACAATCCAAAGCCTGGTAAGCAGACAAGAAGCTGATTCCATGAGTGCATTTGTGATCTGGACTGCCATCGGAATGAACCTACTCAGAATAAAAACATGGATCTGAATCAATATGCAGACATGACTCCTCCAGAGCTACTAGCGAAATGCTGCCATGAGGGTTCCCATGGTGAACAATGAGAGTGCATCAGCTGAAGTCTTCGTGCACACACCTTATGAAGACATCAAACACAATGCCCTCTTGCACACTGATCCCTCTGAACTACTACAGCCACTGTAACATATGAGTGTAAGTTGAGGCTATTCTAATTTTTATGCCCCTAAAATCAGGAAAATACATCAATGCCACACTGGCTTTTCAACTCCTGAGCATAAACTGCAAACATAAGCAAGTTACAGCACAGTCTCCATACAGACACTAACTAGATCGTGTCCCTTAACTCAGCAGACACAACCATTATTTTTTTCCAAGTAAAGAAAACTATTTCTAAAAAATCATGAAAAATGCGGAAAAACAAACAGTAAATTTTGATTTACTATTTCTCATCACAAGTGGGCACCCAATGAAATTAGCAGGCAGCAAATTTCAAGCAAACAGAAGGAAGTACTCTTTCACCAAGCAAGTAATTAAATTGTGGCACTCATTGCAACAGGATGCTATGGAAGCCAACAACATAAAAGAGTTCAAAAAATGTTTAGACAAATCTGTGGCGGATATGTGCACAGACAGCCATCAGCAGCAATGATCCAGGCACAGTCTTGGGCTCTGGAAGTCCCAAAACTGTTCACTTCCAGAAGAGGAAAGGACATGCAAGGGAAAGGGTTACACTTGTCTTTTCTCAATTCTTGTGTTTCTTCCTTAAGCATCTTATAACGGTCATTCTTAAAGACAAGATATTGGAGAAAAAAAACCTGACCTTGTAGATCTGTCTTAAGGTTTTAAATTGAGCTACACCTAGATAGTATTTTAATGACATGCTCTGTGTAAAATAACGTATGAAAAAAGACAATTTTCATTTTGATTCACCAACTCTGTTTTTAATTTTGTTGTTGTGATGTCAAGACAACAAAAGCAAGTAAAAGTAGAAAGGGAAAAGCTATTAGAGAGTGGCAGATGGTATTTCAAGGAGGAACTATTTTAAGCTGATGTCACCAGGTAAAAAACATTGAGTTATTAAAAGAGTACCCCGAGCAAAGCCAAATAAAGATACCATCAGTACCCTGAAAAGCTTACCTTCTAGAACTCTGACAAGAACTAACAAGTGAGAGCAAAGGAGGCCAGTGTTCAAAGTTCTGTCTTGTCTTGCGGCTTCGTTAGTAGTTTAAGAGTGAGAGCAGTGTTTCAATTCCAATTATCACATACTGTATGTGCAAGATGCTGTGGGCAAAGACACGTGCTACAATGACCCAAAGGAGATAACAAAGATGAGAAGTCTGCAAGTATCAACAAATGACATAAAGGAAAGAACACTTTAGTGGGAAGCATATGATTGCATCACAAATGGAAAAAAAAGATGCTAAAAAAATAGTTCAGGTTGGGAAGGGTCATATAGATTATAAGAAAGAAATTGTAAGGTTGGTCTGAGGCAAGATTGTGAATAATCAAGCAAACGTGGGAGAAGCTAGAGGGAATGCAGTGCTGGCACCAGCATGTGAACTTATTGCCAGGCTGTTGAAAACTAGTGTCTTACACAGACATTTGTTGTGCTATTGCCCAATGAATACAAGTAATGACACATCTAATTATTCTGAAACGGTGATGCCACAGCCATGCTTCTAAATAACTAAAATAATAAAAACACACAAAAACATCATCCCATATCAACACTTTTCAGAAGAATATGATGATCAGGAATTCTGAAAATTACTCACACAAAGTAAGAAGCAGTATCTCAGATGTTCGTGTGTTTTGCAATGGACGCACAGGGCAGAAACAGAGTATGCAGGGTAACAAGAGACAGGCTGAAAAAATCTGAAAGCTTTTAGCAATTACATTTTTTGGACAAGATGAGCAGATTAGGAACAGGATGAAAGAAGGCATAAGGAAGACACTGCCTGCACCTAACTGCAGTCCCTTAGAACAGAGGAAGGACTTACACAAGGAGAAAACAGGGAAATTATTTGACATAAAGCCTAGTGGGAATTTGATTCTTAAGAAGGGAAGAATTGTAGGGAAGGACTGCAGACTTAAATGAATACAAAAGTAAGCAAAGAAGAGATATTACACTGGGAAGGTAAATACCTGCCCAGAGAAAACCTATCAGCAATGATGCTCAAAGATCATTTTTCTTATTTTTTTTTTTTTTCAGATGGGACATGGGCATTAATTGGAGAAATACCTACATAATATAAGCTACACAAGCCATCAACATGTGATGAGAGACGTCATCAAAATAAACAGTGTCAGAGTATCACTCAAGAAGCGGATGGTCTCAGGGACAGGAGTAGGGAGAAAACAGAACACAAAGTATAACAGAACAGCATTAAAGACACAGGCAGCTCCAGAGAAAACGAGCAGATTTTTTTCCAGGAAGAGTGGGAAATACTGCTGCTATCAATCAAGACATAATAGAAAGTCCATCTGGAATAAAACATAGTCTGGTTAACTGAATTCATGAAAGGTGAATCAAAGCTGGAATGGATGTACAGGAGAAGAATAAGAATGAATGCAAATACAGAGACAGTCTTCTGAGAGGCTTGGGGAAAAGAGGGGAAAACAAAAGCCCAAAGAAGGTATGACGTTAAATACATCCAAGCTGTGTAAATCAAAGAACATTGTTTCAAGCTTAAAGAGGGTAGATTTAAGTTGGATATAAGGAAAAAGTCTTTTACAGTGCGGGTGGTGAGGCACTTGAACAGGCTGCCCAGAGGTGGTGGATGCCCTGTCTCTGGAGACATTCAAGGCCAGGCTGGATCAGACCCTGGGCAACCCAATATAGCTGTGGTGTCCCTGTTCATTGCAGAGGAGTTGGACTGGATGACTTTTAAAAGTCCCTTCCAACTCTAAGTATTCTAAGGATTCTATGCTGGCACAAGAATAGAGATATATAAACAGATTGTAAAAAGTTTGAACTGGAAATCAGATGTTTTCTAGCCACCTAAGGAAGGATGTTCTGGAGAAGCCCTGCAATATGAGGTAAGATGAGAACTTTAAGTGGAACTTGACAAATCTATGATGTCTGATGGAACTGCCTCAATGGTTCAACAGAGATTTTGTTTTTCTCCAGGTTTGTTGCTAAATAATGCCAGGAGAAAACTGAAACACCCACATTTCCCAGTAAGTGCCACTTTCAAACTCACGTTTTCTTTTAGACTATATGGAACAAATAACTGTATGATCAGAAATTTGGAAGCACCGACTATTCAGCATTTCTAATCACTATGGTATAAATATTTATGAAATTAAGCCTCAAGAGAGTTGAAATGTAGACTGAATAGAAACACAGAAATGGCCTGCCTTTCAATGATACAATATTAGCAGCTGATGGCTTCCAAAATGCAGCCGGAATTTTTGAAATCAGGCTACTTGGATTTACATACACACCTTCAGGCAACCCTGATGTTCATATAAAAAAAGGCTGAAAGCTTCCCTAATACTTTTATGTTGATTACGATTTTGATACCAGCCTCACCACTTACGTTCTGACCATTTATAAACACACGATTTATACACAGCACTGATATCTCTAGCACAGTTCTCCCAAGAAGTGTCTGCTTGCCCATGGTGTTTACACTTGATTTACCAAGAATATCTGTCTTATTTGCCAACAACATTCTTGAGTTGTATCAAAACTATTTTAATACATTACGGATGTCCTATAACACGAATTAGATTTGTCTTGAGTGGTACATTTTTGAATGCAGAATCATAGAATCCTTAGAGTTGGAAGGGACCTTTAAAGGTCATCCAGTCCAACTCCCCTGCAATGAACAGGGACATCACAGCTACATCAGGTTGCCCAGGGCCTGATCCAGCCTCACCTTGAAAGTCTCCAGGGACGAGGCACCAAACACATCTCCAGGCAACCTGTTCAAGTGCCTCACCAACCTCACTGTAGAAGATTTCTTCCTTATATCTAATTCAAATCTACCTACCCTCTTTGAGCTTGAAGCCATTTCCCCTCGTTCTGTCACCACAGACCCTGCTAAAGAGCCTGTCCCCTTCTTTCCTGTAGCTCCCCTTTAGATATGAAAGGCCGCTATCAGATCACCTCGCAGCCTTCTCTTCTCCAGGCTGAACAGCCCCAGCTCTCTGAGCCTGTCCTCACAGGAGAGGTGTTCCATTCCATGGATCATTTTTGTGGCCCTTCTCTGTACACACTCCAACAGTCTATGTCTGTCCCGTACCGAGGACCCCACACATGGACACAGTACTCCAGGTGAGGCTTAACCAACTCAGAAGATTCGTTTCCACTTTTTATTACACTCTGAGATTAGATGCATCAACTACAAATTACAGCCAGATCCTGCACTCAGATCCACTTACACAGATCTTCCAAGATCCCAGCTGATTTTAATGGGCCTCTTAGCACATATAAGACCTAAGATTAGGGCTAAAATTGCAAGCATCAGGTCTCAAGTTCAAAGGTACTCATTTTTAGAGGTAACAACTTTGCCAAAGGAATGGTTTCCGTAAACGAGACGCAGGGTTTTGTTAGTTATCCAGTTTCCTAAGTCCTTGTCTTCTCCCCCACCTTCCAAACTGAGACTTTTATTCGTTGACGGGTTCTCTCTTAGTATGGGGGTGTTCAGCTGGAAGAGGATCGAGCGATCCTACCACCCTATCAGCACGAACCGGAAGGCCGGCAGCCGCCCGTCTCCCCAAGCGCCCGCCGAGCTGCCCTCGTCTGAAAAGCGACCCACGGCAGAATCGCGGTGCCGTCGGCCCCCCCCGCCTTCGCTCCCCGACCCCCGCCGAGCGCGCGGACCGCGGCGCCCGCCGCCCTCACGTTCTTGGTCTCGTTCACCTCGTTCCTGCCCGTCCCGATCGCCTC
>JAOWBP010001760.1:44914842-44934848 GCA_028571105.1 Tragopan temminckii | reverse complement strand
AAAGGCGCTGCTGGGTCACCCTCCCAGCACCTCCATGGGTGTTGCATGACGCAGGGCTGCCACATCTTGTTTATCTGCCCTCCTGTGCAAACAGGAGCAATCTTTCCTCACAGGGAGTGTGCCTGGGACTCCTCCGCAGAGCACAAAGGAGTTCCCATGAAGCATTTATCTGCAACAGCTTTGAGCTTCCACAGCACCAAACGGTGGGAGGGAGCCCAGGGCCAGGGAGGTTGGCTCGAGTCAGTCACTGTGCAGACACCTCTGGCCAAGGGCCAGAAGGAAGGAGAGTGTTATTTGCCTGGTAGTGAACAAATGAATCTATTTCCTGAAGGAAAAATATATTTTTTTCTGCTATATTGAACATCCCCCCTCAAAACAGTGGTTTTCTGCACCAAAAGCATTTCCAGATGCAGAACGAGCATTCTGTGTGTGATCATCAGCAGCTTGATAATAACATGTCATCACCTGACCCTGCAACAGGGAAAGAACGAAAAAGACCGAATTGTCTGAAATTACGTCCCTTTGTGGGAATATTTTTTAAAGCTCATGAATTCTGGGAAAGGATTCTTAAATAAAACATGATGATTTTTAACCACTTCCATTTTTCACAGCTACTTAGCAAGCCGAGTAAGAAAACATACAGTGTTGACCAGAAACTCAGCCAAGTGACTGCATGCACTTCTAACGTGAGATAAACAAACCCTGTAAGTGCTACAGCCAGACTCCCCTTGATCATTCTCGATAATATCACAACCCAATTAGGGTTCTGAGAGACCCTCACGTTTAGACATTTCTGGAAAATCTTTTGCCTTGCTAACAAGCAGTGATCTCAGCACTTTATACTGCTTTTTATTTCTCCTTGGAGGAAAAGTAATAGCTCCCACCTACTTTGTGTACTGCACTCAGTAGTGCGTTCACCCCACCCTTCCTGCTGCCCCACTTTTTCTAGGAACAGCTGAAGTAAGAGCCTGCCAAAGGCACAGCATGATTTAGCAACTTTTGAGTTATATATAGCTGAATAATTAAGTGCCTTTATTTTCTAAAAGCCTACCTCTTTGTATTCCCATTAGGCCCGATAGCCTTTCATTTAGCATGCTCCTCAAATAGGTGACTTTCAGTGTTGCATCATCTCTCAACCCAAAGAAAGCACGGGTGCTCTCATGTATGGAGAATTTCTATATGGGCTGGGGAGGGACGGAGAGGCACTCTGCTCTGTGTCCCAGGACACTCCCCACAGGCCCCAGCACCCCATGGTACCTTTGCTCACAGTTGATCCAGAGCCAAGTGTGCCACCTGCTGAAAGACTCGGCCACCTCCTGTCGGCTTGGGCTTCCTGCAGTTACTTTCCCTTTCCTCAACACTGCAGGCCTTCACACAAGGATTTTAATAAGGAATTACACAGAATCACAGAACTATAAGGGTTGGAAGGGATCTCTCTAGAGATCATCAAGTCCAACCTCTCCTGCTAAAGCAGGTTTCCTACAGTAGGTTGCGTGGGAAAGCATCCAGGTGAGTCTTGAATATCTCCAGAGAGGGAAACTCCACAACTAATCATGAGGAATTAGTTTAATCAGCAGTTGGAAGTCTATGAAGATGCACATGAGGAAACATAATCCAGGCTAGTTCCATCTAATTGATGTGTAAGCGAGGCAATTTGAGATCAGAATAAATCCTTAGACTGAAAGCACATATAAGCATTACTCCAACATTGCCACTTCTGCCAAAAGTGGGATAAATATCAAGAATCGAACCTATACCTTTAAGACAGCTTAGACTTTGGGGCTAATCTGTACAAGTAGACATGTTGTTGTACTGACACCACGGCCCTTACTGTGTAGGTATTAGTGGAGCTTTAACAAAGGAGCAAACAGCTTCCTCCAGTCAGATAGCAGCTCCCTTTGGTAACACTCCCTCCAGTCAATCGTTTGGTTGAACAAGCTCAAAAACAATTTTACAGAGTCGTTGCCATGACTTGTTCGACACACCTAGATGGTGTCCTCTAGTTAACTGGCTCTTGTCATTAAGTTCTCCATGCAGTGTAATGCATCGCTTTCAGAGCACAACTGAAATGTCAAAAAAGTTGAAACGTTGGTCAGTGTTGTTTCATCCGTGTTGTAGTGGCAGATCATAAATTAATATTTTAACAAGACAATGATTTTTATTAAAACCTGTGGGACTGGAAACTGAAAAACTAGTTAAGAGAGCCTTTCATTTTCCAGTCTGATTTAAATTCTTCTCATGTATGTACAGTACATGATCAAAATATCTAAAACTCTGATTCACTGAAATTAACAGGTAATGCATGTCTTTGAAGCTTATCACGCATCTGTATCAGGCTCGTTCATTCCTAAGAAATCTCGTTCTCAAAAATTCTCATGAAAAAAAAATCATTAAAACTTCAGTTGAAAAGTGAAAAAATGAAATAAAATGTTTTAAAACTAAAATCTTAATGTATGCACAATTTGAGACATGTAACAGCTTGAAGTGTTTCTATCAGTTCTATCATGTGTAGTCTTAACTACCCCTTCATATGGCATATTAAAATCTCTGTGATACCTGCAAGCGTGTTTCTCAAGGTTTCACACAGGTGTGAGATACAAGGGAAGTAAAGCTCATTGTCAGCAACCACAGACCAAGGAGAAATCATAGGATTGAGTTGGAAGGGATCCCTCTAGAGGTCAATAATCCAGCTCCCCCGTGATGAACAGAGACACCTACAGGTAGATTAGGTTGCTTAGAGCCCCTCCAGCCTGACCTTGAACGTCTCCAGGGAAGGGGCATCCACCACCTCTCTGGGCAACTTGTGCCAGTGCTTAAGTAAATTTAACTCTAAATATGCCATCAGAGTCAGAATATCCATACTAGCTATCAGTGACCAAAAATAGTCTAGGAATCACTGTGGGCAGTACTGCAAGAATGTCAGTGCAGTGTTCAGCAGTGGCCAAGAGGACAGATCAGTTATTAGGAGACAGAAAGGAGAAGGATATAAAAGCTGCAGCACTGCATGAAGTCATGATGGCACATATTTTTTTACAAAGAAAGGCTGTGGTGGAATTAGAGCAGAGTGAGAAGGAAAACCTAGAGTGACTTCCCAACAGGACCAAGCAAACCAAACCATCCCCAGACTGGAAGGAAGGTGCAGATGGGGAGCAAGAGAAGCACTGTGCCTGTGTCTACCTTGAGCTCCCAAGGCGTGCCTCTAATGGAGCTTTTCAGGATCACAAAACAGCACCCATCCTTTGGTGGCATCTAATCAATTATTATTAGTCATGAGGAGAGCATGAGCCGGAACTGAGCATGCACTGACACTCTCAGCCTGACAACCAGCAGGGTGCCCTGCCCTGCTCCAAAAGAAGGACCAGATAGCGGATTTGGAAGAGGCAAACAATAAATTACATTTTCTACTTTAAAAACCCAAATGTATTAAAAGACTTCTAGGAAGATACTGATTTGACATGATGTAGCCAACCCTAATAGCAAAAAGATCAATACAAGCTCTATTTTCTGTATGCTCCATGTTTATAAATGTGAAATATCAAGGTGGGAAAGTTTGTATGAAGGTTGTATTTTTTGAACTTATAACATTTTTTCAGACACTGTCACTCCAATTAGCTGGTCAGCATATGTTTTGCATTTTAGAATCCACATAGCACTCATCTGTAATAAAGAGATATGAAAAGGATATGAGTCATTAGTCATATTCAGGAAACATGTTTCTGAAAAATTAATACATGACCAGTTGCCAGTAAGTAGCAATCTGCTACTTATACAAATAAAGTATGTTATAGAGCTACGTATTTTAATGATAGTCTTTAAATGTTAAAATTGCTGTAAACTGTAATGGAAACAACATTTCTCTAATGGAATACTTAATCTTACTTAAGACCCACTAAAGACGGCATAACGATTCCTACATCAATGGGAGCTGGATAAAATTGCATAGCTGGTATTGTACAATAAAGCATGCAGCAAAGCTGTGATGTAAAGGTATTCTTATTGCTAAGTGCAGGAACAAAGCGAGTGATTTTGGTGATGCTCTCTTGGGCTTGAGGTTAAACAAATGCTTAAGTGTTATGGACTTTACAATCCTCTGCCTTCCATCCTTTCTCATAGACAGTGACATTTCACACGCACCTCTGGGAGAAGTGCAATTGAGCCCAAAGCAGTACACTTAATAAAAGGTTTCCTTCCTCCAACTACTAATATGAGTGTACACGGTTTTCTTAGTTTTTGAGAATCACTGGATTTTTCATGTTAGTAGGCACTACTAAATTAAAAAATTTGTATTCATTTACTGTTGCTGAGTAACAATTTTAATTGCGGTCTCAGGATAATTATGAAAAAAGACCGGAGATGGAAAAAAAAAAAAAAAAAAAAAAAGGAGTCATATTGTCTTTTTGGTCATTAAGGACATTGACTGACTGCTTAAAAAACATTTTTACCCTGAAGCTAAAAATTGTCATTGGCAATGTAATAAAAATATTCTGTTACGGAACAACTGGGGATAGGCAATTGGTAGATACCAACACACAGAAATGGAAATTGACTCCTGGGCCTACAGCATCACCATCAGCGTTCTTGGCTCACAGTCTGTTTTAGTAATCAAGAGACTACTAAATGAGCAAATTAAAAGTTCCATGACATCTTCATTTGAACTGTAATTATATTTCAATACTTCATAAACGTTTGAAGCTGCGGAGGAGTTAACAGCAGCTGTAAGCAATGGGCAGGGAAAACTCATTCACACCCATACAATAACTTACAAACCACCTTTTTGTCTTATATTCTCTGCCCTAGGCATCTATAAATGTCTGTTAAACAGCACAGGTGAAATGCTTTTCTTTCAAAGTATCAAAATTACATCTTTGCAAAAAAAAAGATGTAAAAAAAATCCAAATATGTCTAAAGGCATTTCATGTTCCTGAATTGTAAATTAACACAGATGTTGGACAAAAAAAGAAAAAAAAAATAGAAATCTAGCTGGCAGATCTAGTGAAATAGTGGGAGGCATCATGGGGAAAAAAAAAATCACTGATTTCCGCAGATCAGATGCAGCTTCAGACAAATGAAAGAAAGTAAGAGCAGAATACTTTTAACAGAGGAGACTATTTTGACAGTACATCAGCCTGATAGATTTGCCAGCCTTTGTCAGTGCTTGTCCTCCATCATCATCCCAGTAGGACTTCGAAGACTATCCAGGCATTACCCCTTTCACTGAATATAACATGTTGTTATCTGCACCATTCAACTGAAGAGGAACATTTGTGGACAGCACAATACCTAAGTCCTAAGAAAACAGAAGGCTTCAAGTGTGGTTTCAGGGAACTGTTGTCAGAACAATCAAGAACAAAACCTTCTGATTCCAGAAACAGTTCAGTAAACAAACTGGGGAGATGTGACCTAAACTCAGAAGGCCTCACTCACACCATGCAAGACTTCATAGAATCAGAGAATCGTTAAGGTTGGAAAAGACCTCTAAGATCACTGAGTCCAATCATTCAACCCATCCCCGCCATGCCCATTAACCATGTCTCTCAGTGCCACATCCACACAGTTCTTGAACACCTCCAGGGACACCGACTCTACCACCTCCCTGGGCAGCCTGTGCCACCGTCTCACAACCCTCCCTCTGTGAACAAGTTTTTCCTAATATCCAATCTGAACTTCCCCTGGCACAACTTAAGGCCATTTCCTCTCATCCTATTACTGCTACGTGGGAGAAGAGGCCAATACCAACCTTGCTTCAACCTCCTTCTGAGTAGACTTGGAAACCCTTTGCTTCCTCACCACCTCCTCAGGGCCACAGGAGCAGAGCAGCAGCCAGAAGCAGTGCACAAGCAGATGTTCCTTCATCACATAGGTCTCAATCCCAAACAGGCTGATATGGACATCTGATTCAATGCCTGCAAATATGCTGACTGCCAAGCAGCTGCTTGCTGTGGGCAGAGAGCTGATGCTGCGCTCCAGCCTCGTTCTGCACAGTCAGGTGGAGGCTGCCTTATAGGACAGGACGAGCAGGTAGAGTTAGAGGATGGCTGAAATATTCTGAGGGAAATAAAGTATGTAGTGACAGGGGTTGAAGAAACAGGATTATGCTGGATGGGAAGAGAAGAAATACCGAGAAGGAAATTATTTCAATTCAGGTAGCACTTAATAACATGCTTATTAGTTAAAGCACGTGATTCAGTAAGCTCATATCGATACTCTGTGCACCTCCAGTCAGGCATATATTTGAGCAGCTTGCTGAGCCGAGGCTCTGCAGCAAAGTTCCACAAGCTGCTCAGAGTGATTTCAGTTCATGGTGCTTCTGAGTGTTGACACTCCTCCTTTGGCTGCCCTCCTGTGCTGTCCCAACACCTTCTCTGTGGGTGCTGGTACTGGGCAGGCCATGCTGACAGTGGTGCCAGCTGTTCTTAGCACCGGCAGTGGGGCCTGCACAGTGTAAGCAGGAGAGACTGGGGCAAAACCTTTTTTCCGGCATTATTAACATGGCACCAACACATCCAGTAATGGATGCAGCATCAGACCTGGACAGGACCTTTAGGCACTTGTCAGCCTCTGCTCTGTGTGTCCTCATCTACCCTTTTCCTTTAGCAACTCAAAACAGAGATTTCAAGCTTATCTTGACTGAGGACTGCTAAATTTCTCAGCCTCCACAACCTTTTTCAGAAGCAGTTAAGTAAGCATCATATCACTACACAGACATGGTGTAAGAAACAGATCCAGCTACGTGACTGGAAATAAATAAAAAATAATAATTTGCATTTTCAGAACAAACATTTCTGAGTTTTTTTTTCCCAAAGAAGTGTGTGACAGATGGTTTGAGTGAGGCATTCAGACACTACCAATTTCCTAGTGTTCTGTCAGCTATTTACAGTTTCTGTTGCACACATTAAACACTGAGAGCATTTTTCCCCCTAAATTTCAACCTGGCCCTTTAATGCATAATAAAAATACCTCTCAGATGTCCCATATTCACACCATTGTAACGACACTGTTTGAATTATTAGTCTCCATCATTTGATGTACTGTGCACATATAGACATAGCTCATTACTCAGGGAGAGACAATAAAACAGCACTAACCATTTAAAACCTATTAATCTGGATAGCACCGTTAGCATAAGCAATACTTTATTATTACTAAATTAAACTCATTATAAGTATCCTGAGTATCCAATCAGGTTAGTAATAGACTGATTATCTAGCTATCTACATGAATGGCTTGATGAAATACATTGGGTTTTGCTATACATTAATCTGACTGTTACTGTGCCGTTATTTATAACTCTGATAAATTATCTTTCGTAACATGCAAAACAGCTAAACAATTTATGAAAGAATATTTAGAATGCTTTTATAGGTTACATGATTGATGTTTTCTTCCTTTTCTCTTTAGGGGCTAAAAGATATTTTCCATCAACTCAATCAATCCTTGGTCACTATGAAACTTAACTATGTATTTTTTGCCTTCAGATTTTGCCAGACTTAGGTCAAAGAAAACAGCAAGGAAGGCCAGACATAAAATATTTGAAGCAGCAGAAGCTGAGCAGCCAAGGGCATCTCACTGATCCCATCAGGTCAGAGCACTGCTAGGGCTGGCTGGACCTTGAGCTGTGATTCAAGAGACACCAGGTATTTAGAAGGGACGGAGTGAAGTTGGAGATATACCAGGGAAAATTTTAAGAATAAAAGTAGCTGTTATTAACTAGGTAACTGAAACATCTATTCTTATCTTTCTAAGGACACAGATATGAATGTTGTACCAGTTAATTGATTCAACTATTCGAAAAGCCTGTTACTTCTCATCAGTGCTACATGTGCCAAGTAGTGCGTATATGTGCATGCAATGCATACTAAAGTCCAGGATTCGGCTAAAAGTCAACTCCAGGAAGACAATCCCCGAAGAGCTTGCCAGTGGAAGCTGTCTCTTTATTGTGGCTACTGTTGCTGTAGTGTGACTGCTTCAAAAAAGATTAATTTTTTATTCTCCCAGGCCTTATGTAAGAGCAGAGAAGCAGTCCTTTTCTAGAGATGGGAAACTGAAGTTAAAAGATTATGACTTCACTTTGTGCTGGCAGGCAAGAAAATAAGGAGGAGCAGACCTCCCTGCTTCTTTCTGTGACCTTTCATGTGAAGTGGCTGCAATTTCTTTCCTTTTGGTTCATTTCCACCACACAGGTTTTGATGGGTTTTGTATACAGAACAGCAAGTGGGGTCAAGGACTTGATTCTATTTATCAAGAGTCAGACGTCAAAAGCAAGCAGTCTCTCATTGTCAGCAACTGCCTCCCATAAACGGAGGCAGCATATATGTACAGATATACAAACAACTCTTTCCCAGTGCTCTTCCTGAGGCAGTACAGCTGGGCTTTCACAGTAGCAAAGATGGCATATGCTGCTTGTTTACCAGAGAGGGGAAATTTCTATGGCTGTCCCGGGCTTTCCTCGAGGCATCGGAGAAGAATGTGGCAGAATCAGTGCCAAATGGATCTGGTCCTCAGTCCTAGCCTGATTCTTACCCACAGACAAGAGCACAGGCAAGGAGCCAGATCACATACCCAGAGCCCCAGGAGATCCAGAGCCCACCAGGTAAACTAAGTAGAAGCAGCAAGCTGGCATGGGAAGGGACTTCGTCATTTGCCAAGTGCTCTTAATTTTCTGGTATCAACCGCTTGGTACTCAGTGCAGGTTTCTTAATGCTGTCACGATTGTCTTTGAATAAAAAGTATATGTGATTGGGTCCATTCTGGTGAACTGACAGGGCAGTAACTTTCACACAAGAATCAGATTAGTTGACAGTAAAGATACACAGGATGTGTTGTGTGAAGGACATGAGTGGTTCTTGCTGTTGTTCCGCTGAAATAACTTTGCTTTCCTGAATGCAATATGAAAACGTACTGAGAAAAGTAGACAGAATGTAGCTCAGTGACATGAGACTGGCATTCTGGCATTAAGACGTGCCCAGTACTTTACGTTGGCCTCCGACTGCTTTTTCCAAGGTTCAGCATTAATAATAATTCTTCTGAAAGTCAGATTGCTTTACGCAATTTTCTTGTGTAGAATGACTCAGTTGCTCAATTCAAGAAAGAAAGGATCTAATGAAGCCAGAAGCAAAATATACTGAACTTAAATCTCAGGGCAGATCTCAGTCTCACTTTTCTTTCTTTATGCATGGCTAAATGTATATACTTTGAGGATAAAAGATGTAGCTTTTACCCACAAGAAGAACAGATTAAATAAAAGCAACCCCCTTTTCTGACAGTCCTTTGATGAAAGGGTTATTGTTGGTTAAACTGAACATACCAGCATTCCAACCTTTCCTGTGGTGGTTTTACTACACCCAAACCCACTTGTGTCTTCATAGAGACTGTCTGTCTGTCAGCCATGCACACGGCACATGGAGCCCTGTGCATTGCTAGGACTGGATCCGGACAGCATCCATCAGTCACGGCAATGATGGGGCAGGGACCTTCTGGTCTCTCCAAACAGGTGGAGATTTTGCTGCCAGTGCTAGAAAAAGCCCCAGTCGTGTACATTGTCCAGTTAGTCCAGTCTATGTTTTCATGTGAAGGGAAGTTCTTTCTCCGGACAAGGAGGCTGATGTTATCAAAGGAGAAGACAGTGTTGAGAATCAGTTCTGCAGCCATCTCTTATGATTCTTCTCAACCAAGGAAAAACATTATCGTTAATGGGAAATCACATCCTTACTTGCAGGTGGCCAATGTTACTAAAATGACCTGTGTCTTCAACAAAAGCAGTCTTTGGTTTTGCAACAGAAGGGGAAAAAAAAAAAGAAAAAAAAAGAAATACCAGCAAGAAAAGGCACCTCTTTTGCACTAGGAAGGTTTTTGATTTCTTACTGAGCTTTTTGTTTAAACCCTGCCTGCCAGTCTTTAGCCATAAACACTTGGAATTTTCTGGTACTGCTGAGGAATAACATTCTTCTGGCAAGTAATAATGATTTAATTTACAGTAAAAAAAAAAAAATAAATCACCCCCATTTTTTTGGTTTAGTTCCAGTGGTATCACTTTGAAATCTTCCTCGTTAACTTCAGTTTTAATTTCTAATATTCTTATATTAAAAGTTCTGCAAAATGCAAGTGCTGGCAAAAAGAAAAAAGAGTCAGTTCTCTGACTAAAAGCCTTACAAAAAAATGTAATTTTCCATTGTAGCCATAGCAAAGACGAATGGTCATGGGAAGAAGATGTAACTCTTTTTCTGGAGTGAATACCTTACAGGGGCAATTTTCTCTGTGAGGAATTGAATCTGGAAGAACTGCTTCCGAGTAAGTGGAACTCAAAAGATACATCACGCTGGATCTCTATTTTTCTGTTATATATTTACAGTAAGCTGGTTGGTTCACAGCCTTAGCTCCTGGGAAAACTGAACTATGCCTGTAAGCGCTGGAGACCTCTTGAAATCTCTATCCATTCTGCAATGCTCTTGGCTCTGGTGTACTAGAACACCAACATCTACTGTGTTCTCTCTAAAGCTATTTTTCAAAGACTATTTTCTCTGCTAACCACCTTTCACATGCTCAGGAATCTTGTATGTGCCCATTTGGGGAGAAAATCAGTTATATGTGCCAAGGAATAAAGAATTCAGGAAAATGCATGTTAATAGTCTTCAATTTATTTGTCAACATTTGTTCAAATGCTTCAATACTTTTGACTGAAAGTTGCTTTTGGGAAGCAGTGAGGATTGCAAAACTAATAATGTTTTTCCCTGCTCTTTTCTCACCCTTTTTAAACTAGTAACTTAAGGATTAAAACTTTTACTTAAGATATGAGCAACACCAGTTCTTTACCCAAGAGAGTAATCCAACCACAAGGCTACAAAGTTATGGTCATACACAAATGAGGCACAGAGTCGATTCAGACTAGCTCTCCCCCTGTCTGCACGTGTCAGCCTTAATAGCTAAACTACGGGACAGCAGAATTTTCTACCACTGATATTTTTTCCCTTTGCATAAAACAAGCAGCCAAGTCAGCAGCCAAGGTCACAAGAAACCTTCAGTTCTGTTTCAGAAATGAAACCTGAACGCTAACTACCATAATAAGCGTTTTATTGTTTATACAAGATATACCGTCACCAAAAAAAACTAAAAGCAGACTTCCCCTCTAACATATTCTCCAGCATACTGGACAGAATCTTTTCTGCTACTGGGAAGAACTGAACTTTTTCATATTCCTGGTGATTGCTTTAATCATCGGATTGTTTGGGGAGCAGTTCATCTTCCAGTTGGTTATGTCCATCCTCACTTATGCTTTATTTTACCCACCTTTCCTACATTTTAATGAAAGTTCCTGTCCTAATCTGTCACTGTGCCTCATTTAACATTGTCATAGGTCAAAGGCATCCAATTCACATAGAGTAACAACAGTCACATCAGTCACCCACTATCCCACTGGCAATGTTGATGTACACTGCTGTGTCATGCAGAAAGTCATTGTTCACACGTAGACTTTAGCGAGGCTGAAACTGTGTTTTCTCTGTTTCCTACATACATCCTCCTTTTTTCAGCCTTCTATTTTCTTATTTGTGGGATGCACCCTTGAATTCTGTAGCATCTCTAGTTGGCTGATCAATCTTTGTGTCTGTGAAACCGCAGGCTTTTTTCCTTATTTTCATGGTTTTGACTCAAAACAGTTACAAAGATGTGTCAATGAGGTGCACTGGATGTTCTCTAGGATAGCCTCAAATGCTTCACAAGAATATAAGAACATTCTAATTTCAGACCAATGGACTACTTAGTCCAATATTAGCTCTACAAATATGTCAGAAGGAGATACAATTTTGGGTGAGAGAACAGATTCCAAAAGCTTAATATCTGCTCTGTGAAGTATTACTCTTAAAATACATTTTAAACTAAGGTTCTGCTAGTTTTATTGAATGTCTCTTTACTTTAGTGTTGTATTGTCCTTATGATTTAGATCATACATCCCTCAACTTTCTTCTTTCCAAAGTGAAAATTCCTAGGTTTTTCAGTCTCTCGTGGGTCAGCTGTTCTTCCTAACTGAATTCCAATAACTGGTCCCACCTTTAGTACTGACCATCACACCCGTTCATCTGCATAACCCTTTAACCAGCTTTCAGTCCATAAAAGAATATCTCCATGGGAGATTACGTTTTTGTAATAACCACTGGTGTGGAATCAAAGAACTTTTGAAAATTTGTAATATTTTATTTCTCAAATATTCTTTATTCTTGTGCTTACTGACTCCCCTCATAGAACTTCAGCAGGTTCTTCAAATGGCCTTTGCTTTTACAGAAGCCATGCTGACTTCTTCCCAACAGATGATGTTTATCTGTGTGATCAGGTACCTTACTCCGTAAGATCTCATCAGGAATAGAGTCAGCCACTGGTCTGCAGTTTCCCAGACCTCTTTAAGAGTGCTTTTGGCAGGAAGAACTTACACTGGCAATCAGGCACAGAGGCCCCTTCTATAATTTGTGAGGCACCTTGGCCAGCAATTCTTTCATTTCACATTCGAGTTCCTTCAAAATCTTGGTTGAATGCCAATCTGTCCTGGTGACTTACTGATAGCACATCTTTCTGTTTGTTTTAATTCATTTTGAAACCTTCTTCCTGTATCTGAAGGAGAGGGGAACAGAGATTTCATTTAAATTGCCTTTGTCCTAGCCACTTGGCCAAAGCAGTAGAGATATGTTGAAATAGAAATATGTGAAAAGAGAAAAGGTTGACTGATTCTATCCGGCCATCCACAAGTAATCTGTATCGTGTTAAACCATGGGATGAGCAGTAATAGCAATCATGAAGGTAATAGTGAGACACCCTATGATTTGCACATCTGTCATATCAGTGCCAACCTATTTATGAGGTAATAAAAACAAGCTAAATTAAGAATGATCAGGGAACCCCATTCGCATTATTGGAGCATCATGCAGTAAGTGCAAGAGACAGGTGGCATAAGTGCTAAAACAAGGATAGAGAGTATGTGCTGCAGGGAATCAATCTACTGCATTAATGGCTAATGGCACACTCAGTGTTTATTCATTATTTATCACGTAAATGAGTATGTACTGTCTAGACTGCAGAGGTGCTTTCATAACAGAGTGACACTGATTACTGAAAATTAAAAAATGAGAGCTGATCTTAATGAATTAATTGAAAATCAGCAAATAGTAACAAGCTGTACACAGTATATCTATACAGCCTAATAACAGTGTGCTGTTATGGCTTTTTGTTGTTGTGTTGATATTTAATGAAGATTGTTTTATCCACTGCTATGATTTCAGAGTTTAGAGAATACTGCAAAACCTGGAAAAAAGGTAGAGGACTTACGATGCAATTACTTCCTGCCACCATCACATACTTTCATTTGCATGCACACTTTTATTCTCAGCTACTTTGTGTACTGCTTTTATATTCTGCTCATTTATTTCTTTCCCTTCTGACTTGCTGGGACATTAGCGAATACTAAGAATATCTGCTCACACTGAGAGAAGAATGACGTTACCCAAAACATACTGTGTACCTGTTGTGGCATAGAGACTACACACCATGCATCGACTTTAATATTTTAATGACATGAGAACACTGGCCTTGAATAGGTAAGTTACACAAGCAATGGCTTAATCATGTACCATTATCACTGGAAGCTAAGTCATTAAATTAAGAAGAGTTGAATTTTTACCTCTGAAGATATTACATTGGATGTTATATTTTAGTTATTGGATTGTTATATTTGGATGGTTTGTTGAATCAGAAAAATGTTTATAGGCTAATCATAATAAAAGTACAGGGTTATTTAGGCATGCTAATTTATTCATGAAGGAGAGAAGAACTATACGGGATAAGTGGAAAAGACATAATACTTAAGCATTCCCATTATATTAAGTATCCTAAAAAGGTGACTTCTACATAAAGATGATTCAGTTCACAGAGATTTAGGTAGCCATTTAAAATTTATGCTAATACTAAATGTCAGTTGTTTGCATTCCCCTGAAATACACCCTATCATTGTCACAAGCAAGTAACTCCCAGGAGAAGACACATCCTTATACCACAGTTAATAATGTTTTAACTAGCTGTGTTGGCCCAGGAAGAAGGAAGGGTGTGTACTTCATCCCTCTGAATCCAACATACCTTATTCAGTTCTACAACAGGCAGCATGCTGTTTTCGTATAATGAATCCTCTAACAGGACAATAGACACACTTGGATGTTTTCAGTGACTAGGTGAAAAATATGAAAGTCCTCCAGCTTCCATCAGGAATGCCTGAAATTTTAAAAATCCCTCTCTCAAATTGTTGCTGTAAATATTCACCATCATTTACTCTGATAGAAGGATATCTCTTCAATTAAGATAAATTAAGATTAAATAAGGAGTAAAAAATCAATCTAAAGTAAAAACACTCTCAAACTTTAGACCACCTAGGTCCAGAAAATTTAAAGAGAAAGGACAGTTTTGTGACTAATCTAAACCACCCAAAATTTAATTGAGTCTTTCAAGGATTTAGATTTGGTTCTGAATCTCAGTGTACCACTTGGAGTGCTCATATATGATAAAGATGTTAGGTCGGTGGCTACACAAATGCATGCAAGGCTTGAAGATGCTGGAAAATAGACTTTTTTTTGCACAGTGTCCAGAACCAGAATTTCTGGACATTCACATAAGCATTTTGGGGGGAGGGGGGAGACAGAGAAGAAGAAATCTTGTGTATTTTTAATTCCTGACTAGTCAGACATATTACGTAATATACTCCAAAAAGGCATCTAAAGACTTCCAAAGGTATTCTATTTATCTCTGAGATTACTTCCAGAAGTGACATCCCAATTCATCCTCTTCTTGTTTTATTTGATGACACTTTATCCGCTAGTAATCATCATGCTAAGCCTTGTCATAATGCTCCTTCACATCTACTTAAACTGCTTGCTCTTCAAGATGAATCTGTGAAGTATATACAAGTGTGTTTCTTCTGTAAACAGAAAGTGATGGCAAAGGAACTTGCAGCTCATCCACATAGTTAGTGAATTTAAGATTTTGGTCAGGAGCTATGGCAGCCAAATTTTTCTCAAGGATATTGAGTATCAGTTTTTCCTTGCAAACACCCATTATACACCTCTCATTCCATTGTGTTCTCTGCAGCGTTTTAAGTCTACTGTGCAAGAGCCATCCAGAAAAGCAAGGATTACAGTTATTTCATTCACTTGTAGAGAAATTCGCATGATGCAGCTGTCTCAAAATATTTTCATTTTTGTTCCAGAAAAGGAGTAGCAAGAATCATAACGCAGGAAAAGATGGTTGTGAGAGAGTTCAAAGTCATTTCTGTGTGTTCATTTATTCAGCGGTGTTTGTGATGATTTATCTAAGAGATCAACTATGCAATACTATACAGCTGGTTTCTTTCTTTCTGAAGGTTGGTCTAGATTTCTTGTTTCTCCCTTAATTTCTGCTTTACAGCATATTATCATTTTATCTTCTGCAGTTAATCTCAATTAAATGGCCACCAGAACAGAAAAATACACAAAACTGAACAAAGAGTGGGAAAAGTAATTTCCCTAAGCCCAGTTTGTAATTCAATTTTGATACCATACCAACATGTATGTTTGTCTTCTTCTTCATTTACATTTTCAGGGATTTGTTGTGGTGGGGTTTTTGTTTGCTTGTTTTCGCAAGTGTATTTTAAAAGAGGCTTTTACTTACAGAAATACAGACATATGACAGATTAGTAAACGAAGAAATTACAGAATACTCTTCTGTCTACCGTATCCACAATGGCTTTGTGTGTCTAAGAACAAGATATGAAAGGCAGCAGATAGAGTATAGATGAGTGAAAGAAGTGACTTAATCCATCAGCACAGCCATGGACTGAACTAAAGGGAGAAGGTGGGGGGAAAAAGGCACCCCAGAGATGTGAAGAGACCTTGCCTGAAGATTTCTACTTGTTCAGGATATGAATCAGATTCAAACAAACATTGATGATATGGAGAGGAGAAAAAAACAAAACATCATTATCCAGAAAAACCATCCTATGGATCTACATATAACAGTAAGTCACTGCAGTATGGGAGAGTTCTCCTGCCCAAAGTTAATCTCTCGCACAATCTCTGCTTTACTTACACATTCAGAGCTCCTGATCTGTCCATTAAAACATCTTCTTCATAAAAGTCGTCACTTCAAAAAATTCTAACTTAACAGAGAAGACGAATACAGCAAATTCTATTTGCTCATTTCTCCTTTATAGCAAGAAAGTTCATGGTCTTACAGGATAAAACAGAGTATCTTTCTGAGAGGATGAATGAGTTTCCAGCTCCCCTCAAACTCTGTTCCACATCACCTGGCTATCTCTGCTCCTTTTCTGTTTCCCACTGTTATGTACAGATAATTATACACTGTAGAACACTCAGTACAAAATATGTTCAATTAGTAACTTCACTGTCAATCCTAAACCTAAACTTAAGACTAAATTAGCAATAATATTTCAGTCATCATGAAAACAAGTAGCTCCGGAAGTATTATTAACACACTGTTCTTTGGACCTCACACAGATGTAGTGTTCTCAATTTTATTCTTTTTTTAATCCTTCAATCCTTCAATTTTTATCATTTATATCTGTGCAAAGTAAATTTCCCTATTTTAAGGAAATGAATAGGGAACAAAGAAATAAAAACTTGCCTAAATTTTATTACTGGTATTAACAATGGGCTCAGTTACAGCAGATAACTGTGTTTACCAAGGATTTCAAGTTGAATCCTTCTCTAATAAGTGGCGTCATCACCTTAGTGATAGCTGATCCAAGTGAGGAACTACAGATTAAATACACATAGAAAATTTAAGAACATTTGAAAAATACTCTTCTGTCTTAGAAAAAAGTAAACATTTTATTTTCCAAAAACTGACTGTTGATTTTTAACTGGCAATGCTGCCAATAATTTCACTTATATCCACTGCAATAAAGCTTAATTTTTGCATTTTTGCTTCTGTGAGTGTCACACTCCCACACACTCAAGTCAGCTTACCTTGGCACAGTTTGTACACTGCCTCAAATATTAGAAACTGCAGTATCAGGTGCATCGCCAAGAACACACTGTGATGAGGCAGCACTTACCAATTTCCTGTTAGTTCAAGCATGCAGTACTACGTGTTATTCTTTGGAGGCAACTGCTTGTGGCATAATTCCTTGTAAACAACTTATTTCCATCTAAAGCAATTGCTTATGAAAAGGCAAAGGAGACTCAAAGGTCTAAAACCATCTCTGAGAGATCATTCACCCCTTTTTTTCTTTGATATTCACAAAATACAATGCCGTTCAGAAATTCAAACATTGTTCCTTTAAAAAAGAAAGCAAAGAACAGAAGAATAAAAGAAAAAGAAAAGAAAACAAACAAAAGCCCACAGCGTAAGCATTCTCACCTGCTAGCCTGTACAGAAAAGATCAGAACCTGGACTCCCACATGTTGCACTTTATTCTGTCAAAGTGACAAATAGCAAAAACATCATGTTATGCATTTCATGCTAGCAAGTGGATAGAAAACCCATCTTTTCAGCTGTTTTTCCACTCAGTTCTGTGGCATATTTTGCAGACATCTTGCTTTCTGCCCCCCATAGGACGTAGTGTTTCTTAACATCTCCCATCCCAGATACACCAGTGCTTCTGACTCTGTTCTTTCTCAACCTGTTTCCCACCTCTGCAGAGGCACAAGTACGATCCATCTCCAACTCTCACTTTCAAACTAACTTATCATATGTGACTTTCAAAAATTCAGTCGAGGCATTTTTGCTTACATACAAACAAATATTTAAACATCAGGATCTGATAAAGAGACTGGCACCGAATGTCACATTTTACATGTTTATAGCCTACTTTGCTATGATTCAGGTATTTAATAAAAATCTGAAATGTTAAGTATTTACAAAATACTACTAAGTTGCATTCAGACAGTAATATAAGGAGTACATTAATAAATTACTCACTTTTACTTTGATGAAAAAAATAAAGTGCAGATCTCACAGGAGAATAAAATTCACAGCAAACCCACTTCAGCCATAGTCACAAAAGATTTTGCCACCTGTCTCTCAACAGACAGGGAGTATAAACTCTGCAGTAGCACATAAAGACTAATGGCAGCCCGCAATCTAATTAGCCCTTATTATAATACTGTCCAGAGATTCATCAGATACTCTTTTGAAAAGGACACAGGCACAAAGAACCCACCCACAGAGGAGTTAAGTTTTCTTTCAAAGGCTTGGAAGTGCTTAAGAAAGAAGAGAGTGACCAGGAAGGAGCTTGGCTGAGCCTGGCATGTTCGTTAGCCTGCCCCAAGATCTTTGTGACTGAAGTAAAAAACGGGGAACAAAAGTGTTTATACATTCCATTTCATTTAGACTTTCACCTTGGATTACAAGGCTGAGTGAAGTTTTTCTTTGTGTGAGGCTAGGATTTTCTGCAAGTTTTGCTGAGGTTTGTCAGGAAGACTGGAGAATAGAATTGAAAAGCGTTCAAAACAGGACTCCAAAAAGTCTGAGTAATTTTTCTCCTTTGTAAAGACAGGATGATTAAAAGCATGGCAGACCAGGAATGGTGGTTATCATGTTGTGTGCAGTGAGCATTCACATCTGTGGAGTGCCATTAGTGACATGGAGGTGACCCAAGGAGTAAGCTCCTGTACATAGTAGGGTGAGGTGCAATTAGAGAAGTAGAGCAGAGACTGCCTAAGGCTTCAACCAGCCTCAAACTCTTTGTGTCAGAGGCAGATCTCACAGGTGTGTGTATGACTTTGATCTGCCATGCTGTTGAGCTCTGCAGACACTTGGCTCTGGCAGCTTACAAAACTCAAGCTCAGAGAGGCTTGCACTGAGAGTGCCTCTACAGTAGCACTGCAGTTCAGCTCAAGAGTATTTTGGCAGTAAACCTCATGAACATCTAGACTTACACTGTGCTACTGGTCTATAACTTGACATCCATCAGAAAGCAAGCTGGATTCCCTCTGAAAAAAAGCAAACCAGAAGATGTGCTTCAGAGGTTCCCTTAAGGTACTCCATCTATCAGTGAATATTTAGTCCATAGGTCCAGACAAAAGCTTGCCTACAGCAAAGCCTCCTGCAATACATGCAGCACAAGCAGCACGTCCTCAGCAGCAGCAGTGGTGCTGCTCCACTTGTACTACAGCAAACTACCACCATTAGCAGTTGACAATTCCTCCCAATACCACTTACGCTGAACCTTAAAATTTCATAGAATCTTAGAATATCCCCAGTTGGAATCCACATAAGGATTAGCCTGTAAGTCTCAAATACATGCCAAACACCACAGAGAGTCTGGTTGCCTTATGTGCTTTCTAGTGGCTTGAAACTGAGTAAACTAAGCAACCTAGCGGGAAATTCATGGATTCTTTGACCATGTCCAAAAATACAATTTCTCTGCAGAAGCAGTGACCTTAAACCGTCCTAATTCCATCTAGGGTAGCTGCTAGCATGTGTTCTCCTACGCAACCCTTCATTTTGCAGAACTCGAGCATAGAGATACCAGAAGAGGCACGCAAGATTAAGATTTTACTCATTATGCAATGAATATAAGTAGGGAACACACTGCACAGTCATTGATTCTTTCTGTCTTCCAGCAGCATAACTATGACAAAGCACCTTATTTTTCTAATATCTATTTCAGAGATGGCATTTATGGAAGTCATTTGTCTGTCCAAGCTCAGGCATCACTGCAGGTGTTCTTTCTCCGTACAACTCTTCCGCATGATGGAACAATTCAGTGCTTCTCCTGCAATCAAGCACTAAAAACCCTCTTCTTTTTGGGGTGTATCAGCTCAAGCACAAGACCCCCTTGGTTGCTGCTATCACCAAGGATGCCTTGGAGATCAAACCTCAGCTGACAGAATCAAAGAACCATTATGGCTGGAAGGACCTCTAAGACCATCCAGCCCAACCATCAGCCCATCCCACCACGCCCACTGCCCACGTCCCTCAGTGCCACATCCACACGGCTCCTGAACACCTCCGGGGACAGTGACTGCACCGCCTCGCTG
>JAOWBP010001760.1:44889622-44900399 GCA_028571105.1 Tragopan temminckii | reverse complement strand
TGAAAACTAGACACCTTGTGCATGTAATTGTATATTTATTTCTTTTTAAAGAACACTCCTTAAATGTATTGTAAGTCAATATACAAACTTGGTTTCACAGAATTATAATTCACTAAATAGCACAAAATATAATCCGGATTGTTGGTTTCTTTTGTGTGTGTGTGTGAAAGTGTGTGTGAGTGAGTGTGTGCGCACAGGCACGTGCTGCTGGTGGTAGTGGGAACCCACCACAAGCCCAGGCTCCTACTGACTTCCCTCCGGAACAAACCTCACCCAGATGGAGACCCTGCTCTGGAAGACTGTGACTTTCTTGCCCATTAATCTGCTTCTTGAAGATGCCAGTGCCCTCTGCCTAGCTGGAAGTGCCCACCTGCTCCTCCATCTGCGGGACGGGGAGACTCCCCTCACGGGGAGTAACCAGCTGCTGGTGTTCAGGTGTGAGGAAATGTCTTCTGCTCCCCTCCGAGCTCACACGCCGGGGCACTTCTGCGTGACCACTAACCTCCACGCTCAGCTCGGGCAGAGGCACGGCAGGCCCTCACAACCCAGGGACTGCTGTGGCTCGGTATGGCCCAGCTCCCAGCCCAGACTGGTGCGGCCATGGGGACCTCACAACCCTGCTTCTGGGGAGGGAGCAGCAGGCCATGCCAGGTGTGACCACCCGCCTACCTGGGAGCCAGCGGTGCCCCGCCTGCGAGTGGGCTGTGCAGCCGGCACTGATGATGCACTTGTTCGTATCTACATGGGGTGGAATGTTTTCCCATAGCTTTTAAAAGGAGCATCTAGATCAACATGTTCACATAAGACCAAATACTTTTAATATATTTATAACTGTTTTATAAAGCTTTGAAAAAACTCACAATAGCACATTGTTTTACTTTAATGCTTTACGGTACTATCAGTTTAAAATCACAATCAGCACTTAAGTTATAGTCAATCCAGCAAACAAGAGACAAAAAAAATTACAAGAGTTAAGAACTGACTGATACATCCTTTATCTTTTTTTTTTTTTTAACTAATGCATAAGTGCAGAATAAGATAAGATACTCTAGTTTAAATATCTTGTTTTACAATATACATTTTGTTCTAATTACGCAACAGTAAATCCCATGCTTCACATAGAAAAGCAATCCACAACATTAAGAAAAAAATTTACAATTTATGAAACAAAGTAAATAAATATTAGTATTACAGAATCAGAGCTGTACATAAAAGCTGTTCAGTTTTAATCAATATAAAAATATGTTTTAGTGCAACCTCACATATATTGATGCTGTTTTGCTTTACATCATTTAGATCCAAGTGTCCAAAAAAGGAAAGAAATTACATTTATTACAAAGCAGATACACAAATTCTAAAATATGTACAAATTACTGCTAAAAAAATGCTTATAAGAATATAAGCAAAGTAAAGAAAAGGCACAAACATCTGTACAATTTAAAAGTACCAGACCCAATAAGAATTTCAAATTTAGTTTTGGTCAGGCTCATGATGACTTGTTATTTTATCTAATTCTTTTGATATAACAAAAGTATATATAATAGCAAACTACTGTAACTTAGAACAGGCATGCTGTAAAGTTGAGTACTTCTTCTATCGCTAGAAAAAAAAGTGGGGTAAATGTATGGGTGAAAGTCTCCATGCATCTCAGATCAATGTGGCTTGCTCTTCTCAGACGACAGATCTTTTCTTTCCTGTGTGCTTGACGGGGGCTCGCTCCTGCTGTGAAAGCCCAGCTGTCGAATGTCCACAAAGCTCTTGCTGTAAAAGGTGGGATGGGCTAGCGCAGTCTGTGATGTACCAAAACTGTCCTGTTCACCACCGTGCAAGTCAGGATGGGTGGCTGAGGCACAGGCCTGGCCCGGCTCAGATCCACTAAAGTGTTTAATGCTAAAATGTGCACTTTCTGAGGGTTTCTGGTGAGGCTCAGAGGGCCTCTGCGGCTGTTCCGCCCCATGCAGAGCAGCTTCTTCTGTGGCGATTCGAAGGGAGGCTATGGCTTTCGTACAAGTCTGTATGTTCTCCTCCTGCTCCCTCTCCGTCGCTATTATACTGTCCTCGGAAGTGCTCTGTGTCAGCAACAGCAACGGGGAGGAGGATGTGCTGGAGGGAGCGGTGGGGTGCAAGCTGTGCGGAGAGGTACGCTTCTCGTGGTGCTTGGGAACACCGCGTGACTCTTGAGTGAGGGTCTCTGTCGGTCCTCTTTGCTTCTCCTCAGAGCCCTCCCTCTGCAGGGCCAGAGTGGACGGAGGATGTAAACCTGAAAGGGCTGCAGGTACTGAGTGGACCATCTGGATGCCCCCGATTGGCATCATGGGGATGGGTGCTCGGATCTGCTGCTGGGAGTGTAGTGGAAGGTGGCTGAAGACATAATCGCTCGGACCTTCAGGGAACAGGCTAGGCCTGTGGTGCTCCATAGCTCCTTTTTCTCCATACAAGCCGAAATAAGGCCCCTGAGACAACCCCTTCCTCTGTAACAGAGAAACAACAAAAGAAACATCAGCGCCACCACTAGCAAAATTCTTGTCAAGCTGCCAAACCACCTATCTGCTCTCCTCTGCAACGTGGCCTCCTGTTCACACGGCACCTTTCATCCAGATGGATCCCAAAGCGTTTGGAGAACTTCACTAATTACTTATCCAAACAACATAGGAGGTTTTGCTTAGCTCAGCCCTACAGGGTTCTTGCCTCTGAGGTGAACTGCAGCAGCTAGTTAAGTGTTCAGCAACACAATGCGGCAATTTAGGTCAGGAAGTGAAGAGTATTATATTCAACTGAAACTGCAGAGAGCGTTTGGGGTAGATAGAGTTTCATTCTGCAGGACACATTCGGCCAGGACATCTGTCTTACCCTCTGTTTTGGCAAATCGTGCGAATTGTACTGGTATTGGCAGCCTGCACTGGGTATTGGGGCTTTGCTGCAGAGAAATGCACACTGGAATGCTCCCTATCTGCCACCAGTATGGGAAAATCCTGACCATGTATAAGCATTCTGTCTGTTGAAAGATCCTGCTCTGAAGCCCCAGAGAAGGCACTTCATCCCCCTACTTCCCACCCACCTCACTGACTGAAGAGGATGAGTATTTCCAGGGAAGTTCAAACACCTCTGTGCAAAGAAAACTCAAGTTCTTATAGTTATTAACACAATGGAGCATCGCTTTGGCCTATCTGTAGTGTAAACAATAAATAATAACAAAAGCACAGGCATTAACTGTGAGTGAAAGTGATGATTCTGTAGTGGGGATACTCACTCACTCTTAAAGGGACTGAGAAGAAGGAGGGATTTTGTAATGGCTAGTAAAAAACAATCACACTGCACCAAATTTTTCAGTGTCTTCCCTTTAGTTTCTCTCTTGATAGAATGAATAGCCCCACCTTCACTCGGTATTAAACACAGACTGGGCTTTTGGATTTCTCCTTTTTCATTCTTAACTTTTAAATTTTATTTTCCGCTTGATGATTAAGTAGCATTTATTGTCAAACAGCGAAACAACGATGACACAAGTGCAGGATGACATTTTCATAATTGTACGTGGGATGTGGCCACACAAGCCAGGGACACCCATAGGAAATTAAATGAACAAAATTACCCATCTCCGCTCTGCAAATTGATCAAACACCTACTGGTTGCCCCAGAGCTGTGCCACCACCCCCAGTCTCAGTGCAGCAGCTGGGGACTGTGCTGCTACATGCCAACGCACTGCAGTGGCAGCAATTCACTGCTGGGAAATCCTAGTTTTCAAGGCATTAAGCAACCTCTTGATCCTATCCTGGGGAATGGGTTTAGGGGGCAATTAAAGATTCAGTTTCTGTGCTACCCAACGGCTGAATCTGACTGTGCTCAGATGCTTTGTCCTGTTTAATATAAATCAATGCTGAGACAGGAAGGGTGACCCATAATCATCAGACTCAAATTTAAATGATGTTATTATTCTGAGAATAATCTAATTCTGGGAATTTTCAGAAAGTGAGACACTCAAGTCTCATAAAAGAGAAATTGTCATAAGAAAGCACAGTGACAGCACGTTCTACTGCTGAATGGGGAAAAATTTACAGAATAAACGAGTTGCCAAGCCACAAGACATAGTTCACCTACTCTGTCAGTCCTTCCTATCACTAACCTCACCACTGCATGGTTGCTTGCCCCCTTTTTTTCCCATCTTTCCTCTGTCAACCCATTTCTCAGTCATGCTATCCTCTTGGCTGTTTCCTAAACCATGACATTTATCTTTAATGCATCTAATGTGAATCTGGGCCAAGGGAAATAGAGCAAAAGCAACCAAATGAAAAGGAGCGAAACTCGTAGAAGAACAAACTTAGTCACACTCAAATCTCTAATTAAGAAGGACACTGGCTTTGCATTGTACCCTGCCACGGTTTCAAAAGGAAGTAGGATGTCTGTCTGTCCTTGTCAGATAGAGGTGGCTAACATGATAGAAACTGCTACATGCCCCAACATCAGCGATATCATCCAGTATGTCTCTCACTCTTAATTTTTACATAGACAGTGACAGTGTGTGCATGTCCACTGGATGCCTTCCAAGCTTGGCTGAGCGCACACAGGATTATCTTTCTCTACCTCTGGCAGATGAGTTCTGAAGTGGTTGTACCTTTCATCCTATTATTACACCCTTTACAGATATCTAGCATTTTCATACTTACACACATGCACACTCATGGGGAAGAGACTGAATATTAGAGGATTTCTTTCCTTTTAGCAAATATCCTGAAAATCCAAAGACTTTAGTCTGTTTACAATATTAGATTCCAACACTGACTGCAGTGCAGAAAGTCACAGTATGTTTTTGTTATATACTCAGAATGGATTCCTATAATTTCAGTGAGATGAGTTCCTCTCTTTGTCAGGCATAGGGGACCCATTTCATTTTTTATTAGTTCTCATTTGTAGCAGTTAAGCATATTTCCCTCCAACTCCAGGTGATACATAATTTTCCAAACAATAGTTTTAGGAGCTTTTTACTAAACTTTCTAGCCTGGTCATAAAGCTAGACTTCCACAACACATCCCTGTGCAAAGTCATAGCCAACTTCACACATATCCCAGAATGCCTTAATGGACAAGCCAGGGTTTACCCTGTATCTGGTACATTATCCAAAACAGCCTATAGGGAATTAAGAGGAAGATCACATTTCAAAGCCTGGCAGCCCCAGATCCCCTCAGACCACAGCTTGCAAAAAGATGGTGGGTGAAAAAAAACACTGTGATTACCATATCTTAAAGTACTCGTGATTTTTAAAGTTAAAAAACAGGAAATAATGAACTCAATGGGAAAATTCAATTACATAGGACATAATTTCCATGTGCCTTCTAAAAAACAGATACTTAATACAGTGACTATAGATCTATGTGGACTTCAGTTTCAGGATCAAGTCAATTTGCAGTCCTACTGAGAATGCACTATTGCAGACAACATGTACATACGTGGACCTATTTACAGTTCACCTTTAGGATTTTTATGCTAGCTTTCTGTACAGGAATGTGTTCTACTCAAGATGATAAAGTATTCAGAGTTCAGGAAGGGATTTAATATCCATATGTCTGGGATGATCAAAGCATCTTAGGTCCTAGTGATTTTCAAGTGGTGATGCCTAATTCCCTCCAGCCCTTCTGAATATATCAAGACAGGCTTCAGACATCAAAACGAAGGAAAGAAAACAGCAACTTAAGCAGGTAAACTTATATCAATAAAGCACACTACAGTAACTTCTTATTTTCAGAAACTGCTTGTGAAAACTGGCAAGGGGAAAAATGCACTAACTCCGAGAAGCTAAAATAGTTGCGAGGGACAGGTATGTTCTGCTAACAAGGTAAATTCAGCTTCATGACTTAAAGAAGAGGCAAACGTTCTGGTCTATATGAGGAAGTAATGGGGTATACTAGATGTGAGGAAAAGTAGGAGCAGAATGCAACCACTGATGATGAACCTGATGTTCACAGTATATAAATTGTCAGGTTGGAGGGCATGGTTACTCTGGACTAATCCTGTAGTCTCTTATTCACTTGAATGCCCACTCACAGTTTAAGTACACCTGATGCACTCCTTGAGCATATTCTCCAGTTTAATGTCATCTGAAAATAATCCAGCTCACTTATTCCAAGAATGCTATGAAATGTGAGTCAAAGCACAATAAATACAATAGAGACATTCACCTCCAAAGCACACTCCTGATCTAAACTAAAAAGGGTAACAGAGATGCACTTGAACTGAACAAAAACAACCATCCCATCTCCCCTCCTTCTCCCAGGTCTGGGATAAAATAACTAGAGAGAAGAATCAGAGCCTTTTTGATAACAGACTGCTCAGAAGAAAAAAAAAAAAACCTCTGGCATTGATAGAAGGGAAGATCCTGAGAGAGATCCTTAGAGAGTAATGGTGATTTGCCTTTCAATTTACAGACAATAATTTAACTTGCCAAAGCCAAAGGTGCACTAGCTTTAGTCTACTTTGGAGAGAGTATCCTATTGCATGAGCACATCTTACTATTAACTGCCAGAGGAAAAAAATAAAAAATTCTGTATTATTAATTATTTTCCCATACTTTTTTCCACTTCCTAAAGAAATAATTTCAACTGCTTTCTACATGGTACTTCCAATACCAGAACACTTTGCTAGCTCTCTGCACAGAACCATCAAAGAGCATAAACATTCAAAGGGAAGAAACATGAAGGGGAACTGGATCACCACTGGCCAAAGAGTCTAGAGCAAATATGCAAATTAATTGCAGTGGAGAAGAAATAAAACTATTTTTTGTTGTTATTTTTTTTTTTTTTTCTGGTAACTTCGGGCACCAGAAGTGCAAAAATACTCTAATTTCTGCAAGGATTGGGAATCCAATGCAGCTCTGAAGCAGGAAGCAGCACTGTAAGTTGGCATCATGCAAATATAAGTTGCAACTGATGCAGTTGCAAATTACATTCTTATTTGCTGGATTTCACTTCTCTGAAAGTGAAAAAAATCTTCATTGCTTTTTCTTTTCTAACAGTTTTCAGACTCAGGTGTTATCTGTCTTCCTACACACTGAGTGCATTAACATGCATTTCACTTCAACTCAACTTCTGTTTGGCTAAAGTATATCTCCCAGAAAGACATACAGAGATGAAGAATCCATCTTTCCTTCCTCACGGTGTTTGTTAGATGGACGATCATCCTCATCCCTAATTTCCTCATTTAAATTTGACCAGGCTCTGCTTCCAGTGGCACATATGTGCAGGGTCCAGTGACTATACTGAGCTTTGGATTTCTCTCTAAACATCAACATGCCATTGATTTACCACTGCTTTCTTGTAGGACGAATGTCAGCTCTTACCTCAAAAATAAGGTAAGTGTAAAGAGCCCATCTGGTATGGTGAAGAGCAATTTCCAAATGAAGGAGCTAAGGGTGCTAAAAGAGTACTTACAATGTGCTAAACACCTTGCTGGAAGGTGCATATAACACACAAGGCAAATATTACAGCAAGAACTGTCACACTGCCAAAGAATGACTGTTCTATACTCTTTTGCCAGCATCCCCACACATCCAAGATCTCTACTACAGGATGCCAGTAGAAATGTCTCATGGAGAACATTAGAACTTGGACTCTCTGTACAATGTCAGCTGTAGTGTCCCACATAATTCCTTGAATTTGATACCACTCATTATGGCTCTAAACTGATGGTTATTTATTTTTTCTTGTGTGCTTCCTTGCTTTGTCGGTGAGGCTGGTGGCTGGCTTTGCGTTGTCTCTCATCTCTGCAGAGATTGTGTCTGTGAAACTGCAGCAGGGTTTCAATATACCCTTCCCTAAGGACAGCTTAGGAAGTCCTCCCCCTCTGCTGCTTTCCCCAGCAACACTGCAAACCATGGAATCACATCTAAGATGAGGGAGTGAGAACAGGTGAGAGGTCAGGAAGATGTGGCTGGGGCAAGCAGTTGGTGACAGGGAGATGGAGTAGGCTCTAGCCAATGGCAGGAGAGGCTCTACAATAGGTTGCTTGGACTTGTGTTACTTTCACTTACGTGCAGATTCATTCAATACTGCAACTTTCCCTAATTCTCCTGAAAAGCCAGGAAGACTTTTGGATCTGTCTGGCTAGTGCTCCTCAGCAATGTTTGTGTCTCCAGCCACCTCTGCTGAGCTGCAATAACAAACCCACCCAAGCCCACCCTCTTCTTGGCTCAGCAGAGAAATTTGCACTAGAGCCCTGGAGATACTAATTTCATAAGCTCAGGGTTCAGTTGTTTTTGCCTACAGAGAAGAACCATGACTACACAAACAGCAAAGAAGACTGGTGATGGAGAGGATGGCAGGAGAGTCCTATCTGACGTGGAGGCAGCCTGTCACAGCTCACCCAAGCTGGATCCACGCAATGCCCAGAAAGGCACACAGTGAGAGGGTAGTAGCAGCAGCAAACATGATGAAGGAAGTGTATGACATAAATAAAAAAAAGCACACACAGTCAGGCCATTCCCTAACTCTAAAGACCAAATTTATTTGTGGAGGGAGCTTTGTGAATGCTAGGGCCTGTCAAAAGCACCAAGTCAGCAGTTTCTGAGAGCGTATTTACTGAAACAGAACAGTACAAACAGCAGCTGTGCAAGTTTTGTATATTTTCTTTTCCACCTAGACAGTGGCGTCCCTGCCAAAAGAGACAGTTGTGATGGCGCTTTCTGCTGGGTATACAATTGTCTGCTCCTGTCACACAACAATACTATTTACACTCCAGCCACAGATCCTGTTTTAGATGGGCGCCCTGCTTTTCCAAGGATTTCCATTTACGTCAGTGTTTTTATTGCATTAAGCAATACATCAGGGATGGGCAACATACTGAAGTATCAAGGTCTTGAGCCCTGATCTGGACTTGATTCCATCTGACAGTCTGGGAGGTAAAAGGTTTTACAGTGCAGTAACAAGCCACACACACCATGTAAGCTTCCTGGGCCATTTAAAGATAAAGACGGGGCAGTTAATGTAAGCCAGCCTAATTTCATTGAAGTTAATGGAGCTACTCTGATGTGTACCAAGTGAAGGTCCGACCCTTTGGCTGACTATACTGTGTCTAACTGAATCAGCATCCTGACTCGGTCCCTGTTTATTGCAGAAGTCTTGCATTCGCTCCAGGACTTCCCACTCAAGTTCAAAGCCTTGTTTTTCTACAAAACGGCAAAGTTCTTCAAAATAGTATGCACAAATTAAGCAGAAACACCGTTTTTGACAACAGGAATAAATATTCTTTCATACTTACTGAATGCCCCACTGGAATAGATTCAGACTGCAAATATTGACCCATAGACAACGCTGGATTATGGTATAAGCCCCTCCTGGGAGATGTCGCTCTAACCGAGGCCATGTATCTCCTTTCTCGCCTAGGAGACAAATCTCTTCTAACAGACGCATCTTTCCCTGGTGACATTGGTCTCCTTGGTGATAAGTGACGTCTTGGTGAAACGTCCCGTCTTGGTGATAACTCTCTCCTCAGCACAGCCTCCTTCCGTGGAGAAAGGTGCCTCATGGGTGAGATATCTCTCCGGGGTGACAAATGCCTTCTGGGTGACAAATCTCCTTTAGGCATTAAATACCTCTTTGGTGAGTTATCTCTGTATGGTGAAGAATCATAGCCAGGGGACGACTGCTGACTGGAAGGTGAGAGGTCCCTTGGAGACGAATTGGGGTCTAAGGAAAGCATGCAGTCCTCATCCATGCAGCTAGGTATGTCTAACCTGTCTTTGTCGGGCTCTGAATCGGTGCTCTTACTCTGGAAAAACCTCTGATATTCTGTCATCTGTGAGTCTTCACAGGAGTCGCTTGATGTTACAAGCTGAGTAACCTGAATGCTAGGTAAAGTGACCAAATAACTGATGAGGGAGGAGTGTCCCACAGAAAGGGAGCCCACGGGGGAAGCCCCCTGCGATGCCCCAGCTGAGTTCACCGACAGTGAGGAGAACTGAGGGGGCTGAGGGCTAGTGCTTCTTGATCTAGTTTTTGGTGTTGAGTCTCCCTGAGTATCATCAAAGTCATCCTCATCTTCATCATCTTCATCATTGTCATCACCATCCTCACCATCTGACTCCTCTGCATCAGAAAACTGATGCTCTGCTGACAGGCCTGCCAGGTTGCTACTCTTCTCTGCCTCCTGCTGCATGTCTTCCATGTTTTCTGCAAAAGCCATAGCAAATCAAAATGGTAAGCACATGCCACACTTCTTCTGTCACATTCAAGCCCACCCAAAACACCTAGTGCCATCGCTAGATGATCTTAATCAGTGATGGCTAAATAAAGCCATTCTCAACAGTCTCAAAATGTATTTTTTCATATATATAAACCTTAAAACTCTATATCCAAATTCATCCTGTGAAAATGAAAGTATACAAAGAAAATTCACCCTACCCCCCCTTGTAACTTCACTGAATGTTACCATCTCTCATAAATAAATTGAAAATATTTGGTACTCTGTATGAGACAGATGACACATTTCTATTTCTAGCTTCTTCTGATGCATCATAAAAAACATATCTTAGACAAACAGATCCGATTTATTTTTTATACTTCCTGTTTGCTAGATGCTTCTTAATTAAAAAATGCCCAAAATACTCTTAATACATTTTCCCATGCCAGGCACTGTGCGAAAGTGCAATGAGTCATTTGCATACTCCAGAGGCCATTCCAACTAAATTAAATCATTCTGACATACCTGCTTCTTCAGTTTCAGCATCGTCTACAGATGTCATTGATACTCCAAGCTCCAGGCATTTTTTCATGTGTGCTTTAGACTTCATATG
>JAOWBP010001760.1:44872139-44888105 GCA_028571105.1 Tragopan temminckii | reverse complement strand
GCACTTTGAAGGCTTAGTTTCTTCCTACTCATCCCCCTCTTGTGCAACAGCACACCACCTCCTCCCTGTTTCTTCTTCTCTGCCAGAAATGCCAGCCTCAGCAAGCAATTTCACATTTATTTCCATGCCATCTCTTCTGCCTGGAATGTTCTCTCTGAACAGAGCTGCAAAACCACAATCCTCCCTTTAAGTCTCTCCTAAAGACCCATTTCTCCTGCAATGTCAAATGTAAATAGTGATTTGAGAACAGCTCCCGAGATAGTCCACAGGGACTACCACAAGCAGTTCCTTCTCTCTGTCTCTACACCCCCATCAAAGTTCTCATCTTAAACTAGATTGATGGGTCTACTGCCATCTATTAGCTGTGCCCATCTTTGGTAGAGGAAGAAGTGTTGGAGTCATGGAAACTATTATAATCCTCATTCCTCAACACAGCCATGAAGTTGCACTGGGATCTCAGTAGAAATTTATTTCAGCTTCTTCTCTTCTCTTCTCCTTCAAGTAAATACAGTACAATAGGATCAGAACCAATTTCCCTTCATGGTCAGAGCGAAGCTAAAAAAATGAGAATGTAAGGCTTGTTTGGACTGTGCTACAAAGAAATGCTACCACAGAAGAGAGTTTTTCCTCTTTTATGGAGACATAAAATCCGAATTCCAAAGAATATCATTATCCATGGCCATCGGGTGATAAATGAAAGCTTTTTTCTGTGCTGATAAATACATGTGAACACAGGATATCAGATCTCTATCAATAATTAATGCTGCAGTGGATGGAGTGGCCCACCTGGGAGACATACATTAATTATAAACTTGAAACCGACCTCCTGCAAAGCATGTGAAGGCATGTTTTCCTCACTAGCTGATGCTCTGCTTCTACACTGTGTCATAATAAGTGTACTCGTCTAGTAGCATTTGAGTATTGTTGCAGTTAAAATTTGTACCATGTAACAACTTTGGCAAAAAGTATTGTTTGTGAGGGCAGTTCTTAGCTACTATATTTTAACTCCAGAAAGCTGGACCGGTCAAAGCCCACAGCTCTTAATGAAGCTATCCAAGGAGTCTCTAACTCTCACAATATCCCTGGATAAATTCAAGAGAAAAGAACAATCTCTGTCACAGAGTCCCGTATCCATAAACATAGTCATTTTGTTTCAAAGAAAATTCTTTCCTTGACTGCAGAGGGTGCTTGGTTTCCAGATGGCAAAATATCTCAAGATTTGTTTGTGAAGTGGCAAAAGTTCAGAAAAAAGGTCAAGTACCTTTAGTTTTGAAGGCAAAATTGCACAACTTGCATACATAAGGCCGGACATCAGTATGAGTGCGGATATGCTTTTTGAGCATGCTTGGCTTTTTGCAGCGAATTCCACATTCTTCACAAATATACTTTCCTCGGCCACGTCCTCTGACATAGACATAATCCTCATTTGATTTATACCTGTTGAAAGAGAATGAGTATTTAAATCATATAGACTCTAGATCACATGCAGGCACAAACATTACTTCTATGCACACAATCCTGATTTTATATCTCACCACAAAACTGCCACTGAAGTTCATGTGAACTGCTGAATTTTCAAGCTGAAACTCACAAAGTATTTCCCTTTCACAGAGAAGGCACTAGTCTCATTGTGTTTGTGTATCTTAGTTATTTTTTTAACAATGTGAGAACGAAGAGCTGTGGTACGGGTATACTACAAACACCTTGTTAGGAAACAGATTAGCCACCGCTCCTGCAGACAAAGTGCAGCCTCTTATATGAATCTGCAGATTGGGTTCATTTCATCTATCTGTACTCTTGAACCATGTGGGCATCTACCACCACTGAAAACAGAGCCCTTTCGTGGTATAATTAATTTGACTTGTTTAAATGTATTTATCTGATTTATCCCTTGGGATCAGACAAATCACATCCTGCAAATGCCCATTTTCCCCTATTAAGCATAAAGGGAATGCAGATGGCTAGCAAGAATGTATGTATTTACACTACTCGTGTCTGAAGTTCCCAAAGATGGATCTCACTCCAAAGAACACTGTGTTGAGCTCATGCAGGTACATGCTGCTCTAGAAACAAAATGGGAAAATTTCAACCTGCTTACTTAGAAGAACACTGCAAAAGGAATTTTTCTTAGCACAGGCATAAGCATTCAGTGCTATTATTGTTGATTACATTATCTGTTAGATAAGAAGTAAGATATGCAAATCGATACAAAGCTGCACATTTCATTTACTATTATGATAAACTCATAATACTGAAATCTAAAAGAGTTGAAGGGATCTGCCCCAGCTGTTTTGAGGCTTGAAGTTATTGGGCATTCCCTAGAGGGAGAACTTCATCCTCAGTACCCTGAAGTAAAATTCAGAAATTGCAAGAACCGAGAAATAATGTTTTTCTATTCCTTTTTCCTCCACTGTCCTCTCCTAAGCAGCACAAAGTACTTTCAGACACATCATGGATGCAAAACCCACAAACCATCACCGGTACAGACAATCAGCACTTTAGATAAATAAAGGATTGTGTGAAAGTTCTGCTAATGTGATGATATCTCTACAAGAAGCAAGTGGCAATTTGGAGGGTTACACTGAAACATTTTTCAAGTCTGCTTTTCTTAGGTGAACACTTCTGTGTGTTCAACAATATTACTGGCAATATAAATCCTGAAGCTATCTTAAAAATGCATAAAACACTGTCTTGTTCTCATGTCCATTGTACCATCTACTGAAAACATCAACTCCTCTTTCAAATATGGATGCTTAAATTAATTTTTTTCATCTCCCTTCTAACGAAGTTGGCTCTCTCCCTTTTCCATCATTGTCCATAGCGCCACATGCAAAATTTGCATCGTTTAATGATCTTTCCAGATCATTGGATGTACAGCATTTCTGAGATTCTTCTTTTCCGTCCACCTCAATTCCCAGGCTCTCCTTTGTTTTCACATGCTAACAACTCCTAGCCATCTCTCTATCCATTACTTCATCAGCCACCTTCAGGCCTTCTCCCAGACAGAACAAATGTCCAATATTGTTTGAAAGACTGCCATCTTATCTGCTTTTCATCACTCCATGCAGTCTAATTTTGCTGGGATGGAGTCTACTAAATCATCCCTGATTGATACTGCTAAGACAAATGCTGTGTTACATCTGCTTTTCTGTTGCTCCATCTCTGCTGCTCTTCTACCTGACCTCACTCCACCAGCTTCTGTCACCTCTTGGATCCCACTGGGCACAAAGTCAATTAGATAACAGCCATCTCTTTGTCATTCATATGCACAGCTCTTGAGCACAATTGATCTTGACTCTCTAAGTATGTCCCACCGAAACAAAACTGTAACAAAAATGACACACATAAACTGGACATGTAAATATGGTCTGCTCTAAATGCTGAATCACAAGAAGTTTGAATCTATGGTAAATACCTTTCCTAGCACTCAGAAATATTAGAAAATAACTATTAACTCGTGCTTCTCTCAAATCTTTCAGCAATTTCCCCTTTCCCACTACATAACTTTCACGTGACTATGGTCACTGGTGCTCTGAGTTTGATTTTAATGAGGTGCTAGAGTTAAAAGTATTCATAAGCCTTGGAGTCCTAAAATGTCTAACCAAAATGCTATTTTATTGGGGATTTTCAATGATCAATGTCTATTACTGATAGATATAAAAGAGCAAACATAAGCAAAGTGCGCACTATTGCTGTAAACTGATGACATAATAAAGCAAGATGTCAGATGAGTGGGAATATTGCTTTATCCCTCCTTTCTTTCAGCTTCACACATAAGTAACTAACAGTACTGTAGCAAGCACTGAACTTAAAATTGCTGACTCTCTTTCATATCCCACCGGCGTTCTGCAGTCATAGTTGATGGAAAGCAGATTTTGTGAATCAAACCATTTCATTTGAATCAAGCCACCTGCCAGGTGATAATATTGTTGGTAGGTTCCTACTTCAAAACCCCTTCTGCTGCACTGCTTACAAACAGCTCTTGACTGACTTTAGTGTGGTAAGTGATGTGCTGTGACATCTGCTTTTCTGCTGAACTCTATTCATTCTGTTGCTTCAGCTTCTCACTGATTCCCAGCCCTACCTAACTCACTTTTAGTCTACTTGCCATACAAGCACTTTGCTGCTCTGGCACAGAACAGCTGCATGACCATACCTTCCTGTATAACAGACAGACTTTCCCAGAAACTGAAAACTGTGATGACTGCAGATCTTCCTCAGCTGTGAATTCTGAATTGCTTTCTCTGCATTTACAGTACAAAAATAATAAAGAACCCTAAGCAAATCCACTCCTCAGGACAAATGAAAAATGAATGAAAACACCCTGCTGCAACAAGATATTGCCACTCATGCTTATCTGTCTAGGGGAGAGAAGATGAAACAAACACAACAGACATCTTATGCATAGTTCAGTGCACTGCTTGTGTGCTCAGGTGATGCAAATGTGAGCTTGACAAAAGAAGAGAACAGAGTAGAAGAGAACAGCTTTACAAACAACCAAGAGCAAGCAAACAAAAAAACCCACTCATCTTAAAAACCTAGCTTTCGGAAGTCATAAACAAAAACCTGAAGAAGAGGACAAACTGATTAGTCAGGACAGAAAGTAATAAAAGTCAGGGTTATTACATGTAAAGAATATGAGATCAATTTAAAAGAACAAATTAAGAAAAACAAAACAAAAGAATAAATCCCCTTCCACAAACAATTCCAGTAAAATGAACACTAAAATGTTCATCTATAAGGAAAGCGTGGACCGATTAACACTGTATCACCTCATTCACTATAGAAAGCTACATATGAAGGCCATATGCTCCTATTAGAGAAGCATACTGCACCAATTATTTGTCCCCTCCCAATTCCAGAAATTAATGTGCACATCAAGGTTTCTTTCTTTTTGTTCTATTCCAAGAAAGGAGAGTAAATATAGCCAATTATTACTAGGAGATATACCTAACTGACACATGAAATGTATGCTTTTACACAAATAGTTTCATAGACCTTATTGGTGTACGGGGAAACTTAAGATGGTGTGAATAACACACCAAGTTTTCATAAAGAAGGTGTTAGACTGTAGAGGAGTTTTATAGAGTGATCTGTTGCAGCTCGCACTGATCTGAATTCCCTACAAGTTGCTTTTCTTAACACACTTTAATCCTTCCGACTTCTCATCATTTAGCTTATATCAGCACAAACTATCTTCAGCTGAGTGATCCAAATTCAGAAATGATACAGAGTGGGAAGCAGGCAAATCTTATACTTCAAAGTGGGTGTGAATTCAAGTAATAGCCTTTTAAATTTCTTAAAAACTTAGGCTCATCCCTGAACTTGGATCGCTCTGATGTAGCCAACATACTGACTTGGGTACTAGAAAAATGTACAGCCACAGAAAACATCCAGGCTCTGCGTCTGGGCCAGCATACCAACCATAATGTTCAAAATAACATTTTCAGTCTTTCAAGTAAGATGTAGGCTGTACCCTTTCATTGTTGCAGACCAGAAAGAAATGTCAATGTTCACTTCATGGACATTGTCCAAGGGGAACCAAGCTACATGATGGTAATAAAGGACAACTTTTAGAATACAAAAATATGAGAGAAGGAATAGCATGTGCAAATTTATCATATTTCCATCACTACCTACTTAGTTTTCATAATAACACATTGCTATGAGACTATTTCAGTTTGGTAAGAGTAAAAAATAACTATTTTGTTCAGCCATTTGACTACTTACTACTAACCTTCAGCAAATAATTGCACTATGTCAGAATTTTTAAAAGAAATAAAACAGTATCTTACATTTTAGAATATACTCTTAGAGAGAGATAAACAACTGTTCATTTTTTTTTTAACAGGCTTCATAAGCCTTAAAATATTGCTAATGATCTTTCAGTCCTCCTTTTTCCCCCTCTCCATTAGTTGTTCCTATTATCAAAGGAGCAATAGATAATCACAGTAAAATTAATAATTTTATCAACCTTAGATGGTAGATCTATGGATTAGGCTTAGAAAAAAGATTTCATTGCAATCTCACATTTTATCATCAAATCCAACTCCAGTAAATAAATGTAACACTACAAGAATAGGAGTAAACTTTCCAAGATAGCCTATTCACAAAGGCAGAGGCACACAAAGTCAAAAAATGGAAAGATGTCCTTATGGAAGCTATTAAATAATTGCATAGAAAATAACAAAATCTTAAATGTGTATTTCTTTAATTATGATCGAAAGAACAAAGATGACAATACAGAGTGAGCATTCTCAAAAGGATGTAAAAACTATAACTGTCCTATAGCACAGTAGAACTAAGAGTAACTATACAGATATCCAGTAGTTTAACACTGACATATACATAAAACAAGAAGCTTGGGTGCTACAACACACGGCTGAAATACAGGAGACTGTTTACATCCCAGTTCATTCACATTCATTTTCAAATCTACTCAAAACAACGGGCTGAGCTTTGAAATTTCCAGTTGCATTTTCTTACCCTCCTTCAAAGATTTTAATTCGTATCGGCTCAGTTTGTTTGGATGTAATGTCTTTATCTCCATGAATGTCTCCTTTTACTCTTTCTTTTATAATATTCCCCACTACTTTCTTTTCAAGCTTGCTGCCAAACAAGAAGAATGGTTCGTGTTTCATCTGCAGAACAAAGTCAAGGAATGGTGTTACTGCTGGAACACACAATAAATGCACACTTTATTTCAAGTTCTTTTAACATTCCAGGTCAAAGCCAAACTTTCATCGGTGCAACTCTAGACAATGAATTAATTTGTCCCATTCAACTTGGTGGAGAATAAGAGAGGGGGTAACCTGGATACATTTTCATGTGAGTCTGGAAAGAAAATGCAGCACCATATCTTTCCTCAGGAGGAAAAAAAATTAAAAAAATAAAAATAAATAAAAAAATCATGGAAAATAGAGATGGAAAAGCCTTAGAAAGTAATTTATTGCCATTACAGAATTTTCCCTGGCACCATTATCTAATGCTTACTCCACAAGGACGAATCAGTATGTAAAAAACATTAAAATGATCTGAAGAGCCTTCCTCAATTTTAAGTTAATCTTTACTTATGGACCTGCATTTATGCTTATGTCCTCCGTTTGAATCTGGACACTGCAAAAAGGACAAAATAAAAGGATATAACTTTTCAGGTTCTGAAACATGAGAAGAACAGGTTTGAAAGCCTCACTTTTTACAGCTAATTCTCAAAATGGAGACAGAGGCAGCAGAAGTAGCAGAGTTTGCAAAGGGGCAAACTGAGGCTCAAAAGTTGTCATGGGAAGATATCAAAGTTTGATTTCCCAATGGGAATTTTTTTTTAAGTACATTTCATAGTTTACTAGGATTTTCTCAAATAAAGACATATTAATTTAATTTTATTGAAACCTCATATTTACCTGAGCAAGTTGCTTCCACGCACTTGATGATGTCAGTTTACCAGCTCCAGGTCTATGCATAGCAGCCAGGGTGTAGATTTCTGTGGTGTTTTTTTGCTTGGACCTTAAAAGTGCTAATGTGGTCTTTGTACTTAGCCCAGATGGATTTGGGTTACATGAACTTATACACCATGAAGCGTAAACAGAAGATTTGAGAGTTGGTTGCTGAATGTAATTGGGTTTCGTATAGTTTAAGAAACACCAGCTCACAGTAGTAGTAGTGCGCAGACTTGGGAACTGAAGGATCTGCTGAAAATCTGCTACATCTGTCAGGAGAATAGTTGAGCCCGTGACTTTCCCACTGGTACTGGATGTCATCTGGACTAGCATCCCAAGAGGCAATTTTGGATGTTTCAGTTGGTCTTCTGGCTGAATTTCTCCTGGTGGCAATGAAGACCTTTGTGGACTCATGCTCATATCTGAGGCTGTTTCATCAACATCCAGTTCTTCTGGAGATTCTCTTCCTTCAGAAGGGCCGCTGGATTTCTGTCCTGGTGATGTGGAATCAAAACTAGAAAGTTTCTCCCTGCTTAGTGGGAAAGCATCAGCTGTTGGCACACTGACAGGTGGGAAATCTTGAGATGAAGAGGACGACAGTGGTGAAGAGGATGACACGGATGGCAGACTTTCTTTTGGCTCAGTAGCACAGCTCTGCCTTACTAGTTGAGGCTTCTGCATTCTTGAAAAATCTTTCTTTATATCTGAGTTAGTTAACTCAACTGCACTTAGCTCTTCAACTATCTGCCCATACATCTTTTCTTCTTTGACTCGTTTCTGCTGCTTGGTCTCCATGAAGAGCTCCAAGCTGCTGGCAGGTGAAAGCATTCGTTTGCTTCCACCCAAGGTAGAAGCCATGTCAGAACTGGAAGTTAAACAGAGAGGAATTGAGGACTCCAGTCCAAGTGATAGCGTCTGTGGCACTTTCCACAAAGGGTATTTTTCTAGCCCTCCATGTTGACCTAACATCTGAGCTATGTTAAATCCAATTCCATGCATTGTTGCACTAGTTACCAATGTTCTTTGAGAAACAGTCTCATCAACTTTACAAATTACAATTGCAGGACTGTTGCTCTGTCCAAGGATCTGGGAAATGCTTGTGTACATGACACTGCCATAAGACGGCACATGGGTTTGAATCCTGACGGGAACAACTGTTCCTGGCAAAGGTTGTACAGATCCATCACCTGGGGAGTCAAAATCTGTCTGAAGATGCTGTTCAGAGGAGGTATCTGTTGGTTTAATGCTATGGTCTGACTGGTACTTAGCAAGAGTAATTTTTGAATACTGCCCAGATGTTCCTGAGTAATGCTGGTATGCTTGTTCTTTAGCATGCACATAATCAGCTGCTTTCTTTCCAATAAGCTCTGGAGCGTGTTCCAGGTGATAACTTGGAGGAATGTCTGTTTGGAAAGGTTGCTTGATGTAAGATTTCTGCAGCTGCTGTACAAAATGATGCTGGAAGTGTAGAGGTTCTGTGCACGACTGCCACAAGACTGGCTGCTGAGATGGTGGTAAATGAACCATGCAGACAGTTGGATAAGGAAACTGAAACAAGGTGCTATGAATAGAGGGAAATGGGACATTTTCCTGATGTGCAAATAGCTGCTGTTGCTCTGATGGATGTTTGTTAGAAATATAAGGTGCTTGTTGGATCAAAGGAGTCCTTAACATTTCTGGACTATCTGCAAGAAGAGCCTGTTGTTGGGCAAGGTGGGATGAGCTATTAGCAAGCTGAGCACAAGCGCCAACAGCCTGTTTTCCAGAGTCGTCTACCTGAATGGACTGAAGTACAGAGGAAGGCGAGTGATGCCAGGAAAGCTGGGAAGAGCGAAGACCAGCCTGCGCATGTTCCATCTGCTCCTGCTTTATGCTTTGTTCTGCGCTCTGATCAGTCTGGGAAATCTCTGGGAAACCACTAAAGGAAGCCTGGCGAACCAAGAAGCATTTCTTCCTTTCCCGTGATGGAGATAGAGCAGTAGTTGGTGTCCCAGCCGAAGAGGCATGAGACAGGTTCCCATAATCAAAGGATTTACTTCGAATCTCAGGGATTTCAGCAGCATGAGGACAGGGCATCTGTTCAGATGAGCAACGTCTCATTTCCCTCTGATGGTGATGCCCAGGGACGGAAAGTGAGTAAGCACCAGCTGGAACTGTTAAAAACTCAGACTGTTTTCCAAACTCATCTTGTTTGGAAGGTGTGATGAACTTCACATTTTCTTCTCTTTCAAAGGACATTGAAAAACTTGAACTGTGGGACAAATTACTTTCCTGGCTAGGGCTGCGAGAAAGGCTTGTACCAGTGGACTCAAAACTGGAATCTCCAGAAGAGTGCTCCATGTCAGCCAGTCGTAAACGCTTCTTCTTGGGTGGGAGCTTTTCAGCTGGCAGTTGAGAAAGGGTTTCACTTCTCTGAGGCCACTGGAATTCTTCAGTTGGTCTCTCCTGCTCTTTGTTCTGCACTTCTTTATCTTTCTCAGGCTTATCTGGCTCCTCTGTGACACGAATTTCAGGTACCTGTATGTTGTGCTGGCGAACCAACCTGGGCTGCATATGATATGACTGAGGCTGCTGGGACGGAGATGGCTTATTGGTGTCAGTATTTTCTGTTTGTGGAGCTCGGTCTGGGCTCATTGGGGACTCGCAAATCTCATTCTCACATGTTTCAGATGGTGAATAGACCTTATCCTGCTGGCATGCAATAAGTTCTGTAGATTCAGACCTTTCAAATGAGTTTGGCCTGCTCAACGAATTTGTGTGCTGAATGACAGAAATGACATTTCCAGGGGGCTTTCTAGTCAGTGATTCTGCAGTCTTTTCTTGCTCTGCAGTTAAGGGTGAGTCTTCCAGAGAAGCTGCTGGACTTCCAGACTGCAGGTAAGGCCTACACATGTCAAAACGTTCTGCATGGCAATGGGCAGAATTGTCCAGACCTTGAAGGGAAAATCCACTCCTTGGCACATCCTGAATTTGGGATTTGGGATCAAAGTCCAAAGGCTGAATTCCTGCAGTGCTGCTAGTCGTACTGCTGCAAAGCATGGGACTGTCCTCTTCGTCTCCAACACTCTCCTCTTTCCTGCGCTTTCTGTTTTCAAAAGTTCCAAGCATGGATGGCATCGCCTGAGATTGTCCAAGTGGATCAATGAAGTATTCTCCCCCCTTGTTTACTCCACCTAAGGATGGAGAGTCTCTGTAGTTCTGCTTCTGAGCTTCAAATTCTTCCCATTTTCTGTAGTGCTTTCCACTGGCATCATAGTCATAGAAGGTCTTGTCTCCCACTTTCTTCTCTTTTGAGGATGGTCCTTTGTCACCTGCTATTTGTCTACTGGAAGAAATAATTATATTTTTCCCTGGCCTTCCATGGTAATCTGAATCTGAGTGCCCCTCCTGCACAGAGGGCAGTTCAAAGGCAGCCTGTCTTCTCAACATCCTTTGGTGGGATATTCCCACTGTGCCAGGGTAAAATACATCATCAGAGCCAGTCATCTTCTCATCAAATGAATGGCTTCCTCTCAGAGATGGGGGAACACTTAAGCTGTTCGCAGAAGAGGTTGGCATGGAGTTACTTCTAATAAGAGGAGAAGAATCTACTGGGGGTTCAAGAAGGACAGGCACCTCACCCTGCTGACTGGCTTGGTACAGGTTGGATTCACTTTTGATGGGGGATGTGGCATTCTGGGATTGTCTAGATTCTGCATTTCTGCCTGGATAAACTTGTGCAGATTTAATAGTGCTCAAATTACTGGAGTCAATGAGTTCTTCTTTATTTGGAGTCAGCTGAGAAATATGTTCCTCAAGCATCTTTATATCCAATCTGTTATTTAAGAGAGGTAATGGCTCTGCTTTGCCCTTTCTACCTATTAAACTGTGTTCTTGATTTGTTGTGGCTACTGTTAGTGCCGTTCTTTGATTAATCCTATAAAACTTCCCGAAGATGATCTCTTCATAAGACTTTGCATTGGTATTTGGTGGGCTTATTTGTTGCTCAGCACTTTCTGAGCGGGAAAAGTAACCCGAGTCAGTGCTTCCTTTACTATGTGGGCTCAGGAGGTTTAACGACTGCTCAGAATCTTGCCCTTTTTTCTCTGACAGTCTTAGTGCAAGTCGCTGCTTAACTGTGTGAGAGTCATCAGCCTTAGTACTTAAGGATGGGTTTTGCAACATATCAGAGCCAATATAGGGTGAACTCTCACTGGGTAACTGAATTCCACTCTTAGGGATAATCAAAATGGGCACTTTCATTGGCCCCACCAAGGACTCTTCCATGGAGGAGTGAAAACTGCTCCTACTAGCCATGTCCAGGGGGAGTTGTGGGACGGGGCTCAGTTTTTCAGACCCTTCCATTAGGAGTGAGGTCTCCTCATCAGTGTCTGTGCTCTGCTCACCATCTGAATGTATTTCAGCTTCCACATCAATGTAACTGGCATCTAGATCCAACTTAGAGACTGCTGACTCTGTGAAAGGTACCAACCCTGCTTTAATTGCATGGGCATGTGACTTTCTGTGCTTGTAGAGGTTGCTCTTTGTCTTGAAGGAGAAACCACAAGGAACACAAGGGTATGGTCGTTCCCCAGTATGAGACCTAATATGCTTTTTCAGTACACTAGGTTTGGCACAAGCCCTGTTACAGTAGGGACAAATGTACTTGCCAGGTTTTTTGGGTTTGTGCTCCTTCTTGTGAGCATCTTCTGATTGTTCTAAAGATTTCTGTGAATATTGGCTGTAAGCGGGGTTTAAACTTGAAATCTTCTTCCTGGAGAAACCTCCACTATGGCTATGCATATGAAAAGGAAATAAGTCCTCTGAGGCAACTGATTGCAAGTGGCTAGGAAACTGCCATGGAGGGCCTTCCAAGCTCTGATGTGGCTTTATGTTGTGCAAGAAACCTTGTGGCAATGAATGCTGTGGGAAAGAAAGTGAATGTTGACATGAGTAAGGAGTTGGACGATGCTGTGGATATTGCTTCTCCGTGACTTGCTGTGCAGCTTCATTTGATGATACCAGTTTCCCAGAACTAAAAAGTTGTGCTGATGCTGTGTTTCCAATTTGCTCGTGATCTATTTGTGGTTGCCTCTGTATTTCTTGATTGCCAAAAGTGCTCATCTTAATAACAGCTGAATGTTCTTGCCTCCATCTACTTGGTACTTTAGCAGTTTCTCCAGACCCTGAGGTAGCGTTTTGCCCTATAGCTGTATCCCCAGAGTCCATTTTGTTACACAAGGTCTTAAGTGCTAGTTCACTTGAAAGCTGTGCAGACTCATGGAGCGTGTCCAAAGCTGTGCTTTTTAAAGTTTTGTTGCTCCCATTTTTCCAGAGCTGTTGTAAGTTCACAGACTTTTCTTTCTCTTTGGAACTTTCTACACAGTAGTCTATAGGCATTAGATTTGTGTCTGTCTACTAATGTGATTATTATACAGTCCTGTTCATGGCATAAACTTTCTTAAGCAGTTTATTACACATTTGCAAAGGCTTATTATAGCATTTGGACATTTTCCATTGTTATTTAACACTGAGATGCAGAATGACACAGAGATATTTGTGATCTATTAGAGCAAAATTCTCTTCATCTCTTCCATGGCGACACAGCTATCTGTAAGGAAAAAGTAAAAACAAAGAAAACCCCCCCACAAATTAGTATAGTCAGGCAAAATAACACCAGTGCAATTGGTTGCATCTTAATTGATCCTTTCATTAAAAATATTAAGGTACTTAAGTAAATGTAACTACATTTCACAAAACCCCATTTTGTGAGGAGACGCAGTAAAGACTGGCTCCAAAGATTTCACACAATCAATAAAACCCATAAGAGAAAACAGAAATCTACCCTTCTCAAACTGAACAGTTCTGTAAGGGTTTCTGAGGTCTTAACAGAGATGTGACTCTCAGGAAGTCTGCCATCCAGTTTCAAAGACCTTTCAGCAGACCACTGCTGAAAGCAGAGTCCTAACCCCATAGGTAGGAATTACCTTATCCAGTATTACTCACCTACAGTTCAAATATGCACTTAAAGTTGTCTGATTTTCCTCCAAAGTCAGAGAAAGGCAAACAGTACTTCCAGAAGTGAAATCTTCCCCTATCACGAGGGGTGCTTCAGACATATGGGATGTGTATGTGTATACATATATATATATGGCCATCCACCATGGATATGCCTGTTTGTAACTCTTGTCTAGGCATAAATTCTACCTGACTACCTTGGATAATATACCAATTTTTAAGACAGCTAAAGAGAGGTACTACTTCTTAGCTTAGATCATGTAACTCATTTTACAAGGAACTGCTGATCACTTTTTAAACTGCTTTTAATCAATCAAAAGCTACATAAACTAAGTATTCTGAACACAACAGTATTGGTACCTTTCCACATCTTCATTTTCTGACCATTATATTAAATTTTAGTGAGAATGTCTTGCTAGAGGTAAAACACACATTGGAGAAATGAGCTATGGCTGTTTTTAAGTGACTTCAGTGTTTTAAGTCCCCACATTAAAACATTTCCATCCAGCTATATATGCAGGCTTTATGCTTACATGCAGTGTGATTCCAGAGCTCTATTACAAAGAAGAAAACTCAGTGGTATAAATTTCACAGACAAGTACAGCATTTGAATTTTTGAAGAACAACATAAGTTTACTGCTTCCATGTTATCCAAAGAGGGTAATTTCTGGATGAAACAGTGCAAATTATAAAGACAATCAAGATTTTTAAACAGTGAGAAAAACGTTTAAAAAAACCACACAGTATTAGAGATACTGGAATATTTTTAATTCCTACAGTGGAAAAACTGAATTGAGCTTGAAGAAAAATTAGAGAAGTGCAGGAAAACTGAGAGGGAATGAAAATATATGCCTTTTTCTGATATAAAACAATTACCTGCATCTTGTAGGCATCTAATAGGCATGACTATCTTCAGATTTCCTGTAGAAAAAAAAATACAGTCATAAGAAATTATTAAGTATGAATGCTGAAGAAAGTTTTCTATTATTTATTCATATTATTCATCCATCTCCTGGAAAAAATGTCATATTGCATCTCAGAGGTCCAAGCAGTACCTTTCGCAGAATATGAGCATGAACCTTTTTAAGAGCCTTTTAAGGACAGTTTCTAAACTGGAGCAGTCTAACCTTCTTGAATCTGTAGAAAGAGAGATGCCCAGTGTCACTCTTTATTCCTACACCCTTGATAAGCCTGGATTATCCCTGAATCCTATTGACAAATCCCCTTTCGATAGCTCTTTCCAGCTAATACTTTCAGGCCTTCCAGGCTACTCATTAAATGTTTCAGAGACCAGGATGAAATCCCAGCCAAGTTGTTACCATGAAGGTACAAGAAAAGTAGTGAAATGCAAGTAAGATCTCAATTCAGTTAATATCAGTGAGAGACTGCTCAAGAACATACGGCCGCCTCCTCAAAAGAGAAGCCTACAAACCAAGTGCATATTGAAAAGACTTCTGTACCTGCTGTAATTTGCCACCTGTCTGATCATCATCTGACTGCAGGATGATGCATTACAGAAAAGACCTCCACAGGAGACACACCCAAAAAAGGAGAACTGACAAGTGTCTGGCTTGGCTGAAGGATCAGTTTCCCCTTGAAGTATACAATGAGCATTCTCCCATGCAGCTTTCAACAAATCCAATTTCAAAAATAGAATGTTTTTTGTTTTGTTTTGTTAAAAAAGGATGTTTGCTCAATTTGGATAACAAAAGCAATATTTATTAGTTTTCTTCAGAGGTTTTATTTAGGTCAAAATCTAGAGTACTTTCATTTATTTTAAGAGATCTTCAGAAATACCTGAAGTATTAGTGGCAGGGGAGGGGATATGGGTAGTATAATAACCTCTGGTAAGAAAATGTGAGAAAAACAGCTTATTCCTTCTCCATCGAATAAAACCAACAGATGATAAAATAGTAAGATAAATAAAATAAGAATCCCATCAAAAGTAAAAAGATATTTTAGCTCTCTGTAATCACAATAAGTGATTAATACTTTTACATAATATTTTCAAGGAACAAATGGATATTAGTAAAGCCCCATCCACGACTTGATGTAGAGAGAATCACTACTGTGCCACCCACTAGCAATCAGAAAGGACAAGGGGGAATGTTCCTATGCAAAAGAGCATAAAATTACTAGCTATCTTCAAATAAAAGTACTTTTTTCCTTATTAGGCAATTTTGCAAATGGTGAAGAAAAAATTTCTAGAAGATGGAAACATCCTTTCACTTCCATGTTCCCACTGCCAAGAATATATTCAGAGAATAAATCTGCCGATCACAGAAACAAGACAGCAAGAGCTTTATTTGAACAAAAGATTATGCTAGTACACTTCCATCAATTCCAGTTCAGTTCCAGAGTTCAAGCTATTTGGTGATCCTTACTATTTTCAGAACATTCTATATGATTTTTCAACCTACACTATGAAACAGGTATACACTAATTACAGGGATTATTGATGGCTTAAGTTTGGCCAACGTCTTTCTCCTGGGGAAAATAAATCCTTTACCAGAATCAACAAAGTCATTTCTGG
>JAOWBP010001760.1:44860526-44872039 GCA_028571105.1 Tragopan temminckii | reverse complement strand
AACAAAGTCATTTCTGGTTTGGTTTGAACTGTTACCCACCCTGTGTCAAAGATGGTTTTAATATTATTTCTCCTTTTTTCCTAGGACTAAGTTTTACTGGAGAAATCCAACACACTGCAAAGCTAGTTTGCATTCTGTCTGTTTTTTCCAGTCAAGCTTTTATCTCATCTTCCTGCATCCACAGACTAACTTAAGCCAACAAGAGACTTCCAAATTTCAACTGATTAATGTGTCTCCTTTGGAAAACACTGTAAATACACTTTTCAGTATTGCTCTTCATCAAAAATATATTCTTCAATAGAAAGAAGCTCTCTATATTTCAGAAATTTCATATTTGAGAGTAGTGAACTAAGGATGGAAGTAGTGAAGTAAGGATGATAAAAATGCACATTTTCTTCAATGCTTTTGGCGCCGTTTGGCTTCACTGCAGTGGCTGAGAGGAGCCCACCTACGGGGATCAGACAGTGTGCACGAGCTACGCCGAGCACATCATTTGCCACCAGCTGCAAAGGCCTCCCTGGAACTGGCCCAAGCCAGGTTCTCATTGGAATGTGGCCCGGCAGCCAGATCTCCCACCACACTGACTGCACTATCTGCCTGCCTCAAACCAGGGCATTTCACTTCTCTGCAACTTTGAACACAAGGACATTACTGGGAAACTGGGAACTGTATTTATGTCAGATGCACCTACTAAATCAAGACACTTAAAACTTTCTAGAAAGGAGAATTACTCTGTCATGCCTGTTCCTAATGTGCCTCTGAGCTAAATACAAAAGACACAGATCTGGTTGGCTACAGAGCTCCAGCTCCAGGATTCTTCCTTTTCCTTTCTTCCTTTCTTCCTTTCTTTTTTTTTTTTTTTTTTTCCCCAGATCATTAAAATGGTTACACTAAACAGCTTTAAAATAAAATTTGGCAAAATACAACTTTTACTACTTCTCAATTTGTAGCTCATATTACAACTCTTGCAAGTGAACAAATTGGAAGCTTATGTCTTCCCTGCTAAATCCTGAGTGCACCATACAGAATAAATATTGACTCTAGAGTAAGGAGTAAGGGTCAGATCCAGCCTTGCTTTAAATCTTTTCTGTACATCTCTGCCAGCACAAAGCTCTCCTAAAACCACTGTAACTGGCCCCCAAGGAATTCATATTCTATAGGACACCAGTTAGTAGAGACAAGCTGCTGCAGTGGCTCCTATAAAATCCTTATGCTCACATAAAGACCTCTGCCAAGACCCTTATTAGCCAAGCTTAGTTTATGTCTGGGATGAGACCAGCAGCCAGTCAGCCTTACAGAGGAAGCAGACCACCTCTGAGCTATTCCACACCTGCAAATGAGAATGAAACTGACTTGGCCTTTTGGGAAGAAGAAGAGCATACCTTTGGCTTGCCATCCTACCCCATGTTTCCTTCTGCTCCACTAATGATATACCCACAGAGCTATCTGGTAAGGACAATGCAGTGAAGAAAAAAGAAAAGAAAAAAAAAAAGATTAAAAAGTAAAGGCTTCGGAACCCTACCAGAATACAGATTTGTAGTTTCTTCTACCTAGGTGAAGTTACAATTAGCTCAATCTGCAAAAGAGCTTTCCACCAGCAGTAGGTGTGCATCTCTGAACCAAAGGATTTAACCAGCAAGAAAACAGACAAACACGCATTTATCTTTCTGTACAAGGTTACAAATTCATTTGTGGACTGAGTTTTCTTGTGCAGTGTAGCAAGGTAACAAAAGGACTGCAGTATATTTTGACATTCTGCACAAATGAAGTAAAGATAATCAAATGCTAGTTTTTTTTATACTGACACCACACTTGACAATCTCATCAAGATGTAAAATCATTTTCTTCAGTCTTCGATCTGCACTTACTAAAAGATAAGGAAAAAGAAACACTTCTTCTATTACCCAGCTCTGCAAAAAGGCTACCCAGAGAGATTCTCTTCATATTTTCAGATCCTTCGCCAGAGGTCCCTTCTGACTGTGGTTTTGTAGCTGGCCTTCTACCTGTCAATTTAAACACCTCTAGGAATGACTGTAAATTCCTCTGTCAACCACTGGCACTTGGCAAAATCTTGCTTTACTGGGGAATGTAAAGATGCCCGTGCTTTAGCTGCAGTTCAACTGCAATATGAGACTTCCATTTACACATGCAATTCCATGGCAGCCCTTTTAAAACAGGCTAGGTGTATTTATTTTCATCTACTACTTTCTATAGTGAAATCACTACTACCTCTTCACACTTAAAGACACTACTCTGACTTGTTCATTTAATTCCACCTCAGATATTCTGCCTGCCCTCTAGATTTCAGCATTTTATTGAATATATTGCCATTTTCCAAAATTAGACAGAAAATCAGAGTTCTTAAAATATCCTGAAACATTTAGAATAACACATATTTTTAAATTTGGGCAGCTGAACGACTATTTACAGTATTTGTTAAACATCATTTAAAAGTACTAGTAAAAATAAAAAAAAATACTGCTCAGCAAGTACACTGTGAATTCAAAGAAACTGTACTAAAATTCCTTGAAAAGAAACTACAGTGCACAACTTGTTACTCATTTCTACGTTAGGTAAATACTTGTGCTCATATACATTCCCTGAGAATTCAGGAGCTGAAGAGACTGACTCTGAAAGTGCAGTTACAAAAGCATCAAGTGCAGGACATTCTGGCTCTATGAAACTGCAAGTTAATTTCAGGCTTATACTCTCAAGTTTCTATGAACACACGATCTGTGTCATTGGTACTTGCTGGCTCCAGGGGACGGGATCTGTGCATGTAAATCTAGAAGCAGTATAAAATCTCATATCCTGATTCGTGTTTGCACTAAATCTTGCTCCCATTTTAAGAAATATTCTATAATATTGAAAAGTTGAGAAATAGTATACAATAGCACTTTTTAGTTAATTGTAGTAGCATTGATTATTTCATTCATATGAAGGCTTTACCTTGCTCATCTTCACATTGCTATATATCCCTTCTGTGGCTACCTTACTGAAAATTCAGGCATCAAGCAAGAGACTCTCATTTGACTTCAGGGTGCTTTGACCAGATATAAGATATGACTTGGAGTGACTAATAGGAGAAAAATTATTTCAACAGCAAGTCAAAGTAAGAGCCAAATGCTGTTCTACATTATCCTGGTATTAATATGAAGCAATGAGCATCAAATCCAAGGACATAATGCCAGACTTATTCCTCATAAAAACAAACAGAATCAGACATTGCTTAGGTTTAAACTTTATCATCCTACATACTAAATATCTGAGGTTATTTATGACAAACTGAAAATAAACTAATCCAACACCTCTAAGATGTCCACAGAGAAGTTCATAATACATATTGCAATATATTTTCAATTACATATTAATAAGAAAACACGGATGATTTTCTGTAAGAGATGCTGGCTTTTGTCCTAAATGCTCAGAGCACAGCTGAACTCACTTATTGCTCTGTTAAGTATCTCAAATGTAATTTCAAATTGCCACTCTCTATTGAAAAACAGCACTCCAAAAAAACTTAAATTCAAGTTGAGTGTATATTTTAAGAAGTCACAGAAGAACCCTACAGCAGAAATGCCTTAACACTGACCTTTTCACTGTAATGACACAGATTGCTCACTTAAGAACATCGCTATTTCCTGTTTCAGCATCATACATAATGTACACATTACTACCGGATGGAAAAAATGTATAAAAAAAGCTTTCACATTGCCGAAGTCCAACTGAACACAGACTTATTTCCACAGGATGACTATAAAAAAAGGGGGGGGACAGGAGGGGCAGGGAGAGAAGGAAAAAAAAAAAGCTACACAGGAGCCAAATTCATCTTAAACACTTCCTTTATAGTTACAAGTTCCCAAACTAATCACAGTTCATCTCCTTGAATTGAACAAATAACTGCTATCAAAGAGTTGTCAAACAGCCTATGGGACAAACAATCTTGTCAGTTAGGAGCTAATTGATCTTTCTGAGGCCACTGCTTTTAATAGAATAGGTAAATATTCTGCTTCTGGTTGCCTAACCTTGCTGAGCACATAGCATTTTGTCAGAGGTGCTTCAACATGTCTTACAAAACTTACCTTGTCTGGCTGTGTTCCAGCACAGACAGATTGAATGTATCTCAACACAGAAGCAAATAATTGTGATTATTCAGATGTGAAACTAAACAAAAGAGGCATGTAAACTGCTAGTCTGTTCACACTGCTACTTAATTTCTTGGAGATAAAGTTAAGAAACAAAAATGGATGGGTAAAATACCTATAGTTTCCCACATGGAACTTCAAATGTGATGGCAGAGAAATGGCAGATCTGACAGCCCACACCTCCAGCATTATTTAAAATTCAAAAGGCAACACAAAATAGCACTGTCATTTTGCTTTTTTTTCCCCCATTTGTTTTTGAATCAGAACATACAGTGGCACACCACAACAGCTCCCATGCAGAGAACTGTCAGAAAGAGATGCACACCACCAAAGTCTTCTTTGAACAACATTTTGATGACTGAAGTTAGTTTGATACAATGCATAATCTCATTGGTCCTAATTTGCACAAGAATGAATTTCACTCAGGGGTGAGGTAAGTAGTAAATAAGCAATATTTACTAACTACACAAAAATGATGTATAACTATCTGAAGGGGTGCTGAGATACAAAAGAGCTCATAATTCTTGGGCTGCTCTCTTAAGAAGCAGAAAATCAGCTCTATCCCACTTTCCTCCAACCCACAGCAATTGAACAATGAGGGTACCATGCCAAACTGAAAAAGTGTGAAATAGTTTCTGATTACTGTTTGTAGGATTACAACTTTTTCTCCATGCCTGCTGTTGCCCTCAAACTGCAGGCATTACAAAGTCCCAGACAGCTGAACACCTTAATGCTATGAGAAGCAAAGACTCAGACACAAACCAGTGATGCTATGTGGGGCTACCCAGATTGCAAGGAAACACGTGCACTTGCAAGAGCTGGTGAATATTAATGAGAATGAAGACCTTATTCTTAATTCAGCGCAAGAAAATGTGTTAATCAGAAAGGGGAATTAATACAGAACAGATTAATCAAACTACGAATTTAACAGCACTTGTGAAGATAAAGTGTATACAAAAGGCAAGATTCCAGTATGCGCACGCTGTGTAGTCATTTCTAGATTTCTAGATTTAAAAATACCATATACAGTAAGAAGGTAAGTGTAGTGACACTGGAGAGTTCAGATAAAGTTGTCAGATACAAAAATTTTCCTAACTGAAATTACATGCAAATTTTGACATGTCTTCACTTTCACACGAGAATTGCAGACTTGAGCAGCAGCTGAGGAGAGCAGCCCAGTGCTGGTAAGAGCCTGCTAATGTGTCTCAAAGGTTTTCCCCAAGTTTCCCCACGAAAAAAAAAAAAAAAAAATCTCAATTTGTGTAAATATTGCATCACTTTCATGGACAAAGCAATTGTTATTTTGCTGCCAAACAGAAATATAAATAAAAAATACCAGGCCTAGCATTTTCATTGTAGAGGGAAAATATCGCTGAATTTTCTGGGAAGCGAGTTTTTTTTCAGTTAGAAGTTATGCAATACTAATTATGCAACTGCTGTAGAATTTGCAGACAGCTAAGCCTTCTTTCATACTGTGTCAGGAGAAGCCACTTGCACTTAATATGAAAATATCAGGGTCTTTCAAACACTTTCTTTGAATGGGCAAAGGCACCAACTCTGAGGGACACACTCACCCCTGGAAGAATTACATATGAAGACATTTACAGTACTTGATCTGGTGTTTGTTTTTTACTCACACTAAGCTTATTATACAAACTTATTTTAAAACCTGTTATTATTTACTGAGCCCTGTGGTCAACCACATGTCAAAACAAAAACAGATGCATACAAAGCATTGGTAGTGTGCTCCTATTGATTTTTTTTCAATTATATGAACCCAAAGTAGAATGGGGGCCCTTTGTGGCAGTTTTATTTCAATCAATTGTGAAGCCTTTCAAAATTCAGCTAAGATCAGATGTTAAGCCCCAAGTTCTATACATCCCACAGGTGTCACAGCAGTTACTACCCTGCAGCCCTAATGTTCAGTTTTGACAAGTGACTCAGTACAGTAGTGAATCTAGACTCTTAACACTGCCTAAAGATTATGATCACTGCAACAGTCATACAACTTACATTAACTAGGCTGCACATTTAAGGATGCTGCTTTGCTTAAAACCCTCAGGGTGCTTAACAGGAGAAAAAAATTAAAAATGCTCTTTTAAGTTACTCTGGCCATTTTTTACTGTACTTTCTTCTTTTTATTGTATAAAGCACTGGAAGTCAGCATGCACAATATCCAATTGCATCAGGACACCTCTTAAAAAATTCAATAAAATATACATACACTTTATGCTGTGTTTTGTAGGAACATACGATATTTCATTCTGTGCAGTTAGGTTTCTTTCTACAAAACACGTATCAACTCTGTTTATTAATACGACGTTCACTCTCGAGTAAACACTGCTGAGAAAATTTTCAACCCAAACTGCCTGAATCTACTTGTAACGCCTCTGTTATGGCACAGGTTGATACTTGAGGCACAGTCCAAGATGACAGCTCTGTTAAGGTCTCCACACAATAAAAACCACAGCTTTTCTGGGAAAGACACTGTTCAGGTTCATGACTTGATATCACTCGAGGTTAGACAAGAGAGCAGTACTATGAGACATTTGTAGTCTAATCCGCTCCTCCAAGTTTCATACGTACTAACTTTTGAAACAACTCCAAGAAGCCTGCAAGATAAAGTCATGACACTGGACTCAAAAGTGTCACAACTGGGCACCAAATCTCTCCCGCCCAGGAGAAGTCTACAGACAGCAAAAACCTTAAAATATGCCATCAGGCGAAAGAGAGCTCAGCAGGGTTTTTAGGAGGCCACATACACTGCTACTGGTGTTAGAAACGGAAAGCAACTGCTGCTCAGCTTCAGAAACCTCCAAACAAACCCGTACAGGGTTCTCCCCCTGCATCATGCTTGATCCATTCCACCAAATTTAGCTCTTTTCCAGTGTCAGAAATGGAAATGAGATCAGTTAAAGATTTGACCCTTGAAGTCTCTTGGGTTCTTCTTACGTATCAAATGGAACTTGTACACTATGAACAAAAGGAAATATCATCAACATGAAGATAGAGTATATACACAAGTACATAGGACTTTATGTTTGCTAAATTTCACTACGGTGGATTAAATAGTACGTGCTCCTTTACATAGCTCTTAATCTGAAAGCTTCTGCTGCAAACCAAAAGCACATAAGTTATTTTCACTAAACTAAACTGCAATATTTTGGCACCCATGTCACCTCAGGCAATTAACCAACTTGCTTACCCAACTGAACTCTTTCCCCCTACTTCTTTCTTCCCACCCCACTTGCAGGACTTGAGGACACCCTGTTCACTTGGAGATGGTGAATCATTACAAGCCAGCAGGCCCACACAGTTCCTCAAAAGACACAAAAGGTGTAAAAATAGCTGGTACTAATGAAGCAAGTACAGCGTCAGCAGCCAGATGAGCGTGGGTGATCAGATAAGGGTCTGCTGTTGCAAAGGGCAAATTATTAAAGAAATGCTTCTCTCTCTCTTTTTATTAAGCTTTGTTCTTCCTTCGCTGAAATCAGCCCTCTGCAATGTATGATAAATGACACCTGACAAGATTGACTCCTTCTGTAATTGCAAGTTTCATACAGGCTCAGGAAGCGGTGTCTCACTAGAAACTGAAGGTAGCGTGGAGGTGTCACTAAAAAAAATAAATAAAGAGAGGCAAAAATAAAGCCTAAAAATAGCCAGGACTACCCACTGAGTATGACTGTGCGGGTATATTTAGCCAGTCTAACACCAACTTTACTTGTTAAAAACACAATCTTACCTTTATGCAAAACAGCTTCCTGTTTCTAAACATAACTTGAGAAACTTGAGAAGATGAGGGGGGGAATTTGGGTTTGGAAACTGTCCCCTTTTCACTGACATTAACAAAAGATTAAATGTGAAAAGATTGGGTAGAACTTCTACTGCATCCCAACATCCAATAGCAAAGGGGCAAGAGCTTGTTCTTAAGGCATCCATACTCAGCAAACAGGACCAGGAAACAAAAGGAGCAAACATATTTTCAAGTACTTGCAAATCTTCAAAACAGCAGCGATGGGGTGGGCAGTGTTTTACCCAGGCTCAGACCTAGCAGCAGTACTACTTTAGGCAGCTCCACCTTGCCCCAAGTTCCACTGTCCCTTCCACAATGGCTGAGACACCTGTGGCCATGTCAGCACATTTGTGAGTCCCCACTGAAAGATGGAACACTAGAAGGGCCTAGAAATAAAAGCTGTATTTTACAATTAAAGGTGGGAGGTTATTTTTTATTTTTGCTTCTAATCTGAGGCGTTTCAATGATCAGGTTTCCAGCACAGCTCCTTCACCCCAGCACACAGAAAACTTCTCCAAGGACCAGAAATGAGGCTCTGGGAACTGAAGGAAGGTGGAAATATGTCATGCCAGACCCACTGCCTAATTGCACTGCCCTTGAGAGATGGCTGCGCTCCACTAGAGGCAGAGATGCAGGCCTTCATGCTAATGAGAAGCAGTTGGCAGAGTTTTACAGCTCTATTCTGCAAGTTTCGCCTACTATGAGGCCAGTTTACACCCCTTTATCAGCACAAAGGAGCTATTAGAAAGGGTGTAAATATAACTTACTGCCATCTAAGGCACTCCTACAGCGCTTAATAAAGCAACATGCGTATAAATGACCATCTGGCCAAGTGATACAGTTTATTATCTTACAAAAATTATCAAGAAGCACTTCCAAACATACAGCTGAATTTCTCATTCCCTAAGACATGCACTTACAGGAATTAATGACTGCACCTCTGCAGTGTTCGTATGGCACCTGTTTGCCATCAGGGTGACAGCTGGTATGTGTGGAGGAGTGGAGATGGGAGCTTAAAGGCACTCTATGCACCCAGAAGCAGCCCTAGCATACCTTGGGCACTCACAGCCCTTGCTCACAGTGCCATACCTGACTGTATGAGGATCCCTGTAGCCTACATAGCTGTAATGGCTATAGGACATTCCACAGCAAGGCAGTAACAATACTCAACAACCTCCATTCTAGGGTAACTTCGTACTTCAGCACAACATGAGCTTAGCTCAAAGGAAAGGTAAGCCAGGCCTCAAAGGCTCTCTTAAGAGTTTCTGCAACCGTTGAAAGTATATTACAGCAACATTACTACTGGAAGCAATGTATGTGCCAACCTTCTAGTGCTCCACCTGAGCTGTGTAAGGAAATAGTCTTTTCTACAATTATGATTTTTCTATTTAATGTTGTGACTCCTTTGGCTTGAGCTTACATGAGGGTTTTGTTTCATCATTATGCACTCTTCCTGTATGGCTCCAAAGACCTCGCATCAATCACTATGGGACCAGGATTAAACAAAAATGCGCAGGTTTACACCAGACCCTTCTCATTTACAACAGGAAAAACTGTAACACACTGCCAACTTCACATGCAAGAGTCAATGAAAATGATTATTCTGGCATTACAATTTTTATTTTGTTCTTATTTTAAAATTTAAAAAAATGGTAATTGAAGTTAATAAGATAATATTTTTAACATTAAGTCCAATGGGAAATTGAGAACATAATCTTTTCTTGACATGCTGTGGTTAATACTCATACTATGCTTTGTTCAGCATCACAGTTTTGCTTTTTAATCCTATGCCTCAGTAGCAAATTTAATAGTCACTGATTTTTTACTAGAATAGATAAACACTGAGATGCAAGATAAATCATTTGATGCCATTATTCTTCAGACAATTTAATTTTCATCTGAAATTAAGAGTAATATTTTCTATTATAGGAAATATTAATGTAAAAATAATTATTAGTGGGTTTAAATACTGAAGACCATACTCTGACAGTACATTCATATTAAGTTAATAAGAGACAAGACCACATACTCAAGACCATGACGGAACTCCTAAATTATAATGCTAAAAGCAGAGTGATTGGAACTTAATCCTATTGCCCCCACCTAGATTTGGAAGGAAAAAAAATTAAATAAGAGTTATGCGTCACCTTTTTAGTACTTTACCAGTTTAAAGATGAAGCGGAGAAAAATGTACAAAGGAGAAAATGAACTGCCTAATTCAATCTGAAACCAAGAAACAAGCTAACTCAGAAATGACCTGGGGGAAATAAGGACCATGTTGTTCTCAGTTGGATCAGTCCCGGCACCCGGGGAATCCAGCCCTAGATCAAAGAGGAGCAGGGCATGGAGTTGCAGCTTCAGATGGCAGTGAAGGCTCATGCAGAACTGGTGGGATGGCGGGGCCATGTCCCATCATACACCACCTCTCTCCAGGCCTCCCGGGCTACCAGACCACCTTCTTCCCTACTCTGCTGCCTGAGTCAGGCTGAGGCTCTGCTGGATTATTACAGAGCCCACGCACTGGATGTTCAAAGGTAGGAAAACGTTCTGCTTTCAGTGTAACGTCCAACAGTCATGACACAGGCGAGGTAGAGAGGAAAAGTAAAACAAGATATGGTGATATTTTTCTTTTTGATAAATTCCTGTCACGGATTTTCTCCATCAGCCAATGTTTGAACTGTATGCGCTGGAAAGTTGTTCTCCTGAGTGTAAATAACTCCCTCGCTTTGGCCTATGCAAGCAGATGGCATGGCAGCTCCCTGCACTGTGGGCTGCAGGGCTGGGGTCTCCATAGAGCAACGAGAGCACAGTTGATGTTGCACTGACGGCGGGCGTAGGCCATAACAGCAAGCGGAGGTGGTTGTTGCAACATGCTCCAGCAAAGAACAGCAGAGGAGGAGGTGACAGGAGCTATGGGGAGGTGGCATGAGAAGCTGCTAGGTGAGGAGGGGCCACGCTATCTCGCATCTCCCTGCATGCTGCCGCAGGTGTTCTTCCTGCCGCAGCCGCCTCCGGCTGCCCCTGTGCAGCGTCACTTTCACCAGCTCCGCTTCCTTCCACTTACCCACCCAGAATGCACACCCAGCTCTGTGCCATCTCCCTGATCAGGCCCAGCATCTCCCAGCTGCAAGTGATAAGAGGCAGCCTACCAACAGTTAGGATTAATGTTTTATGGGCAACTACAGCAGGTAAGCAAGTTGGCTCGTAACGCATTTTATTCCTTGTGAAGACCTTAGGATGTAGGAGCACACTGACACCAGCCTGGCTGATGCTGACTACTGACACACATCTCCACTGCCTGGTGAAAGGTCTGGTTAGGTGCCACCTATCATTAACTTTCTGACACTAGATCTGCTGATGGCACACCTTCTCCTGGCCCGTGTGCCCCACTGAGATCTGCGGACACTGTTCCTTCGGGGCTGCAGGTTTGGGCCTTTGTTCAGACCCAAGCCTGGGGCAGGAAGGCCAAGGAGTTAGATCAGATAGGATCCACAAGTGAAAAGATGAGAAGTAGGAGGTATCTGCCCTGCCTGCAGTAATAATTACACTGTATCATTAACAAAACTCAAGTTTCA
>JAOWBP010001760.1:44813419-44860426 GCA_028571105.1 Tragopan temminckii | reverse complement strand
CAAAACTCAAGTTTCATCATTAACCTGACTTGAGTTTCAAGAGCTGATCTCACCCCGATCATCCTTCAAATTGCACTCAGCTCTCCTCCCTTTGCTTCCCTCAGAGCTGCATAAGAACCAACAGGAAAGGCTGCTGGTAACTAGTACACCAAACAGAAAGTACAGTACACAATCAAACAAGTGTAAAAAATTGCACATTTTAAATTGCCTGAACCCAGGACAACTTCACCACTCAGGCCTGATCCTGCCGGGAAAACGTAACCTGTTAATTCAAAGCGGTTGAGAGGAAAAGGGTCAACTGTTGGCAGGTGCTGCATGCAGCACAGCTGACACAACCCTGCACAGTCTGCAACAAAAGGTGTCAGGAAAGTCACAGCTCCTCTCTTAGATCTTCAAACACGAGAAGAACCACCTACATGTTTGCTGTAATGAATAAGCCAGCTGTCTCTGTCATGGCCCAACTGCTGCAACAAAAGGTCCTTCTTTGATTTTGTTCTTCCACCAAGCTCATTAGAAGAGCTACTGAAATCTTCCAAAGCCTTTTCTCAACCTCAAAGTGTGAGATAAAGATGCCATTTTAATTGTGGATTAGCAAGATGTGCTTGAGTAAAACAACCCCAAACCCTGGGATGCAATTGCATAATAAGCACTACTGTTACAGCAGAGTCTAATTGCTCTGCTTGCACCAGCGAAGAGCTGCTGGTTCATTAAACCAGGCTACACAAGTTGCTGTTCATATCCTCATAAGTTGGAGTATTTGACTGCAGGACTGCTACAGATGGTAGATCCAGTACTCAGCCACTGATTTCTGATCAGCAAAACTTAAAAGCAAAGATGCTGTCAGTGTGTTACTTTTCTTTATAGCTTTCTTCAGGATAACAATTTATTTTTCTCATTGATTTGTTCAAGGATGCCATACTTAATTTTAAGACAGGATTTGGATTTTAATATTCTATGTAAACCTGTTTAGCAAAAGAAGTAGTAAGGACAGGACCTGTACGAACCAAGTGGCTTTGTCTGACACAACATCCAGAAGATGTCAGTAGTTATGTTGCTATCTTGCAGCCTGATTGCAGGTGCAAAGGGCAGGGGAAGGCCTGAAAAAGGCCAGAAGAGGAAGGCCACAGAAAGGCCAAAAGCAGCCGTAGCTCCTGCTGGCTGCTCAGACTAGGTTTGGACAGGAGGCTCCCAGGCAGATCACATGGGAAGCACCATTATGTCTCATCCCATGGGGAAACAGTTTGCTGAATTACACTAAAAGGTCTGTGGCAGCTAATAGATCTTCCTCTGCCAGTTGCAGGGCCCCTAAACGCAGCTCTGTGCTTCTCCCGCTGTGCCTCCATGCTGCTGTGCTTGGGTCAGTTTTTCCACTCCCTTCTCTGCTCATCATATATACAGATAAACTATTGTTTTACACTTAAGGAACATGTATTTCTGTTTCTTTTGCTTCCCAACCATCTTTAGACTGAATGCATTCTGAAAGGAAAACATGTCATTTCAAGCAGATACCTGCCTCAGTAAGCCTGCAAAAGCAGCTTATTCACTCAAACTCACACACTATATATGAATACACTCACATATAGGCTCAGCTGTATCTGTATAGAGAGGTCTCTTTGCCTGAGTGTTTGCTAAAGAACGTTTGGCAAGCAGGGACACCACCTTGTTGGTTTATACTTTTTCAGATATGAGGTTATTTACATTTCTAGATAAAAGGCATTTCTGGGGCTGCTCATAAAATGCAACATACATAAAAACCTAAAGGAAAATTTAAAGGTGCAAAGAAGAGTAACTTTAAAAAAAAACAGAGCTTGAATCAGCTTGTGGGAAAGTTAACAGAAATATTCCATTAGTGAAATGGAAAAGTGGATCAAAACTGTATAATGCAAACCCTCAAGATAGTGGAAAACTCTACGTGGGATACTCTCAGGAAAACTGCTCAAATTCAGCTCTACCAACTGTGCAGAGGGTTCAGGGAGTTCAGCTCTTTGCACAGCCGGGACCATGCTCTGCCTTTCACCCAAGGTGCTCATCAGGACTGGAAACCAAAACTTATTTTTCTGACAGGTCATGAATTAAATAACTGCAGCTGGATCTCTTTCCTTCTGCTAGCAATCTCACATGGAAGCAATAAAATTACTGGCACTATAAATTAGTTCTAGATGTGGTTTTTTTCAGTGTTGCAAGATATTTTTTCTTTGGTGGAAGTAAGTTCTGTAAGCAGGGAGCACCCACCAGCATTAAAAGGAGATCACATCTAGAACCAGAGGGCCCAGTTGTTACAACAACGCTTTTTACAGGTTCTTTACCTATGCTAACACTCTGCTAGAACAGTCCAGCTAATAGAGCAATAACAAACAACAAGGAAAAACTTATAGAATAATTAATATAAACGGGACAACATTGTTCACTGACATTTTTAAGCCCCATTATGGTTGACTCACCCATGAGCAGGTCTGGATCTATAGCAAAGGAAATAGTAAGTGTGTGATTGAACAATAGGAAGTTTCAACTTCAGAAAGTGTCTGCACTACACTACCTGAAAATCAAGCTCATGCTTCTGAAATTCCCACCAATACTTTGTCTAATCCTTCCTGTTCTTCTTTTTTTTTTCTCTCTACAGTCAGCTGAGCTGCTCTAAGGTTATTTTCCTGTAACTTTCAGCACAACATGTAGGTACAGAAAGCATGGTGGCTAAGCACTGAGGACATCTAACCCACAGGAGATTTAGCCTTTGTTCCCCATGAGAAATGGATACAACACCAGCATGTGTGGACTCTGAATGCTAGCTTTAATTAGAGAGAAGGTGAAATCAGACAAACCTACCTCTGCTTATACACTAGCTTTTCCTCAGTGCCCCTCTGTTTTCCGGAATAGTATTCTTCTTCCTGTTGGTGACCATCTATGTAGGTACAGGATCCAAACGCTTTTGCACTGAGACCTCAACATCTGCATGTTGTCTACCTCTCTATTGACAGCTTCCAATAAAAGCTTCCTTTAATAGAGTTGTCCTGACTCACAGGTGTGGGGGGAGAGAAGCTGACCTCGCTGCAGCATCAAGAGTCTCTGACGCTTTTTGAGAGGCTGTGGTTTCAGGTCTGAAAGAATTCAGCTTTGTTTTCAACTAAGTTTTAAAATCTCAACTTCCAAAATATCACCTCATAGCTTTGTGGCAGTTTGTAACTCGATTTTGTTTAGTGGCTTGATACAGCATATTCAGGGCTTTGGCCATACACTTGGCAGATCAGCAGTGCTCACCAGCAGAAGAGTTTCTCAGACACACAGCCACCCAGGCTCCTGGCTGGCTCCACCTCTTGTCCGCCCACTCCCAGTTTCAGACGTTTCACATTCCAAAACTGGAAGTGTCTATGCAACATAAGGTCACAGGATTACACAACGCACCCCGCTCCTTCTAAGAGCTACTGCATCCTCAAAAGTACACCAACCACAACAGCAAGGGAGCTGTTTACAATGAATTTCTATCTGAGTGGGAGTGTTTTCTCCGAGAATCTTACAACAAAGACATGAAGTGTATGACTCTTCCCTGTATTTGGTAAAATTTTTACTGAGATGGCACTTATTTAATACTGCTACATCTGCATTCTTTCCTCTTTAAGCTGCCCTTTTAAAAACTGGGATTTAATTTTTACACTTCCCCTAAGTATTTGTATGTTGGATAATTTTAGCACATGCTAAACAGAACAATTTCTGTCTATCTTAAATTTAGAACTGAGGACATTTGTAGCTTTCGCAATGCAACCAAGAAATACAACTGATTGTTGCCAATGTGGGTTTTGCTAAATGCTTTTTTGAAATTATTACTTAAATAATTGAATGGTCTGAATAACTTCTATGACCATTCTTTCACATAGTCTTTAAATTCTAACAGGTGAATGAAAACTCCAGTTTCAGTTACCACTGCAGAACACTTTACCTAATACAGTGGGCGAAAAGTAAGACAAATTTTTGTTGTTTTTTTTTCCCCCAATGAGGGGGTAGGTAGAAATGGTGTTGTCACATATTATCTGTCTTTGAAACCGTGTTCAGCTTTTCAGCTACAGTTAAGTCTTAGCTGTTAGCATGGAAAGTGTATTTGACTTTCTCTCGAATGCTAAAGAATTATACAGTTATCTGCCAAAGGCATTTTTTTACATATTTAAATAAGCAACCAGACTGTATGGAGCAACTTCTTTCAATTTCAGGCCTATCTCCTTTGTCTCCAGCTGCCTGGGGCAGCTGAGCAGGGGGAAGCAGAAGGGCTCAGGGCCGCAAATGCTACCGAGCAACGTTAGGTGAGAACAGGGCTGTTTGTGGCTGACACTCAAATCTGATTCAGGCCACCTAGTTAAAACTACAATGGCAAAACCACAGAGTGAGAGGGTAAGAGAAACAAAAAGAATCCTATGAAAGGAGCAGAATAAGGAGCTAGAGAGGTCTCTTGCACTTCTCATTTCATTAGCTACACTGGCACCATGCTTTGCTGTGAGAAGGGGTAGCATGGGACTTTTGTTCTGAGTCATTCATTTGGAAGATATAACATGGTTAAGAGTCAACTGCCCTTCATCCCATAGAAGAGATACTTAAAGCTGAACTAATGGTTTAAAGTTACTTAGCTCCTCTTTGGTCCCTGTGCAAGCAAAAGCTTAGACTGTAATGTTTAACCACAGCTCCCATGTATTTCTGAGAAGCACAGGGGAGATTGCCTGAAGGAACATCAGACATCTGCCATGCTGTTTCCTGTGTACATGAGGTGGAGAAACCTCTGCCAGCCTCCAGTCTCATGTAGACAGAGAGCTTCCTCCCATGCAGTAGCTGTCACACAGCATGTTTTCCTTCTGTGGGACACGCTGTCTTTGAGGACAGCAGGGACTAGTGTTCTGCGCATGCCACCTGCCACGATCAGTAAATCTGTAAGATTGTCACTGTGCAATATAGTCAAAAGGCTTGGTGCTTTCAGTAGGATTGGCAGCATGTCTATATAAAAAGTAGGATGAAGAACCAATGAGAGACAGCAAGAAAAAGTTTAATAAGTCTGCAGACATGGTACCGTAAGGAGAATAGAGCATCTATTACAAACCTTGATGAACTATTCGAAGGGTTACTTTAAAAAGTACAAGTAATATTTGTGATATATGGGTTCATTATTTTAACTTTCATCCATAAGAGGTCACTGTGTGATTCAATGAACACCTTGGTGTCAGCAGCATTCCCCTCCCTTCCCACATGCTCAGCACCAGGTGTCCAGTCATCTCTAGTAACGTCCTAGCTATTATCCAGCTGCCTTCTGTAGGGACAGACAGAGCAATAAAGCAAGAATCGTGTAGGTGTCCTTCAAGCACTTTGATCGTGTGACCTTAGCCAATTTTACAGTTACTTGAATGTACTTACTTTTCATTCCCCATTAATCTCAAATGGATCCAAGAGTTTTACAACCACTGTAGACAATTTAAATAACTGGTTAAAAATATAGAAAAATTTGTGAGACTGCTGTTGAGCAGCAAAAATACAAGCTCACAGGCAGGCAGTGCAAGTCCCTGGGACTGCAGACTCAATTTTTTAACCTGTTTCATCAAGACATTGTTTTGTTAGTAATGAGTAGATGTTTTCACCAGGGTGACTCCAATGTACAGTGGGACATGTAGGCCTGTCAAGGTCACCTGCCAATAGGAACTTTTAAAGCATTAAGTTTCTGTACTGGCATTTGCCATCAGATGAGAAGGAGTAATAGACAGATGCAACTTAATGACGCTGAAACCATGTTAGCACAATTCAGCTCACCTAGTATCTTCTTCATGGATTAAGGTGACTTAAGGGGAAGCAGTTCATTCAGAGATTTCCATGAGAAAACAAAAGCAAAAAATAAAAATCAGCAATACAAAAATTTTGCAGTGGACAACTTGTTCTTATGGAAATTCCTCTTTCAATTGACAATCTGCTTTAATGGGAAGTTCTTCCACAGCTGTAGGCACAGCTCTCATGCTGAGAAGTTTAAAAGCAGCTCTTATGTGCTGTGCCCCCATCAGATAAACTGATGGACTGGAACCCTCATCTTTCCCTTCCTCCCATGCAAACACCAAAGCACACAAGCAGTCTCACTGCAAGTACAACAGCATATTGACTTGCAGCCACAGTACTCACCTAATTATAGACAAGCATGTGGAGGGATGCTTGAAGGCCTGATCTTTTAATGTCCCAAATCAAGATTAAATGCAGGCTCTTACGCATAAGCTGTCCTTAATGCTGTGATACTGGTAAAGCTGCCACTGACTTCAGCAAAATTTTCACTAACACAAGGGATTGCAGGAGTGGGAAAGCCTTAAACAAAGCTCCTTAGAGCCTGACTGCACCAAAGACAGGGAACCTGCGCCTAACTTTTATGTTATTATATGAATACACCTAAATCATGGATGCAACTCCATCATTTTTGTTTTACAGCAGCCTAAACCAGTCAGTCAGGACTGCACACTCCATAGATAGCATTACAAGGAGAAAGACAAACATTTTTAGTGAACTTGCTAAGGGTCTTCTAAATTTGCATCAAGAGCACTGAGTAAGAATCTTCTCTACAGAGGGATATTAGAAAAGGATAAACCATTCACTATAATGTATTTTCTATCAATGACTTTAGCATGAATCATCATATTGTGTAAAGAGGCTGGAGATCATATTTATGGCTGGACTGGAAGTATCTCAGCAAGTCAGAGGAAGGCAAAAATCTGTTAGAGCAGGCAGTCCAGATAGAGGTACTGAGTTCCTAAGTCATTCACCTAAACTTCTAAAGTGATTTACAGTAATTCCACACAAGCCCTGTATTTTTACACCAACACATTTTTAACCCCAGATAAAACACAGATCCCTTTGGGAGAAGAAAAAAAGTGAATTCAAGTGGAAATCTTGGACTCATCTTCATAACTTACAACAGTGTATCTTGCTTCATTCCTGACTACCTTCTGGCCTATGCAGGCTATCCAACAGAAGAGTGATCCAGCAACCCCAACACTGAGCTACGTGGAGGAGCTGGGACATCATGAGCTTGGGGCAGAAGCAGCTGCCTGCCTGCCATTGCAGGCTGTGAGGTGAGGGAATGGACACAAGCCACTGCTCAGCTGCTACAGTGACCTTCAGCTATGCTGATCTGTGTTGTGAATGTGCCCTCAGGCCACACTCGTGTTTCTAAACTGCACGCCTTCTCGGCTATATGCAACACTACACACTGAGTTCACACGCTTGTACAGCCCCTTGTCTATACTGAACAGGTTCCTTAATGCTCCAAATTGCAAAATAGCCAGCCTGTTACATCAGGTTTATTGCTGCTCTGCACAGAAGGAGCACAGCAACACACATGCACACGAAGATGTGCTGCATGGCTGCAAAAATGATACATGCTGAAGTGAAATTACTGAGATTGGTTAAAAAAAATCCCGCCTCTACACCAAAATGAGTTGCACCTTCAGAACTCTGTAGTAATAAAATACAGTCACAATGAAAATGTTACTGATACATCCTTTTGTACTGAAGTGGCATGAAGGACGTTTATTTTCAGTCAGCTGTCTGAAGGAATACCCCACATGCTAGATAGATAGTGTCATGCTATGCAAGTTGTCTTTTCCAGTATCTAGCAGAGAGAGCTCTACTGCACTGAAGCACGTGTGGTAAGAGAAATGGGCCCAGGCTCTTCTTCATATTCTCAGCATACCTGTTGCTATCACACAGCTGCTCTCAAGTCTACAATTTCCTGTGCAGTACAAACTGCATACCACTTCCCCCACAGAAAAAAAAAAAATTAAAAAAAAAAAAAACAACATTGCTTGCTTTTAATTTATGATGGAAATACTGTCATATTTTCCACTAGCCAAGCTTGAAACGATTACTGAATGAACCTTCATTAATTTTTCCACAACATTTTGCAGAAATGTCAGGAAACAGCTGCACCAGAAATGATTAACTGTCCTTATCACTCGTGTTTCATTGGTCAACTTGAAATTATATAGTTTTTCTTCTTCCAATACTCAACACTCAATGACTTTTTTTTGTTATTCTTCAGTTGAATATCACAACACACCACTTTTTCTTCAGAAGTATACAATTACACAGGTTTAGTGGTACACAGACATTTTACGATCAGTGGAAGAACTTATACAGTTTGGAGTTGCATACTTCTAGGAAAAGATTTCTTCCTACAGATCACTCAGCTGTGTCTTTCTCGGATCAAATTCAATTAAATTCACAAGTCAGACTGTATTTGCCAGTCAGACCAAATTCATTGCACAGACAAACTTTTCTTGCTGTGTCTTCCTTCCTCTCCTGTTCCACTCTTTCCCTTTTTCCACTTCTCCCCCCACACTTTATCTCTCACCTCTTCTTTGAGTTATACTACATGTCACAGCTTATCATACAATGCTCTGTATGTTTTCTGGCAAATACAACTGGAATACTGTGCTTCATAATTCCGAACATGCAGCCACTGAGATGCTGAAGGCTTGGTACAAAATGGAGTGCAGCCATCTGGAGATAACTGCTAGCATAGATCTGAGATTCCCAGCTTGCTAAAACTTTGCAGCCTTGGAACTTAGCAAAGTATCTATGAGCTAAAGAATCCTCCAACACAGATTTGCACACTGAAGTGGAAAGCATGTATCTTTTCAAAAACTTAAGTTCTTCAAATTTCTGATAAGAGCACAGTGACAGGATAACTTTTAAAGACCTACATAACACAAAAGTTTCTTGTTTACATTTTGAGAAGTTTAATTGAGCATTATGACACTACATCTCATGTTAAATTAATTCTGCATATTTGTCATCAGTAAGTTTAAAGCTGCAGTTTTTCACTCTGTGTCTGCACTGAAGCTATAGGCCTTGCAAGTGTAATCTCAGGATATATTTAGACAGAGGGAAATGTGCATGTGAAAAGGTATATACATGTACTAGAAGTTACGTAAAAACAATCCCACCAGGTGTGGTTCAGTGTTAATAACATTGTGATGTCCGATCTGCGACAAAAAGTAGGTTATTTAAAGAAAATGGATAGGCACATAAATGGAGGTTTATTTAGGTATTGCAGAGAAAGAATCCTTCATGATGCCTGCTATTCCGTATGATTTGCATCTCTTGCTTTTTAAAATGGTCTTTCCACAGTAGTGTGCATGGCACAATATGGCAGAATATGATTCACAAGCAGCTCTACTCAGAAAGAGCCAGATGCTGATGTCCTTAACTGTACTAGGTAAACTCATGAATGTCTTCATTGTCTCCAGCAGGTTTACAGCTGTCAGAATCTGGCTCAGAATCTCTAACACGGGTCAGTATTACTGTTAAATTGGTGCAGTGCTGGCTACGAAACTGATCTGTTTTTAAATTGCTCCAGCAAGATATTTGCTTAGATAGCAGAAATGGCAGTACACTATATTCTATTCAAAATTTCTATGAATATATATGGATTCTATTTACAATAAATGAAACACTGCCAGAAGTACCAAGTTTTTTTTAAGGATTCAGTTTTACAATATGCGATGCTGAATTTCTCCTTCACAATATCCTTATCTGTCTCTGTTCTAGTTTAAAAGCACTAGCTTGCAGTGTCAGAGGATTTCAAGGACTGTGCCTTTCTAATGCACCGCATGTTAATACACTACCCACTATTGAGCGCAGGGAGACTGCAAGTCATAGTGTCCATTTCTGCCTCTGCCAGATGTTTTCAAGTATCTTTCTTCTACCTCAGACTGTCTGAAAACTAGCAAATAAATGTGTTGCCCCACTACACTTCTCAGGAAAGAAGAAACGTGTTTTTCTCTCTGACTAATAGTGGGAAAAGAAATGAGTGTTCTTCTTTCTCGCTGCGTTTGCACATCTTGAGCTCAAACCACCACCACTAAAGCACAGCCTCCTGTTCACACACTCAGCCACGAGCAGCAGGATCGAGGGGTAATGCTATAACAAAAAGAGAGACCTTGAACTTGCTTCACCTTTTGCATAGTCATTTATATTTGGGCAAAGTGGATAACAGCTCCTTTAGCACTAGCGTAGTGGCATTTTATACTCGCCAGGCATTCACTTTACCCAGGTATAAATAGCAAAAGGTTTCAGACAGTAGGGAATCGGGACCAGCACCCTCAAAGGATTCTCAGCCAAAATAGAGCGGCTAGTCCTGCACATCACAGCTTGTGCAATCACTCTCTGCTGCAATAATCATGCCCTGCAGGGTACCCGGGACTGCTGGTTTGGCAGCACTGCGTGCTCCTGTCTTCAGGGGAAACGTGCCTTCCTATCGCTCTGCATCTAGCAGTGGGATCAAACTGCAAGTTCACACTCATAAAGCAGGCAACATAGGCTTCAGTTTCTTAATGTGAGCCTTTCATTAGCTCACACAGCATATTTACTACTCTTTCAGTATTAAGTGCTGGCTTTAATGTCCTTAGCACACATGGTAGTGATACGTATTATCATAGTTACAATCACATTTCTCTGACTTATGTTAATTGAGAGCATCTATTCTAAAGTTCAGCTGTCCCAAATGAAAAACTAAAGACTATTACTAGGCCGACACATTACAAGGGGAATTTTCAGCACACAAGAGAGCCACGGCAACAAGGGCCCAATGTGTAGAAGGACCATTAAGTTACACACTAAAGAAAGCTGAAGAATTTATGCTCAAAGCACATTTTAGAGGATGGGCACCAAAGTTCTCAGTTTTCCACTTAAATCTTGCCTGGTGAGTTGGGACATGGCTAGTTTTTCATACTGCAGTATTCTAAAACTCCTGCTTATAAATTTCACACACTATTAATGCTTCCCAAGCTTGGAGCACAGGAGTGCATCAGGACAGTTTGTTTCCCTGCTGAACTTTCACTGTAAATTCTACAGGAGAGAACAATGAATTGCTTTTCCAGCATGTTCCCTGGTAACACTCTTCTCATCCAGCTCTGATCCTAGGCTACTTGGGAAGATGTCTCAACTCTCAGAGACTGCAGAGGGGAAATAGAGCGATGCAGATTGACACAACTTTGATGTGGATCCAAAAGAAGAAATATCCCATATAGCACCACTGTGGACTGCAGAATATTTGGGATCAGTTCCAGGTTTGAGAAGAGGTTTAAGCCCATTTCAATTTAACCCCCTCCATTCCCTACTTCAGTTCATACAGAATGAAATATAGGTCCAATCTCATTTACAGTTCTGAAAAAATTGAGAGTTTTATGTCAAAATACACTATACATTTTCTTTAAACACCTTCTCCTGAGATCATCATATAGCTTGAGAACCTCTGATGTCTTCTGTACACGTCTAGCTCTCGGGGTTACAGATAAACAGTAAAAAACGTAGAACCACAGAAGGCCAATGAGAAGGATGAAATATTTTCCTAACTTTTCACTATTTTAAGTCAGTCATGTTAAATTCAAAAGGTTAACATAACTCTCTGAACACCAGGGATGTGCCAGTACACAGAAGATTAAAGAAGAGGAGATTCTCAGTATTGTGACAAAGTAACTCTGTCTTTTACGGTACAGCCCCTGAGACAAAACTTATGTGAAACCTGTCCAACTTGTGACTACCAACTCAAACATGGAGCTGCAATGAGCAGCAGAACACAGACTTTTTGCTGACATCATACACCGGCTTCTGTAGTCTGTAATGTCATAGATAACTGCTACTGAGAATCTGCTAACTGTAAGCTAACTTGGGTATTGTGATATTACACTGTCATCATTTTCACAACTGTAGTTCGCATGAACCCATGTGTTCAAGACCCAGAGGAAAAAAGAAACCTTAACCTTGAACAGTATCATCAATGGTGTACCTGAAATGGTGAGATGTTAGAAACAAATCACCAGATAATAATTCAAGACCATTTAAAAATTAAATAATAATTTTAAAAAAAGAAACCACAACAATACCTTTTTCAGATATCAAAACCTCATCCACCATTTTTTCTTTTATTTTAGACAAGTACATTTTTCTGTCTATTTCTTTCAAAAAGTGTGTTCCTTGGACTCTTGAAGCAAGAACTGCACAAAGAAGGGAAAGTGGCAAACCAAATATATGGTCAAAGCAAAGACAGCACTTCTGAATTAATAAAAACATAACCTCTCCAGAAAGAGAGATGCCTCTGGTTTCAGCAAGAGGTGAGAAAAGGACACGTAATCAGTTACTATTTAAGCATGAGTGACTTCTGGTTGAAGCCCTCTGAGAACAAAAAAATATTCACTGAGGCCTGCTCCCCAAGTTCATTTGAACCCATCCTGTCCTTGTTCTCCTACCTGTCTGCTGCGGTCAAAGGTGCAAGTGAATAATGGTTCCAGTCAAGGCAATTTGGTTCACCACTCCAGCAAATATGGCTGTCCACACTCTCCTCCACCTATTTAGAAAACAAACATGAAGAATTTTTAAGGAGTTTTGTCAAGTCATCTCGCTGTCATGGGCTACACTAATACAAACAGGAACTTCAGAGATTCAGAAACAGTCCTTCTCACTCCCTAGGTATTTCTCCTTCAGAGCAACGTGACACCAGAAATCAGTATCAGTTGGGGGATTCCACCTTGCAGTTATCTACAATGCATGTCAACAAAAAATACTCTGAAGTGAAAACGAGACTTACAAGCCCTAGACCAAAAGGTATATAAAATGATTTACTTTCAGACATACAAATACACCAAGCAGAATAATCATAGAAAGTATGGTAGTGCCTTGGTAGTTCTATTTACCTTTGAGAGTTACAGTAACATATGTGTTTTTAATAAGATATATTTTTAATTAAACACAAATATTTTCCTGTCTTTAGATCAGAGCAGTGCAAGTATCTCCCATGCCATTTCTTTGCTGCCTAGCACTGTGCTCTAAAAGTGGGATCACCTCATGAATACTGAGACAATACACCGTCAGTGATCTTCCAGGGACCACATATCAAACAGTTGTGAAGCACAGATAACCACAGCCCACATTTTGCTCGGAATCCTTTCTTCCAGGCCTCCCTATGTCCTTGAAGACCTGTACATGAAATGCTACTGCAAGCTACGTGCCAGGGATGAGCAATGATGCGAGCACTCCTGGGTGGATGTGCCCCTGGAAAGAGAAGCACCCTCAGGGAGATCCTGGAGAGTGACATGATGGCACATAGTCCCAGGGAGAGATCTTTTGTGTCTTTTCTCCTGCCCTTTGCCCTGCTATGCCCCATGGTGCATGGCCATGACACTGCTGGGTGACTACCCTCAGGGGGCAGCCAGGTCACCACAGCAGGAGAGCTGCCCGTTCCTCGAGGGCTTACAAACATTGTGAACAGAGGCCTCTGACAGGAAAATGCCCAACTCAGCAAGCTGGACCCGTAGATTGATGGCCATGGCCTAATCGTATCTCTACAAGCAGCAAACCTCTTTAGGTTTCCATGAGCACAAGGCCTGCCCACACTGCCCCGTACACTGGCAAAGACTGACCAACGTGCTATGGGAGAAGCCTCATAACTCCGTGCTTCCATCATCAGCAGAGTACAGATGTGAGCTGAGGGAAACAGTGCCAAAATGTGAATGTTGAGGAAGGTCTGGAATGAGTTAGTGAAAAAAGGCATATGCTTATATTTTCTGCTGTAATGTTTGCTATCAGCAACAAAAACAAATATCAAATGATAATGTGTTACTAACTGGCAATGTCAACAGTGGTCTATATAGGCATCTGAGTATATAAAATAACATATGCTCTGGCTCCAGACCCTAACACTTTATCACATCAATATACAGCTTTCTAGGAAATTAATCTGGATGCAGAGCCAGGAAACACTTTTCAATCTCTCGGCAGACAGGGCCCAATATGCTTTTAATCTATGGGTGAACACAGGTTAAGGCTGGACTCAAGGGCAAAACCCTGTTTATAGCAGAGCCAGTATTTCACTCTATTTTTACAACTAGACTGAAAAAAATTCCTGTCAAAAAAACAAAGCAAAGCAATAAAGAAGCCATGAGTTGTTATTAGCCTATTCTTCAGTAAAACCTAGGGGTGCCCCAAATTGCAGCTTGCTTCTCCTGGTAGTAAACAGATATCCTCCAGCCCCTAAGCATGCAACCCCACACCTTACACTTTCAGATGGAGGCCTAACTGGCTTTAATGACAAAGGTTACACTTGCACAAAGTTGTTTTTAATGAATATACATTAAAAATCTGTTTATGCAGTCCCCAACCAAAAGACAAGGGGGTCATTTATGGTAAATCCAAGCAGGAGCAGAGGGGCATTCCATTAAAAGACAACAAAATCACAAGGGAAATATGTCATTTACAAAATTAGCTTTTAACCGATGGGAGCCAGCATATTTCCCCATGTGGTAGACGACTTTGCTGTCTTCAGCAGTGTTCCTCAAAAGATATATCAGGATCTGATCCAAGTGTGAAAGACTCCCACTGACTTCAGTGAAGGCTGGATCAGTTTCTGAGTATTTAAAAAGCTTACTTTTTACTTATAATTAGGTTAAATATTATTCAAAGCAAGATCTGTTTAAGGACAGTATAATTTTGTCTAATCAGTACTATTGCATATCCTTACTAACTTAACCCTACAGCAATGCTCGAGCTTGCAAGCAGTACATAGTCTGAGGGAACAGCTAACCTACAATGCCTTTAACAACCCCAGATAATGCAAGTGTCATCAAACAGAATGTTTCCAGAAGCTTTGTTGTGATACTAAACCCAGAACTTTTAATTTGTTTTTATCATCAAGTTAGTAAATACTTGTGCAATACTGGGTTATTTGGAAGCGAACAACTACCCACCAAAGAAAGGCAGCAATGCAACAACCACTGCACATCATTTGCTAGCATTTGGACATATCTGGTCAAGACTGTTTTAATCTACTGCTGTTGTTTGCCAGCCATGGAGACTAAGTTAAACAAGTGCATCAGAAGGGGAATGAGAGTATGAGAAACACGGCATGACTAGGAAGACTTTTTCCAATTTGAGCTTTGTAGCTTATACTCTCAGGGATGAGTCTTTTACATAGGATCTGAAAATGCGAAAGTGGAGGTACCCTGATGATGACTCTTACATTTCCTTTTGAAAAGAGTACTAGACTCTCCCTTGGCAGTTTCAGTAGTTATGATTGTCTAGCTACATGTTTAGCAGTGAAATTCAAATGTAGCAGTAAGCACTGTTATCATCTGACCATAAAGGTAAATTCATTTCACTGATCAACAAGAACTCTGTTTTATATTATTTCTTATGTATCCGTTACACTGTCTCTATTAGATTAGTTGAGGGGGTACCAGAGGAAGATTCCTGTGTACTTTACAAGATTAAAAAAAAAAAAGTACCAGAAATCTCATGTGTATTCTAATGAGAAACTAAAGTTTAAGGAAAACAACTGGCAAACTGGCAAATATTTATTTTGCTGCTAATTAATCTAAGGCACAAAAAATGGGTAAAATTTTCTCAAGAGTACAAAGGGCAAATAAAGCCTGGCCTGTGTTACTCCTTAACTTGCTTACAGCAGATATTGTTCCAGCAGAGTGTATCTTATCATGGGAAGGGAATTCACCTAACAACTCAGTTTGACCAGGTCTATAAGAAAGCCAGACACCATTTAAACTGCAGCCAGGTTCCTAGATGGTGTAAGATAATTCAAATCAATGAAGATCCACACAAGTTGGGTAGAAAAATGTGTACACTTTTGTAGCTTGCCATCCCAGAGCTCTATCTCATGTCTTGTAACTCACACCACTAAGGCAATACAGAAATCTCACAATTTTTCACATGGGTTCAATCCCCCTTTAGATATGTGAAACAGTCTGTGTGGACTTTCTAACGCTCTCTTTGCCCTCTTTCTCCTTTTCAAACACAAAGTCCAGAGATTACAGTCCTTAATGAGAAGAGTAAGAAGTCTAAAATTTGCTTCACTGTCACTGTGAGGCATTAAGCTCCAGACAAACATCAATCTCCATCTAAGTACTTACTCTCTGAACAGGCATTATTTTACAGTTACCATTCCCTAAACAAAGCACAATTTATTAAACAGACAATTTGAAAGTTACAGCAGCTAAGACTGGAAGTAAAAATGTCTCCCTACTTGAGGAAGGTAAAAGCCATATGATGCTTTAAATTAACTTCATAGGATCAATGGCAGAACACAACCACCTAAGAATCCTGATCAAATGCAACCATACTATATGCAATCAAATTTGGAAGAAGTGAAAGAAAATTGTTCCCATTACTATACTGGTGTTCTCACCTTACATGTTCACACAAATCATCCGTGAGTACTCTACCTTTTCCCTCTTAATTCCAGGTCATTCTGGCAGCTCTGGCAACTACAAGCAGTTTGCTGAAATTGATGGATCAAATCTTGAACTACCTCCAAATTTAGAGTGATAATTTTTTTTTAATAATTTTTTTCTGGACTGTAAATGTTTTCATCTCCATTATTGAACAGAAAGTTTATTTGTTTTCACTTTTTTTTTCTTTTTCTTTTTTTTTTTTTTTTCCTCAACAGGGTTATGACAGTCTATTAAAATTTTGTTTCTTCATGGTTTTTCTTCATTTTGGTTTTTTGGTTTCTGCATGTTAGCACCACGCTGCAGATCCAGACACAAAGAGCACCAAGAAATCTCTGCAACATTTTTCATTTGCTGAAATTTATATACCTGTGAATTTATACATGCGTATGTGTGCATGCATATGTATACAGATTGTGTAAATAAAAATAGTCATGCATGCTAACACATTTATATGCCGTTTCTATCGTATCTCAGCCTCTTCTGAAAATTAGCAATCAGAACAAAATTTACCTAAAAGTTACATTATCCCAAATGACTTTTGGAACATCACCTATGAACTTTGTTTATTTACACATATGCAATTCACTCTATTAAAATCAAGCACGTGATTTCTTTGGCAGTGTTAAAAGTAGTGTTTGGAACTTTTCTAATTACTTCCTTCATTCCCAGAACCCACGATGTGCAGGATCATATTTTGCTGCTAGCACTGGAACTATGATTTGGGTTACTTTTTTTTTCCCAATTCAGCCAGCAGCTAAATTAGCAAGAGCACATCCCCCTAAGTATAGGTCCATAACCTCACTACACATAGCAGTTTAGACGCTGCCAGCTGAGATCAGTGCCCTCAGCTAACCAGGCTTGATGCATTTAGACAATGGTCAGGCTGACAACTGACACTGTGTCCACACACACATGTTGCTCAACCCATTTGTCTGCTCTGCTGTTGCCAAAAGGACAGGGCTGCTTGGCCAGGCAGCTGGTACAAAGATGTGAGTACTACCAGGGGTCCTCTGAGAGTGGGCAGAGAAGACAAAAACATCAGGTGTCTGTTGAGCCCAAGACAGAATTTCTGATAAAGCTTATGCTCTAAGCAATCCAAACAGGCTTCAGCAATATCACCACAGGGAATTTCGTCCAAAAGTACCTTGATGAGAAAGTGCCAGGGATGAAAGCTCACTTGCACCTGAGAAGCTGGCAACTAAGCAGACATGCAGGACAACAGGGAAGTGTGATGTCTGGGAACAAGAGAAATTTGTCAGCAGAGAAAATATGTGAATTCTAAAGACTTGGGGTCTGCTCTCAGAGTTTTGGTTGTTGTTATTCACAAAATCTAAGCATTACTTTCTAAAAGAAAAAAATTTAAGACCTCAGCAAGGCTGGTGTTAAGTCAGAGCACAGACTTTATACCAGGCATACTGGTACATATAGATCAGTCTCTGATACTGCACTCATAGATGCAAAGACAGCTCATACAACAAAGGATGCACCTCTCTTTTCGGGTCTGGATCCACGGTGAAGCACCATCACTGGCAGCTCTACATTTATCCTAGGAATCAGAACTGGCCACCTACACACCTCTGAGCAGAATCTTTGCTAGCAGTAATTCTGGATGCCATATGACTTCTTTACAAGGAGGTGAGTTCTCTCTATCCCTTGTTCCTTCCACATCTAGAAAAAGAATGTTTAAAATGTCCTCGTTCCCAGTGCCTCCACACTGTTCCTCCAGGTCTAAAGGAGGAAGAAGGCTCCTCAGTCCTCTGCTGTGAGGCAAGATCCCTCTGCACTGATGTCACTGCACTCTCAGTGTGTGCCCGGTAAGACAGTAATTTGTCATGAGCGTGGGCCCTATCCATACATGGCAGGCTGGAGGAGGAATGACCTCAAACTCCGTTTCTGATCCAGAGGGCGTTGTCAGAGCACAGTGTTTGAGTTTGATGCATGAAGCGCAGAGATATTTTCAGCTCCTGAATCACACTTCTGGCTCCACAGCTAACTTGAACTTTTCCTTAATTTTGTTTGCAATTTTTCACCTTCTGCTATCACCATGGGCCTCTCAGAAAAAGAAAATGAGCTGGTTACTGAAAAAAAGGAAAAAAAGCCTTATTATGAGGATTTTTAAAAAATCACTTTTATTTTAATCACTTCTATTTTATTCTCCTGTATGTGTGGAGCAGTGGAATTAAACAAATGACTAATAGATTAGTGGTGCATCACAAACGTCTGTTGTTTTTTTTGTTTTGTTTTTTGTTTTTTTTAATATGCTATTAAATGCTGTCAGTGAATGTTTTCTAATGATTTTGGTGTCCAGTACAAGAACAAAATGGTCTGAAAAATGAGGCAGTGCAATAGCAGTTAGCCTGGTTGCAGCTATAGGAAAGCTTTGAGGGATCAAATTTGTATATTCCTGTAGCTAAAGCAAAAATATTTTGCTGTACTTTTGCCATGAAACAATATTGACTTGACCAGATTTCAAGAGCATTATTTGAAACTGGCTGTAATGAAAAAACAGAGCCTCACTTTACAATACCAAGCGAATAAGTTTTAATTGGCATATCCTGCCAATTACAACAGCATCACCTGTCCGTTGCCATGGCCTGATTCCTGAATTCAATAGGAAAGCTCCAGGAAAATGAGCAGACAAATTATGCAACCTCAGTCACAGCTGAGCAAGTCATTTAGGCATACACTTAATTCCATCTCTAAGCGGTAAAGCCAGCTCAGCAAAGCAAGGCATGTGCTCAAGTCAAAGTGAATAGATGGCATGCATCTTTCCGAATGTTTTGTTTGTTTTTTTTTTTTCCCCACAGAGTCAGGATGTAGCATTAAACTTCCCCTGATTTCCTTGGAGCTCATCATGCTGGAAGAAGGTTGAATTCACTCACATACATAGCAGTCTTTTAAACTCATCCACAGACTAATTAAGCAAAACAAATAAATAAATAAAAAGAACAACCATGTGGGACATATCCTTGAGCAGAGATAAACATGCATGCTACCCACTGATTACAGGGAAACACAGAGGCAGGAGGAGGTGATGCAGAAAAGATGAGGTAACAAGCTACCATAAGGAAATCCCATGCATCCACAACTGCTGATAAGCCTCTTGTAGTGTTTTCACATAGAACTGGCAGTTTACTTATCCACCAGAACAGGGAAAAGTCATGGGCACTTAATTCCTCTACTTCCGTTTCTCTCACATGGCAATGAGGAAAGAGTAAGAAAAATGACTACACAATATGATAAGAGATGTGGTCTCTCCTAGATGCAATAAAGTAATTGGGCAGTCTCTGAAGTCTTTTCCTTTAAATTTTCTTTAATCTCAGCAAGAAACATTAACCTAACAGAGACAACTTCCAGGCAAGCATAGATCCCCAGGAGCATTCCTCAATGGCAGATAACTGGGGGGAAAAAAAGCCTGTTGCAAGCAGGGGGGCTGCATCAGTTCATGAGGAAGGTGTATTTCATCACTTGCTGTACTGCTCACCTGCCGCTGCCCTCCTGCCCAGATGGAAAGGCCTCAGGTACCTTCCTGCTTCATCCACTCTCAGAGGTCGGTGTCACAAGGTTGCCTGAAATCATGCTTAGCTGCCCAATGCTGTTTTCTCCTGTATCCCTGGGCAGAAGTCTGGAGGAACCCAGACCCCAGACTCTACTGGAAGTGTCTGAAGTGGGTCAGAGACTTGATCCATTCTCTGTTTGAGGTTACAATCTATCCCTGCCCTAAGGGTACTGTGAGCCATATACAGAACAAAAGTTTGCAGGAATTAAACCACCGCAGCAAAAGACATTATGCAAACATCTCTCTTTTGAGATGACACAACGTAGAGCATAAAGCACAAACAAAACCGAAACAAACAAAGCAGAAAAGCTTTGAAATAAAAAAAAATCATTTTGTGAAGAGCTTCTCTGCTCCTTTTACAACCATTAGGACAGCAATAATGCTGAAATGGACAGCCAGCCCTGAAACCTGGATAAACTGAGACACAGAGAAAACAACTGAAAGCAAGGAGAGAGACTGAAAAAATCAGTGAGACAACAGATGGGAAGCAGAAATGCAATGTCTAAACTTCAGATGTAATTCTGCCAGTAGCAACCATGTTTAAGAACAATTCATCCTGCTTTCCTATTCTGGGGAGGGCAGAAGTCTTGTTAACAAAACTGCCATGGATTCTCCCCAGACAGTTGGTAGGACAGGAAAATTATTTCCCTCCACACCTAGGAGCAAAACTAGGCATCTAAGAAAGGGAAAGCCTCTGATACCCCCTGGTTCTTCATTACACAGTTGTTCTAGTACAGCTGGGGAGCACAGAGGGTCACCTCATTAAAATCTATGTCCGCAACTACCAGAGCTGTGTTTTAGTTGCTGCTGGCCAGGGGTCAATGAAAGGTATTGTTCGAAGCTCTCCCTTGGCAGTACAACTCTGCCAGTCACTCTCCTTTACTAACTTGACTGTTAGAATTACACAGGAAAAAGGTTGTTATTATTCTTCCAGTGTTTTATAGACTAATTTGGCAGTTTTTCTAGCATGGTTTTAGTAGTTTTGATAGCATGCTAGTATGGGAAAGAAGGATTTCCACATTGGCTCAACAAACAGCTCTGGCAAGACTACCTAGTTTTAACATGGTTTATTCCTATTTCAGACACAGCACTTTCTCTCCCATCTGTTGACACAATTGTTTTGTTTCTTAAAAGACACAGTTATCTGTCTCTCAGAGAGAAAAAAACAATGATCTCCAATAGCTGCAGAGAGAAACAGGAACTAAAACCCTATCAAACAGTGTGCTGGTCAGAATGTAATGCTGACTGTTTTATGAGTGAAAAATAGAGCCTCTTAAAGGTTCAGATGCTTCTTAAAAATTACATCAGGTTTTGGCTTCTCTGGTATTGTAAGTGTGACTGTGGACTTTTAAAATTCACATCTGATATGTTCACCAACTAACTAAGACAGCTTATTGATCTGGGGAGCCTAACTGCAAGCCTGCCGTCAGTGACATGCCAGTCTGCTCAGCAGGAACACAGCCACAAGATCACAGAGCCAGAGGCAGACCTTTTCATTCCTTTCTTTACTAACAAAAGGAAAATGTAATGACAGCACTGAGAGAGAGAAGGGAACACCAAAAAATTATTAATATGATAAAAATTCAACTCATATAGCAGGACAAAGCATTAAGCAATCCTTTTGACACTGGGGTTGTCAGGCCGCTTTCTCAGATTTTTGATGATAGAGGTTTTTTTCCTCACTGGATTGCTGAAGCTCCTGGTTATGATCTCTCAAGCAATCTGAAAAGCTCATCTCCTTTCGAAGGCATTCCAAGCAGCCTGAGTTTGTAGCAAATAAAGCTGAAGCGTGGCTGAGGTGGGACCTCTACAGATCACTACAGCAACCTCAGCTCTCATAGGACAGCCTATTTGCTGGCATAGCTGCAATATGAAAACCTGATATATTAAAGGTCAAGACTCCAATACAGAGCAGACTCATATGTATTGTGTTTTAATTTCTTTTTACGCAGAAAGGTGTCTAGGGACCTGGAGAGGTGACAGAAAGATAAATCATGCACGACAAACTGGAACAGAAGACAACGCTGTATCCAGAATAGGATCTCTCTGCTGTTGCAGCTGTCCTAGCAAACTGTACTGAGAGTGTGTCCCCAGCACAGGCTTCATTTGTACCAGCAAAATTGTATTATTTACTAGCATAGCTTTTTCCTACGGTTCCTCTTCCCTTACCCAGCAGGTAAAAAGTATATCCATAAAGGTAGAGGTTTGTCATAAATGTATCTACAATGAGAGCTTCTGTGTCAGTCAGGGATCACGTCAAGGATCAAGCCTCTTTACACCTTCAGTCAAGACAGTTGTGTCAGCACAAGTCTGTGTAACAGGCACGTTCCTCATCTACCTGAAGTGAAAAGTCCTACACCTGCTGCAGTGTTCTGGGCAGGAAGGGAGAGCCAGGCTGAGCATGCTTTTCCTACCCTGACAGGAAAAACTGCACCAAACCAAGTGCCTGGGATCATACTTAAAGAAAGAACCATATTCACCACGATGATGAAAAATACAGCTGACCTAAGATGTATTTTCAAGGAATTATCACGTGGATCTGCTTTCAGGAGCTGTCTGAAAAGATATTTTCCAGGAGTGCTATGTGCTATGTTCTACTGTTCACAATCACCCAAGTGATTTAAGATTTTGATGTTGTCATCTATAATCTTTATAAGAGAATGGGGAGTGACTTTAACATGCCCTTGAGGAAACTAAGATTCATGAGGGATCTGGCAGGGCATTCATATATCACTTGCAGCCTGGTAAAAGGGCTCACCTGCCTTTAGTCTGACAATGTCTAGAGCTATGTTCCTTGCCCACCCCCAGTAATCTAATTTCTTTACAAGGAATGCAGTACATATTGCTGGAAGGCTGGATCTACTCCAGGCTACTATGGTTTCCATGGACAGGAAGCTTTAAGGTTTAGGATTAAAACGGCAGGAGGCTAAAAACTGAGGAGCTAGAAATACCCACCAATGGTTAGTCCTCTCTGAGGACACTGCAGCTCTCAAAAATATAGGCAACAACTTGGAGATACTCAGATAAAACGCTAGTTTTTGGAGGACAGTGGGAAGCTCCTGCAAATACAGTAATGCAACAGGTTCTGGCATGCTTTTGCTTATGGATTTCAACCAATTCTGCAGAGCATCATGTAGGAAAATATACAAAATATAGAAGCTTGTAGCTATCCAATCTATTGCAGCATGTCTCATTTAAAGGAAAACTACTGGACATATGTTTTTGTTCTTTTTTTTTCTTTTTTTTTTTTTTTAAGGAAAACTGGGACCTATAGCAGTAGACTTCTTCTTCCTCTAGCTGTAGAAGCTGAAGGTGGTTCTGTTCGCATTTGCTCCTGGCTGACTGAAGGCTCATGCTTACTATTTCATTCAGTGTTGAGCACTTCATCGACCTTCAACAGCCACTGAAGCCAACCTAGATGGCTAGGCCTGCAGTAAAAAACAGATCACCTCCAAAACTCTTTCAACAAGTAGAATGGCTAGCTAGTTAGCAATGATCATCTGTGGGCAGAGTGTCATCTTCAACCTTTACAGCACCATGTGAAGGCAGTACCTGTCCATTACCTGAGATCTGCAGCACAGACGAAGAGGTAAAGAAAAGGCATGATGGAAAACTTGAAATTCTGTGTCATTACTGTGCAAACTGAAGAAGTAAACTTGACAGGAACCCTCCCAAACTTAAGAGCTCTGAATAATAATTACGTGGTACTTGACAGTAGACTCATTACTTTAAGGAAGATATACAGAGTCTATCCTGAGTTTTGAAGACTCAATAATGCTGTTGTGGTCAAGCTACCACTCTTTTATATTCTTTTGTAATGGCCAAGACAACAAAACTACTTTTCACATCCCCCAAAATGTCACTAAAAACAATATATTTTAAATTAGAAAATTATTTACCTTTGAAATACAAAAGGTAATGCACATGAACAGAGCCTCCTCTGAGTTTATTCGTGTCTGTGTTCAAGAGTCAAGTGGCCAAATCACATTGACACCCATTGAAAATCTGACTTTAAGCTGTCTTTGCTCTCTGCTGTGTTCAGCAGAAGTTTAGTGCAGCTGCAGTCAAAAGAGTAAAGATTGCAAGGTGGCAATTTCATCAGGACTTGTCCCCTTAAAACCTCCAAGTTTCATTCTACACCAAGGCTTCTGCCCAAAAATTAATAGAAAACAGGAAAATGGTAAGAGGCCACACCGACTGTGGAAAGTCCAACTGAAGAAAAACTACCCTAGGAGAGGATCCAAGAAAGAGCATGGGACCAAAAATACTTTCAGACAGCACTGTCAACATGTTAAACAGCAGAAGTGTTCCTGCCAGGAAAACATAATGCCACCACTAAGAAACATAAGAAATCAAGTTAAAGGCCTCTCATAAGGAAAAAAAAAGAAAAAAAAAAGGCAGAACAAACAATAGCAATCGTTCAGAAACTCAGACACAATTAAAGACTAAGAAAGAAGATGAGTTAAAGAAAAAAAGGACAGAGAAGACCCCTAATGAATTCAACATCTCCAAAGAGTTATTCAAATTCCCACTTCATTGTTTCCAGAGATGAATACCACAGATTCTGATTCAGGAAACATGAACAGATATATTAAAATTCAGTCAATGCTTCCCAAACTGTTATGTGCCATTCCAGAATCTTTGTGATCACCAAAAACTGCTTAAGTGATTAAAAATAAAAATAAAAATTTAAAGAAAACAAGCTATTATTCTATCAAGACTGCTTAACAGGAGATGAGCAGAACTGACATACCTCAGAGAAAGGCCAGTGGCCAGCCAGCACAGCACACTTCACCTACCCAGCTGCATGCCCTCAGGATAGGGTGAAGCACTCCTCACCATTTCTCTAAGTATCACTTACTAACACTCCAGTTCCCCATTACTTCTAAATTGGCTTTAAAAGCAATAAGTAAACAGAATCATTCTCGTTGGAGCTTCTTCTTTTTTCATTCTGACAAATCAAAGAACTACATCAGTTGAACTACAGAGCTGTGTTTCTGCACCTACATGCCAGTGTTTTTTCTATCACTTCATTACGACTAGTCCTGGCATGGACCAGCGAAGTCCCCAGTGGGTTTGCAGATCATTACAGCAACATGATTAGAAAGCTTGATCCAAATATCATAAAAGTCAATGCAACTTGGATTGAACCCAACAAGAAATATTTTTTCCTGCTGTGGGTGGTTAGATACACATTACACTTTTTCTAGTGATAAAAGTGAGCATTCCTCTATGTGCCAATTTTAATAACAGTATAGCCTGCTTTTGAACAATAAACTGTCATGAAAAAAAAAACAAAAAACGTAACCTGAAATAGAAAAATCATGTTTTCTGTGCCCAGGATCAATCAAAAATCCCACTGACTACAGTAAAAGTTGATTAAGACTACCACGCTGCTCCATAAAGGAATGCATTTACACACATACAACATGCACATACATTGACTTACTGATCTGTATGTCACATAAACTCTCCCCTGGAAATTATGATTATGATGAATATTTTTAGGAGAAAAGATGTAGCTCGTATGGTCATGGGCACACACAGTGTGTCCCACTTTCTGGATAATATTACTCTCTAAAATGTTACACATTTCCCATCTTTGAAATATAAAGAAATTTCTGTGAAAAAAAAAGTTTTTTGCTAATTAATAAAATGTTTTTAAAATAGTCTAAACATTCATAAAATATTTTAATACAGATACAAGAGATGATGGTTGGACTGGGTGATCCTGTGGGTCTTCCAATCCTGGTGATTCTATGATTCTATGAGATTATTCATAAGCATTACCACACTACTGAATTTATGGAATGGTTATTTGGCATGTTACATCTGTTACAATGTGTAAAGTAATACTGATAATATTTCTAGTCTATATGCTGTTCTTAGCACAGAGGGCTCTTCTGTCACTAATAATTAATATAGTAACTGGAAGAAAAATCTAACTTGACCAAAATCCAAGAGATGTACCTGAAGAGAACAAAAATAGTATAAAACATCTGGGCTGGAAGGAAACTCTAAATGGGTTATCCTCTATCATCTTTAATAGATGTGTATTTAGTCTAGCCAAACAGATTCCACACCCTCCCAAGGCATTTTGTTCCACTGACCTAAATGTTACTTCGTAGTAACCCCCTTCCTTCCAATATTGAACAGTCACACAAAATGCTCTCTGCTGCTGTTTAATCACAGTATTGTTCTCCCTTTTACCTTCAGTAATGTGTGAGAACATGTTGCTTCACTCTTCCCAATTCTTTTGGATGCACATGTGCAGCTATAGCTCTGAATTACAGTTTTTCCAGTCTCAACATACCTAGATTTCATGTCTCAAATACTCTTTTTTCTTGTGTTTGAGCTTTTCCATTTCACTGAAGAGCCACATGAATTCAGGTTACTTTTGATTCTTGATTATATGAGCTGAAGAGGATTTGATTTGAAATGTTTGCACCAAGCCTACTTAGTTTACGAGGCTTGAAGTTGTATTACATGCCTCCCTACTATACTGTGGCGTTTGTTCTTCCAAACTTAATATTATCCTCCCAAGAAATACCTTGAGAAAATCACCCATACAAAACCAATAGTAAACAAACCAAAATACCAATAACAAACCACAGTAATGAGATACCTGGAGCTTAACACTGCTGTTCTTCAGGACATGCTATATAATTCCAGGGAACTCTCACCCAAACTTGAACAGTTTTACCTCCTTACATAAACATACATCTCCCATTAGAGATTTGGCACTGCTAGGAGTGAAGGCATACTAGCACCAAGATGATCTGAGATTTTTCACAGAATATATGAAGGCTGCCGAGTACACACCAAACTGCTTCCAAGCTGCTTCTGATATGCCTAGTTAGGGTGCAGTCATAGCAAAGGCACAGCTTTAATGGAATAAGGATTAATTACTATAAGACTTCTGTGCTCGCAATGTGGATGAGGACAGGACCACAGAAAAAGCTGGTGACCTGCTCAACACTTACAGAATCTTTGGCTGAGATGCCTGGAATTTCACAGTATATGTGCAAGACTTTAGCCAAAATCACAGACGTGATAACTCTGCCAGTGCCTAACACTGACCATGGTCAGGCTACTGGACTTGGAGCAAACATAAAGGTTTAGGTATTCAGATGCTCCATCCATAGCAGAAGACCTGACTCACTTTGAATATCTGAGGACTAATGAATATTTCCACAGGTATGGATTAAAAATACTGAATTCATTTGGTGCATCACAATGCATATGCATTTAAGCACAACTTGGGACTTCAAATCAATTACTTGCCATAACATAAAAAAAAACATTTTACTAATGAAAATATATGCCTAAGGAAAGTTGTAAAGAAGAGATTCTCATACTCAAAGACTTTTTTCTCTGTTTTGACAACAAAATTGCAGAGGGCATCCCAAAGACTCACCCCACAATTGCTTCAAATAGCTACAAAGCAGTACTCATCCAACCTGTTTTTAGAATCAATAAGAGAAAGGTTTGGATTTTCTCGTTTTTTGCCATTTCAACAAACAGAGGACATTGTTGCCAGAGCTGTCTTTGCCTGCTGCCAGCACACAAAGCTGAAAACACGCTTAACAAGAGCAAAGCATGAGCAACTCAGGTATTGAAGAAATAGCTGTAAGGTCTGATACAAACAGACAAGCATTAAGTCTCCGATATGCAGCTCAGAAGACTGGCTTATTGACCATAAAATGAATTATATAAACCTATTTCTGTTATGTCACCTGAGACCTTGGGTAGGCCACAATTACTGTTATGCACACACACATATATATACCTTTTTTTCCAGACAACTGACAAGTTACATTTTTTATATAATGCTGCTGCATTGCTAACCTGAAGCACAATGACTGCTCATTATAAGGTAATTAGGAGTGCTGAGATCAAGAGCTGTCAATAATTTGATTTGCTCCATATAAGGTAAAAAGTTATCTTTGCTATAAAGGCAATCCCAATTGCATCCTTTGAAACAGCAACAAAACCTATTGCTTTTATTGGATTAAGTCATATCCTCAGATCTCCCTCCAGCCAGGCGCTAGAGCCCATGTCACTGCAGGTCTATGGGATGAAGGCACGGCACTGCAAAACAGTTCTGCTGTCTGCACTCCTGCTTGGCATACAGCCCTCCTTCACAGCCTTCAGCGAAACAGCTTGGTATAGAAAACTGCAGTGCTCAAGGCCACATACATTTAATGTTTTCTGTATAGAAGAAGAACTTATACACAGCAAATTTACTTGATCTTTCAATCTTGATTTTTTTTTTTATTTTTTATTTTTTGCTATTTCTGCTGTCAATTTAGTGTAGCTTGTTAAAGACAGTGAAAAGAAATGGCCTTTAGCAGGGATTTACATTCCAATTAAACAATCTCAAATTCTTCCAGAAAGAAGAGCTACTGAACTGGATTTCTAGCTTCCAAATAACTCAAGGACAAATTCTAGATGTTGACAATACAATGTACTTACGCATTGCCAATGAATTGCTATTTAATACATTCCAACTTAAAGTGATATCTGTGCAATTAGGCTCCAAGTATGTTACACCGCATTGACAGTGACAGTTCAAGCGGGTAAGTCTCTAACACCTTCCTGTCCACTTATATGGAAGATAGCTCTGTTTGCCAGGTCCACTAATGGAAAGCACAACTGTTCCCCATGCCCTGACATACAGGCTGGTGCTGGTCACCAGCTTGTGCCCTGGTTCACAGCGTGAGGTGGGAGAAAGGCTGCAATGAAAAAGCAAAGTCTTCACAATCGCAGTGCCCTCCCTCCACACTCCTGGCTGAGCACCTCTGTTGGGATCAACTCCCACTCTCACCAATCCGCAGCCCATTTCTGGGGGCTTCCTGAGCTCTGCTCCCATCCCAATATGTTGCAAAATAATGAGCAGGGGAGCCCATTCCTGCACAATCTGCCCCAAATCAAGCTCAAGATGTATCTTCCAGTTCTGTTAGCATATTTATAGAATCCCATGCAGGGACATTATTCTTTTAAAAATATTACAATAAAATGCTGCAAGTGATTGTTGTAAAAAAAAAATTTAAAAAAATCCATCATAATGTCATTAAAAATTAACAAAAAGAAAGCATTAGTGTTGTCTTACTAACTGGAGGGTAGGTCTCACTGTTAAATTGGGAAGTGCAGCAATGGAAGGCATTTTTAGATTGGTGTTTCCATTCTTTACTCTTTTGCGTGTTCAAAAGTCCTGCATAATTAATACTGCAGTACTTAATAAATGCTTATGAACCTACTACCTCCCTGCTCTTTCTGTTTAATTAGGTGATTGACTTCAGGCATACTATAAATTATAATGACAATTTAATTACTTTTTTAATGTGCACACTTACAAGATTTATAAACAGGAACAGAGCAGTACAGTGTGCTAAATACAAGAAATACAGTGAGCTGGAGTGCAGCACAAAGAGCTCCAGCCTGAAGCCTTTCTAGAGCCCAAGCACCTGCAAGGGTGGGAGCTTTGCTATCCACAGTGTCTGGCACAGTTTTCCCTTTCTCTCCTGAACCCCTAGTACACTCCTCTCAGCCTTTTCTTTTGGAACCTGGGGAACTCTCTTGGTTTCATGCAAGAACCTAAACCAATTCCAAAGAGAAGTCAGCCAAGAACTTGGGTGTACCTTAAGTAAGTTGTCTGCAAAAATGAAAGACCCCTTCCCTTGTTTAAAATAAATCATAAAACTCCTTTCTCGTTCTATCACAATGCAGTCACTGTTAAAGCTCGCAGAGGCCTGAAACCTTCCACAATATTTCAGCTAGCACAGACAAATTGACAAAGACCACAGATTTCACAGTGCCACGAGCATACCCTTCCTGGTGAAAATATTTTGAACTGCCAGGTTGGGTTTAGGCTCTTCTCCCATGTAACAGTGATAGGACTAGAGGGAACGGCTATAAGTTGGGCCAGGGGAGGTTCGATTGGATATGAGGAAAAATTTCTTCTCAGAAAGAGCAGTGAGTCATTGGCAAAGGCTGCTCAGGGAGCTAGTGGAGTCACCATCTCCAAAAGTTTTCAAAACACATGGAGATGTGGCACTGAAGGACATGGTTAGTGGGCATGGCGGTGACGGCTGGTTGTTGGACTTCATGATCTTAGAGGTCTTTTCCAACCTTAATGATCCTATGATTCTCAGCATGCTTACTGACGATGCTGGCATCTCTGTAACCAGAACTGCTTGAAGGGAGAGAAAAACAAGGAGACTGGGCCATTCACAGTGTGCAGATTCAATGTTTTAAGCCTCACCTATAAAAAGTGCTGAACAGTCAAGAGGGAAGTGTAAGCATAAGTACATAACCAAGGTGCAGTGTTACAATATTGACTCCGGTTTTTCTTTTTATTGTGAAAAAAACCATCCCTGAGGCCTGTCCCAGGCAGCTAGCCTGCACCCCTATGGCTGACTCCCCCAGCCAGCAGAGGTGTACACAGAGCAGCACCTCAGAGCTGCAGCAGGGGATTGCAAGGGGCTGCTTTGTCTGCACTTTCTGCTTTCAGAGCAAACAATGGATCACCTCTGGAGCCAGCACTGCATCCAGCCTCTACACAGCTGGTGATTGATGGAGGGTCAGGAGGGCAGCAGACTTTGGGTGCACAGCCTTGGATTGCTTTATCAAGGATGGCAAGAGGCCATGTGCTACAATAACACAGCAAATACTTCCTTTTACTGCAGCACAAATTCCTTCCTCTCTGCAAGCTGAATTCAAAGCTTTTGATTCTCTTCTAGGAGCATGTGCAAGTCCTACACTGTCAAAACTGTGCACGTGAAGAGTTGCATTTTTATTCCTGAGACCATTTGGTTGCAAACATTCTCCCTCTTAAATGGAGTCAACCATGTCTGGGCTGAAATCACCTGCAGTTGTAAATGTGTAATCCCAGAGGTTCACAGAGTCGATAGGCAGTGAAAGAAGACAGTTCTCCCTCCTTCTCAAAAATTGAAACTATACTTAACTTAAAAGCTCTACCACAATATAAACGTTGTTAATGGTTTAAATGAAGCATTATGAAAGTAATAGTCTTCTGAAATACTGAGATACTAACATTTAACAGCAGTTGTACTGCCAGATTAATTACAATTTAATGAGTTACAAGAGCTGGAATATTGGTACAGCAGCACGATATCTTTCTGCAAAGTAAAACTGAGGCAAGATTTAGAGTGTTCTGAAACAAGCTGTCTTACTGTGTAAGGCCTTCCAGGGTTTTGTACCAGCTTAGAGCACAGGTGAAGTATTTCAGAATGTGCTGCAGTTTTAAATTTTCTTCCAGCCAGGTTTTGCTTTCTGTTCCTCTTTAGCTGGTTCTCTCTCTGTTTATCCACCCAGATGTTTTAAAACCTCATTTAACAGCTCTGAGGGTGACAATGTACCTTAATGCCCCAAAAAGGACTGAAAGATGTAACGTCAGAGACTGTTTCTAGAGGGTTAGGATTAGGCACTTGAGTCCAAAGCAATCTTCAAACCAGAGGTCACAACTGCAGTTTTCTTTCCCGCTGACCAGATCTGCAACATGAGGAAAACAGCTAGCTGCCCCCCCAAAGGCTGCAGAAGCCAAACCGATGACAACCAATAACTAAATAATTGATTAATGACTACAACATCTAGCATTAGATCATGACTTGCCAGTTTTGGAGACTGTGGGGAGCCAGCTCAAGCCTAGGGAGTGAAACCAGCAACTCGTGTTTATGAGCAGTGCAAGACAGGCAGCAACACTGTGACACTGCCTACACCTCAGTGGTACAGGCAATGTGATCCTTCCACACATCACTGCTGGGGCTCCACGGCAGAAGGAGCAGGTAGTTTCCCTCCCATAGGTCTCAAGGTATGTTACAGTACAGCAATGGATTTGCATAATTTCAGTCAAATGATGTATTGAAAATTTCACCATCAATTTTGAACTTGAATGCTCTGGAACTGAGCGAAACAAACGGTGCTTATGTTTGCAAAATGGGAGGTCTGAGGGTAGAAACAACACAATTTTCTTACAGCCCTATTAAGCAGATAACAAGTAGGCCAAACATCTCCATCTCAATAAAGTGCACAGATTTAAAGATTTAAAATATAATATTATATGATATTAATTAACAATCACAATGCGTACTGAAGTTTCTGAAGTAGGGAAAGCTTTTGCATAGCTCACGTTACCCAGAGGCCAAGTCTGCACACAGGCAACTTGTCCTCCGAGTATTTTCATTCCTTTTTCAGCGAAGACTGGGAAGCTAATATTAGCATCAAACTGTGTCATATTTTTAATACTTTTTCCATATGAACTGAGAGATACCTGAGGAGCCACCATGATGTCACAGAAAAACACGTTGAACATAGCTTTTCTGCTACTCCCACCTTCAGGCTGTGCTCCAACATTCTGCTCCCCTTTGCTCAGAGATGGGAGTAATATGGATCTAGAGCTAACTAACTGTATGTGCTTGTGAACAGACACCAAGCAGATAAATGCTAGCACACATAAATTTGTTTATCAATATATACTCTGGTACTTATTGTCAGAGTGATTTATCCAAAAAAGGTTTTCAAAGGCAAAGAGTGGTTTAAAGAGAAAAAAAAACAACAAAATCTTTAAGGAGATAAATTCCAGTCCTGACTTATCTCCTTGTCACCGCAGACCCAGGATCCCAATTGAGTGCAACAGAAGGCAGGAGCTTCCTCACTAGGTTTCTCTCCCAAAGCCGAAAGGAAAACTTCTGTGAGTAACTGAGGAGCCCAAGAGACTTTCTCCAGTCTGCTGCCTGAACAAAACCTCTTGCAAGTGGAGCCACTTGAGACAGGCTGGGCAACAGCATGCAGAAACACAGAGGCTCTGCATCTGAGACGCTATGGCACGGGGCAAGTGAAGCTGATGGTTTTGCATGCAGCACAACATAAAGACAAAGGCTACCAAAAGTACAGAAACGCATCGCTTTTGCTGCTCGTGGATGCACCTACAAACACTCAGTTTCACTTCTCACAGTTATTCAAATTGTCTGCTCCTTGTGGGTCCGCAAATCTAAGTTGCAAGTCACACACAAGAGATTTATTAAGAGCCTGCTGGTGCATCTGACCATGACAAAAGGATAAAATAATTTAAAAAAAAAAAAAAAGAACAAAATGCACTAAGCATTTCTGGACCCCAGATTGTCTGACTTGGATCCAGTGGACACATTTGATTTCCACTGACTGCTGCCTCCCAGAAATGTGACCTAAATGCGCTGCACACCAGGGGTGGGGGCCAGGGTTGCACAAGTATCAGTGAGAGTCACTTATGCCATTAGTCAGAAATCGAAAATTGAAAGAACCACTTTGAATGATAACAGAATGCAAGAGCTCATCACTTCCTCCAACAGGAGGGCACATGAAGACCTTATTCCTCTGTACTGATCAGTCAGAACATGTTTTGAGACAGAAAATTCCTGGACTCTGTTCACAGCTCTTAAATAGCTCCGTGTCTGGACCTGGGCAAGTGTTTTCAATCTTCAGTGCTTTCACAAAATAGTAGTAAGAATGCATACCCACCTCACGGAATAGAGGCTTCATCAATGTTTCTAGCTCACTCTCAGCTTCTTAAGTAAATAGTCCTGCAAAAGTACAGAGTATCATTATTTAGAATCATAGAATCATAGAATCACTCAGGTTGGAAAAGATCTTAAAGATCATCGAGTCCAACCACAACCTAATCATACAACCCTCCGCTAAATCATGTTAGATTTTATTTCCTTCAAAACTTTAAATTCTTTCTATTTCTCTCTCTCTCTCTTTTTTTTTTTTAAACCAGATAGAAACAATTGTGGATGCAAAATCAGCATGCCTGCCTGGAGGCCAGTCCCAGGCTCCTGCCTCATGCATACATGTACATATATATCACCGCATATTCCACAGTACATACCGCTGGTCTATGAATAGGTCGCTAGGACACAAGCCAAGCAATGCACATCTAAATCTGAATGCTGAACAAACAAAAACGTGGGTATTTTTAAGTTCAAAACTCCTTCCTAAGAACCTCACGTGCTCCCAGCCCCACGGTCCTGATGCGACATATCAGAGGCAGCTTTCTGAGGCACGGTGGTGTCTTCTGAATCACTGCCATTACCCGAGAAAACCCCAGGAAGTGGTTTGAATGAGAAGCTGGACCCGACTTGCGTAGGTATCAGCTGATGTCAGAGTACACACAGCACAAAGCCATAACAATAAGGACATTGTGAAACTAGGAATAACCTTCTCTTATCTCCTGGAGTTTGGGAAATCATTTCTAACCCGGTGACTACAGGGCTTAGGAACAAGTCTAATGGTTAATTATTCACCATACACTTTGTAATCAATCTGCATTTCAGGCCAGATCCTTGTATGCCCATAATAACATGAAGATCTCCACGGAGGGAAACAACAGCATGAGCTTTTGGACCTCCTTCTGCAAAGCAATTCGTTTTTCCATAAACAGTTACTATTAAGCAAGGACAAAGCAACAAACCAGACAGCCATCTGTGTAAACCAATTTAAAAGCAGGGTGATCTCATAAAATTTTTTGACCTAACACTCTTCATTTAACTTCTGTCACCCCGTTCTACCCCAGCAAATTCTGTTTTTTAGCTGGCCCTTGGGCTTAGGCTGTGTTTCCACTTTAGGGAAAGCCACTCCTTGAAGGCAGGGTGACTTCAAACCTGTGAAAAGAGCATGTCAGTGAAAATACCTTGGCATATATGGAAGTAGGACAACCTAACCAGCAGCCCACGCTCCAGAGGGTGTTACCACCATGGTCTGCACAACACTTGCCAGCTGAGCTTCGTAGAAGTATGAGGTCAGGTGAGAGCAAAGATTCTGGCCACTGGCTATAATGCAATTCCTGCTGAAGTGTGCTCCTTCTCATGAGCCAGAGAAAACCCAGCAACAGCACTCAGCACAACCATTTTAGAAGAGATGATGATCCTGGTAGCCTTAGAGCAACGTTCACAAACCCACACATACCACAGCCATCCCATACACACTGAGCTGGCCACAACATCTATGGAATGCTCTAGCTCTTTAGGCTTGACTCTAATGAAACATCGGGCAAAACCTACCAAATGAAACAAATAAAATAGCTAGGGAATGGCTGCAAGCAATTAACATTCATGACCACATGAGTGGAAATACGCAAACTCATTTACAAAGGCATACAGAATACAAACATTTCAGTATAAGAGAGGGTAACTGGAAAAAAAATAGGGATATTCTCTTACCATTTCCAAGTACCCGAACAACACAACGGTCTATTAACTTGATTTAAGTGATAGAAGGAAGCATTCACTTCTCTGGTATACAAGGATGACTTTTCTAATCCATGCAGTGCAGACATGGTTAAGAATTACTTCCCACAGCACCAGGGCTTGTTATATTCACTCTTTCTCCTCAGTGTACACTTTCAAACACTTATTACTTCACTGTTCCCCTTCCGCAATCGGTGATATTTGTGTGCCTGATAGCTGTGTTTGCTTTAAAGTAATAGCTGTGAGGCGAGGTAAGCTGCCCTTCTGACCCACTGTGTGATTGTACAAGTGTTTGTGCAGCAATAACCCGTCATAGCCATAAAGCAGCATTTCTCTAATTGGCGCCTGCTGAATGCACCAGCACCCTCTGCAAACGCCGTGGCTCTTTATTGGCAGCCTCTTCAACTGCCTCACTCTCCTTAACGTGGAATCTCCCTTCCATCGTTAGAGAAGAATAGTCATGACAATACAATTTATTTCATATTGTGTGTCAGCAAATGCTGGTAAAGATTAGCTTTAAAAGACTGAGTAGTATCAACAGCTGCCTTGGGAATTTGTTAGAGAAAAGGGAACAGTTCTGACCTTTGAGTCCGTGTTTCAGCGCCTTTCTGATATGCTTCAGAACAAAAGTTCAAGCTGTGCCTCACTTTGCTTTGTCACACCTTGCTACATGTAAAGCAGAGGACAGGAATTCGGAAGAAGCCAGGCTGAGGCTGATCTCCATACCTTCAGAGCTGCCATACCAACTGATGTTGACACACGTGATGATTTCTCAGCTTCCTTCTTTCTTGTCTTTTCTTGGTTATTGCTCTGAGCACCTACCCAGCCATTTCCAACAACTCTGCTGTTTGTTGCCACATTACATAAAATCTCAAAAATGGCTTAGAAAACACTAGAATATCTGTACTGTCTTGGCAAGCAGCTAAACACGGGAGCAAACGCTACTTAAACAACTGAGTGCCTGCGTTTTCTTACCAGCCCTGGAGATTTTGTGCCTTGTCCAACAAGGCTGGAAGAAACACACAATACTTGGTCGCATATCTTGGACTTTCCATTTCTACCATACAGGCATCTTGTTATCAATTTTTATAAGGGGGGAAAATGGGAAAGGAAATGCCTGGGAAAGATTACAATTGTCTAACAAGCTTTTGATATCTTTTAAACAGCTGAAGCATTAATTTTTTGGCGGCACTGTCAAAAGTCTATGAGGGCTTCCTGGCTGCAGTGGAAGAAACAGTACATCTAGTTCAACTACAAGCTGTACTTTAAAAAAAAAATCCATATGAAAACAGACTCATTATTCACTTTTCTGTTACATGGTTTTGACCTGCTCTTTCAATACTATTTTTGTGAGACCATGCATTCTCAAGAATCACAGCTTAAAACTAATGCTTTAATAAACTGTTGTTTATATTATAGTCAGAGTAGAACAAAATAAAGCTACAAATGACATTTTTATATGAAGTCAAGAAAAAGATTCATGTGTCTGAATACTTTAGTTACAGTATGGTAGGCATGATTATTATTTCCTGTAAAGCCAAAGTGTAGCTTTAAAGAACTGGAAAAAGGCAAGTCTGGGAGTAGAGCATGGATATCACTGAGGCCTCTGAAGAATAGAAATTGAGCATACATAGCAATACAATTTTAATGCAAGTCTCCCATAGAGTATTACAGGAATGTTACCACAGAACAATGGCGAGAAATAGCCATGAAAAATCTTTGGATTCATCAAAATATCACCATGTTGTATTTCTGCAAATGTCTCCCTTCATGCTGAAAGGAGAAAAAAAAAATAACAAGATGCTGGTTTGCAATGAGACAAGCAAGAGAATTACATTTTTTAAAAGTGATCGTGGAATCACAGAAATTAGATCATAAAGGAAATGGCCAAAGTTTATTAGATCATCTCATACCCAAATAAGAAAAATCTATGTGGTGTATTCTACAATGTTTCACCCATGTCACTTTTGAACTCATCAGCTCTGCTGGTTTCCATCAGGAGAATGGGCCTATGTCATAATGGCTTTTTCCTGGTATTTGAGTTAATACTTCTTTTGTTCATTTGCACCTTTTTATTCCTTTAAACCTCTTTGAGATTGCTATACCCTTTTTGATGGTCATGCCTTCGAAACTTTTAACACCACATCTAATCTAATAACGATCAAATTCAACAAATTATCAAATGATAAGCTAACAGGAGCAACCAATCTTCTGATCTGTAGCCCTGCTCCCTCTATAACTAGCAGCAAATTTCTAGTGAAAAGAGAATAGAGCTCTTGGTCAAGAATCAAGAGTGTGGAAAAAAAACTATCATCATAATTGAGAGAAGAGCTACATTTCATCAGTACATGACCTGAGCTTTATGGGGAATGGAGATCTGCTAGGATCTTTACTCAACCTGACGCTCTACAATTTGGTTACACTAAGCAAAACTGGTTACTTTTACTTCTCCCTGAACACTGGTTAAAGGGGGTTTTATGAGCTTTGTGTCTCCCAGTTGCCATAACCCCATTTCTTTCTTATTCCCAAATTACAGATTTCTCCTTTTCAGATTTCTGACTGGCTTTTGTATATGAAAATCAAAGTCCCTGGAGGAAGCAAGGGGTTTCATGCCGCGGTCTGACTTTTGACTTCCCAATGCAGGGACAGCAGATGGCAGGACCTCACAGACTGATTTCTGTCACCTCTGTCCTTGAACAAACACAGTCACAAAGGAGCATACAAGAGAAAATCTCTTCAGAAATGTACGTTCACTTCACTGACTAAAAGTATAAATATGTACAGAAAAAGAAAGGCTTCACGTGGAGTCCATCCACTATGGAACAAGTTTGTAAAAACAAAGTGACTATCTGAAAAGGAATTTCATTTTTTTTATTTAGTCAAAATTTGCAATTGGTAATTGCAGTTGGGTAGCAACTGGCTTGAGAAGAAGAAAGGCCAGACAAGCTTTTGGAAAATTCCTCAATGCTAAAAGCCAGTCACTAAAAAGACAAATTCAAGATACAAAACTACAGACACTGGGCAAACTCCTCAGCAATCCTGAATTAGTGCCTCCTGTGCACTCCTGTTATTAGTGATTTGCAGTACCAAGTAAATCCCTCATAACAATATTTTTGAAGTACCCCTGCACTGTCCTGACTTTATCAAGGCTCCAGAGGATGTTAGTGTGGGATATTTCTTTCTCACCTCTTTTACCTCTTGTTTCCAAGTCAGCCACAATTTCCTGTGAAGGGTCAGGTCAGGGTCTGCATGGGGAAGATTTCAACCTGGACTGGAAGGGAACAGAATCCCTTTACCTGGAGTAACTCTGTCCCTAACCCACCGCCACCTCAGGATTCATGTGCAGCTTTGCATCTGTGGAGCAGCGTCTGGCTCCAGCTGGGCTGAGTCACCAGCAGCAATGTGAGGTCCTGCATGAAAAATGCTCACTTTGTGGCACTTGAGAGAAAAACTTCCACAAGCAAAATTCCTACAGGAATTACAGTACTGTACATATACAGGAAACAAAACAGAAGACAAAGAAAAGACATAGCCATGATTTATAGGACTTGCTGTCAGGCTGCCAATGTAAAGAAGGTGCCTTTCCCCTCTGTCAGTGCAGACTTCACTTGCAGCATCTTCATTCTTTCTCCTACACATTCAAATAAATGTGTGCATTCTTTCCAAACTAATTATATTCCAGGGCAACATTTAAAAGTCTGTCAAGTTCCTGACAGCCTGGTCTTGGATCTCAGGCAGTTTTAGGAAAGTCACTGGCTGCATGTAGGAAGAAGGACAGGTGAGCAGAGGTTTCAGTACCTGGGCCCTCACACACAGAGCGTGCAGGAAGCACTGCAGCATTATCTGAGCCCATTAATTTTAAATGTTTATATTAATTTATATATATATATATAATATATTATATGGAAGGCTATTCATTGACCTTATCACTGCATCACTTTTCTTTCTCTTGGCTCTTCATTACTCCACTCACTACAAACATTAACGATGTTTAGGAGTGACTCCTTTCTTTCCCCTGCAATCAAATTAACATCTAAATGAGGCAGTGGCTAATCCATGTTTCCTCCACAACACCTGAAAAAATCATGAAACAAAACCCAAAATAAACTGAAGAAACTATCTAAGCTCCTCCCCACACAAGCTGACTAAAATTGGAGTTGCTTTGCATCTAGGAACTGGTTCAGTTGTTTTAATGGGGCTTTATGGAAATAGAACGACCATCTTGCGAGATCAAGTATTTACAACTATAATTTTCAACTAATGCAATCCAAAGACACTATGATCCCTGAAGCAGTGAAATCACTGCATTGCCCCATATTTCAGAATACTTTTACTGTGTTCACTCAGCTTGCTGTAGCAACTCTTCTCCAAGGGCAATGTATTTGGTAAGACCCAAGCAGCGCTGCCTGCTCCATGCAGTCATTCTTCATGCATAATCCTCCTGCCAGAAGGGAGAGTTATGAGCAAGGCCACCTTTGCATTAGCTTTGTGGCTCTTTCCACCCAGGCTGCCTCTTCACTGCCAGGAGAATTTAGGCACGAAGAGTCCAAACAATACAAAATGACAAAAATACTCATTGGTTGTTGGTATGACCCTCACCATGTATCAGACATCTTAGCAGTTGGAAAGAGCATGCAGTCACAGCTGTACTACGCAGGAGAGAAGTGAGCTTTACTTCATCTTTTACTTTGACTGACGCATTCAGAAACATTCATGGTAAAGCCTCTGATATCACTGCATCTGGTCCAGTTTCCATTTTAGTCCCAAAAATATGGCAATAGTTTGAAAGGTGGCCACCAAATGAGCAAAGACTCTCCCAGTTATTGCTGTGCAAGTGGAGCTGCGTGCCTGCACTGTGTCACCTAAGTCAATAGGGCGTGGGCACACAGCCTAGGCATGAGCTCACCTGAGGGCCATTACCTCAGTCACTGTGTGTACCCAATGATGTCCCCAACACAGCATGCGGAGAGAAACTGCTGAGCACTGCCAAACATCAATGTAGACTTCACCCAGCAGCCCAGCACACAGGACCAGGAACTGGTGGGCAAACTGTGAACGCTTCTTCCTAGCAAGCTACGACCTGATCTGAACAATTTCAAATGACGGCATCATTTGTCTTTCTTGAAATTTGGTGATACCAAGATTTTGCACAAGCACTGTAAGTGGAAACTATCTAAAAATATTATCTTTAACGCACTTTAACTACTTTAACGCACAGTCCTCACAGAAATGGGAGAAATGCAGTCAGTATTAGCCAAAAGATGCTAATGTGTGGCTGTCTATAATGATTCCTAGAAAGCTATGGCAAAGAATATCTATAACAACATCAGCTGGTTACCAAGCTCTACATTTTCTAAGCACAGTACTTTAGGAAGAATCAATGAATTGCAATGCAAATGAGACAAGATTCATCATGCTTGTTGTGCTTAACCTTTTACAGATTTTGAATTATATAACCAGTTTGCCGTGAATCACAAAGTCTTACTGAAGTGACAGCAAAAAAATTAGAGGCAAATGAAATGATGGTTCAATGAAAACCTTTACATTCCTTCCTCTCCCTTGATTTTCCAAGTCTCTTCTTCCATGCCATTTCTATTCCTACAACTGCTGTTGAATGCAATTCTTAGCAAATGCTCACCAGCCAGAGGGAAGAAAACTTGATTCAGACCCACTGCCTATGCTATATGAGAGGCATCTGCCTGCAAGGAGTGGGCAGATATGCACAAGATGCATCCCACAGAGCGAGGGCATCCACAGTACAGAAGAACATACACTGATTTTAAAGGCAGCTTTATAGAAGTGCTGTGTCAACAAATGCACAGCCCTCGATTAGGTGGCTCCTACAGGAAGTCTGGTTTCATTCATTAACTACAGTGGCTGGGGCAGTGCATAGGGAGGAGATGGCACACAGACAAGTTAAAACGCAGTTCCCCTTTTCCCTCTGAAAGTTTTTAAGTCTTAGCACCTTGCACAACAGACATGCACCTGGGTGAGAAACAATAGCAGGCAGTGAGACACGTGAGAGCAGCATGAGGCTCTGAAAGCACAGGCTATGCAGAGGGCCACCTGCCAACAGGAAGAAGCAGTGAGGAGGAATTTTGATCCAGTCACTATCCTCCCTCAGCCAAGCAACGCCACGTGATAAACAACACTGGGGGTTTTTGAATCGTCCATCACGCTGAGAGCATCCCTATCTGTCAGTTTTATTCCCTGGTTGCCAGGATAAAGACTGGAGTGATTTCTGAGCCAAAGTTCACAAAGAGCTGATCTTGTATTTCCCATCACATCTGTAACGCAAGCACTAAGAAACTGAAGGAGAAAAAGAAGAAATTGCAAAGTGCCTCACTCTGGGACTGGCTCAAGCTGCTGAATTCATCACAGGTAGCACTCAGAGATCTCACGCCTGTCTCGCAGCCTCATTTCCCACGTCACATTTCACAAGAAGAGCAGAGGGAAAGGAGAAACGGAGATAACTTCTGTCTGCATTCCTCTTTTTCACAACGTGAAGTATTCATCGGCAGGAAACAAACCACGACCACGTGCTCAGCAGGTCACTGGGGCAGGTGCAACTTAACCTTAAACCCACATCGCCTGCCATACCTTGAGATTTAAGGCAAGACAGCCCCGTGATGAAGCCCCCGACCTGTCTGCATTCAGCACGCTGCTGCGCTGCAGCCCGGCTCCCAGCACTGCAGCCCGGCTTCACCGCGCTTCCCTCTGCGGGGCTGCGAGCTGCAGCAGCATCACCCTCAGCCCAGACTGGCGTCACCCCCCGGAGCAGCTCTGCCCCCAGCCTGGAGCAGCATCACCACCAAGCCCCGGAGTACCGCGGCAGCCCTGCTTCTCCCTCCCCGCCTCGGCCCCAAGCGGTGCCGGGGCAGTACCTGCATCACCCAGCACGGGCAGCCCGTACCTCCCGTCATCGAAGGGATTTAACAGCGCGGAGATTCCTGTTGTCCATTATTTGAGGTCACAGATAAATGCCCAAGTGCGGCCGTGACTCCCATCAATCATAAGTCACTTGCTGATAGAGTGTATGGTAGGAGACCTACTGATGTAAGCTAGTCACCAGAGAAAATACCCACTGATGACGCATATCCAGGCACAAAAATAGTTACAGGGCCCCCAAAGGGATTATTCAACAGCCTACATTTAGATATTCTTACAAGAGACCCGCAGTCAATTTGCTGCTATTAGATGGCTGGGGAACGCTGAAGTTTAAGTTTCCTCAGCAGACATAACCACAAATAGCTGGTTTAAATAAGCTCCTGCAATTACAAGCTGTTTTGTAAATTTTAACACGGAATTACAGGGATTAAGCCTAAACAGAACCACTGGCTATAAACCATTGTATAGCCTTCATTTTTACTACCTACCAATTTCTTCAGCATATTTACTGATTCCTTCAGTATATTAACCCACAATGACAACAACAATTTAAAATTAATTTACAAATGCTCCAATTGGGTCCCTTGTGCTACCCCAGAGTGATGCGTGCTTTCTGTACGAGCACTCATACGTGTTAAGTGGGGAGGGATTTTTAGCGGCACTTCAACACCATCTCCATCACCTCTGTAAAATACTTTTGGCTCGGTTTTTACCCCTCTTTGGCACAAACAAAAAAGTCCTGATTAATTAATCTTTCTTGCATAAATCACAATCACGTGCAGGTGAGATAACAACAACATGCAAAACCACACACCTGCTGTGAGCAGGGGCTGGAAAGAAGATGCCCAGAGATTCCCTCTCACATAAACTATTCTACAGTTCTGCTTAACTGGATTTTTTAGCATTAATCTCTAGTTAAAGCATGGTCCTCCAAATTAATCAACCAAGTTATAATCCCTCAGCAATCCTGCCCCTTCAACAGTTTTAGGATACTGCACATGCCCTCACAGCAACCAAACACAGCTAGGATGTAACTGAGCTTAGCCCAACAGCTGATGGCACAACACTTACTGCACAATTCTGGCAATAGTAAAATCTGTATCCTTAGTTGGCTCACTTGAACATCTATGTTCCTTTGCAGAAATGCTTATGGTTCTTAGGAGTTTAAAAGTTAATGACTTTCTACTGCATATTTAAAAGCTAAATATAGGAAAGTATTCTATGACTCCAATGACTACTTCATTGACATACTTCTGGAAAGCATTACTTAGCCAAACAAACACTCCAGGATCTTCAACGTTTACCTTGCAAAGCAGGGGAAAGAAGAAATGTCCCAGGCTACAAACTCCTCCCTCACTTTCTTCATCTGTGATAGCATTATTACGTAAAAACAACACTGGACATTATTTTTAGCCCAAGTGCTTTGCACAGCCCTCACTTTTCCCTCATGCATATATATGTGCACGTGGCCTAATTTAACAGCCCTGAGCAGACACATCTAGTGGTGTCCCGGGGTGCCCCAGCCCAGCACCGCCCGCCTGTTCCAGCACACACCACAGGCACATTGCAACCTGCAGAGCCTCAGCACTTGCACATCAGCAGCCTTCAAATGACTGGGAAGCCCCAGTACCCCGTGCTGGGAAGCTCAGACTCCTGCTGACATGCAGAAGGGGTTAATTCCAGCAGGCACCCGTCTGGGGGATCCTGGTGCAGTGTCTCCCAGACCCGGTCAATACTCATTAAGGGGAAGCAATCCATACCTCCAAGGGGCTGTCTGAACAAGGAACAGTCAAAAGCCTTTGTTTCTGTATAACGGCATATTACTCCATTTGGAAGAGGATTTTTTTTGCATGGTTTACCTTTTGGGGGATTTTTTTTGTTTTGTTTTGTTTTTTAAAAGAGCTGTCAGTTCTGTCAGTTCTGATACAGTAGACCTAGTACAAGTTGTGCAAGTGCTTCTGAAGCCAATAGGCTTTGCAAAAGCCTGTGTTCCTGAAACAAAAAGGAACCCAGCAAACCTTGTACAGAATAGGCATGAATGGGAGACATGATGGATGGGCAATAATGGTGCACTCTCTGGGGGTGAAAGGGCATATGGAAAAATAAGGGTCTGACAGGAGCAGTGCTGGATGTTCCCAGTAGTAACACTGTAGTGTTTTTCAATACAAGGAAACAAAAATGAAGAAAGGTACTGAATAGAAGGGGAATCATGATGGTAACTATCATTATCCAGCTAAGTATCCAGCTAAGCGGTGCCCCGGTGCAGCAATGCTTCCTGATGGTTTTCTGAATTGAAGCACCTGAAGTCATAAGCAGATGAATTCTCTCTTGCTGACCAAAAGAATTCCATTAGGAATACATATTAATGGGGTGTAAGAGACAATCAGCCTTCCAAGCTGACAATGAAAGAGCACCCCATTGGCAAAACAGGTAATACTGATAATAATTGAAAAGTGAAATTAAAACATTATAGAAATAGAATCTGCTGAGGCTACATAATTATTTATTTTTTCCATATAAAGTATGAATTGGGTATTTCCCCATGCTTGCAAACACCTCTGACAAAATCTAAGGTAAATAATAATTGGTGGAGGGAAGTGAGTTTATTTTAGATATTTAACATAAAAATCTAGGTTTTTATTTTTTGGAAGTAAGTGTACTTACAGTTAAATGTCAAATTATTACTACCTATGTAACAGCCTACTCTGGCTCCAGTTGGTAGCACTACTGGTGGTAAAGAACAGTTCTTACGCCAAAGTTTTAAAGCAAATCAAACCATCAGACTAAGGATGCTGCTTCTTAAACACCTGGAACCTGGATTCTGAAACTAGCACCTGATGGCTAAAGTCTCATCTGCAGCTGCAACTAAGTGATCTGAGGATATTTAATTTCTCTGTATTCACTCTTGGTCCATTCCATATCTAGCTCGTTCACAGCTGAGGGACTGTATGTTGAGGATGGTGTACTTTCCTACTCCAAGATACTAACTAAAAATATGTTAAAGATCAATTCTTCACCAAAATTCTTAAAATGAATTTTTAGAATACGGTAATGAAAAATAATACAGCTGCAGTAGTCTCATGAGTCTGCTCGCATCATATGTGTGCCACTAGGCTTTAAGGGGGACCAAATAAAGTCAGACGTGAAACATGATGGGTTTATTCTAGTGCACAGTAACTAGAGCAATACCTAGGAGTTACTGTAAAGCCTTATATTTCTTGGCAAAAAATAACAATGATTGCAAACAATGATTTCATTCTGAAATCACACCCATTTCAGATTGAAGTTTCATTTTGAATTTGCACAAACAAGCTTTGATTGTCCACAGGTGCTGACAATAAAAACCCAATTCTGAGCATATACCTACTGTAATTCCATCTGGCAAGGGAAAGCACAGACTGACTGGGGATTACAGAAAGCAGGGAGCGGGGAAAGGCAGCAGAGGGAAGATGCTCTCCTTCACCACCCTCAACCCAGCATCCACCTACAACACAGGATTCCAGCTCAAACAACCTCAGGCATACGAAGACCTGCTGAGAACACTTCCTATATTCAATACAGCCAAGTGTCACAATTAAAAGAGGAGCACAGATCAGCTTAAAACTTCTCAAAATCTGACACCTGTTGCTCCAGCCTTGCCAATGCCACTGTCTGCCCCGAAGCAGAGAGAAGAGCCGCTCACTCGAGGCCAAGACTGCTCCAGATGCTGTGCTGACAGCTTCCGCTCGGCTGGAAAAGTGAAATTAAAATACTGCAGGAACGGCAGGGGGAGGCAGGGAACATCCCGACACTGCGTGCACAGGATGCCACTTCACTGGGCTGAAGGGGAATGGGCCCCATTGGCAGTGAATGCAGTGCAGCACTGACTGAGCCCAGCCGCTGAGCTGTGCCTGGTACGTCAAAATTGCCCATTTCTCATGTTTTTCAAAACATTTCTTCATTTTGCCCTTCGCTACAGACCGTGTAATTTAAAAGCATGAAAGGTTGCCTCTGCAAGACTTTTTTTTCTTATGACTCAGTAATTGGGAAAGAAGACGAGGATCAGACCCAGAATGCATTCTTCCAGAAAATCAAATGTATTGATAAAAGCACAACCACAAGATCTCATTGCTTTGCTTACTCTTGTTTTTCTAAGCCAACAGACGATCTAAAATCTTGTAGAGAATCTCCAAATATCTCGTGTCAAACAATAGTTTATCTCTTAAGTTATGCTCAAATTCCTTTCTTTCTGAGACTCCCTTAAATCACCAGCACTCACTGTTACCTTTGAAACATGTGGAACTAAGGAGTAGCATTGCCATGCCTATTTAGCCTAAAAAGAGGCAGATTTCTCTCTTTGGAGTGAAATTGTCTGGGTTGCTCATGTTTACACACACATAAATTTGACTCTTCTCTCACTGACCTATCCTTTTGTTAAGAAAAGTTCAAAAGTTCAGTCAGCAACAACCTGATTCCTTAACTTGCTGCACAAGCCACTCAACTACTTCTCAAGAAATTAGAGAACTACAAAGCATGGCAGTACACAAAGCGCATTCAGTACTATTAGCTACTGTTAATAAGCTTAAACAAAAATGCCAACATACACTTATTCATTATTTTATTTATTTATAGTATGCACAAGAAGCCTATCTGTGAGCAGTGGGATTACCTCAAAGACACCTCCTGCTGTGGTGCTGCCCTTCTCACAGTGCCACTGTGGCCACTCCTCATTAAATAATTAGCCCCAGAAGACCTCACTAAGTGCCAACCATGAACACTGGGTAGGGTGACAATAAATCCCTGCCAACAGGGCATCCATGCTCCACCACAGAATGCCAGGAGGATGGTTAGTGGTAGGACAAGGTGGGATAGAATAAGGTGAATAGAGATAGGACAAGGGGGAATGGTTTTAAACTGAGACAGGGGAGATTTACGTTAGATATTAGGAGGAATTTTTTCACTCAGAGCTTGGTGACGCACTGGAACAGGTTGCCCAAGGAGGTTGTGGATGCTCCATCCCTGGAGGCATTCAAGGCCAGGCTGGTTGTGGCTCTGGGCAGCCTGGTCTAGTGGTTGGTGACCCTGCACATAGCAG
>JAOWBP010001760.1:44784224-44813319 GCA_028571105.1 Tragopan temminckii | reverse complement strand
GTCTGGTGGTTGGTGACCCTGCACATAGCAGGGGGTTGAAAGTAGATGATCATTGTGGTCCTTTTCAACCCAGGCCATTCTTTGATTCTGTGGTTCCCCTACAGCGACCGCTTTGTACAACCATTCACAGAATCACAGAATTAACTGATCTCTGCTACAGCACAGCAGTTTAAAACAAAACAAAATAAAAAATCACCCAATTTCAGTGTATTTTCAAGGAGTATTTCATGTTCTGTTGATTACCCTCTCCCTGTATATGGCTCGCTTTTTGCATCAGTTATGCAGCATCTACCCTCTTTTTTAATTTAGGGACGAGTCCTATTCATTCTCTCATCTTGTTGACTTGAATCTATTCTCCAAAGACAGAATTGGGACTGTGATCATCCCCCACTTCGATTTTCACCATAGGTGCATCAGCTTCACCAGCCAAACTCAGGTTATTTCCTTCTCTAGCAATTTACTCTTATCACTACACACAAAACCAGTTTTTAATGTTTAACATTTACTGCACCATACTGCAGGCATCTTCATAACCACAGAAAAAAAGGAAATGAGGAAAATTGCCACACTGTGCTGAGATACTGAGCCACTGTAAGATCCCACAACCAATGTTAGAGAGTGACTTCAGCACCTGACATCATTACAAACATCAGCAAATTTCCATGGGCAATCACAAGTATCTCAATTACCTAAGCACTGTCTCAGCTAGCAAAAGGACTGCCTGACCTACCTCACAGTCAATGACTTCCCAAGTGCCAACCATCTTAAAAAACCTACGCAGAGAAAGCCGCCTTGGGCTTCAGCTGCTGTTCCTCAGGCTTCCAGAGAATGTGGATTTTCTTGCAAAGCTTGGCAGCCAGTATGTGACGCTTCTGATGTAAAAACAGCAAATATTTAAAGAAAAGGCCAACAACCTTTGTTGTGCTGCCTCACTGAGAAATAATAAAGGAAACACATTCCTCTCTGCATAAAATTTACCTTAAGGTGCAAGTGCTCCCCAGTATTCCACTGCTCTCAAAACTCTGTCTGACCACCTTTTGCCCAGCTGACCCAAGAGAGCAGAAGAGAAATGACAGTGGTTGCAGGAAGGAAGGGGGGTTCAGCACATGTGCTGGCCACGTTTTGTGTGCGAGACCATGGTGTGCCCTGGAACCTGCCCTGCCACGGAGAGAAGAAAGAGGAGGGAAGAGCACATGGACAGAAAGAGTTTTAGCCTCCTAGTACAGTCAGCTCCCTGCACTTCATACCTCCTCTTGTTCCCCAGTTTCCAAAAATAATCTAAACAAAGGCAAGAACTGCAAAGGCAGGGAGCCTTAAAAGAGCTGCAGTTCGAAAATAAAAAGAGATGGCAGGGGAATTGAATAAAAAGACACGTTCTTTTTGGAAAAGAACAGTGACATCTTTCAGTTTGGTGGCACATCAGCATGGATGTAGGTCAGTACCAGGATGCCGGGCCCAGGGCTGGTGCAGGAGGGAGAGCAGGAGTGCATGGGTGGGGTCAGAGCTCTGCAGCCCCCGTGAGGTCTGCGCTGGTGTGATGCTGCCTTGGCCCCACCCAATGGCTTCTGTCAATTTGTATGCCTGCTATCAGAAGACGCTTGACATTTTCCCATAGAAGTGCCTTACTGTGAAAAACATCTAATGACTAAGAAGAGAGTCAGCAGTGACTCTCTTGCGCCCAAAGAACTCAGTTCCTCCCACATTACAGCAACCTCCCGGAAAACTGATTGCAAACAAATCAACAAACAACTAGTCTGCCTATAAAAAAATAATTGTTTCGATGCTGGAAAAGACTCACAAAGCCTGCAACAAACACCGATAGTCAAATCTGATTCCTAACTGTTGGTCTGATGGCCAAGGTGAGGGAAAAGGAAAGAGTTCCTCCTGTCACACAGCTGTGGTTGCCTGATCACAGGGCATCCCTGCAAAGGGTGGCTTTTGTCTAACCGCTGAGAAGTAAGCTCAGCTGCTGACTGGTTGAGAGATTCTGTTTTTCAAGAACATCAACGATCGTACTTAAACCTTGAACTGGCTTTGATTTCAGCTGACTCATCATTGTGTGACAGCACCCAAAGTCCACATTCTATTTTCTGATCCTGTTTTTCAGCACCGATCAAAATAAGCAAGTATTAGCACATAAGTTATAATAGAAAATACCATTAAGGTACCCAGGTAAGCTCAGATCTCCATTTGTTTCCCATAAATACATCCATCTTTACCATAAGTACTACTGCACGCTGCAGAATATTTCAAGCACCACTGTCCAGTGACTGCCATTTCCTCTCATGGCAGAAGCAGCCTATGATTAGGAAACAGAAAGCAGAAATGGCAGAAATTATTTGGAGTTTTGGGTAGGGTTTAAATCTCGTAATGTTTCATCTTTTTCTTCTCTTTCATGCTTAAGTAATGATTTTCAAATGGCATAGCTAGTGGTGATGACTTGTTCCACAGCAATCTTCTTCAGCCTTCTACCACGATGGAAGCCACCACAAGCTGAGAAAACTTCCCCTGGCATATGATGGCAGTGAGCAGGCCAGCTCAAGCCTCCTTAAGAGAAGCTTCAAAGCAGCTGATGGAGAGGCATTTTTGAGCAGAGTGGGAAGGAGGCAGTTTCACACAGCCTTAGCTGCTTTTCCCAGAGGAGCAAAGATTGAGAAGGAAAAACACCACAAGCCTCTCATCTTCTTCAGCTTGCCACAAAAGAGAGATGTGTTTTTCAGCAGGATCTGGTGAGTCTGACACTGAACTTAGCTCAAGTGACATGAAAAGTTAATGGTTAGGAACAAAGTAGGTGGAGAGGAGGAGAAGGAGGAAAGAAGACATTTGTTATTTGAAGTAGACTTCATTCAAAAGCCACTTTTCACAGCCAGAACTAAAATTTCCATTCAGCTGTTTATTTCTGGTAGCCCAGATAGCTTGCACAAGTGAAAGAAGAGGGATATAGACAGCAACCTTATACATGCCTGCCTAACAGCAGCTCAAGTAAATGAGAAGACAACCAGACACATCTTTCTGGCCACCAGCCTTTGAAGGCAGGATAGGCAGTTTTTCTGCTTGATGGCAGGTGCTCCACTACCCTGCTCTCCAAGGACGGAGGTGGTAGCAGTCCAGGCCCTGCAGAGAGAGACAGTAGCAAACGTTGCAGACAGAGTGATATGCCTTCAGCTCCAACCATGGGACCTGCAGCAGTCTCCCCACGTGGCCCTGCTGCTCCCTACCAGCCCAAAGCTTCCTCGTGAAGAATGACACAGCCCCTTTCTGCTACGAACTTAGCAATCATTACTTAAAATTGGCTGGGTCAGTACATCAAATCAATCCATAGATTTTATATATATTTTCTGTTTGCGTCAGTTTGAATCCTCCTCCTTTGCAACTCTGATATCCTCTCCCACTTCACATACTGTAATTTTCTTACTCCTTTTAGTCTGTGTTTCATCTGAAAATGACTTTTTTCTCAAGCACACCAAAGCATTCTCTCCTTCCTACCCTGTGTTCTTTCCAGCCCCCTGTTGTTTTCCCCTGGCCCTTTCGCTTTTGCTGTTTGCTCACTTATCTCTCTTCCTGCCCTTGATTTCTCTCCTCCCTTTTTTCTTTCTTTGAGGTTTCTCAGTGCTTTCTCTCCATCCTTCCTGCCACACTGACTGAGGTGCTCCCCAAAGCATCTGGCCTGCCCAGAGGCTGTGCTGAGTTGGACACTGACACACAGATGCCCATAGCACTGTCTGCTAGAATGAACACTGCTCTTCATTTGGGGTCCCATGTCATTTGAGAAGCATGCATTAATTGTACAGCCACGCACTCAATGAGCTACACCTGTTTTTTTTGTTTTGTTTTGTTTTAAATCAAGAACTACAAGGACAAGCAACACCAGCATGTGGCTGGGGCTCTCAGCGCTGAGCTCTCCTTCAAGCTGCTGTGTACATGCAACACCTCCTTGCTCTGTGGTTCTGCTGCCCAAGGGTAGAAATCAGCCCTCTGTAGAGTGCCAGCGCAGTGCCACTTAATCATTTCATTCCTCCTTACGACCTCAGAAAGGATTTACTTGGTTGTGCTGCACTCCTGAAGGCAAGCCTCCCCCTTCAGTGAAAGAAAGTCTTGTTTTTTAATAAAAAATTTTCCTGTTGTGAGCAAATAAAAAAAAAAAAGAGAGAGAGATACAGATAGAGATAACAGAAAGATGAATTTATTCCTCCTGGCACAGCAACAGGAAACAGCCAACCAGCCTTCACTGCAGCGCTGTTCTCTCTGCAGTCACACAGAGAAATTTCGATGAAATCTACAGGCCAGACCCACCGATAATTCTGACTGCTTTGCCTGTTTCAGCAATGCAAAACAGCTGTAAAACCAGTTCAACTTGCCCATTTCCGTCAGCCTTCCCATGCCAGTTTAGCCCTGCTGCTCGCCTGGGTTCTTCCCTGGCCCCTCACCCACTTGCTCTGAAGGGGTACTCAGACTGTCCAGATGCATTACTGGGGACAGGCTGCAAATCCAAGCGACTGGCAGAAACAAAATACTGTTTCCTTGTACTTGTATATTTCTTTGGATGCCAGGAAACAGAGCTCAGTCATGTTTCCTGCTCCTCAGACTGGAGAAACTGGATGTGGATATAAGGAAAGGCAGAAAGAGGGCTGATCAAAAAGAACAAGAAAAATAACGATAAAAAACCCCAAATACTGCTTCACTCTGGTCTACATCTTGGGGAAAAAAATAATTCCCCCTGCAACCAAGCCCTCCTCTCCAGGGATACACAACAGTACCAAAAATTAACAGCATTTTCTTGCAACTTTCAAGTGCTTCTGCACTTAACAGTCTCTTGAAAAAAAATATCACCAATTAACAATCGCTTCATTTGCTTTTCGTCTGAGAAAAAAAACGCACACAGAAAGGACTGGAGACAACAGGGGGAGTTGGATGATTTTCTATAAACAAAGCCTTCAATAAGTACATGGGAGATATTCAGCGTGTTTTATTCTTACCATCTCAGTAACAGCCCCTAACTCTGAATGCATTAATACGTACACCTTAAGCACCATTGGGCTCCTCGTGTTGCCATGGAACTGAAATCTTTGCAGTTTAGATGGTGATGTACGCCAGGAAGCGTACTGTTCTTACACTTCCTATAACAGAAGCAAAAATCACTGCATAGCATTAACTCACTTAGCATTTAAGGCATTCAGTGTCTTTCTCATCTGCTCGTCTTCACACAGAGTTTGCTTTTTCTATCTCGCCACATGCAAATGAAACACATTTGAGATAGCTATTCTTGTCTTTATGAAGTCAATAGCTCACATGCTGAGCACATTGCAGAAGGTCCACAAGGCGATGGACTTTCCCCTTTTAATAAGAGGCTGTTTGCAGGCAAGCAGCAGCTGAGACAAGAGCTGGAGAAAGTGAAATACATGTGGATAGAACACTGTGCTCTATATCAAGGTAGCATTTTAGTAGATTTTGGTAACCTAGTTAACATATGTATTGCTACTGCTCTTGACACTCATTCTGAATGTTCTCTTGCCCCCTGTGACTGCTTGTCCAGACAACCAAATTATAGCACAAAGCTCCTGCAGCAGGCGCCAGCTCTTCCTACACCTTTGTTTCTTAATTTAGGTTGGTGGGCTTCCAGGGCTAAGCAAAGTGTTGAGTGCTTCTTTACAGAAAAAATAAGTCAGTACAACTCTGTGCTATCTAAGGATTCAGCCTACAACAATTATCTTCAGCAGATCTGAGAGCTTTGTCAAAGCTTCTGAAAATGGCTGTATGCACATTATAAATACATCAATCTTCAAGTACGAAGCAAAAACAGGATAGGCAAATATCCAAGTTTCTTTTAAAAGGTTACCACAATAAATAAATAAATAGCAATTTGTGTATATAAACATTGGATCAGTACCTGTAGAAACAGCTGGAAGCCAGTCCATGAGCTGAAGCCAGCCCAAGGCTTTTACCTCCAAAGTTAAATATTTGCATAGCATTAAGCTTAAAATTAAAGCATTTGCAGAAGAAACTTGCTGACTCGCACATAGGGAAGAAAAAGAGGGAATTTAGCTTCCCTACACACAGGGACAGATTCTTTGCATGCCTTCCCCATCACATTAATTCCTGGACAGCACAAGGAAGGACAGACTACCAGCCTGGGAATTCCCCCTTCGCTTTCCGGAGGATTTGTGCACGCCTTGAACAGGAAGGCAGAAACCCAGGTAGCTGCTTTATGAAGAAGGTCTTTGTTTCTCATTCCTCATCCCTCGACCACCTGGTAAGGCTCCTTCCCAGCGAAGAAGGGCCCCATTCACCACACCTCCACCCAGCAGTCCCCACATCCCAGTGCCATAAGCCACCTCTTTCTTGTCCACAGCTCCTGGGGCTGAGCTGGCCAGTCTGCAGCGAGTGCTTCCTCCTGCTTGCTACCCCAGGGACGTGGGGCTGTGCCTAATCATAAGGAGGCTTTCTGAGGCAGGTTTAGCCCCCATGTCAGCACAAGGCACAAAAGTGCTGTTGTGTTGTCTGTAGTGCTCTCACCAACTGCAGGGAAAGGTTTCTCCAGCACCCTCGGGTCCCCTCCACTCCTCTCTACAGATGGAAGGAACACGCTGAGGAGTACTGCCAAAGCAGAGCTCCCTCCTTCCCTTTGCTGGCAATGAGTTTCTGCCCATCCTACTGCTGCCGCCTCCACCTCTGGTTTAAGTCGGGCTCTCACCACCGGTTTCCTTGTTACAGGAAAACGTATATTGTGCAATGATGAAAGGCCGGTGCAATGTCAAGAGCATTAAAAAGACTCAGGGGACTGATTAGAGTCAAAAGGGAAAGGATTTATGATGGTTAATAAAGTTAAATCTCTGAGTTCTGCTTATCCTTTCCAATTTCAGGTAACCAGATCTTATAAGAAAAGTTATTAAAATGTTGGAAATTATTACTGTCCCCTTTGAAAGAATTCCCTGATAGGGAAACCTGCGCTCCGCCCACAGGCACCTGGCCAGGAATGAGCCCAGCTCACTCACACAGCTGAGCTGACACCGAGGAGAAGAGAAACTGAGAGTTTTTTCCCCCCCAGCACCACTCCAGCACATGGAGAGCCACTAGCCAAGAGTGTGGCTCTTGCCCAGCACTCCCAGCTTGGCTCCTCGCACACCTTCCACTGGATGATGCAATGGAGTGCACTCCACATTACTACTAAGACTTGTTTTAGAACACTTTGTAACCTAATATGCCCCAAATCAACATGATTTTACAAGATGCTAATGATTTTCCTCACTAAGATAATGACACAGAGAGAGCAAAGGGAAGAGGAAGGGAAGATTATTTAAAATACTAGGAAGCATGTATCAATATCTAAATTACATACACTTCACCGCATCATATGTTTTCATTTTCTTACCACTCAATCATCATAAATGTGCAACATATGTCCTTTCCATTTTCTCACTCTTTTACTACATCACATCCAATTTAATTTCCTGTGAAGGCCTGTAATCTTTTACAACATACCTGTCTAGGAAGGTCTCTGCAATAAGCAGAGTCCAGTCCCTTGGAAGGCCTATCTTTTACGGGCTGTGCTCCTGAAGATTAGTTTCCTGTTGCAATGCTGTATGAGAACTAGCCAAAGATGAAAACCAAAACACAGAAAGGAAAAATAAACAAAAAAACATTCTGATTCCTACATTCAACGAAGGAAATTTCATTTTGATTTGGGTAGAGGTAATTACCTCATATAATAAGTTCTCTCGAGGTGCTAGACATAGCACCCCTTGTTCTCAGCTCATCAGAAGCAGAGCAGCGAGGTGTCTGCTTCCTCTCTATCCTCAGCAAACACACAGATCTGCAAGCAGTCACCACTTCAGCAACCACACCCTCCCCATCAGCCTTCCCCTCAGAGAGCCCTTCTCCCAGTGATATGCCACCTTTCACCTAAAAAAAACATGAAAATGTCAACCAAAACACATCCATTCTACTTTGGAAAAGGTACCTGTGGCAACAGGAAGCTAGCCTAGTCAGCCTATCTCCTCCTCTCCAGACCTCTGCCCATACAGAATGCAGAACTCTATTTCTTCAAACTAGTTTTACTTTACAAACACACCCACAAACACCAAAACAACTTATTTACAAAGATATATATATCCACTGGCAATTCTGAGTACTAAAAAATGAATCAACTCAGAAGATACAAGAGCAATAGAAATCATTATTCCTGTGTTCGTCTTGAAAAGGTTCTTAGTTATGGCTGATACAGGAGATGTCAGACAAACATGAAGAAAAATCTGTAAACAATGTGTTAATTGTACTCAGCATGCATGGGTGGCCATACACACACTAGCAGCCCTTTCAGTGTAAGCAGGATCAATGCTCTCTCACCTAATCTCCAGGATCTTCCCGTCGAGCGGAACCAGAGCGAGCCAGATCTGGTCACTTCTTCATTAATCAAAACATTCAGAAATTCAGAAATTATCTCTGAGTTGTGAATGGCTCTCCCAAAACACATCAAATTATTTAATGAAGCATGAATTTCCTCTTCCCACTCCCTGAAAGACTTCTGTATTACTTTCCATCTCTTACATCACTGACGTTAACATTAAATCAGCCACACATCCAACAAACATCTTCAAAATTATGTGTAAAAATGCAACACACTGAATCCAGATAAATGCTTTTGGAGTAAACTGTCATCTCTCCTCATCCATTTAAAACTCTTGAATCTGCACATGGACTTCCACTGAGCCCTTTCCTATGTTATTTCAACAATCCTTTCCTTGTAATTTTGTTCTCTGCTTATATATTTAACACTCTACCTCAAAAAAGTGGCTATAAGTTAAAAAAAAAAAATTTCCCACAGGGAACATTACTTAAAAAGTCTCAGATGGCACATGCAATTCAACTCCCATCAGCATGAAGAAACATTTTCCTACCAGCTTCAGTGGGAACTGGATTGGAACCATAAATCAGAAGATGCTCCATGCTAATGGTAATGTGGCATGCTACAAACTACTCCAAAATAAAAAGCAATCATGTAGCAATTCTCATAAAACCAGTTTGCTTGTGGTTTTACAGTACCTGAATCAGGAGAGTAAGAAAGACAGACATGCCAGGTAGCAGTGACTTTAAATGTTTTGCCTTGTAGGCTAGAAATTAAGTAATCTCCTTTCAAAAGATGAGGGTCTTAGTCTTTACTTCCTTTTACAAAGTAAGGAAAAAAGATTCACCATATGGATTTCATTCCTATAGAAATCTTATTTAAAGACTGTATAATGTAAAGCTAAACAGTAAGGGAATAACTGCCATCATCTGGCTGAATTTGGTAAAATTGAGTTAATTTGCACTTCTTTAGGGAGTCAATGTGTGTGAAATTAATCTTACTTAGATTGACCAGAAACTGAAAATGGAATGAAGGAGAAAAGCAATTAAAGACCTTTCCTAAACACAAAAATAGTGGCGCTTTAAATGCAGCAATACAGTTAAGGTACAGAACCCTTCATGCCAATACCACCACCACTTCCTGCTCAAGGAAGAGAACAGCAGGCTGCATATCTGCACATCATCATTATACCAGTATAACTCCAGAAAGAACAAAAAATCCAAAAAGAACATCGGTAGAAGGTTTCTAACAACATCTGTAAATGAATGCATTCTCAAGATCGTATTTACAGTTAAAACAGTTCAGCATTTTGCATATGGACCAGACCTAGCAGATAAACATCTGCTGGAATGGCTCACTGTAATTTATTATACACGTGGCTTAACATTTAGTTCAATGGCTTTTAGCACCTTCGTGTTATTGTTACTGTGCTGCTCTAACTAGCAGTGGTTAACGTAAGATGCAGAAGTTCACATACCATATATTTATGAATAACTGGTTTCCAGAGATGTGGCAGTGATAACATTGTCATCGTACGATTCAGGGTAGCTTGCTCTGGGTCACATATCAGGAGAGAGTCCCACCTGAAAACATAACAAATCCAGATATTGTTCATCGTACTCAGAGGTTTACTTCAAGCTTTACTAACAAATGTGTGCGCTCTGACATAGAGTTAACAGCATCCATGCTCTTCCCAGGCTCACAGAAGTCATTCTTCTACTCACAATGGCAAGGAAAATATTCCTGCTGTTTCCAAACTGTTCTGGACACTGCTCCAGGTCAGATTTCAGGCACACTATCAAGGCAATCAAGGCAGTGACAACAAATTTTCATTGTCAATGCATAAGGTGTAACTGTTTGGTGGACAGATTTTCCATTTGTCAGGTCTTCAACAAGCAGGTAATACCTTTCACCAGTGCATCAGCAGCTTAGCTCAACCTTTTTTTTTTTCTTTTTCTAATTGAAAATCTCCAGCTTAAAAGGTGCAGCATTGGAGCTCCTGCATGAACTATTTTCTTGACATCAAAGGATCTTAAAAAGAATTGCTTTCCTATTGGTGACTACAGTAATATTATCTATAATAATTTAATTATGTAAAAATCACTTGATAGGTGGGCCTGTTATTCAATATTTTGATAAATGCAGATATGGAAAATGAGATTGTACTGGCAGCATTGTTTCCTATGAAAAGATATATGGCAGAAAACAAACCAACTTTCCAGTTTAAGAGCTAGAAAAACTTCTTCCTACTAAAACTAATGGCAAAACCATAACTAATGGAAACAAATAGGCTCAGGAAACCTTAAAGTCTACAGCACTAAATAAATGAAAAATTGCTTGGACCATGTATCTCTTTAAGTGAGATTAAGCTACAATTAAGAAACTCAATTTTAAATTTTATTGACTAGCCCTGAAGTGCGCAAGGATATATGTAAAGTTATAAAACCAACTTTGATATATAAGACAGATTAACTGGGTTCCCTTCATTTTGAAAGTGTGAATAAAATGACTTACAGGATACCCAAAAATACACCCAGGAACACTCATATAGACATAACCACAGTGGTCTGAAGGCGCATCAGAGATAAAATTGGAGTTCTATCTTTTTAAACCAAGTGTCCGCAGCCAGAAACCAATGTTCCTCCTGCTCTGCAAGCTGCATCTCATTCTAGGGTAGGAGGTTTTCAGGAGGGAAGTCTGGTAAATAACAAAGAACTTTAAAGAAATGATGTTGTTAGATTTTACCCACAGTTTACATTTTTTAAATTACTCTAATGCTTCTCTGACTCTTCATACCTCCCAAAGTGGCTTGGCTCTTGCATTTATTACGCTTCATTGGCCAGCCACAACATCACACAGCACTCCAGCACCAAATACTTCTGCATTTTCTGCCAACTAAGCAAGTCAGTGTCTCCTACACTCTGCATTTGGTATTTAATAACAAACTTAAGGTCGGAAGAGCAAACTCCATGGTAGAAAACAACAACAAAAAAATATATACTTGCAAAGGGTATATACATCCAATGGCACAATGGTAATACGTCATATCTCATGTTTGCCTGCTCAGAAGCAGTGTAAATACAAGTTGGCAAACAGAAGCAGCTAGGAGTAGAGAAAGTATATTTAGGTTTACTCATAGGTTCTCCACAAGGCCCCACTCCAGGCTTTCTGTAGCTACGGGCCTATGTGAATTCAGCTGGGAGCTGCTGAAAACAAGCACAATCACTGGCAGAAGGACAGCAGGTGAGAAATATACATCCTAGCAAGGACAGATGGGAACGTGGTTTGAACAGCACTGGCTGCCTGTGAGCTCTTCCAATAAAAACACAACCAGCACAACTTACAGCACTTCTACCCTAACCAACATGGGCTTCAGAACAAGTCTGCCTGGGGAATTCTGCTAGAAAGCATCACCAGAGTCTGTTATTAGTATGAACTACTATGAATATTAGTGCTCAAATTCTAGTATATATCTGCATTCCCAGAAAGACGTAAGTATAAAAGAATTAGAAAGCATTGTCTGAATTTGGTGGACAGTTTTAAAAGTACACTTAAAACTTTTAAGGAGTAGATAACCACCAACTCTTTACATTCAGATCATTATAAAGGAGATTCCTTAAAACAGGCAATTTTTTCAGTGTTAGAATCCTTCTATTGACCCACTTAAATTTTGCTTCCAAATTCTATTTCATGTTCATTGCACGCTTGAAAAAAACAAACAAACAAACAAACTTTCCTCCCAAAGAAATTATCTGTACCTTATCTGCACCTTTACTATAAAAGGATGCTGCTAAAAATGGCTAGCTGTCTTCAACAGGAAAATACAGCATCACACAACTCATTATTTTGGAGGTTCATTTGGAGTAATTTAATCAGTCTTTACCTAATCATTGCACCTAATCACTTAACTTACATCACCTCATTTACCTTTTAAAAAACTACCAGAATTTTCCAGGTGAATAATTTATTTAAACATTTTGTTGTTGCTGCTGTCTGTTAACTGTACTCTTGGAAAATGAATGTTTTGAAACAAAAGCCCTAAATCACCACATGAATAGAAAAGAATGATCACAGTGTAGCTACACCTTGAACACAAATAAATCATAACACAAGGAACCAAATGAAATGCATGTCTAATGAATTAGTTCAAAACTAAGGTTTTGCCTGCTACAGATTGGTAGCATTCAAAAGCTATATTCTCCCTACTGTCTGACATCCTGCATGGAATAAGTTTGGGGTCCTCTGTTTAATTGCCTCTGGACCCTTTTGCTGAGATTCCTTCACAGATTCTTAATCCTCTTATTCAGCAAGGTCAAGGCCACGGTCTAGATTTTGAAGTCCACAAGGCGCATACCACATTCAACACATATCACCTTTTTCTCACAGTTGAGATGGAGGGATCTTGGGGACCACAAAGGAGAATGCCAGAATTCTTCAAAATAAAACCCTCTTCTCCTAGAGCAGGAAGCACTAGGGAGCAGCTGTTAAGACAAGACCAAACTACTTGTGAATGTGACAACTTTCAAGATCTTTCACAAAAAATTTTTCGAGTAGAGACTTCCTAGTGTCTTTCCTTCGATAAGACTAGAATACTAAAGTTCTGAAAATACACTTTGACAGAAATTGCAAGTCCTAGAAGAACTTCTTTAAAGCAAAGGCAAAACCTTTCCAGGTGAATTAGAAGCCTAGAAGCCTTTGTGAAATCTGAAAATGTAAACTACATAAGATATATTTAAGTACATGACTCTGACGATGGAAATAACTGGCAAAGACAGCAATACACTGAAGAGCCAGCCCTTCAAATCTTGGTAGGGGATGGATTGGGAACTAAAGACACAAATCAATACAGTTTCTACATAAAGAGAGAATTGTAAGAAAATACACATAGTTCTTGTCCAAACTGTATATTTACTAGGCTAGACAGTAATCCCCAGTGCCATCAATTAAGACCTTCATTTTCATGCACAGTATGTTCGTACTTTTAACAAAATGCAAACATTAGGCACAGTCAGAAAAAATTAATAGAAGCTGAAATGTATTTTTTGCTGTCAGCTCACTCTCACATTAGCATGCAATTGCTTCTAAAAACTGCGCCTATTGGTCAGAAAACAATCCTAAAATTATACTTACATATAATGAACTACAGATTGGTTACTCTTTCATCCCAAAGTATTATTTTCTTATAATAAAGTATGACACTGATGAAGAAAATATGCAATCTTTTGCACCATAAATGTTCACATTAACACGCACCACATGTTCACACCAATAAAGATGAAGATAACTTACAGACACGGGTGTTTAGAATATGCCTATAAAGCATTGCTGTGCTTTTGAACTTAGCAAGGTTTCAGCAATTCTTTCTTCACTTCCAATAAATACGGTTTGCTGACTTGAAAAACTAATGAGAATTCATAAAATGGACAAAATACCTAAACCAACATTTAGATTAGCTAGGTTAGATTGGCTAGGTACAGGCATCAAATTGTTTACTACAATCAGGTCTAAGTAGTAAGCTTCACAAATTCTCCAGATATATGTATTTTATTATAAATTCTTGAAAAAAAATCTATAGCTTCTAATTACAAAAGAAGTACATACCTATGAATAGCCTTTCAGAAAAGTATATTTTAAACTGAAAATTTAAAAGTAACTAATGATCTGTTAACACATTATCTTGCTTGAAGAAATAAACCTTTCTTCTCCTTCCTCACAAGAAATGGAAGGAATTGAGAAAGGAATTACAGTCCCAAGTCTTACTTTCCTGGCATCTGCCTGCTTCAGAAGTTAAGTATTATGTCAGTAAAGGTGAGAAAACACCTATCTTAGTTCTCGGGTGACATCCAAAGCTACATTGCAGACACCACAGCATGTGTGTACTTTACTGGGCAACAGAAAACATGGATTACTCAGTTGCCCGTAAAATACACTCGACTGACACCCACACTCACTGAAGGTCTCTTCTCTGTGCAGAACAAGTGCAGTGAAGCAGCAATGCAAGCTGCTTCTTGAGCAGTGTTTCCAAACACTCCTTGGTTACATCCTGGAACGAAGAGGAGCAGCAGTTTCTCAGTAACCAAGAGTTACATGGCTGAGAAGAGCAATTCAGCTCTGCACTTGTGATGTCCTAACACTAATAAGCAATCAGTAAGGAGGGGGAACAAGGAGAGCAGGAAAATGCAGCTACAAACACAAGATGCACTGCACCAGAAATCTCCATTGAAGTGTACATGTACCCCCCACCAGACAGCATCGAGGGGTACTAAATGAGATCTGACATGCTCTCTTATGCAAAGCTGAGCAAAGGGAGAAGTAAGAAAAATACTGCATGAAAACCCACAGACAAGCAGTACTTTTTCCTTGGACCTTCTTTAATAACTCATGCAGAAGGCGTTTAGAATCAAAAAATATCCACCAGATTGTCTCTGGCATGATATACTCTATCAGCACTACCCAATTAAGTGCTTTGTTCTCTTTCTCATTATGACTTGCTTTGACCTTTCACTTTTTTTTCACTAATTCCTTTTTTAAATTCTGCACCTCACTTTCATGAACGTTAGCAATCACAAGATACATTGAGAATGACAGGCAGTGACCATTCCTGGAGGCTGTCGCGCTCGGGCTGCGATGCAGCGATCATCCGGAGGCTGGGACACCAGCACGAAACAAGAAGGTCACCCACATCCCTGTCCTTGCAGAGATCAGCGCTTCCAGAAAACTGCCTCATAAATCAAGATCTCACATCCAGAGCATTTCACAAGAATTCCTATATCTCTTCCAGCAACAGACATGAAACGTTCATGTCTGAGAACAAATGTCATTATAAGGACATGTTAGACTTGACAGCACGTGTTGGGGCTGTGAAAGTAGGAGAAAACACCCAGCCCCCTTACAACACGAGGACCAGTGAAAGACACAAAGACAGACAGAGAATGTCTGAAGTGGCACAAAGAGATCTGATCACTAATCAGAGACAGAACTCCTCCGAGAGTCACAACTGTCTCTGCAGGCTCTGAGAGACAGAATTAAATTGGCTTAGTACTATGTTCAAAAGTGAATTTAATTAGCTGACATTAAGCAGGATAAGTTTGTGGTACCATGTTGCTTTGACAAGCCGTCTCCAGAAGGGTAAGTGGAAGGTAAAGTCGTATTTTTCAAGATGAGATCACAGACGTGCACCTACAGTGTAACAGAGCATCTGATGAGAGCAGCTCAGAGCTCGCGACAGGCACATCACTGCACAACAAAGGATGGTCTGTAATAAGAGGAGCCAGAAGCACCAATTCAGTGCATTTATTCTTACAGATGTGCGTTGCACCTCTTTCTGATGTTGCCCCATCCATGAAGACAGCCTCAGCACAACCTCTGCCAGCTCCTCCCAGCTAGACCTGTCCCTGATGTGCAGTGCAGCAGATGTCATTTCTTTCTGTCTGCACTCTTGGCTGGGCACCCAGGGCTGCTTTCTGCTGGCACCCTGCTGTGCTCCACCCGGCATCAGCAGGGAGCCAGGGAGAAGATGGTGCAGGCGGAAGCTGTGGCTGCAATCTAGAGATAGAATGTGACAGTTGGAGAGTCAGGATAAACCCAAATCAGGTGTTTCCCTGAGGAAGACTTGGAGGAAATGGAACAACACATTTCAAAGCAAAAGCTTCACGCATGTGAAATTAGTAAGACTCCCCTTTGCATGCCTCCTTCTGTTTGATGACGAACTTAGTTCTGGTGAAAAGCGTCTTGCTGTCAGTGCTAGAAATCCTGATGGAAATCCAGCTGATGTGCAAAGCAGGCACATGCTCACCCCAGGCTGTGACTGTGGATGCTACTACTTACATCATTCAGGTTCACGCCCCAGCCCTGGAATTAGCACCAAGCCAGACTTACCAGGCAAGACAGAGAGGCTTTGCCCATCCCATTAGCAGCAATCCCTAGGCTGTTGCTGCTCCATTATATGCCACAACTGCATAGTAATGTAAGCTCTCAATTAAGCCAGGAGTACGTTTCCTCACCAGATCCATATTTAGGTTGCGCGACTCTGCATAGCCACAAGCAGGTTTTAAGAGTAAGCTCTGCGTTCTGCACACCCTTCCTTAGCACCCCATGCATCAGCTTGCTTTACTGGCTTCTTATGCTGACATACCCTCCTGCATACCCAGCCAACTCCCCTGCAATATCTGGACCAATAAATCTATTGTGCCCAAGTCCGTCCCTGTCCCGGCATGATCTACCAGCAGAGGCAAAGCAGAGAGCAGCAGTTGGCAGGCAGGGATGAAATTAGGCAGGGGATAGAGACCCAAGTTATACGAATCATTGAATCTGTTTGTTTTCTCATATAGAAAACAATCATGCTGCTTTTCAGATATACTGTGCACCACAAATTAAAATATTACTTGTTATTTATACATATCACTTATCACTATATACATAAGAATTGCCTTCAACTAAACCCAGCTACAAATGGAGGACATATGATTTCGTAGTTTTAATTCTTAATTATTTCACTCTCTGCAGGAAACTCAAGTCCACAGCTGAGTGCAAATAAAGACACGAGATCTTTATGATATGAAAAGCAAAACAATGGCCTGACATGACCTAACTAAAGCACAGGATACTACCTCCCCAGGGCAGAAATCTCCATGCTCCAAAACTTCCTTCCAAGTACTCTGAATATATTATTAGACAAAGAAACATGAAATTCACTTTTGCAAGGCAACAGCATTTTTAAAAATAGCAGCATCTAACATTATTCCATAAATCTCAAAAAAAAAAAACAAAAATAAAAATCCATGTGCTTTAAGTCAGAAGGGGCCTTTAAACTTCAGAATGAAACAAATTTAAGCCTGAATCACAACACAAATATATATGTAATAAACTCTAAATATGTCAAAAGCTTCACTGGAGCAAGGTTTGCTGAAGGTCTAGCATAGGGCTTATGGCTCACACAGCGTCACAAGGCTGACCTCTATGCAACATCTGGTGCTGGGAGTGCTATCTTATGTGGATGGAGGAACGGACTCAGCAATCAGCTGCCTTGAGTTTTAGACCTGACACTGGAAGGCATCTCACCACCCGTCTTTGATTTCCATGATAATATTTCTTACTGCTCCTAATCTTTTCAGATACTGACATTGTAAATAGGACGTGCCTTAAGATGCAAGTCAAGGAAGCCTACATCTTCACAGAAACCTTCAGATATTATCACGGAGAAAATAACAAATCATTTGTATCTCACAGTTCCAACATTTTACCATTTTTACAGAGCTTCCTAATCAGCAAGTATTCTCCGAGGAATACATTCTTTCTTCCTCCCAAGATATCTTTTTTAGCCTCAGTAGAAAGATCTGCAACTACCCCGTGTGTAATGACATGCCAGTACCTGCCTCTTCCCTACTACTTTCTCTAAAGAGATTAAAGCTATCAAGTTGCCAGAAGTTCCTTCCAATCCCAATTTGTGCTTGAACAGACAAGAGAGGGCCCATTAGCGTCCTCAAGGGAAAAACAGCCGTGTTAACTGGTAAAACACCACAGAATCCCTAGAGAAAATAGGTGTGCGGAGATGCAACGCTGCTAAAAGCTGAAATCCACACCTAACCACTTCTAAAGAAAGGTGGGAAGGAAGCAGGTCTGGGCACTGCAACACACAGCTCGACAGCTCACCTATGGCTGTGGATCGCAGTGCTCTAGCTGGCTCTTCACCAGGCACATCTGCCGCCACCTCCAACAGCAGCTGCTTCATAACCACCCAGCCCCTACACCTCCCACTGGGCCCCCCAAGGTGGGGCACTGACAAATAAGATCCCCTGAATTTGTTACTCTGGCACAGCCACAACAAACTGCTGCTGCAGGCACCAGTTTATTTCCTACAAACATCCTATACCCGGCGCTTATCATACAATTCACACATTACTTATTTGCGTGTAAAATTATATCAAGACATTTATAGACATTGTTGAGATTTCAAAATGTTATCAGCGTAATTAAAAAAAAAAAAAAAGAAAACTTTTAAAGTAATATATTACCATTTCCCGCACTTGATAAAGAAAACTTATTGCATCAATTTATCTATTTCATTCTATCAAAAACAAGTTTGAAAAGCAGTCACTGCTAGTTTCTAGCATCCTGTTCCCAGTTTTGCACTTTTAGCAACTAAGAGTTTCATCTGCTGGTGGAGGGAAGATTTTGAGTGGCTAGAAGTAAGTGCAACTACAAGAAATGGCTTGTAGTTGAAAGACAGATGACAGCAGTATGGAGTGAGTAACCGGAATATTTTAGAAAAATTTTGACTTCTTTCTATTGATATAATATGGACAACAGATGGGTTTTTAAATGCAACTCTTGGTACAACTTCGCATGTGAGAAGGAAAATAATTTGGAATTCGTGAGAACAGGAGCAGATTGTTCTGTGGATCCAGTTGGTGTCATTCCTCAGCCTTAAACTCTCCTGCAAAACACTGTAAGCAGAACAGCAGGAGTTCCAAAATTCCCCACCCTGGCTCCAGCTCATTAAGCTGTTTCTATTCACAGTGTATGCCTATATTAAAGAGCATGTGCAGGACCCAGGGATTTCACTACAACTTAGGAATCTGCCTGGAATTAAAGTTGCACTTGAAGGATTTGTGAAGCAAGCATGAGGTACACCTGGCAAATATTTGGCCCAAGGTGGGCTGCCCTTTTCACTGGGTCTGTGTGCCATGTTTTCCACCCATCACAGGATCCTCTGCATTTTCTAGTTAGCTCTCAAGGTGGTGTCAGGGAAGGATGAGTGCAGTGGCACATAGAAGGCATCCCAGCAATAAGAACTGCTGGGCAGGAGATGAGATGAGCAGAAAGGACTGCCAATGGGCAGCACATCCTCCTGAATATGCCAGAAAGGTCACTGGCAAAACAGAAAGAAGTGGGCAGTATCAAGAGCACAAGTTTAATTATTTAAATTACCTAAATTAGCGCAGCCCTACCTGCTGTCTTCACAGCCCCAATTCTGCAGCATCACCTGTTCACAGCAGCTGGGGACAGAGCTGCGAAAGGCTGCAAGGTCTGGGTATGAAGCAGGGACGAGTAACATTTCCCAGACAGGTCCGTCAGTGAGGTGCATGTGTTGCTGATGAAGGAACTTAGCAGAGGCTAACTTTGAAGCACCCCTCACCACAGCCAGCTCTGATTCCCGAACTGGTATTCATTGAGCTCTGCTACAACATCCCAGCTAGGTCAGAAGCCAAGGTAACTGCGCTGTCCTTGGGCACAGGTCACAACACTGATGCTGGACGGGACCTCTGGAGGTCACCTGCTCCCATTCCCCGCATCTTGATGGCTGCTCAGAACATCATCTGCTATGAACTGACATGACTTTGGGGCTGCCTGTGATGTCTTGCTGACCCATACGTGCCTCAGGTGCTACACAGACTTCCAGGCAAGGCCTATGAGAGTTCTTAGGGCCTCCCTCCTGCAGGAAGCATTACTGTGCCCTACAGATCCACAAACATTTTCTAGGGTTCCCACTTGCTAACTTATACCAGACTTTGCTCAGTTCAGTTACTCTCTGAATTGCCTGGATACTTCAAAATGCATATTTCACAAAGTTGAAAAAAGCCAGGGTAAAACTAGGGTATTCTTCATTGCCCATATTAGTTCTTACCACAGCAGAAATATCTTTTCCCTGCACTCTTCAATGCTGCTGTTTAACACTCAACAGAATATCTTAAACTACAAACTTCCACCTTGAATTTTAGCAGTTTGTTTGGGAGGAAAAAACATATCCCTTCTTCTTCTAAACAGGGCATTTAACATTTGGACCCAGATCTACACAAGTTGCCCTTCTCAGCACTGTACTCTCTGACTCTCCTTTAGCCTGGCTGTTTTCACTCCCAAGCAAAGGAGACAGAACTGGGTCCTGGAGCTGTGTGTAGCCTGACTGCTGTATGGTCTTTAACAGCAGCGTACTCATAGTAAGTAGTACAATTATTGATCGCTCAGAGAACAGACACTTAAAAGCACACCAAAAAAAATACAGAAGGTTCAGGTCTTGCAATTGGTGTTAGTACAGAGCACCTACTGGCTCTGTATGGATCAAAAGCAGAACACAGCATCTGCCTACGTGACATCTCAGACAGGTGAGGAAGTGTTACTGACATAAAGAGAATGTTGTACAATGAGGGTATTTTTGCGCATAACTCATGTTTATGAATTTAACTCACATGAAAATCAGTGTAAAGTGGTGTGAACCTTGCCCCAAACCCATGAGCAGTGTAGCAGAACCAGGAACTGAATCTGTGGGCATCAAGCCCCTCCCATCCAGCTAGTCACTAGACCATGTTTCCTTAGGTAGAGCATTACATACACTAACTACATCACAGCAGCTGTATACTGCTGAGTTTTCTGATCAACACCTGCTGGACAGTAAAATAGGCCAGAATAAAATAAAACATATATTCTATGCACAGGGCTGTCATTTCTAGTGTCAATGTAAAGCATTCGAGTTCCAAGTGCAAACACAATAATTAAAAGTGGCTTTACAAGTGAAATGAAACACGCATTGAAGCATGGGGTGTCATTCTAGTTTTCAGATTATCTTAAAAAAAAAATAAAATAAAATAGTTTCATTTCAAATCTACACCTTGGCGGAAATGAAAAAATTCCCTTTCTCACTGCAGCAGCTAGGCGTCTTACTGTAGCACGCTAGCAAAACTGACTAGCTGCAGAATGAATTGAATCGGCACCACCACGGCACAAAAGATTTTAATCTGCAAGTGCCGCACTGTGGAAAGCAACTGCTCAAGCAAGCATGCTCCATGCAGATAAACCAAATCTTCATGCTGCACTTAGAAAAACAAATTCCATTCACAAAACAAAGCCCAGCTATAAACATCTCCAAGGTTTGGGAGGGTTCAAAGCCAGGGTCAGCTGAGGTGAAGAAAGAGAACATACGCATTTCTGGATGGTGAGACAAGTTCTCTGGAACACAAACGCATGTTGTGCTGGTGCTTCCAAAGAAATGCGTACCACGGCAATAGCAGAGCAGCATTGCACTCACCTCAGCAGGAGTGATGGTGCATTCAGCCCAACTCTGTGGCCACTCTCATCTGGGACTGCACAAAAGCTTTTATTTCTCATTCCCCAAAGAGCAGAAGCATTATGAACTGCGATCTGACTGTGCCACAGCTGTTACACGTTCACACAGGACAAGCAGCAGGGTTGAGAACAATTACAGGAACAACACTAACGCTCTCCAGTGAAATCCACACTAAAACCCATTGCTGCAATGAGGAGCTTGGTCCCTGTACCTCTGATGTTACGTTATACAACCTTCAGTGTTACCTAGAGGATGACTCCCCCTTTCCCCCAACACACAGACACACACAGAAGTTTTGGGGATGCAAAGTGTTTGTGTTTCAGCAATAAAATCTGGAGAAAGCATGTCCATTGCTTGGCCCCTCAGATCATACAGGGACCACAGAGTACCGCAATTAAGAGAAAGTAAGCCTGCAATAATGACATTTTAGTACAACTCTCCATCTTAATCTGTTCAGACCAAATCTTTGTTTTTAATTTATCAGCCTAACTGTTCTTTTTTTTTTTTTTTTTTTTTCTTGAAGAACTGCTTCAGTTTGCTAGGAGAATTCTTCTTGCAGATGGCTTGGTAATGACATACAAACAGAGCATTAAATAGGAAAAATGCAACACACGATGTATTTTTCTCCTTTACATATTTAATCCTATTTTGCACCTAGCCACTTTCATGCTGAGCACCTCAAGTTCTGAGTAATTAGTGTAAATTAAATTTCACTTTTTTTTTTTTTTTTAAGCTGACAGAAATAGTGAAGCTGAATTGGTAATTATTTCAAGTTTTGCTGCAATAAGAGAACAACTTGATAACCTGGGGATACTTTATGGGGTTGAATGGACAAGATAACACTGGCTTTTAAGAGGCAAGGAAAATGAGACAATTGCACACAATAATTCCCAGGGCAAGAAATCTCTCTGCAGAGCATTCTGATCCAGACTATTAACCTCTGACAATCGTTTCAAGGACCCCAGGATGTGAGAACTGCTCCTCAACAAGCCAATCTCTGTGCACACAGACACCCCACCACACTCATACACAGCAGCGTTACTCATGATATTTTCTTTCACACAGCAGCCACCTGTTTGCCATACTTTGCTCATTCAGGTTGCCCTGATCTCAACAGAAATTCCAGCAGAAACTAAGAGCAGCCCCTCCTGTGCTGCCCGTACCTCACACCATGGCCATAGAGCAACCCTCACTTCCCACCAAAAGGCAAGGGAAGGTCCCACAAAGGACACTTCAATCCTCCTAATTAATCACATCATAAAATGGTGACCTTGCTACTATTGACAGCATGCAAAAAAAAAAAAAAAAAAAAAAAAGCCAATAATTTAATTTGATGCCTCTACATAACATTCACCTGCATTAAGGAAATCACAGATCTGTAGAAAGGACATTACTACTAGCCAAAAAAATATTATGGAGTAAAAAGTAAAGAGTACTGGAGTCAAAACAACTAGAAATCATTTGATGAAGTCTATTATTTTGTTAACAATCATGCAAATTCAGGAAAGGGTCCTTCACCTACCAGATGTTGGTGTCCTTCTGTGGCACGACTTCTACACTTGGCTCTATTGTTCTCCTAGTAATGTACAACTGTACAAAACTATGTCAATTCAATAAGATAAATTAAAATTATTCTAAGACTGAAACTTCCCTTCAGTTTTCCTAAAAAGCAAGCTTTGTCTGAGGGGTGGTGCACTGCATTTGTTTAGAAAATAAGGACATAATGGGAGCAGCACAATCCCCTTCCTTATAATGCTTTTTCAACATCTTTGTCCATAACCTGAGAGGCCTTTTGTGTGAGAAAATCTACGTTCAGAAAATCCACGTTGAGAAAATCCCGGTTTGTTCATCCCTTGTTCTCCAAGTTCAGAGCACTAACAATAGCGCTAGTTACAGGGGCAACTTGCAGACGTAACTGCTTCTTCTCGTAACATCTCTGCTGCTGTCTGCACTGACACATAATCAACCACCACGTTCGTAAGCATGTAAGGTAGCAGAGAAACGAAAACCATAAATATCAGCACTTATTTTTGCTTATTTGTTACTAATATTAGTATCAAAATATAGCGGTTAGCAGTCCTTCTCTACACTTTACAGTAATTTTATCCATGTATGAAAAAATACAGAACCATTTGCCCAAAGTGAGAAGGACGATTTGAAAAGAAATTAATGAACATTAAATAATTCCTTTTCTAAACCGCCAACTTTCCCATTCCCTTCCTAAAGGGCTATTACTCTCAGCGCTTTATTTCCCAATATTGTTATTTGATTTTTGTATCCATGTCACCAAAGGAAAAGGTTATCCCACACTTAACATCTCAGTACAGCTTTTAAGATCAAAACTGAGTAACCGCAGAGAAAATCGTCAAGGAAAAATTATGAAAGAAAGATTTGACTTAAAATCAATCGCTTTGATTCTAATGCATTCATAGAACCACTTGCTTCCCCTTTTCCATAAACTGGTTGTAAAATCTCTTGAGACAGAGGACTACTGTAGTGTATGCATGCCTAATGACTCTATAGGGGCATATTTAAAAGAAGAAAGGAGATTTATATAACAATTTATAGGGGCTATCACAGCTCATCAAGTTATTTTTTTTTACATATGAAATCAGTCTAATTTATGAGTTTTCACATTTATTATTTTACAGTGCTTTTCCAGGGGAAAAACAACAGGAAAGGGGGCAGAATTTGGCAGGCACGGATACAAAATCCTCCAAGGACTGCACACGGCTGAACAAATTCACCCTTCTGTCTGTTAAACATTCCCATCTCAAGACTTTGTTTCAAGATGCATTCTCATAATGAATAGCTGGAACTTGTCTGTAAGGCCGAGAGTAACAACACACAGTATTTAATTTCCAAACCCAGTCATATCCTATCCTGCAGAAGGCTGAATGCTGTTATTTCTTAGCACATCTTGCTTTTCCCTGCTTGCAAGCATCTTGCCATGCATGATTCATGTTACATAACTCCAGCTTGTTAAAAACAACCGTTATTTTGCTAGGTAGCGCAATAGATTAATGAGGTAAATTCAGAACTTGCTTATTACAGAGTGCAGACTAAAGCTGCTCTCTAATAACATGCCTCTGCAACATTAACCAAATAAATAAGCAACCGCACCAGAACTGGTTACATTCAAAATTAATTCAATCTTGCAAATGCAGGACGCTGTACTTTAGACTAATCAGCATCTCGTCTCACACCACAATATGCAAACTCACTGGTGCATATGTACTTCGTTTTTACAAGTGACCCCCCCGGCACCCCATTCATTAGAGGATAACAGCTGAATATTGAACCAATTAATTCTCTTGTACGAACTCTGCAGTGCTTTAATTTTTTTGATGGGACAAAATGCTCTGCCCTTAGCCAGCTGCAAAAGACTCGTGTTTCTCAACAACCCTTCTTACTCATATCCCTGTTTTGGTTACAAGCATAAAGCCACAGCTAAAGAGGGGTAAGCAGGCTTCCTGCCGATGCTCTGCAAGAAGCGAGCCTCCCTGCTCCACCGGGGCACAGCAGTCTCTTCAGCCGTTCACGCTCAGCATTACTCAGCAATATTGGGGCCACATTCCAGGATCCCTGCACGCCCATGTGGGAGTGTGTCCTCTATGTCACACAAGGGATGTGCCTCCCCACGGCAACTCATCGCCTGACCATCCTGCTCCTTCCAGCCGAGGCGCATCCAGCGACAAGCTCTGTGCAGCAAGCCATTACAACACGACTGGATTCTCTTCTCCGGGAGAAAAATCACTACATAATCTGCCCCACACCTGGCACCAGCGTGAAGGTGACAGCGAGCAGCTGGCAGCCCCAGCACAGGGCAGGCACGGCACACAGCTGTGCGACCTGGAAGTGGGTCTGAGCCCACCGCACCACAGGGGAAGGGAGGGAGAAAAGGCAGCGCTGCTCAGTGCAGGAAGACGGGGAGGCCATGAGTGTTTCCTGTTGTGCAGCTGAAACAAGCAAAGACGTCATTACACTCACACTCCCTCAGGGTGTCAGCAGATTGAGGGCCAAAGTTCAGACGTTTCCAACGTGCGGCGAGGAGGGAGATTTTGGAGAAACCAGCAGCGGCTTCTCTGCGCTTGCACAGCAAAACAGATGAGCAGCGTGTTACCAGGCTCAGCTGCAAAGCATCCTATGTGACTAGAAACAATATTTGCTCAGGAGCCATGCTGCTCTGGTTTTTCTTGTTCAGCTTGTGTAAGGAATATTACTGCAGTGTGGGGATGCACTCGGCTCTCGCTGCAGCCCATACCTCTGCTAGCATCAGGAAATGAAGCCTTACACATTTCTGGATCCCACTGAGTAAAGCATGTTTTCTGTATGCATTTAGGGAAAAACTGGAGTGCAAAACTACAGGATCCTCTTGTTGGAGATGGCTGACAACCCAGCAAAGTGAGTGCAGATGCTTCTATTTAATTTCCCTCCAGCCTTTCTGAAGCAAATAAGAGCACAATGTATGGAAGTCTGTGAAGGTGCAGGAACTGTGCCATAGCATTTGGTAACTCCTCCTGTGGCCCTAACTAAATCATTAGCACCCTTATCAGACAGGTAGAGGAAGAGGCCAGCTTTCAGCCCTGCCTACTGCTACCGCCCTCTTGAACAAAACACTGCAAAGCCTTTTTGATGGAAAGCATCATTAGGGATTCATATGAGAGCACTGGGAGGTCTCCATGTCCACTGTTGGACAGCCACTCAGAGCAGCCATAGGAAGCGGTGTGGGTGCAGCTGGTCCTCATTTCAGGCAGGGCGATGGATGCACCCACAGCACACTCTTACCAGTGGCACAGGCTCTAGAACCATTTTCCTTAGTGTCTCAACAACACATCAAATTATAGTGATAAAACCATTCACTCACAGTGAAAATGTCCCAACAGCATCTGCTGGGCACTGGGACATCAGACCTTCCCTCTGCATGCTGAGACAGACTGGGCAGCAGTGCTCCAGTTGACACAAGATGATTTTCAAATAGCAGTACATAATTCAACGTACCTCAACGAAAAACATCATAAGAAGTTTGGAAAACACCCATCCCGATCCTCATCTCATGCTACCACCCCTAGCTGAAGAGGTTTTTTGCTGTTTGTGCAGTAAGCACCCTGGGGCCATACCACCAACTGAAGCCAGCCTATCAGCCTCAGTAAAACTCAGTTGAAACCAGGGAACCACCAGCCTGTATCTCAAAGTTATATTAAATCACATATGTTGCTGGACGCATACAACACCACTGGATTAGTAGCTGCTCATTTTACTAAAATAAGGTCCAAGATAACATTTTTACAATCAAACTTTTCAACTAAACATTTTGGAAATGCTTTTAAAAATATGTCCTTCTATGAGGATATGAGCTGGTTTATTTTCTATCCTCTGCTTCAGAGTCAAGTTGTTCAGAGACCGCTTATCTTGAAGATTCACTGCCCAGATAGCATGAAGAAACTTGTACTGCTGCTTGTTCTGACGTTAACTAGAGTCTTAAACTTGAAGTTCGTCAATGTGACGTTATTATACATATGTGAACATGTATATGTGCCATATACTGTCTGTTAAACAACAGAATACAGAAAGCAACAGCAGCGTTTTTATACACTAATCCACATGCCAAAAGCTAGTCTTCAGGTAATCACATCTTCCTGCTCCATTAGTTGAGGTAAGATATATGCCATCTTTACCATGGTTTGACATGAAAAAGTTCCATCTCAAGTGCACAATACACTTTGTACTAAATTATGACCAAAATATTTTTAGAAGAGCTGTATCTATTGTGGTTTTTTATTTAAACTTCAAAATTTAAAGCAAATGGACACATGCAAACTGAATTGGTGTCACTGTTGGTGCTCTTTTACAGTGATAAAAATGTGAGCTTTTTCACTCCACAACAGAAATCAGTTGTGGTAAACACAAATATATATGGAAAACAACTATTAAAGTTGGCTACCTACAAAATATTTAACATCTTTACAGATCCACACAAATTCAATTATACTCTTACCCTTTATAACCCATCTATGTAATACTTAGAACAAAACCACTATAGTGTATCACTAGGGAATTTAAACTACTTACAAGGGTTTTAATAATTCTTTTGCTTCCACTTGAAGCAATGTCTGAGAGGTGCAAATGGAAAAGCCATTATCTTGAAATTTTTTTGTTGAACTGTCTCATTATTAAGGGAATTCCCTCAAGCAGTCCTATAAACAGATCATTCAAATAACTTGTGCTGCCTTTATGAGGAAAACAAGGCAAATGAAGACGACAAGATCCAAACTGCCCAACGTCAGCAGGGAATCATTTACCTTAAAACACATGTGATAGAGAACACAGAAATGCGGGGCTTTTTATCACCATGTTTGGAAACCAGTCTAGATGCAGCTAGTGACTGCCCCTGTGAAAGGATACAATCCAACCATGAGTAAAGCCAGGACCATCAGAAAGTACTCAAATGTCCCCTGGTCTCTCTTCCCATGTACCTCAGAACATTTTCACATAGAAGGCCACATGTTCACAAGCTATGGGAAAAAAACGATGCAACGCAAAGAAAAAAATACCACTGTGAAATAAGGCTTGGGTTTAGGATGAAAACAGAAACCTTGTCTTTCAAATGGGATGATCCCGTTCACTTAAGGTATGCATTACTGTTCACAGGCAGATGGTGTGTATGTGTGTTTTGAGTGTATACACACACACGCTCATGTATATATACACACGTACACACAAATGGATAAATGAAAGTGATTTGGCTGAATGGAACCAAACCCCTGTGAGTGTAGCCATCTCTACATATAAGGATCAAATTAAGGAGACTCACTAGACAGAACAAAGTACATTTTGGAAGCTAAGCAGGGAAAAGACAAGTGATCATTTTGAGGCTTCCTCGAGTATTTATATCTTATTTCAAATGTCTAATCATGACAAAACAGATCTGAAACCCATGCTTGAGAACCTGCAGTTTTCAACAATAGGTAGCCTAATTTCAAGAAACCAAAAGCTATTGCAAAAATATTTATTGAAATTGCTTTCATGGAAACAATGAGAAAACACTATAAAAATGTTAAAAATATTAAATCAACTTGACTGCTGCTGTATCTCATGAATTCAACAAGATCCTAGGCAACAATAATATTTAGAATAAATATTTTCCTTATGGGAATAGCATTTTCGCTCAAATTGACCAGATGATATCAATTAAAAAACACAACACAAAGAATTAGATACAGAAAACCCATCTACTGACTTAAAAACAAAACCGAACTCCAGTGAGTACAATGCTTGTTTAAGATGACATTTACTTTTCTTTTCAAAGATCTTCTTTCACAGGTTATTTTCCCTTAAAATTTTTGAATTAATTTCACTTTTGACAAAAATGTGTCCATCAACACAACCACTGCGCTGCACAAACACAACATCAATATATCAAAGATAAATCCAACACTGTTTTAAAAATAAAGCCTACTTAAAAAAAAACAAAAAAAAAAAAAAAAAAGGAGAATATTTAGGTTGAGATAATAATTGCCGGACAATATGAAAAACTGAGGAGCTGAAATGTCCTTGGCTTTGTACAACACTGCTCAGCAACAACTAAAATATCAATGTGTTATCAACATTGTTTTATCTCATAAAGCCAAAACATAGCATTATACTGGACACTGTGAAGAAAATAGTTACATTCCAGCTGAAACAATGACAGT
>JAOWBP010001760.1:44743832-44784124 GCA_028571105.1 Tragopan temminckii | reverse complement strand
AAAGAAAGAAAGAAAGAAAGAAAGAAAGAAAGAAAGAAAGAAAGAAAGAAAGAAAGAAAGAAAGAGAAAAAAAAAAAGAAAAAAAGAGAAAAAGTTAGATTTAGATTAGATATCAAGAAATTCATCGTTATAGTGGTGAGGCACAGGAACAGGCTGCCCAGAGAAGCTATGGATGAACTGGAAGTGTTCAAGGCCAAGTTGCATGGGGCTTTGAGCAACCTCATTTAGTGGAATGTGTCCCTGACCATGGGGGAGGGGGAACTACAACTAGATGGTCTTAAAGGTCCCTTCCAACTTACGCCATTTTATGAATGAGCTAGCAGACTGTTGGATAAACACTCAGAGATGTGCTATAGAGAGCTGAATAGCAGGAGAGATATATTATTACTAGGTTGTGAAACAAAACATTGTAGCTGTAGAATTAGCTGATACATTTTCCTTCCAAGAGGAACAACTGTGGAAGTATAGGTATAAAGAATTCACAAGGTAGAAGCAACACAAGTTTCTGGAGAATGGGCAGATCAGAGCCAACATTGTTATAGAGATTCATAACCAGGTGAGTCACAGAGAATCTTAGGCCTTCCAAGAATAAGATATATTTTAGCAAGGCAGATCTACTCACTGAATGCACATCTCATCTGACTCTGAGGTATGTCCTTTGTTACTTTGACTTTTCTCCTTTACCATTTGGTTCTCCGGTATAAGCAAGTGTCTAAGACACTTACTGCTTCAGTGCCAATTCCTTTTAAAGTACAAAATCCCACATCTGCTGTTCTAAGTTTCCACATCTGCTCCAGGCTGGAAGAGTGTTTGCAGATCATGAAGGAGATTGAATCAGAGAGAACAACTTACATCTGTCGGCAAAAGCTACAGGTACAGTGTGGGTGGAAGGCGGTGGAAGGGGCAGAAGGCTTCATATAAATTTTCCATTAAGATGGGGAGAAGCCCATTCTTATGCCTACTCCAGTCCCTGGAACACTTCCCCATGAAATACAGTACAACATGACCATTAAAACTTGGAAAAAATTACCTCTCCATGCATTCAGCTCTACTGTGGAGTGAGGTTCTTGGCTGCTCTGCTGTCCATGTTTAAATTCTGAAGGATGATTACTTATGAACAATCTGTGTTGCATCCATTTAATGACATGTTGGGGCACTTACTGGCTTAAAGGCTTTGTTTCTAGTTTTACCCCTACGTCAGCAGACACAGCTGTCATTGAACTGCAGGAACATGGGGAAATCACATGGTCTTGAAACCCACTTCCCTATAATTCATCCTCTGTCAAACCATACAGAACAGACAAACAATTGTTAAAACCACTCTGAGACTAATCTGCTCTTGTTTTAACAGGCAGAACAGTTTGAGTAGATCTTTGAGGTTGAATTTTGTATTTTACAAAACAGGAAAAAAAAATTGTTCTTTTCAAAGAAAACTGATCAAAAAAAGGATCCCCTGGGACATCTTCCTTCCCTTGATTAAAACTTTTGATTTGCTGAAAGTTTCACACACACACTTGATAACACCCAAGGTCACAGTAACAGTCTGCAGAGGCCTCTCTGAAAAGATGTGTTAAATCAAGCAGATGAGGTGCCTTTAGTGCTGGTGAAGGAGAACATTTTGTGCTTCTGCAAGCAAGAATAGCTTACAGAGTGAATGAGAACTCCAAAGAGGGGAAGGAAAGAGTAAATCAAGCAAATGTCAGTTACAGTGAATCCACAAAAGCTGTGAATTTTATGAACACATGATGATCGCTGCAGAACTGACAACTATATTCATGTTACCAATGATGCTTCCAACTATCAAGCCTTCACCTCAGTGTCAACAGTCTTGATGTTAGTGAACTAACTACAATAGAAAGTAATCAGTTAACATGTATAAGTTGTCACACTGTCCTTCTCCACCAGTATTTCAAAGAAAAAAAAAAATTATAGCAATAGCAAACCACTAAAAGCTCAACAACAATCTGCATACCAGCTTTACTCTCCTCTGTCACTAAGAGTGAGAAGGAAGATATGACAAGTTTGTAGGAAATCTTGATAATGAACAACATTTTGCAGTTTTTTTTTATTCTACATCTTAATTAAACTAGATAAAGAGGAAGAATAGATGAAAAGAGTTTTGTTGAAGGCAAAGAAAGGAAGAATCCTCGCTCAAAATTAATTATAGTTTGTAGGTCTGAAGTTATCTTCATTTTGATGTTTTTGACCTGAATTTTCACATCTCAACTCTTGATCTGAAACCAATGCTACCTCCAGCAGAGTTAAATCTATTATTCTAATTGTTAATTAATTACTGTTGGTTTAAAATGCACTGAGAGCATTTTTATTGCTTTACAATCAGAGTATTCAGAAGGATTTCACATTTCCATCAGAGATTTAATTTTCTTCAAATGCTTTTAATGTCTTAAAAAGTATTGCAGGAACTTAAATAGTGGCCAGTAGATGAGTCTAGGTGTCAGAGCTCTTATCTGTGAGCATGACCTAAAGCCACACATATCAGCAGTTTTTTTCCATCTGGCTTTCTAAAAGGACAGATTAGAATTAATGCTAACCTAGTCCTGAAGTTTATTACAATGCATACAACCAGCTCTGCACAGCCTTATGTACACACTCATCACAGTAAAAATAGCATGCTAGCAATAAATGTGCTAGAATTCAAAGTCTCATTATTCTTTAGCACCCCAATATGTAGTAGAAACTTTGGTCCTTGATGCCAAGTGTTTTCAGTCTCAACGGTTAGAAATGGCATGCCTATATTATTAGTGTGCTTTTCCCTTAAATACTTTTGAAAATTGCCAAAAAACTGCCCAAAGGTGACAAATATGTAAATGAGTTTATTTTGATTCTAATCATAGAGAGTCTCTGTGAAGATGATGCAAAGTGGTGTTTTCCTTCACAGGGATGTTTTGCACAATTAAGTGGCCCAAATTATAAATACTTTAGGAATGGCACAACATATGTTACCAAAAAAAAAGCTACCTGTTATCTTTTTCTGTTTGTTAGCAGGTATGATCAGGATGGTGAGGATAAGATTTCTTGTACCTGTGTTAGGAGTAACCAGACCTAAAAGACAAGCTGGTGTGTCTGTGCTATGAAAAGCTATTTCTTTCATTAAAGAAAGATAAGGATAATAAAAATAACAATAATGTTTAAAAAAAAAAAAGCAACACCTTTGACAACAGGATAAAAAACAACCGATTCAGTTGAGGACTTTTGGGTAGCAAGGGTCCAGGTGCTGAGAAGACTTCAATTAAAAGTATCAGACTGGCCTGGAGCCACCAAGATGCAAGATGTTTTTTTCCCCTCTCTTATGCTGGCACAGTCAAAGGGGAATGTTCTGTTCTGTGTAACGCTGCTCTAAGCAAGTGACTCCAGAAAGGGCAAGTGAGCTCCCCTTGAGGATTTGCTGGTTATTGCATAGTGGGATTGGGCTAGGGAGGGGTTAACCACTCATATTCCATAGAGCCACTTGATTGTTCCTGGGCCTGAAAGAACTAAATCATAAACCTAATTAAAAGAGAGCAAGAATGTACAGGCAGCTTAGAAGCAGAACATGGTAATAGGGTTGTTTCTTCCCAAGCAGCCCTGGATGCTCAAATAGTTTTAGGTGTGTGGATCTTAAATTTATATTTGATGAATTTTAATCTAATTTCTGCAGTGTTCAGTGAAGAATTGCAGACCAGCCTTTCACGTCATTTGCACATTTGACCAAGGCATGGAGATGAAGACCATACTAGCATAGAATGATCAGACAAAATTTTAGTCATACTGTCCCAGGAACACCTACACCAAGGGAGTAAATGATGAGACCTTCAGTGAGCATCTTGGCCAAGAGATCAGGAACAGAATTCAGGACACCTCTCCTTCAGCTCACATCAGCCCTTTCTACAGCATGAATCAAAACCAGGAGAGGCCCTCAGAGTTAGCTTCTGCAAGCAGAAGATCCAGCAGCTGAAGGATGAGTTCTATACCTTTGCCAAGTCTTCAGAAGTGGCTAAGCAACTGCAGGTGCCTGAGGAGCTGGGGCGATTCCTTTACCAGTACTAGAAGATGAAAAGAAAAGCCAACTTCAATAAGCCTTTGATAACTCCAAAGAAGAATGAGAAGGACAATCTGGCCATATGAGAGCAGGATGTTCTGATCAGAAGACTGCAGTTCTTCATGCAACTCTTGCAGGATCTGGAGTGGGTAAGTCACTGCACTGCTTGTTCAAGGTGTTCTGCGCTTCCTTAGCTGAGTTTCCTACATGCTCAGTTATTGCCATTGCATGCAGGCACTCTGTGCTGCATACTAACTTCAAGTTGTACTGATAAAAGACAGTTAACACTAAATTTCTGTTTAAATTCAGAGCAAATTGGGTTATACCATGTACTGACTTTTTACATGATCTTATCTGAATGATAAGACAAGGGGAAATGGTTTTAAACTAAAACAGAGGAGATTTAGGTTGGATACAGGGAGGAAATTTTTTACTCAGAGGGTGGTGAGAAATTGACACAGGCTTCCCAGAGAAGCTATGGATAACCCATCAAGGTCAGGTTGTGTAGGGCAGCCTGATCTAGTGGGTGGCAGCCCTGTCTATGACAGGAGGATGGAATTGGATGGGCTTTAAGGTACACTCAAATCCAAGCCATTCTATGATTCTATGGAGGAAAAAAAAAAAAAAATCATTTCAACGTCACTCCCATTCAAGTTTGGCAAGTAGTGATAGATGAAGAAGCAAATTCTTGGTGGATTTTGAGAGAGTTTTAAAAGCAGGACAATTAATTATCATGAACGCAGCCTATGCAATTGTAGCAAGAGCGGCACTCTCAGCTAAAAAGCCAATTTAGTGGTCCAGAGAAGACACTGTTGAAGAGGCAAGTGGCTAGATGGAGGGGAATGGGGAATGGAATTAGTGAAATCTGCTGTTTCTCGTTTATTTCTGTACCTGTTTTGTGGATCAATGGGAAATCTGTTTCCAGTGTTGCCAGCTTGCCATTTGTCAACCTAAGCAAACAGGCCATTTAAAGAAACGTCATTGCGTTGCAGGAAGCCAGTGCTCATTCTGTTCCGCTAGCTGTCTCACATGCCAAGATTAACACCTGTGGTAGGAAAAGTAACATAACCACTAACACTGTGCCTTGGCACTCTCACCAGCCCAGAACAGGCTCTCGCTTGGTATAGCCAAGTACTTTCTCTTCCCCCCGCCCCTCACCACCAACTCCTTCTCCCCAGGAAGGAGAGATTTTGAAACATTCAGAGGTAGATGAAGACCACCAGGTTAATGCAAATTGTCATGGCTTCTCTGACTTCTTACACAAGCTAAGAAACTGGTGCCAAAAGAGTTATTTTCTTTAGGGAAAGAGGAGAGTATAAATTTAATCCTCACACTCCGTTCCATTGAAGCTGGCACGAGCTGCCACTGCTGAGTGACTGCTGTTTACGTGTCCCACTTCCAGCAGGTTTTATGAGCATATGTTATATCTACAGGAGATCTGTGTAGGGAGCGGAAACAGACACTATGGAGCGATCTGTCTTCACCAAATGGGGAAATGCTTAAAAAAGCACTTTTTACACATGAAATCAGAACTGCCCCAGTGCTGAGGAATGAGATATACAAGCAAATTTGAGGACTATGGGGGCATCACTAGCAGTGAAACTGAAGCAGTTCTGCTGGGGTGGTAGAGGAGAGAATGGGGATGATCTAACCATGTGCCCTGTCAGGAGCCCAAGTCCTGCATGGAAATCTCTTCTCCATCAGTTCACTAAGGACAAAAAGGTCCAGAAGGTGTAGAGGAGATCTTGAAACTGCAGGATCTGCTAGCATGGAGACCTGCTACAGGCTTGCTGTGGAAGCGTTCTGTCCACAAAGCCCACACAAGCATCACAGCTTGGACAATGGCTTTAAGTGACCTCCCTGCAGAGCTGCAGATGGGCCTGAGAGAAAGGTACTTTAACAGTCTCTGCAGTAGAGAACAGCCTGCAAAGGGAAGGTATCTTGTCAAAGACACCAAGGTCAAAGCTTGAGAGCAGAAAAACCTCAGTCAGACCCTTGAAAGTCACAGCTGTTTGGTTTGTTTTGTACACATTTTATTTACAGTGTAGCAGCTCTATGGAAAAATGGGTAACTCAGGATTGTTCATTTTAAGATGCAAAAGATCCTACATGCCTTGGTAATCCCAGTTCATCAGTTCTCATATTTCTTTGTTGTTTTTTTTGGTTTTTTTTCTTTTTTCTTTTTCCTTTAATTCAGCTTAACACAGAGATAAATCTTAAAGTAGAACATGGTATTCATGTTGAGTTCGAACAGTTGAAGACCAACCCTGCTAAACTTTACTAGCAGAAAGACTAAGTCCTGCTATCTAATATCCAGCTCATTTTAGGAAAGAGCTTAGCTGCACTTATTACCACAATGGCTGGCTTACACATATTATGAGCAAGCCCATAAAGCACATTTTCAGCCCTTTTTCTTCCCTTGCCCCCATCAGTGCAAATATTTTCAAGCCTTTCTCACACAAAGCTAGTGCAGGATTTTGAGGAGAGTTAGTGAAATGATTCCTTGGGCAAAAACTCAAATGTGAATGCTCTACTTCAGAATGGATTTAAAATGCAGCCAGGGAACAGTGCTCAAACTCCGAAACCAGCACAGAAAAAAGAGAGCAAGGCAAGGAGAAGAAGCAGTTTCTGTTTTCTTGCTTTCCACTTGGGGGGAAAAAACACCAAAACAATTCTTCATCAAGACACAGAACTCCCACTCTCTACTCAGATAATTAATACAATAACATTTCTGATACATGTAGAGAAAGCTAGACAGAATTATTTTCTGTATCCCTCTAGCAATTGCTTTCAGTTATTTAGTATGGCTGCAGTATCTGAAAAACAAAGTCAAAAAGCAGCAATCACTTAAAGAAAATCTCTTGTTAAAATGGTTTGTCACAGAGTTGTCTTGCATGAAGATTCACATATCCTTTAGAATAAACACAGAGAAATTAAAATCTTGATCCAGGACTAGCTCCAAAGTCTTTTGAAATGCTATAGTCAGGGCCTTACAGTCTGGAATACTTTTCCATACTCAGCGTCTTTTCTTTCATCTTCGGAATAACTCCAACATTTCTGTCTACACCTCCAATTATCTGAAATAAAGTTCAACATGGAAAACTCATCTAGAGGGGAAGCATGTGTTTAAAATACCTAACTCGGGTCACTCAAACATCAAATTCACATTCTCTAACACAATCATGTAGTTCACAGGGGATCAGATTTTTAAGCTACATTTAGGCATTTGCAGATCAAACGATCTTTAAGAAAACCTCTTTTGGCTTCTAAAAATAGATTCTCGTATCTAATTTTCAGCATGGAGATGATACTTTTGTCTAGTAGATGAAGCCAGTGACCAATGGCTTGATTTTCTGAATGACTCTTCCCAACGAAAAACGTTTGAGCCAAAAGACTACAGTGACAGAAAGCAGCCACCAACCTCTGATACATCAACATTAGTCTGCAGCTCAGAAGAGCTTAACACTGAAAGATGATACATCTGTTAAACATCTTTCCATTTGTGAAATGTCCTCTGAGATTTTATTCCACAAATCAGCTTCTAGGTACTCATCTTTAGGCTCTTTTAAACCCCTCTGAATGCAGTACGTCTTCAGTGATATGCTCAGTTACTCTGCGAGTTGTAAGATGTCAATCAAAGAAAAACAACACATCCTGCATTTCTCATTACATAATTACTAATACAAAAGATAAAATACTTTGGAACTAAAAAATGTTTATGTGCATCTTCCCTTTTCACCTAAGCCTAGCATGTAAAAATATGAGCTGACATTCTCTCATGTTTCAGGATATGAATCACCTGTTGACAGATTTAGAAAGAGAAGTTCCACTGGAAACAGTTATATGCAGATACCCTCTGTCAGGTTTCTTGTACTAGGATCCTAGAGTATTATTGAAATTGAAGGAGGTGGACACACTACTCATCTTTTGCTGCCACCAGCTGATGGCCCTCTGATCCTGTAATGTTCTTCTCTACATTGCCTTGCATATTTTGTAAAAAAGTCACTTATAGTTACTCTTTGCATATCTACCTATATTGAAATCATATCCCATTCCAAGTATTTTTATGGTGCTTAGTTAAAGCATGCAACTGGAAAAAACTTTCTTGATGAAAAATGTGGGGAACTCATTAGGTTATAACCATTCAAGCTATTTGATTTTCCACACATAAACCACTATATTGCTCATTTCCGCAGAACAGAACTTCAGTTGGAACCATTACATTTACCACAAACAGCTTGCAGAGGACAGGTGAAATTCTGGTCCTGCAACCTAAGCAAAAACTTACTGTGTCAGGGGGGCCAGGATGTCACTTAGTATTACAGCATCCACAGAGCCACCAGCCAGCTAGTCTTTCTCCTCTCTAGTGGGGATTTTTATCCCAGTTTTCACAACTGTACTTTTAAAGTTCATGGCAGAAAATGATACCTAAAAGCAAGAGAGTGAACTAAGGGAAATTTATACTACAGTAAAGACTCTGTACTCCTTCCCAACGTGACCATTCTCAAATTCATTTTAGAATAACTTAAATACCACCTAATTACACATCTGCAGGCTGTGGAATAGGCCAAGAACCACATAGGTACAGTCAGACTACACAAAAACCATAAAGGGAGCTGCCTACTATCAGTCAACAGGAATAATAGAATCATCAGGGTTGGCAAAGACCTCCAAGATCATCTAGTCCAGCTGTCTACCACCAATATTTCCCCACTAAATCATGTCTCTCTGTGCCACATCTAAACATTTATTGAACACCTCTAGGGACAGTGACTCAACCACCTCCCCGGGCAGTTCTTCCAGCACTTGACCGCTCTTTCAGAGGAGGTTTTCCCAAATATTCAACCTGAAACACCAGACAGGCCTGCTGGTGGACTTTAAGATATCTGAACGTGGCCCTCAGTAGCATTAAGCTAGAAGTTGCCTATTTTACTTTCACAGGGAATGAACAAGGAAGGCTCTAGCTAATACACGTCAGCTTGCTCATCTGAATTTTGTGACACAAGCAAGTTCTCAGTCTCTGAAAGCTGAAGCTAGTGAAACCTCTGTTACCCACAAAGTCATTCTCATCATCTAGCTGTGCTAGAGGACCCGAAAGCCGTAACACATCATGTTACTGCAAGAATTCTGTTTTGTTATCAAAATGTAATATATTTAGCTTGCTTTTGTTTCCCCTTCATTGCAGGGATTAGAGAAAAACCAAAATGAGCAAAATGTATGTCTACAGACAATATGTCTAAAAACTCAGCTTGGCAGTAACTCAGTTGCTTGCAGTTATTTGCCAGATCTTGAGTATGATGAGGACTTTTATTAAGCCAGGGAAACTCACCATATTATGCTGGCCTCCAAAACAGTTGTCCAGGATATACATTAATGCAACAAAAGACTTAATAACAGTTTCATTTACTTCGCTTAAAGAGTAATTGAAAGAAAGGAAACTCCACATCTGCTTTCTTCCTGTGCAGAAGAGCCATGAAGCAGGTAGGTCTGTCCCCAGTAGGGGCTTCTTTCCACCAGAATGGTCCCCACCTGAAAGCGAGGGCACGTGGCTGGCTCTGGCACTCCTCTGCTACACAAGATGCATATTCCTGCAGCCTGTGACTGATGGGTGGCCTTGGCAGGGCCCTGGGTGCTGCTGTTAGCTGGACAGGTTTTAAAACAGTCACACTAGAAGCAATCTCGCGTTCATTGGAACAGTTCAGTGTCATGGTCTGCTGAGATGCAGACTTGTCTAGTTACAAAGATATTGTCCATGCTGTAAATGTCATTCTTACTCTCAGTCTCCTAGGCTTCATGGCAGCAAATAATGCCAGCCACCTACCATAAATCTTGTTCACTGACATGCAAAATCAAAGCATTTTTAATAATATGCAAAATTATGGGCTGATGTGTGAGCCCAGACATTGTGCTAGCATGGGAAAAAATAAATTCATCTCTTGCTGCGGCAAGTCATGGGATTGTTGTGCAATTGCCCATGGCTTCTTTCTCACAGTGAAGGAATACTGACTAGTCTGAGGAATCTCAGAGGAAATAAACCAAAGTTATTTCTCATGTGTCTAATCAGGACCTTTTCTTCACGTAAAGATGACCTCTCTAGTGCACCTGCATTTTGAAGACCACAAAAGCACAGATAGGTTGGTAAAGGGATTTTTAAACACGATTGTACAAAAGTAGAAATTTCAGAAGTGAATCAAGCAAAGTATCTCATAACTATGGAGAAAGCCATTCCCTGAGTATTTTCTGTGTCTGAAAGGACAGTTTTCATTGTGGTGGTTTTTTTTGTTTGTTTGTTTTTCGTTTTTTTCTTTTTTTTCCTACAGAAGATAATGTCTTAAGTTTACCCAAAGCTGTTTCTGACTATCTATCATAAGTCATGTTGCCATGACCATACCTTCACTGTAGAGTTACACCATTTGCCTTGATGTTCATGACTTTTGGGCTAGTCTTGCTTGTGGGAGAGCACTCTGTGAAATAACACCTGTACTGTGTACTGTATCTGTACACAGAGATTGGCTTTCTGCACAGAGAGATCAGATTAGCAGCTGGGGAGTGGAGCTAATAAAGTGTAGCTAATTTTCCCTTATGAGCCCACTAAATTGAGCTAAAAACGTCACGCTGCTCAAACTAAGGGGCTTGCATGTAGAAAAGATTTGCAATGGTAGAAACACTCAAGTTTTAACAGCAAATAATCCTGTAGTGAAGACAACAAATTCTCTGAGAGTTATGATCTCTGAAGCTTTGAGAAAGAAATACAATTAATAAACAATCCAAGCTTATTAAATGATCTAATCTAGAGATGATACATTACACTTCTGTTGCTCAGAACCTGGAAGAAGGAAATATTTTTGCACTGCTGTTAGACGTCTCTAGATGAGCACGCACCTCAAAAAAGGAAGGGCTCAGCTGCTGCTGTCAGCAAGGCAGAGCCCCCTCTGACACAGCCTCCCCATCCTGAGCACCGCAGAGCTATGGTGACAGCCACCACCTCTTTACATGCCTCAGACACAAGAAGCCTGTAGATGAGAGTGACAGGATTATTCTTCTGGCCCTTTCCTGCCCTAGAAACCCTACACTTATACACGAGCACAATAGAGGCTTTTCCAAAAGCCCGTTTCAACATCTAAGTCTCCTCATAGGGAGCAAAGCCAATTTTTTAAATACTATTCTCTGCAAGTGAAGCCAGAAATATCTCTGTCTTATAAGACCAGAAGTGAAATGCCAGAAGACAGTAAGCGTTGCACCTCTGAGATCTACTGACAATCAAAATTCCCCTTTACATTAAAACAGTAGACAAAAGTCCCATGAGATTACTCATGTCTACAGAGCAATACACTATATACAGAGCCCTGAAGTAATGACAACTGAGTCCACAGCTGACGTGGAAGAGGGTTCTGATGCCAGCCAGCCCCAATTCCTACTGACAGCACAGTGTTGCTCTTGCACAGCAGCTGCCAGACCCATGCCAGTACCACACCCACTACTTTTGGATCAGGAGCAGGATGCATAGGGTGCAAAGGACGTAGGATCAAGCCCCCTGTTTGGGCCACTTTTTGGTCAGTACACTTGGAATGCTTCTTTTGAATTCCAGAATATATTTATCTCCTCTAGATGCGGTACCTTGCTCATCTGGTATTGATACTGCATCTGCTTGCAATTAAAGGATATGGTGCAAAACCACAGGTTTTATAGAAATAAGTCACATAGGGAATGCATTTATGTCCATAGGTGAGGCCTAAGTTGATTTTTGCACAGAACAATTAAAGCATAAAATAGGAATAAGGCCAATTATCTTGTTATGCCTACCTTTCTTTCACGTATATTTCTATTATACTTTTTGCTTTATCTCTCACCTTATTGCTTTTCCAGAAATAAACCTAGGTGACTCTTAAGCTGGTTTGTGCTTCTTGCTGCAATTTCCTTTCCTGGTAACTGTTATTCCAAACATCAACTGGAATTTTTGAATTATAATATTCTCAACTTTTTGGAGCAATTTACAAATTTTAGGTGTGGTCACAGTACTGGAATTCTCACCTGAAAAGAGAAAGCTGGAACTGAAACCAAACTATCTATCTTTAAAGTATGTTCTTCAATTTGATCTGCTCCCCTTTTATTCTCCTATCTCAGAAATCTTCGCAATCACAAATTAGCTATAATGAGCCCATAGATTTTTTTGGTTTTGGGAACACATAATTTTTCAGGTCAAAATATACCAATTCAGCAGTGAGAGAAGATACGTAGACACCACTCTCATATTTGTCACTGCAGACATTATTCTTGGGATGCTCTTCATATTTCTGAGAGTAAAAATGTATGTGCCACTAACACTTTCTCATGAAACTGTGCATTTTCAAATCAGTGTAATATAGAGGCAGCTTCCTCTAAGGGGAATAAACATTAGGATTTGCAGATGTCTTCATTTTCCATGCTTCCAGGTTTAATCTCCTAAGGTGAATTTGGCTCTTGGGTTCTCAGTAAAACTAATGAAAATAGTTTCAGTGATATTTTTTATTTCCAGAATTGCCATTCTGCCAGACATAGAATGTTTTGTTAATCAGAAAGGTTTCCTATAGCCTGTCATGGAAGAATGCAGAATAACCAAAGGTGTTATTTATAAGGTCTTCAGCTCACCAGAAGCAGATGGCTTTTTCTCATAGGCCTGGTTAATGCCAAGTTTGTCTTTTAATTACGTTATTGTTGACTGTTTTCTCTCTCTTGTTTCTTCTCTCTTTTTCTTTTTGCTAAAAGACATAGAAATTCCCATTTTCATTCCAGCACATGTGAAAACTGAAAACAAATTTTGAAACCTCAGAAATACTCATCAAAAGAAACTGCTGTTTTCTGGCCAGTGCTAATCAACAATCCTAAATACGCATAAGCTTAGAACAATAATCCAATACAAAGAAGGAAAAAATCTTAAAGCAAGTGTAAACATTCTGCTGCTTGCAAACCAGCCCCAAATGTATTTTCAAATACATTCCTCTGTCATCACTCAGGATGCTTCCTAATGAGTTGACAATAAGCCAGTGACAGTCTAGCACAACAAAAGTTGAGTGCTTCCTTTTTTGGACATTCAAATATTCTCTATTGTTTCATAACTGTTAGCAACATTGCCTCTGTGCCTTTGCCGTCCAGCAAGTCCGTCTCTCTCAGTGACTCATTTCAGGTTCTGGCACTGCGTGGGATCATGGAGAAGCAGTAACAGCAAACATTTAGTGACATAGGAAGAGAAGAGGAAGAAAGACGCACAGATCAGTTGTATTTTCTCAAATTTGGTGAGTTTTCCACTCATATGGGAAACCTAAGATACGTGGGGTGACCACACTGTATTCCCTGGATACATAAAATGCTGAGATTCCAAATAGTATAAGTTAGTGAACTCTATGTCATTTCATGTTGTTCCTATTAAAAGGATCATTTATTTCAATGGTATACACTATTTTTCTTTTCCATGCTATGTCTTGGTTTTCTTTGCTGTTTTCCATAGAGTGAAACTTCATGGTTATGGAATATTGCAGCTGCTGAATAACATGGCTCTTCCAGGGATCCATCAGCTAGCTACTGATTTGTAATGACTTCACCTGTCTAGGATGTGCAAGATCATTCATTTTGAGATGGTTATGATCAATGCAGGCCATAACACATATATCATGTGTAAAATCCTCTCGCTTAAAAGGCAAAAAGGAAATTTATAGAATGGCTTAGAATCATAGAATGGCTTGAATTGGAAGATCATCTAATTCTGAACCCCAAGTCATCTTTGTCTCTGTTATTTTGTTCTGCTGATTTCATTTTTCAGATCTCCATGAGATAATTATCTTCTTTATCCTCCTCCATTTCAGAGCCTTGGCAAGGGAAGTAGGCCTGAATAACATACAGTGCCTTCATGAGTTTGGCCTGAAAGTTAGCCCATCATCTTCTATTCCCACACTAGTTTCACACAGGTCCAACATTTCTGTATTAAAGAGACATCTCTTCTCTACAACTTGAAAGAAGCCCCAAAATACTAGAGAGAGAATTTTTCAGATAGCATAGACCTGGTTCTCCCTCTTGATAGAGTGCCAACATTTTAATGAAGTCTTATGGCGAATGGAGTAACACAACCCTGACACTAACAATCTAAAATTGACACAAGAGTTCTGTATGTTTTATTAGCTCTTAAAACTAAAACAGTAGAAGTAGTTTTGAAAAGAGACAGAGAGGTGAAGAGGTCCGAATAAAACTGAGAGGAGACTGAGTTTGGTTTATACAAAACAATAATTTCATCACGCATTTCTTGACTATATGTCACCCTGAACTCCTGTAAAAAGCATTCTCTCATTTCTGCTCTTGAGAATCCACTGAAAGTATGCCAACAGGGACGGAAGGGTGGGGGTTTAAATACTTTAAATCTATTAAATAAAATAACACTTTTGAAATACTAAAAAACATATGGAAATGTGTTTCCCCCCATATGGGAATTCAGCTGTTCCCAGGAACAGCCTGGGTGTCAGGAGACCAGAACAACATATGAAGAATGTATTAAACAAATGATGGAAGGAGGATTGAATAGCTTGGGGAGTTGGAGAAATATTACATAACTTTTCATCTTAAGTCCACCCCAGACTGACAGTGCAAATGAAAATCATTAGACTCCAAAGACAGTTTGGTGGTCCATGTGGAATCACTTGGTGGTTTCTCTGGAGTTACTAATAGACAGCTTTCTACATCACAGAAACTTCCATACATTTATCACTCTTTTCAGCAATCTTAGTGGAAGCCAAGAATAAGGGTTTAAGAGAGAAAAACATTTAAGCATATGCTTAAGATTAAGCACCTGCTCAAATACTTTGCTGGATGAGAGCCTTAAAAACTGCACTGCTAATACATGTGGTAAAGACATGAAGAGTAGAAAGGAAAGCCGGTGTGTACATGTGGTACCTGTTCTGGAAAAGGCTTTATTTTCATTAAATACCTTGTGGCAACATCACATTGTATTTTAAAAAAGAAAAATCAAAGCTATATATACATACATGTATATATGTATACACACACACAGCTGATATATAGCCAGTAATGGACTACCAGGAAAGAGCAAGCATATCAGTATCTTGTGCCCTCTCTCCTGATGGATGCTCTTTCACCAGGTGCTGATCATGCCGAGTCCCCTCACATGCATGTATTTTCATGTAGTTTCAATTAGCAGATCCCATCATACTTTCCAGTGTTAAAAACACTGAAGCAACTTTCAAGTGTGTCAGTAGATGTATACAGCAAAGTACAGCACCAAAGATATCGCTTGTGTTCTACCAGTAGATACAGTTGTATTACTACAGTGCAGATACATCTACATTGCTTCCAGTTTTGGAGCCAGTTGAAGAGTTTCTCTGCTAAATGCTGCATTGCATGGAACAGATATATGTCCTTCTTCCTCCAGAAGAAGGGAATGGAGCTGCTCGGGGTGTGACCATGCAAGGCATTACCTTAAGTGACAGAAGCAGAGTTTTCATCTGACCAGTTTTAAGATACATCCCTTTTTTCATTTATTTGCCTTGTAACTGTGACAAAGGCTGAATGCATCAGTCCAAACTCAGAAATTGAGCTTGGGACAAACTTGATTACAGTACAGAATTTACATTAATACCAAAATGGAAAAAAAAGAAAAAAAAAGATTAACCTTTCTAACTCACCCAAAGACTACATTTAATCACACCCCTGAAATACAGGAAATATTTGGGCCATAATTATTCTTCAATTGCACTGAAACAGCATTTGAGTATTTGAAAAAGAAATACATTTTCTTCCACCTGACTACTGAGTTCATATATTACATTATGCAGCTAAATACATTAACAATAAGAGCCTTTGATCATCTTTCCTCACCTTGTATGCCAAAGCAATCTAAGAATCACAGGAGCTACTACATTTTGTCAGTCTGAAATGCATGGAAATATTAAAGCATTTATTGATTGGCTCTTTTAATATGTACCAGATGTTATAAATTACATTAATGGAAAAATCTTATACAATTTTTAGGTTTAAGTATGGTAAAAATTAAGAAGATAAAGAAAGTATGTTTATATTTCTTCTATGACTTTTTTTTTTTTTAAATGCCAGTGCTGTACAATTAGCCTGAACCACTACTGTTTTTGCTGAAATTTATGACCAAAAGTGTTAAATACATGGGAAGGAACTGATGACAAATCCTCAGTTCATAAAATGTTACTCCTACTTTAAAATACAACATGACAGAGCAGGAAAAAAAACACCAAAACCAACAACACAACCAAAAATAAACAAACAAATGAACAAGGAGTTGGTTCTAGTATTTATGTATCACAGCTCACCTTCCTGCCTTCACTTCTCACTTTAGCTAACAAAATCACATGATTCCAGTTCTGCCAAATTCTTAAGCATGAAGGAAGCTGAAAGCATGGTGCCACAGGTTGTCCTGAAGAACAGATCTCAAGGGTTCTTGCAGACATGTCCCAGTCTAGCACAGGAGGCTAGAGTGCATCTGGGTGTAAATAAGCTTTTTCATTGCTTTCCCTTGTCAGCACAACCCTTCAGCCCAGCGCCCTTCAACTTTCCCTCCTGCATTCTGTCTCCTGATTCACCTCTGCCTGGCCCAGCCTACTTGCCAAGCTTCTAGTCTTGGTCCTCTTCCCAAACCAAGGATGAAGTCAGCCCCAGAACTGGACTTTCTCTCTAGTCCCTGCCTAATCTCAGCCTCTCTACACTCTCCTTTTCTGCCTTTCCCTCCAGTTTTTTTTGCCAAGCTTCTGTGTCCCCACCCCAATGTCATTCCTCTCTTCTCTAGTCAGCTTCCACTTTCCCTGACTCCAGCTATGCATTTCATTACTCTCCCATTACTCTCCTTATCGGTTCCTTTCCTCTCCCCATGGTTGGCACAGCTCCCTCTTCTTGTGTTGTGCAGGCTGACTGCAGTGGGGGAACATGGGGCAAAGGCCAAAGGCTTGGGCCTTCATGTCCCTCCCTCTTGGTACAGCACAGTGGGAAGCCACCTTCACTAGGAAGACCTGGCTCCTTGGCAGGATGGCAGCACAGGTCACTTTCAGCTGCTCTGCCCTGTCACAATAACACCAGCTGCAAGAGTTTGAAGCCCTTGCTGAAATTTTGGAAGTCTTTCATGAACAGGCACAGGAAAATTTTCTTTGTGTAGATCCTGCAACTTCACTGATTTTCATAGGGGTTTTACTTGTCAATGGGCACATTCCAAACCCTCTACCAAGTTTCAGCTGGCTGTTTCAAAAGCAAAGAAGTACCAAAGCTATCCAAAAAAGGCAATTTTTACAAAGACGACCTTTTAACATAGGCAAGAAAAGGTTTTATTTCTCATATTGAGGAATATCTCAATTGCTTTGAAAGAAATTTTCTTCCACATTCATAGGCCAACACTTGGCATTGAAAACTTCTCACCAGCCATTACTGTGAAAGGTTAAGAGCTTCTGACAAGAAAGTTCTGTAGGTGATGCTCTTGATAACCCACAGCCATTCAAATTTGGCTGGTTATACCCTGACTACCCCACTATTTGACTGAAAAATGTTGCCCAAGTCCAGAGGAACTCCACCAACCCACCTACTGCTGTATGATTTCATGAGGCCAGTGCTCAAGTGCCCAGTTCTTGTCAGCTTGCGGTTTATCAAGAAGAAAGCTAGAATAGAAAATGTAGGAAGACTATCACCTTACATAAGCACTGTGACAAGGCTCCATGATGTTAATTACAAAGCCTGAAACAAACCAAATAGTGCTCAGGCATTGCAAGACCACACTGGAGGGGCAGGTATTAGTACCTGAAGGTGTCAAGATGCAAGTTTGAGGAGACCATGACATGAAAAGTGTAAGAGCTTTAAAAAAAAAAACAAAAAACAAAAACAAAAAAAAAAAAACACCACAGAACCACAATTATGAGCTGCTGAGCTTTCTCCTTAACGTAGCAACTGGGCAGATCAATATGATGGGAAAGGCATTACCACAAAGGTGTGATGACAGAAGGAGCAGCATGATAGAAAGGCACTATAAAGAAAGGAAGAAGATTACTCACCCATATCCAAAGATTCTAGGTTCACAGGGAAAAGCTTCACCAAGGACAGATCTTCATAAAGAGATCCTTCCCCAGCAGCAGTCAGCCCTTAAATGAGGTCTAAGAGAGGTACAGCCAGGCTCCACATCCTTAGGGTCACACGGGTGAATTGCCTTCACCTGTGCTCCCAGGGCTGACCCCATCCTTTCCCCAGGTGCTCAATCAGTGGTTCAGGCTGTGACTCAACAGTTACCATACACTCTGGCATTTGGATTCAGAAAGCTTTTCCAATGAATTCCTGTGAGTAATGCAGTTCTACATGCTCTTGTTTCCCTAAAGAAAATCACTGTATTCCATAGATGTTACCATGACTATCTCATATGAAGATTAATTTGCAGCTTTTATGCTGCTAGAAAGATTTTTGGGGCACCTGAGTCAATAGCAAAGGGATGGTAGTCTCTGAGATAGTGGAGATGGATAGGATGGAAGGCCGCAGATATCTGCTTTTGCTACAAATACATCCCTCATCCCTTTCAAAACACCTCCTTCACAGAAACTCCCTTTTGTCTGTACTCGTTTTGAAAGGGAGATAAGGTGCCACGCTCCTTATACTCATTGTTAGCTGTGGCTCCTGCACTTACAGCAGTTGCCAGGCAGCTCAGAGCTGCACAGCTTTTCCCAGGCATGCTCCCTGAGCTGCAGCAGCTTTGCAAGCTTAGGGCATGCTCCTGTCAGCGAGGCCTTGCTGCAATTCACTCTGCAGCTTATTTCTTCCTCTAGGCTTTTCCAGCCAAACATTTTGAATGTACTTTTCAAAATGAAAGCCTCCCTTAGCCAAGTACTGTACCATTAAAATGTAGTAGTGATACTAAATAAAGATCTGTTGCTGTGGCACAGGGTCTCATGGAGCATTTAGGGTCACACTAGAGAAAAAACAGCCACTTTTTCCTCCTGTAAGAAAGTACAGATTCCACATCATTGAATCTTTTCTAAAGGACTGTTTCATCTTCCTAAACTTTATCAGAAGAATAAAACACACTGATTCAATGAAAAACTTCCAAACTGTTTGGATTGACTTCTTAGTTTGATGCTTTATAATTAAAAATTGTTAAGTTTGAACTGAAGTATTACTTGCTTTGAGTCCGTCTACATTCCATTTGCTGAAAACACTGCAAAAATCATTTAAGGTCAACTCACTTACCCTTTATACTCTAGCAAGTTCCTTCCTAAATTTCCAGAGAACACAAAACCAGATAGATACACAAAGCGTTCTGTCTGAAGTATGCATATGGTTCAGAAGACGTGTACAGAATGTATAGAATGAAGCTATAACACTATTTAATATTAAAGACTGATTTTTCTTCAAGGTAGCTTTAATTCTAACTGGTCCCAATACGACTGTTGTGTGGTGAGTTGGAAATAAGGCAGCATGGAGCATGCAGGTATGCTATGGGCCTGGCGGCAGAGCCAGGAACCTGCAGTACTGCCACATGTACTGTGAGCACCAGGTGCATATGACCCATCAATCTCCCCTCTCTCAGGGTTTATAGAGACCATGCCACCCTGCTTGTAGTGTGCACACTTTCATTGGGATTGTCCAGTGCAAGGAAATATGTACACCAGCTCCTGCCTTTTCTGTTAATCTTTTCTGATCTGGCCAGCAGAGTTTCTTCCGGTGGACTGGAAAAAGCTAAGGAAGACAGAGAAAACAGTAAGGAAAAGATTTAAATCCACAGCCAGATGATAAGAGCACTTCAGCTGACGCAGTCGGATGTCTTCCCTCTGTTTCCCCGCTCCAGGTCATGCCTGAGGGGACAAAGAGACAGAGTCCCAAGTGAGCCAATTATGAGAGATCTTCCAGCAGTCCAGCATTTGTGCTGGGGATAATAATCCTGTGGAAGTGAGGAAGAAGGAACAGGGGCTAGTGAGAAACCTTGGCTTCTGCAGCCCCAGAGGAAACCAAAGCTCTGACAGTCCCTGACAGATCCAGAAGGGAAAAGATGTGTTCCCAAAGAGGGAAAAAAAACTGGCCCTAGGGCTACTTCCACCCCAGTCCTGCCTTCCTGTCCTTAGGCAAATACAAGGAGGACATACAAAATTGCAGAATGTGCAGGAAGGAGTTAAATGTCACATACAAAAGTGCCCCCTAGTTTCACCCAGGACACTGCAGGTTTATTACGCAAGTTACATGTCATCATTTTTCTTTGAAAGTTGACAGGCTGTAAGCCAAGCACTCAAGACAGAAAGACAGAAAGGAAAGACAGAAAGGAAAGACAGAAAGGAAAGACAGAAAGGAAAGACAGAAAGGAAAGACAGAAAGGAAAGAACACAACTCTGTCACACACAAATTCTCCTCAAAACTTCTTACTTTAAGCTAAGTGCCAAAAAACGTGCAAGTGCCAGCCAATGACTCATCTTTTAAAAGCCTTGTTTTTGGAAGGTGGTTTTTACTTCAGAAACTCAGGATTGCTTCTTACATACTAAACATTGTGGGATCAATAATTAGGCTAGAAACAAAAAGTTTGAATATTTAAACTACCTCTTCTTTTTTAAACATCAGTCATTTTAAGGGGTTCTGTTAACTAGAAATGTGGGGAAGTTCCAAGAACAGGAAAAAACAGAAGGGCCAAGAGCTTGTCTGATGACTCAAAATAGCCAACATTCACTTTATATCACTTTAATACTAAAACATATTTTAAATCATTTTGATTTCTTTTTAATAATGGAACCAGACACATACATCACATCGCCTTGGAAAGAGTAGAAATACTATATCTTTTTTCTTTTTTTTTTTTAAGTGTGAATGCCAATGGAAAACATATGATGACATTCCATCTCTTCCTCCTCTGTGCTATGTTTCACCCATTTCTCAACAGACGTTGCACACATACGGCCTTCATTAATGCTGAAGTTACATGTCATCATTTCGCCATCACACAAGCCAAACTTCTAAAGTGCTCTCTGGCTTCTAGGGATTTCCTTGTTTACACACCACATAAAACCTTATTTACATCACAATGAAAGCATGTGGGAGCATGGAAGCCTGTACACAGGTGAGGGTAGGAAGGAGAAAGGGCAAGATCTGCTTTTAAACCTGATACAAGGATGGATTGATCCTGGCTGAAGGTAATGTTGCCAATCAGTCCCAGCAGGAAAGTGGCTGGACACCTCAGTCAGAAATCCACTGGTGGCAATAAAATAAGTGGCAGAGCAAAATTCAGGATGCTGAGAGAAAAGAAAAAAAGAAAGAAAGAAAAAAAAAAAAGGCATTTAATATGGCAGACTCTAAACAAGAGTTATTTCTTCCTATGTTTGATGCAGGCTTTCCAGTATAGTATTCAGCCTCTTTTTCCCTTTTACTGAAGCTAACAATTACGAATTGTGTGGTGCTACACTCAGAAGCTGCTGATAAACACAGTTCATATCTTATGCATGGAACAATCTGACAGCATGCAGGTGCCCTTGTCCATGGGTGTTCTGGGAGAAATATATATAGCTATCTGGTTATTCCAGAATTGGTGACATCCCAGCCTGACACTGCAATCTGTTAAGAAGCAGTTTAGAAAGAGTCTATTGACATGATATAGATTTTTCCCAACATAAGAATGGCTATCAGAATTATTTTGGATCTCATCTGCTCTTCTTTATCAAAGAGAAACTAGCATGAAAGGTTTCAAAGTAAGATCGAGAGTCCTTGGTTTAGCTGGTTATGGAGAGGATTATTTCTAACTATTCATCCGAAGCATTGTTTAGCAATTCAACTGCACACCACAACTCTGGGCCATTTTTATCCACTGCTGTGTTTTAGAGCAACTGCTATTTGGATCATAACTTTTCCAGGCAGATCAACTACAAAATAAAAATTTCTCCTATCCCAAAAGGAAAAAAAAAGAAAGAAAAAACACTAAACCAAGCGCTATATCCTTTTAGCTATAGTCCAGTTTTAATTCCCAAAAATGAAGAATTTCAAATCAAGCTGCTGAGTAGGAGTTTGCCTGCAGGGCAGAAGTGGCTCATTTCGTGGCAGGCTTCAGGTATCTATTATTTCCTGCTTAACGACCCCAGCTTGCAGAGCCCATCCTCGCAGGACTGCTGCTCTGCTTCCTACACTAGGTGGCATGGAAGGACCAGGTTTCTCCACCCCCACCACAGGCGACGACAGGCGATCCTGCTGCACTCGTGCTCTGCAGAAACGATTATTTTTTAAATTAATCACCTGACAATTTTATCGGGCTAGATGCTGAAACTCTTCTTCGAGGGGTTGTTTCCTTGTGACTTTTCCATTCCCTCTGAATACTGTGCTCTTCAATGTCTTTCGCACCTTTCCCTCTAAACTTTCCAGTATAACCTGCCTTTCTGCAGCCAGATATTATATATTCTAACACTGTACCTTACTCAGTTAAGTCTCAGTTTTCCCATTAGTCGTCCCCATTACTCTACATTTATACATGCCAAGAAACAGCACTGACATCTTTGAACTTTTACAATTCACAGGGGAGGAACCTGAAAGCCTGCATCCGAAAATACTTTCAGCTCCTCTGAATCACAGCACTTTAGATGTCTGAAATAGTCAGACTCCTTGAAGAGGTCAATTTGCTTCTTGCTCAACTTCTAAGCTGATTACTGCAAATTATTGACCCTATAAAGCAATCGGGCTAGATCCATCAGTGCTGTCACTGGGAAGGGCAGCATTGCTCAATACGGAGATTGCAATAACAGAATAAAACGAGCCCTGCTACAGTGCTGCTGCAAACCCCCCCTTCCTTCTTCTTACCCCTGTCCCATGCTTTAAGAAGATGCATAATGAAAACCTTCTCAGTCAAGTCAGGATGTCCATCTGGCCCTAAATTGTTTGGATGCAGAATACTTAAAGCATGGTCATTACCTTATATTATTTCTTCTCCACTGTCACCAGAAAGCACCTCATTTCTACCTGGTGCTTTCCAATACCACGTGAACACAAAGCTATTCTCATTACCTCACTGTTCTCCCAACATGCTACTTAACAGCTCTCCAGCAAACAAACCCTGCCCAAGCAGCCCCCACCCAGCCCATATATGCAATCTGCCTTCCCCTGCCTGAGGGAACAGCAGGAGTTAGGTTACCTCTTGAAGTGCTTTCTGCCCTTGTTTCTATGATTCCCTGAGGAGCGGCTTATCTCTGAGGCAACATCTTGCAGGACTTCAGGGTTATGCTGGTGAGAGTGTTCATGCCAGAAATGAGGGAGGTGTTTAGCATTAATGGCAGAGGCCTGACTTTTCAAAGGGGTAGATCTCATGATGTGAGTAAGATTGAGTCATTCTGGTTTTGTCAGGTGGAAGTTCAATAGAAGAGCTATCCCAAGGTTGTTAGCTGTATTTTTTAAACCCGATTCTTCAGTTACGTCTGCTTAACTCTGATTTTCCTTACCTCTTGCACTCTGCCATATTGAGCTGACACTTACTCCCTTCCTCTCTACCTTTTCCTTTGCCAGGGCACAAAGAATCAGAAGACCATCTGTACCAGGAGCTGAAAAAGAAACTATTAAAAAACAAAAACAACAACAACAAAAAAAAACCTTAGGAGTATGTTATTTCCTTGTTTTGATTCAAGGAAACATCTAATGAATATACTCCATGGCCATTATGAATGCCTGTGTTTCATCACTTGTAAAATAATAGGCACCACTAGCACTTTTCAGTTTCCATGGTATCCACATAAGTATATTTTCTGGAAGAAGAGTTCCTATGAGAAGCTATAGATTATGGCACTGTCCCCACTTGGCATGGGTAAGCCCACCATGTTGCATGAAAGGCAGAAGGCAGTGTTACCTCACAGCTCCCTTCTGTCTGTGTACTACCTTGTGGTTCAAAAAGGGGAGGAAAAAAGCCCAGAAGAAACTTCATGAAAAATAAATAACTTCATGAAACAAAATAAAATTAAAGCACTGGAGTGACCACGTGGGAATAAGCACTATCCTCAGTTTTATCAGTGCGAGTGTAAATAAGAGCTAGAAATTACACATAGGTCACAAACACATGACAATGTGAAATACTATAAAGTTTTAATCTATGCTAGTGTGGTGAGACCATTCATAGCTGCTCAAGACTCACGAGCAGAGAATGTGGTCATTCCATTCTTGGGATCATAAAAATTTACTGCACGCCTTCACGTGTTCTCCCTATATAGCTCCATTTTATTTCACTGGCAAAACACGGCCAGCTGGAGCTACAGCTCTGATTAACTGAATGCTCAAGATGCAGAATACATCATATTCACAGCAACATTCTGACTGTAAAAAAAGCTTGACTTTTTAATCAGTTCCAGAGATGCAGATAAATGTAATGTGTCAGAAATAGGGACCACCTACACATCAGATCACACTTACGAGGATAATGTATGCAGGCATACAAAATTGCCAAGGAACATAAAGCCACCCAGAAAGGGGTACTTCCCCAGGCTACTGACAGGCTTATGCCACATTTCAATGACTTCATAAGGCAGCCTGATGACACTGGGTTTCAGCAGAGCTACCTGAAGGGATAGAGAAAACACGCTGTTCTTCGATGGTCAGTACCAGGGACATTACGATTTTCAAATATCTTGCCAAAAGACAAAGCCAGGAGCAAGCAGCATTGCAGATCAGAACCTACTTACTTCAAAATCATAAACAAAAACCAACAAATAGAAACGACATAGTAGAGATGCTGAAACGGTTCCATTAATTGCCAGTTACTAAGATCGCCAAAGCACTTTCAGATGGAGAAAGCTGAAACATTTTTTTAATGCTTCTAAAACAAGGAAAAGAGGGGAGAAAACAGAAGGGGGAAACGTGGTTCTATGACTCAGAGGTTCAACTGAGATAGAAAATTAAATGTTGCCACAAATGGGCTCACTGAAGCCCAAGGCAAAACTCTACGTCTTGAAAATTTGCAGAGGATCTTAGAAAGATTCTGTGTTTTAAGATGAAGAACACCAAAAAGAGAAGAATCTAAAAACAAAATAAAAAAGAAAAAACCTCACAACTTAAGAATGAAACAAAATGAAGTATTCAGATTTAAGTCTTTACTGTTTCTCTAGTCCAGAGAGCAGTGAATATTGATAGATACATAATCCGGTATAGTAAATTCCTATTGCAAGCCTACCTCTCTTGTTCCACTTATGAGGAGAAGAAGAAAGGAGAAGTAAAGGTTTTCCCATCATCAACATGCTGACATCAAGCAGTTTCTTTGTCTTTCTCAATAATCTGAAACACTATTCTTGCCTGATTTCCCAGAGCTTATCTGAAGATCACTCAAACACTAGCCAGCTTTACTCAGTTCAAACAGAATCCTGTAGTAAGAAACAGTAGGAATTAGAAAGATACAGCAACACTCCTAACTACCACTGTATTTTATCCAGGTTCTCCATGTTGAATTTATACTCCACAGTTACACACACAGTGACTGAAACCTTAAGCTAAAAGTGCATCATGCATAAGCCCTGCACCTAGAACTGTGCACTCTCACTTCCCAGATGAGCACTCCAGTCCCTTGGGGATCCTTCCTACTCTTGCTCTTGGTGTTGGTTAGGAACAGCTGCAAGAGGAGGGCTTGGAAGGACCCACCTGAGACACAGAGGCACTTATGGGCTTTACAGGGAAGTACTGAATGCCCATTCAAAGCTTTTGTGCTTCTTCTAAAGGCAGGTTTTAACCTAGCTCTTCCATCTTGCACATCCTACAGATGGCTGCCAGGTCAGTCTAAACTCTGGTGGGTTACCTTAGACACTCCATTTGAAGCTAGTCTTCTTGGAAAAAACCGCTTTTAATGTTTGCTAGAGCTGAAGTACGAAAATGACCCATGAAACAGGGAAGTGGATGTTTGGTTCCTAGACTGTGTGAACATAAAATGCTGTACACAAAGTGGACATCTCATTGGAAGTGACCAAGGAGCAACACTCCAAACCATGAGCAGACACAGCCACCTTACAGGAGATTACTAAGAATGTTGTCCTGTGTAGCACGTGCCCACATTTCTTCAGAGAGATGGAAATTGCACTAGTTCTCCAATCTTGATGCATGTTCCAGGCTACTCTGTAATGTACCCTCCCACACCAGCTTTTGTGAATCTACCATTTATTTCCTTCATCTGCAAGTACCCAAATGAATGTCTTTTGAACGCATTCAATGTTCTTAGGATTTGCTTTCCTAAGAAACATTTTTTGTTTTATTTTTTTTTTATTTTATGGTTTCTGTGTGTGTCTTAGAATGAGGGTGTGAGTGGGCAACACAGCCAAAACAATCACTTAACTGCATAGCTCTTCTGGTGGCAGATTGTTCCCTGTAGGAGACCACCAGTTGTTCTTCACATCTCATGGGTGTTTCAGAAATAGTTCTTCAGCAGCTACTAAAAAAAAAAAGAAAACAAAAACAACAACCAGAAAGGAAGGTTGTTTGTCATATTCAGAAAAGAGTGTTCATGTAATCAGAAAAAAAGTATTGCATTAATTTAATTTCTGTGAATGGTACACAGATACTACGGGCAGTTGGAGCCTTATATATTTATATAACACATAATTACTTAATTCAATTATTCAAAGAAAATTACTTCACACCCCCACAAAATACTCTGTGTCTTGCTAAGGAGACAGATCTGCCTGGTTTTACACTCAAGTAATGTCAGCTCCAGCAGAAGCTCATTTATTAAAATACCAGAATACTGCTGTATAATGCCTATTGTAACACCCACCTCCCACACACACAGGGCAGTGTGCTGCTTATAACAAAGAAGGCATTCATAGCTGTTATCTTGAAAGGTAGTAGGGGTGATAAATGTATTAAAGGAACCAAAGAAATGTTCACCTCACCAAAGAAAAGAAAAGACAGCTTAGGGGTGTTTTTTTTACTGGAAGCTGAGGTGCCTCCATACTTGGTATCCTCAGACCAACTTCCCTCACATTGTCAAAACCTTTATTGTAGTTTTGAACTTCACCTGACTTTACATCTACCAGGAACCCCAAATCCAAACACTTTACTCTGAGTTCCCAGAATTAAATTTGGGTCTCAGGTCTTTGGCTAAGCCACCTGGCAGCTTTACCCAAGACTGTCACCACCAAGATATTGTCACCAGTTCAGGCTGTCTCTCAAGCAGGAGCAGGGCTCCCAAAAGCCCTTTGGTTTGGGTTCAAGAGATACTGGTGGCCAGATCACTGCTTCCCTGCAGATCAGAGCCGGTTGCAACTTATGTTGTTATTATCACTACAGCAGCTCTCTGTCTATTAATATGCCTTTTGTGCAAAATTCAGTCTGGCACTTTCAAGTAGGAAAAGGTGGTAGTGAAAAAAATCTCAAGCTCTTAAACTCAACTCCATATCAGAGAAATTTTTGAGAGAGAACTATAAATTCTCGGGACAGAATTAAAGAAAAAACTGATAAAAAACAAATAGCCTCATTTTTACCAGGTCACCCTATCCTTCACTGCTTTTGCTGAATATTTGAGAAAAGATAACAGATTTCTAGTGCAGCAGACTGACAAATGGTAATTTCAGTGAGAGGTCAACCCTTCACATGGGCCACATGAAGTGCGCCACAACCTGCTTGCCTAGTTGGTAGCTGAAGGTGCTCAGCAGGTCTAACTGCAAAGGCAACAGCTTTGCTTTCTGAGCTCAGATACTGTGTTATTCAGAGCAACCCGCAGACTCTTGTGTGTTGAAACTCACAAAGCCCGCCGGGACTGAACCAGGGCACAAGCTGCTTCAGAACAGGAACAGCCAGATTTAGGGGTTTCACAGTAGCCACAGGACAGAGATTAGGAGTCATGAGGTCCATGCAGGTCAGACCTTCAGTGAGTTTAACCCCTCAAAAACAGCAGACTCATGCTTTGTCTTCATGCTGCATCCTGACAGTGCTCACAGGAAGCAGGAAAACCTAACGTATATTGTATAAAGCAGCAGAAACATGCACATTGTGTAACAAATGTCTGTTGAAAGGAGATAAAGAGACAGCGCAATTTCTCTCCCTTTTTCACCCGTGTCCTCATTCCCCTCCACCCTCACACCCGGCTGTCTGGGGGAGGTTTCACATTGCATTAGTGTTATTGCCCATGCATCGGCCTTTGCTGTGCCACCGCCGCCGGCTGCCTGGCAGCTGGGACAGGGAGAGCCTGTGATGGGCAGGACGGGGACCCTCTGTGATGACAGACCCTCTGCCTGAGGCAGATCTGTGGGCATGGAGCAGCCATACAGTGTTACCACTCTGCCCATCACCAGTTGCCACTTCCAGCTGTCTTTGGTTAGGTATGTAGAACAGCTTTGGCAGCTCTCAAAGTCCATTGTTTTGATACTGATGACCCCTGGTGAGACCTCTACCCTCAGCAGTGAAAATAAGATAGCTTTCTCTGTTTTGTTTTTTTTTCTGGTTTTTTTTTTTTCTGTTTTTTTTTCTTTTTCCTGTTTTTTTTTTTTTTTCCTGGGTTTTTTTTTTTTTTTCTTCCAGGGAATACCATCATACTGCACAATGCCTCTTATATCTAACCTCATTAAAGGAACTCATCTAACTCATCTGTACTGAGGAAACTCTCACCTCCCCCAAAGGCAATGACTCAAGATACTAATCAGTGCAGTGAGGATGTCTGAGGGTTTTTTCATCCACCACTTTAGCCTGGGCTATGCTTTTCCTTCCTCCACTACTGCAGCCACAAAGCCTGTTCTTGATTTGCAAAGGAAGACATCGAGCCACTACTTGTCCTGACTGCCTCAGGTACATATCAGTTTAAACAAAGTGACAAATAATTAAATGTGCCCTGGAGCACACCCAGAAGAGGCTATATTCTGCTTTACCAATTCTGCTTTACCATACCTTTCCCTTTTTAGTGTTTTTTGCTTTGTGTCCTTATTTTGTCCTTGCAGAGTTTGAGCAGAAGGAGAAACCATGTCTAAAGAAGACTCTTAAAGAAAATACAGCTGCTGTATTTGGCCCAGGAACATCCTCATAGCTGCTGACCATCTCTGTCTCTTAAAGAGATGAGAAAAGATCACCCTCAGGAGTCAGAAGTATGCCTTACTAGGGCCAAGCAATGAAACACCAGCTGAAGTCATTCTTCTCACATCTCTGAAAATAAAGTTGGTGGGGTTCTGAACTTTCTGGTGTTATGGGCAATAAAGCAGCCACACACAGGAGATGGGGATTTTCTAGAAAACAGAGGGCACCCCCATTTCCACTTACTTTCCCTGATGGTGCATGCCCTGCTCCCTCAGGCCCAAGTAGTGAATCCAGTCAGGTCTTACTGCCAACAACACCAAGCCACCTCTGAAAGGTTATTATTAAAAGTCATTCATTGCATTAATTCATAACCCTAATTTAACGTCAGCAGACCTTTATCTTTTAGCCTGAGGGTTATGCTAGCTCCTGCAAGCCAAAGCCCAATCATAGCAAGTGTCTTGGATTGTAATTATAGGATGATTTCCAGTGATACCAACTACTTACTTTGCCTCCGTGCATTTTTGAAGGCCAAAGGTTGCCTCCCTATTACAATGCCCTTGTGTCTATGCCAGGGGAAAAAAAGAAAAAGAAAAAGAAAAAAAAAAAAAAACCCTTTTAGTAAACAGATGTACTAATTAAAAGAAAATATGTTACAAATAAATGAAGTGGATCGCCTACAACTATGCTTGGCACAGGAGAAGGGGAAAAGGGGCTTACCAGGCCCAGAGCAGAGTGTGATGTTGGCCAGCAAGGTGGGCGCTTGAGCAACTGGTTGCTTTCTTCCCTTATGAGGGGAAGGGAGCAGTGCAATTTCAAGTCTCATTCCTCATTTTTTTTCACCCTGGGAAGCTGAAACCGGTTCAAATTCCTCCCACAGCTCTCCTCCACCACCGCAGTGAATTAAACCTTCTTTCCTCAAAAACAGTGCCCGATACTCCCTCAGCTCCTTCCTGCACCCTTCAGCTGATGAAGTAGCTGGCTCAGTGAGACACTTGAACAGGAGCTTAGAGTTAAATACACAGTTATGTGCTTGACTGGATCAGGGCCATCCTGGTTTGGAAAAAACGTGCTTTTGAAAGTGATTTTTCAGGGATTTAGGATGCTCTTCTGACTGAGTTCCTTCATAATTCCATAGTACAGAGCTAGAAACTCCAGATTAAAATACTGTCATTAGGTTCTTTTATTTTTCTTCCAAAAACAAATCACGGTGAAGTTATATTTCAAGAAACAAGCAAATTAGCAGAGACATATTTACATTCCGATTTACACAGGAATTAATCATGGGTAATATAATAAAATCAAGACAGCAATGCTAAATTAATGCAGGGTTGGGGGGAAAAGATATAAATATAATCACTGCTGAAACAGTTTGATGTATGTTTTCTGGTCAGGATGAAACCTGAGCCAAATTTCAGGAAAGCAATCATTTCCATTGACAATAACATCTATTGCTATGATTATGCAAATATTTGATAAATACCCTACAGAAGGATTACAAGAAAGGCAGTATTTTACTTATAAAAAGCCGTACTGAACCTAAGACACAATAGAGGATAATGAATGAGCATATCACAGAGTAATTTATCTTAGTTGTATTCTAAGTATTTTCCATGTATTCTAAGAATTATTATTTTTTCAAGAACTCACTACATGCACTCTGGTATCCATAATTTACATGATAAGTTTTTTTAAAAATCCAAGCTATAAGAAAAAAATTTGAAAATAAAAGTAATAGTAGAGTTTAGAAAGTGGAAAATAGCAAGAAAATTTTGTTAAGGAGTTTGGTCAGATGTTAGAAACACATCCGACAAGATGCTTTCAGCCCATTTAAATGTTGTGGAATGCATCTTTCTCTTCAACAACGTAACTGTTGACAAGCTGCCAAAAGTCTGAATTGCAAATCCTCCAACCATGAATAAATCAAAGGAAATTCCAAGATATAAGTAAGGCAGCTTAAATGACTTATTTTGCTATAGTAACTGCAAATTCTCTATGAAGATATATTGGATCTGCCACAACAAGTCAAATGTATTTAAGCCACCCTCAGTGGGTATTATGACTCTGCTGGTAAGGACATGTTGTATATTATCCAACTATGTCTGTGGGGCCCTGATCTGACTCCTTCCAAAGTTAGTGAATTTTTCTGGACTCGGTAAATTTATTGGATGGCCAGTAATGGCCAGTAGGCTGCAGTGTTGATCTGGGAACACCATGTGCTTTTATTTCAGAGAGTACTTACTTGGCTGGAGAAAATCTTTTCCACCTAGGGAAGGGACCTTGAGGAGTGCACTCAAGGGAGGACATTAATTCTTATTGATCAGGCTCTATTGAGTCAACTTACCTCCCACCAATCCAGGCCCTGTTTTGGCCTGAACTGTTAGCAGTTTGGGCTGCATAGGTTGCTTCTAGTGGCTGAGCCAAGTCAAGTGTTTGTTGGGCGCTGACTACTTTAGTTACAAAGAGGGTGAAAAGCTCTGCTTTACTTATCAGGGAAGAAATAATCAGATGATCCCTGTAACCCTTGTGAAGAAAGGGATAGGTGCAGTCCCAGAGGTGTGGTACTTGACCTTGCTGATCTTTCCCCCATCCCATGGGATGCCAGGGGGCTAGAGTCGGTTGATCCCTTGGTTCTCTTAAACTCACTGAATAACTTAGGATTCAAAACCATCTCCATATGTGACTTTACAAGATCTGGTCAAGAATTTTATTACTCTTGGCTCTTTCCTGGACATACTTCCAATTATTTTGTAAGGTAGCTGGCTGCTTACAGCAAATATTGATTGCTTATTTCTGCCTCAAGCAAAGGCTTGCATACATCAAAAACTAATCAAAAGAAAACAGAAGTTTGATCCATTGATAATTCTGTAAGATACGGCTGCACAAGGGCCGCTCTTACACGTCTCTTTTCCTTTAGCAGAAACATCACCTGTCCTGAGCCAATGCTCTTTATGCTGTCTGCATCTTATGCAGCTGTTTGTGTGAAGGGAAATCACTGAGTAACTGCAACAAATTTAGTGTCACTGTATTTTTTTTTTAAACTGGGATGATGAAGGAGGCTGAAGAACAGTGTGATATTAGGCCACTTCCTACTTGGAAGGAGACATCTTAATCTCTTTGAATTTTGTAGTTTTCCTAAAGGTAATCATTTATCAAATCTTCTCGCTCACTTTTTGGGAGTGTCATAGTTCTCTTTTATAACAGAAGTTAAATGTTGGTATGGATCAAAAGTACTGAACAAGTAGGTAGTAATCTATAACTTATGAGAGCTTTGGTAGCTGAAATCTAAAATTTATCTCTAAACCTGTACTTTAAAACCAGATTCAGCTGATGGTTGCTTTTTCTTTTTTCCAACCTTCGCTAGTACACTATACTAGATAGTATACTATACTATGCTAGTACACAGTATTATACGATTTATCATGTCTCCTGTCTGCTTCCAGTTCTGCAGGGCCACTTTACTACAGCAAGCTATTTGCCTACAAACTATCTGCTCAGACTGTTCACATAAAAATACTCTTTCCTGACATTTATGACATAATAGCAAAGAAATCCAAACAGTTCCAAGGTCAGCTACTACCCTAACTTTCCAGGGATTATTGCTCAAACTTGAGCTGTCCTTTTTCCAAGTTTCCTTTATGTCCACAGATTTGAAAAGCTACACAATTTTACATCATATTCTGCACCTGAGACTAATTGGAGGCTTCTTTTGATTCCCTTATTGTACTGCACTGCTCTGCATGACGTGTGTCATTGCATGTCATGTTTGAGACAGCACTCTAATTCCAAGTGTTACTGCATCTCAGTTCCAAAATTCCCATTTTAGTGTGCCTTATGTGTCCCTTGTTTGCCCATTTTATTGGGATACAATTCCCTAAAGTGCCTTAATGGCCTTCACTAAGATCTCACAATAAATACAGTGTTTTTTGAAAGTCTGCAAATATATCACAGCCTAATTTTACATCCTCCTTTCTTATTTATTCAACAGAAATCTATATTTTCATGACTATGATGGGCCGCTATCCAACCAGTGGTTCCTTTCACTTTCAGTGAGCTACTACATGGATTCATCAATGCATGATCACAGCACAGAGCCTCTCTCACTGTTTTCTTCTCTGAAAGGCAAAATCTAGCTCACTACCTAGAAGCTGTTCAGAGTCTATTTATCCTGGAAACCCTTGCTAAAATAAAGGTGTGCTCTTTCTTTTGTGCACACAAATGTGTTCTCTCACTCTCTCCAAGGGTTGCAAGTGTTAGATGAGACTTAGTCCCTTGGGACAGAATTTCCTGTGATGACAAGAATCTTGTCCCTCAGAGGAGGCCAAAACTACATATAATTGTTTGAAGTTGAGTGTATCTAGCATGCACGTCAGTCTCACCACGTCCAGAGCTGTTGCAATATCTGGTGCACTGCACCTTGTCAGTCACACAAGAGATCGAGTCAGCTGCAATTCTGAATCATTACGTGTCTTCAACCTTCAGGGGATAAGCAAGAGTCCAGATCCTTTATTTGTCTCAGAGCTCACTGAACAAATTCCTTAGGAGCAGATCCTCACTCTGGCGCTGTTTCCTTAGGGCTAAGATCCACAGAAAAACTACTTGTTCCTGGGGTCTAATGATTCAGTTTTTCAGAGTTGTAGAGGATAAGCAAAACCTGGGGTATTAAGCCCTTGGGAACACAGTTAATAGATGATAGTCTACGTGTGAAAAACAAGAAGATGCATGCACAGAAGTTTTCTTGTGTTTTTTTTTCTTCCAAATTCAATTGAATTTCAAGGACATACATCTTCATGGACCAGCTTTTATCCCTTGCCCCTTGGTTCGTCTGCCCTCTTGGGAATTCTTGGTAATTCACATGCATTCAAGAGTTCTGGGAGTTCCCTGTCTTAAGGATTTCCGCCTGCAGTCTGTTCCTCAGCTGAATAAACAGACTGAGGTTTAAAATGGTCCAAGAGGGTACATTCTCCAACCCCTGTCAGATCAGATCTGATCCACCCTATCTGATGACGACAGTACCCTTGCCAGGTGACAGCATTGCCAAACTCATTTATGCACTCAACAACCAGTTTGACTTGATGGGAGACAGCTTATTGCACAGAATGGGTGCATTGCAATTGTATCATTAATTATCATTTCAAGGTCAGTGCCAGGTCCTTATAGAAACGTTAGTCCAATTCAGAAGGCAAACATAAAGATCAGCCTTCTGATAAAATGGAGTTTTCTGTATCATACAAATGTACACAATCTATAAGCCATAAGCTTTTCTTAGACAGCTTCCTCAAAATACCACATCTGCAATAGACACCAGCTGCCTTCAGCACAACAAAATATTACAGTGTTTATTCACTTGTATGTCTCAACTAATATATCTCACTTGCCTCACTATAGTGCACTGGATATTAATGTGCCACAAATAAAGTGCAGAGAAGGATCCAGCAAAATAAATGTTCTGTACCATGAGGCAACCTATCCTCCCACAATATCAAGAAGAATTTAATAAGGGTGCAGTGAATTCTTTCTGCTACACGTGCCACTGGTACTTTGGGACATTGTTCTAAATTAATACATCTTCCCAATCAGAAAAAAGAAAAAAATTTCTAGTTTGAACTCATTTTATATGTGCCCCCTTCTTTGTTAGAGTCAACTAAAATATCATAAAGAAAGGTTTGGATGTTTGCTTCATTTTCAGCAGTTAACTTCTCTATCCAGAACTTTAAATATACCCAAAAATCCCCAAAAATAACTCACCACAAATTAGAGGTTGATATGAGATTTTTGTGTCCCACAGGGGTCAGTGCTGCAACTGACACTGTTTAATATCTTCATCAATGACATTCACAGTGGGTTCAAGTGCACCATCAGTAAGTTTGCTGTTGATACCAATCTGTGGGGTGCAGTCAACACACCAGAGTGTGGTTGGGGTTGGATGCCATTCAGAAGGACTTAACGGGCTTGAGCATTGGGCCCAGGTAAACATCAGGAGGTTCAACAAATTCAAATGCAAAATTTTGCACATGGGTAGAGGCAGCCTTCGCTATCAGTACAAGCTGAAGGATGATAGAATTGAGCACAGCCCTGCCAAAAAAGACCTGTGAGTACTGGTGGATGGTAAGCTGGACTTGAGCCAGCAATGTGCCCTCGCAGCCCAGAAAGCCAACCATTTCCTGAGCTGCATCAAAAGAAGTGTGGTCAGCAGGTCAAGGGAGGTGATCCTGCCTCTTTACTCTATACTACTGAGACCTATCACTGTGTTCAGACGTGGAGTCCTAAGAATGGGAGAGACATAGACCTGTTGGAGTGTGTCCAGAGAAGGGCCACAAAAATGATTCATGGAATGGAAAGCCTCTCTTATGAGGACAGGCTGAGAGAGCTGGTGCTGTTCAGCCTGGAGAAGAGGAGGCTTTGAGTTGACGTGATAGCAGTCTTTCAATATCTAAAGAGGAGCTACAGGAAAGAAAGAGACAGACCCTTTAGCAGAGTCAGTGGTGATAGAACAAGGGGAAATGGCTTCTAGCTTAAAGAGAGTGGATTTATGCTGGATATAAGGAAAAAGTCTATTAAAGTGAGGGTGATGATGCACTGGAACAGGTTGCCCAGAGTGGTGGTGGATGCCTTGCCCCTGGAGACTTTCAAGGCAAGACTGGATCAGGCCCTGAGCGACTTGACATAGCTGTGGTGTTTGTAGGGGAGCTAGACTAGATGGTCTTCAGAGGTCCCTCCCAACTCTAAGATTTTATGATTCTATATTAAAATGTGTATGTGGCTCTGTTCTCAGCAGCATCCTACCTCCTACATGTAGCTCTTTCCTAGAGTTCCTCTTCACAAGTTTAGATGCTCGGACTGGTGTCACACATAGATCCACTATAATTTCATGCTTCCTGTGAGGAAATGGTATCTGAATGGGGATATCATAAAAAGATAGCATAATAAGAAATATAATCTGGTATAAGAAGAGATCTTCCCAGCATTTCTGGTTTTGTTTTTGTTTTTGTTTTTTTTAATTATAATAATCTCTTCCTAGACCACTGTCCCATTCCTGAATCTTGGGAAGCTGATCTTCGCCCATTGTTTAGAGCTTTCCTCTGGGCATTTGCAGCCTGAAGCTGATCTCCCCAGATCTCTCTGAAAGGCCTCCAGATTTGCATGTTGATGTGAACAAACACTCCAAAGCCTGACATTTTTCTTTGCACCTTATTGCCAGCTGTCAGCAAACTGTAAGTAGGTTAGTGCCAAAGGACAACCATGAAAAATTGTACCACTGAGGCAACAGGAATGTGCTTCATGATTTTTCCTCCACTGACTTTAAGTAAACTAGCTTTCAGCTCCGCAGCCTAAGAAAAAATGCTTTCTCATTCAAACAATAAAATCCAATTTGCCCAGTCAGGCTGCCAGAGCTCCATAAGCCTGTGCAATTGTACCCTCCTTTCTCACCTGCGCCCATCAGCAAGTAGCTCACTTCTCAGTGTGGGTGCTGAATTTTTCTGTGCCTACTCTGTATAACGTAGAGGATATTTTTGTGGGATTATTTTTGTACCATTTCTCATCCTAATGCCTCAGACTGCTCTGCAATCATTCGAAAATTTAAGCTTTCTGTGACACTCTGAGTTTCCAACATTGGGAGTTATGATAGCATCTATCATCACGGTATTATATTTAGTGGGATGGAAACAAATAGATTTTAAGTGACTTTCTGACAAGGAAGGTCATGAGAATAAAACTCTATATACTTAGCTGAAGCCACGGATAGCCTAAGGACAGATATATTTGGTCCACAAAAGTACAGATATGGTTTTGGTTGTCATTAGTAAGTTTTGTATCCACCTGAGAACCTCAGAAAGTCAAAGAAAAACTCAGCTCAAGGCAGCTCTTTTCACCAGCTGCTCATCAAAATCATGCACAGTTAAGAATCAAGTCCTCTGCTGAGTTAAATTGAGATAGTTGTGTTGTAGGATTTCCACTAGCAGATAGGAGTCACTCTGAAGGTCTGCTGACTGTTCCCAAGCCATCCACTGGCTCACATCTCACCACAGGGCCAGGATGCATGCTCAGAGAGGAAATTTGGCCTCCAGCATATGGTAAATGGTTATCTAACCTCAGAGTGTGGAAACAGCCATCAGGTTTCTTGTGCTATCGAAATAGGATTACCCATTCCACTGACACAAGTGTTGTCCTTGGAAAGATTCATTGTCTGAAACAAAATCTTGGCCAAAAAGGCAGACAAAATCTCTGACTGAAAGAACTTACAAGTTAAGGCACAGATTGTACAATGGTTTTGAATATGTTTCATCAATGAGGCCTCCGGGTGTATAAATTTAAGGACATGCCTTCAGCTTTATAGGACCACCCCCTCTGAAATTTCTCTCTGTGGGAGTTTGGTACAGAGACACAGTTTTTCCATCCTCCCAGCCTTTTCTTCTTATGCAGCATTCGAACACAAAAACTCCCACTTCTCTTCCTGAGGTAGGAAGCATTTGTAGGGCATGCTGCAGAGCTCAGTTTTTCCTTTACAATGAGCAAGGCAAGTAGGATTAATGCACAGAAAGTAAACCCTTTCCCCCAGCGGTTGGGAGCTCCTTTTCTGGCACTCCCAGTTCTGAGCAAGCACCAAGAATTAGTCACAAGCATGAACTCCTCAACCCCCAGCCCAACTGGGGTGCATTTAATGCCACATAGCATAGCCCTTATTAATGTTAATAAACACCCATTCAGTTAAGTAATCCCATTGATGTCATCAGCATGAGCAAGGATTGCAAAATCTAGCTGCCTTTAAGTAGCATTGTGTGCTATAGGGGTGGTTTTTTCACACAGGCTTAAACTTTATCCATGTCTAGTCATCCAACCGAGCTCCGGGTTCCCCACCAAGGCGAAGGATTCTGATTCACTCCAGAGGCTGTGCAGTCTCCTGAGCTTTCTTCTACATTCTCAGAGGATTTATATGCATGCAATGCATCAGCCAAAATAGCAACTCTCTCCTTAGCCAGAGTCTCTGGTATCACCTTCAGAATTACTGATAGCCATGTCTCCTCTATCATTAGAATCCTAGACGCCAGCAGAAACCAAGTGCAAAAGAAGGAAATAACATTTCCAACTCAGATGTATAATCTGAATTCCTAAAATGTGAAGGACTGTGTGTATGGAGTAATGCAAGGCCTGGGAGATAATGCTTGCCCGTACTTCAACTTTTCACTCTGATGAGGAGGAAGGAAACGTACCTCCAAGTTATAAGCTGAGCCTGTTCCCTTTCTTCAGCTAAGCCAGGCTGTTCTTATGAGTAGCTTCTCAGTGTAGCTGAGAAAGAGCTTAAACAACAGAGAGAGACTGGAGTTGGTATGACTATATTGGGTGGGCTGTGGTCACAGACAAGAACTGCAAATGCATTTCCACTGAGAGGCAGGTGACACGCTAAGCTTTGTGGATCAGATAATGTGTGATGCTGTAGGATCTGATAACTCCTTAGTTAATACAGTAGCCTTTTTCTAAATTAAAAAAAACCTTGGCAAGAAGAAGGTAGCGGTTCAAGCCGTGCTTCAAGTGCTGAGCTTCCCAGCTGGAGGATATGAGCAGGGCCCTGGGCAGCTCTTCTACATCCTGCTGAAAGAAGCCACTGCATAAAGCAGATGCTTCACAATATCTGCAAGAATTTTGCCCACAACCTGGCATGGTTCTGCATGCAAGGATATGCAGTAGGGCTGAGCTGCATGGTGTCCCAGACTGTGCCAACACTCCACAGCACCAAAGACATGGCTGTGGTTGCAAGGATTGAGGCAGGGAGGAGGCCTGCTGCTGGGCAATGCCTTCCTGGAAGATTTACTCTGCCTTTGTGCACAGGTGTCCACCACTGGACATGAGTGACTTATAGCCCAACCTATTGACTGCTGTGGCCTACACTGTGCCTACACTGCTTGTACTGGTCAGTTTATGGCACTGTTCAAGTACCCGATCGTTTTATTCTACAGCATTTGAAAACGTAAGATCACTCCCTCTGTGATGAGGTGTAGTTAGGCTTTGCCTAGCAGAGAACTGCAGAGCATCTGTCTTACCTCTGTAAGAGGAGATTTTGTATGGGAAGGAAGAGGATCTTTCTGATTTAATCTCTGACAAAGTCCTTGACATCTTACCTGGTAAACAGAGAGCAAAGGGCTGGAAGAATTAGGAGAGAGATAACAGGCACAGGGCTCTGACGGAAAGAAAATGGTGTTTGGGGTTCAAGAGCCAAACTCTAAAAAAGTTATAGGCCTCTGTACTAAAGGCACATGTATGCTGTGGGTGCACAAGGCAGCAAGGTCAGTAGCCTACGGGCAAAGAGCAGGCAGCCTTACTAATGGTGCAGAAATGCCCTAATCTGCCCACACCCTCTGCAACTCACTGTTCCCATCCTCCCCTGTTTACCTGTTGCCTCACTACAGGTAGTTGGAGCTCTTGGCAGAAGACTGTCCCTGATTACTTCTCTACCCGTGGCGGCTGGCATTTCTTTTGGCATCCAGTCCAGCCTGTGCATCCACAGGTGGTCACATGCATGCCATGCTCACAGATACGTGTAGGTGTGGTGGTGAGGCATCCACCACAGGAGCTTCTTCCTGTGCAAGGACAGGTTTCTGTCAGCCCATGTTTCCACAGGGCATGGAGAACCAAATGAAGGTCAGTCCTGTCTGCCAGGAGTGGCCCTGTGTGCCTAAAGGCCACTTGGGTTTGGCACCTGGGTTCTCACATAGGCCCACATTAAGACACACATTGAAACCAGGAGAGAAAGTGATATCTCTGAAAGTCCTGTTATAAGGAGTCACAGAGATAAAACAGCTTGTGGAAGGTATTAACCATTGACAGGAGGGAAGTGGGTGGACCCATGCTATCTGAGGGCTCTGAAACACTCCCGTGCTGGAAAAAAAATGCTCACTAATATGCACATGTACATTTTTCACGAGGTGGAAATATCAGAAATAACACTATCGGCATCTGCCTGAGGACAGTTGCTACCTTCTTACAGCTATATTTTTTTTTGCATCTGGTTCCATTTATGACTCATACTTCCCAAACAAGCCATATGTTGCTGCAGAAGGCCTTTAACTTTGCTAGATTTGTATTGAGCTGTATTCCTGGCTGTCAGCCAAGTAAATGTAATAAAACCACTTTTTCCATCAAAAATAAAAAAGAAATCCCATTTGCAGTGAGATTTAATTAGCAGCCAGTAAGTCATTTTGGTGTTGAAAGCATGCACACTCATGTTTTGTTATAGCCTTATTTGCACCTTCAAACTCTATTGTAGCTGTTCAGGCATTACAATACAGAAAGGTCTCCTC
>JAOWBP010001760.1:44731805-44742251 GCA_028571105.1 Tragopan temminckii | reverse complement strand
AACAGAGACAGTTTTCCATTTCAAGCTTGCACATTAGTTTGTTCCATCACTGGGCAAATGATTTGATCTGATGGGATGCCATCCTGTGACTCAGAAATTCACTGTAGGATAATTGTCCAGAGGGGAAAATAACAGCAGAGCTATATTGACCATGGCATGCAGGCCCATACCTTCCTCCCACATTTTTCCCTCAATAACATCATGACAGATCTGTGCCCAGCAGGACCCTCTGCTCCACAGTTTTTCCTTGTGTCACATGTGAGCAGTGCAGGTGACCCATTGACTGCTCTGTTGTGGGGCAAGATTGAACAGAAAGCTGCACCATGGGCAAATGGCACCTTGTCGCATCAGTAATTCTGGCAAGAACTGCAAAGGAAAAAAATTCTGGAACAGTTTGAATCACCTCATTCATCCATCACCACACTCGTCCTGGGAATCCAGCTGGACTGGCGCATCTCTTTCCACATGTGTACCAGCTGTTCTCTGGCAGCAAGCTAAGGGAAGGTGGTGGTTTGGGGCAGGTGGTGCAGGTCCAGTAGGGCAAGGATATACCCTGCTTCAGCCTCTCCTTCTTTATCAGAAAAAAAAAAAAAAAAAAAAAAAAGGATGGTTGCCTTGATGGCAGGAAGGAGTGGTGGGAGGAAGGCCCAGGAACAAACCTGTGCCTGTGCAGAGAGGAGCAGAAGACTGGAATGATGGATGTTGTGACACCATCACTGCTCTGAAGCATTTGTGGTGTTACTGTTGTACACATGCAGAGTAAGGGCACAGCTGCATTGCCAGAACAAACTCTCTTGGTGACATTACACAGGTATGGCTGTGCACATGGAAGGAGCCAGGATGAGTCCCCTGCCACTTCTCTGATCCATACTATGAACACCACTTCCCAGGAGAGATGACATGCCGGTATGCTTCTCATTCTTGCTTGGAATGACTCACTGCTCAGATCTAGTCATTTCTAGAAATATTCAAGTGTGAGTTGGGCATTATGCAGGTGCTGACCACACTACTCAGGACAAAGAGCTGCCACCAGGTTAAAACAGTCTAATGTTCTTCAAAAGTTGTTCAAGGAAGGACTGTGACCATGGGAAACCCAGCACTTGAAAAGCTTTGCAGGAGCACCAGAGGACAAGGACTGAAATACTGTGATTTTCCAAGCAGAGAGTACTCAAGGAGTACTTAAGAGAGTTTTGTGCATGTTTGCAACAACGCAGTGTGGGTCATATCCAGGTTGAGCTCTCCAAGTAAGGCAGCTTGGGGGCAATGCAGCTCCAACTGCTGAGCTGGACCTGTATCCATGGATGTCTTCTTCTGTAACCTAGAGATGGTGGTGACTGTGGAGCAAGAGCCAAAGCAAACACTCTTGCAAGCTGGCAGGATGTATTTTGAGCCAGAGCTAAAATAGGATTTAGGCATGCTAAGCCTTAAAATAGTGATCCAAACCAGTCCTTACCCCCTGCTCTGGTTGTCAGCTCTTGCTTGAGGTAAGGAACTTACATGAACTTTATCTGCATTGCACTGAAGAGCAGCTGAGGTCAAGTCTGCCAGTTCCTAGTAGGTGTCCCTAAAGATTACCTGGTGGATGTACTCACTCCAGGTCTTTTCACCAGCATCAGATAAAGGCACAGTGAAGTGGGTCTCTGTCATGGTGCTTCTGATGTGGTTGAGCAGGAGGAGAAAAGCTGAATGCACATTTCATTGCAGAAAAAAGGTTAGCACAGGCAGAAGAAGGCTGTCCCTGTGAGTGTGACAGTCATATACTGTTGCTGAGTAACAGATGGATAACTTTAACTCATCCTGTTCTCTTACTCTTGCTTATTTTTAACTCTTCCCAAAGATGGGTCTTTCTCACTTAGCCTATTCTTTCACCCAGAAAACTCTGGGTAAACTCTGGGAAAAATCTGTACTCTGGTTCAGCAAGTAAGCAATCCTCTGACTATGTTTTGTCCTACCATATGCTTTCTACACTTAAGGAAAGTGATCTTCTGATTGTGATCAGACTGGACACCGACTGGAGAATAGCGTAAGAATCAAATATAAATTGCCCCAGGAGAAGCACAAGACTTTCAGGACAGAGGGGACTCTCCATCACTGTAAGTGTCCAAGAGCAGGTCGAACCTGGGTTTTCTGTACCCACTCATGTGATGTCATCTGCAACAGTGACAGCAATATCAAGTAACACAGAGAGACAGCATCCTGCCTTATGATCCTCTTTAATTCCAAGTAATTATTTTTACTAATGCACTACAGCCCTGCCCTTAGCAAGGCATTGCAAATGGGTGGGCTTTAAGGCTTCCAACCTAAGCCATTCTGTGATTCCATGATACTATGATTTGAAACACAGATGGGATTTAAAGCATCCCCTTGGATCTAGAGGAGTCAGTCACAGGTACTGTTGCCACCACCAGCTCTCAGCCCTGGTCCCTCTTAAAGGTAGAATGCAAACCTCTAGGTTATACATACATACTGCTGGGTTGATTTTGACATAGATCAAAACTGCGCTGGAGGTTCACAAATTTGTTTCCCTCCTCAGCCTTTGTGCTAAACTCACACAGTTGTGTGAGATGCTGCTGTGAGCACACTGGCCTGCATCTCCCCTGAATCTGCCAGCAGAAGGTGACAGGCCTAAATCTCCCACTGGGAAGAAACCTGTACATTACTGAAGATGCTGCAAAAGACATTTCAGTGCTTTCTTCAGTAAGGCTGAAAAAAGAAGGTGAGAAAGAAGCTTTGGGGATAATGTTAGAGTGAAGAAGTTTGACTTGAAGTGTTGACATTTGTCAGGGACAGTTAGGATTTGCTCTACTAATGGATGGGAGTGCAGGCACAGAGGCCCCTGCAGTACTCCTAGCTGAGATGACGATGCCAGCAGGTAGGAGTCAATAGGACAGGAAGGCTGTTTGTAACAATGCATATCAGTACAGCACATGGACAAAGAGTATTCCAGTGCACACTCATCACCACCAGATCTGAAAACCAAGCTGTGTGTTTCCCTTCTTTTTCCAGACTGGATTCATGATTTGGTGCAAAAGCCAAATACTAGCTACCGTTGTCCTAGCTGGAACTAACAGATAGTCTTCAAGGATGTTTGCAAGCAAGCAGATCAACCCAGTTCTACATTTAGTCATTTCATTAAACGCTCATTTTTTATTTCATATTACAGGAAAAAAATAATTTATTTTTGGCAGAGAGCCCTTCCTCCTTCAATCTCAATCTCTGCCTAACAGAGTTTTTGTACGCAGAAACCTTGAACTGTCATAGTGCATACAGACCTCAAGGCTGTGAATGCCTGATGATAGGAGCTGCTGTGGCTTATTCCTGTAGAGCAGAAATTTTGTTTGTAGAACAGCCCGATGGTTGCAATTGGCATGTACCTACTCTCATCCAGATTGTTTCTCCCCTGACTGGCACAATGCCAACAGAAGCACTTTAATATTAAAGTGGTTGTGGAAAAGCAGTAGATGCAATAGCAGAGGAACAACAAAAAAAACACATTTCTTTATGAAGTGTTTTGGCTCATTTACCCAATCTAAATAATTACTGATGACTAAGTGCCTGAGTTCAGAAAATAAAGGTTCAGTTTGTCTTGTACAACTTCATTACTCCAGTCTGTGATGAATAAGGTCCTCTGAGCCAACACCCAAATGCAAGGTAGGCAACTCTTTCAAAAAAGTTTTTTATATCAGCTTAGACAGGACTGAATGTCTGGTATATATATATATTGCTGAATATACATATATATTTTTTCTTTTCCCAGATGGAATCTGAGCCTAATGTTATACATAGCATCCCTGTATCATTTCTGACATGGATATCCCTTCATTGGAGCAGTGGTTCCCCAGGCCTTACACAAATAACTCCTATGGGTTATATGCTTTTCTGTCTTATCAGAATTGATTTAGCTGCACAGAAATAACTTTTAAATTCAGATAGCTGTGTGACATATTCTCACTGATGAGGCAGTAGAGTCTTAAAGCTGACGCTTGGCCATTTGTAGACTTCTTAGCTGGTCTATCACAGCCACAAATCTTGGCACCTTTTCTCAAGCCCTCAGCTTTCCCATTTTATAAATCATGGGGATCCAACACCCCATCAAGCTATTTCCATTCAAGAAGTTATCCCAGTTCTCCTGAGTCATTGAGACGGCAAAGGTGAACTTTCTTCTTCCACTTCTTTCTCTCTCTTTACTTCTTTACTTTACTTTCTTAGCTTTCTTTACTCTTGCCACAAGTTCAGAGTTGAACTAGTTGAATCCCTGCACAGCTGACACTGAACTATCAGAACAGAATCATGTTCCTTAGACCTGAATGCACTGATTTATTGAGTGTGATGCCTTACCGATGGCTTCTTGTTTTGCCCATGAAACAGGGTGTAACCAGCCACATAAAAATGATAAACTGCTGTTTGTCCTGATTTCAATCTTGATAATAAATTATATCAGTGTGTTTGAATGAGGCAATTCTATTCATAGCCTTTGTAACGGCATAACTTCTATATGTAAGTGAAATAAATTTTTTACAAGAAAAGTAACAACAACTTACAAGACCATTGGTTAATGCGTAAGTAGTATCTAAAAGTATCTGCATTTTTTAGTATAATTAATTGTGACCTTAAGAAAAAATTAAAATTAAATCCTCTATCACAGAGGATTTCCAATATTTTATCAATAAAAGGAATGCTGCTTACAAGCTTATAGAACTGGAGTTCCAGATTCAAAAGTCCTAAGCAAGTAGGAGGGAGTCCCAACCGGTCAGTCACTGCCTGAGGGTGAATCAACAGAACATCTTGATCCTCTCTGTCTGAGAGGACAAGAAAATATTTGCAAGAGCACTTACTGAAACGTAAATTTACTGTCTCCACTTGTCCCAGTAAATCTATCAATTGCAAGAAACTGTCAGATAGTTTAAACCAAAATCAAATTTATTGTTAAGACTCAGGAATGAGTCAAAGCTAAAAATCAAGCCAAAGGGTAGTCCTAAATCACGTCATCTGTCTCCTGCAGCCATGAAGCTGTGGGGTTAAAACCACTCCAAAGTTTGGACCGTGAAGCTGTCCTTTGGATGGGGAAGGGGTGACTCTTGTGGCACCGTGAACCTGTTGAATGAGCCCCTGGGCCACTTCAGGAAGAGTACAAGATTACAAGGGATACAGGCTTGAGTGTGGTTTTGGAGAGAGATGCATTTCCAGTTCAACACAGGGCTTTGAACCCACTCTGACCCCCAAGAAAGCAACCTACTAGGATACGTGTGTAAGCTGCCCTTCTCCAGATAGTAGGGAACAAAGGAGGAGGGGTTGAGCACCCAGCCCAACTCGTGGACACAATCTGTGTGTGAACTGCGGACCAGGGAGAGCTCCTGCATTCTGCACTCCCCTTGGTCTAGATGAGCCCACCATGAGAGACGGGAACTCTCAGCCTTGAGAAAAGAAGACTCAGAGGGAATCTGATCAATGTCTATAAATATCTAAGGTGTGGGAGGCAAAGGGACAAGGACAGACTCTTTTCAGCAGTGTAGCACAAGGGAAAACGTCTTTTCATCTTGCGGTCACTAAGCTGCTGAAATGACACCTTCTTCTTGGCAGCAGCCTTGGGCAAAGCTCAGTTTCTGTGAGAACAGTAATGTCATCTTGTCTTCGAACTCTCAGTGATTAATCTGGTGGATACTCTGGCTCATAGAGAACACGAATGTTTAGAGGTAGGCACATGAGAAGAAAGATGATAGTATTTTAAAAGCACCCAGCTGGCAGCATAAGAGCCTCATGCTCTTTATCCAAGACTTCTCCTGTAACCCTCAGCTGTACTTGGATTTTCACTCTCTGTGTTCCTTCACTTGAAATTTCGAGATGAATCCCACTAACAGGACACCGTCCTTAGTAGGCAGCAATGCAGCAGGTGCAGATGTGGGTGTAGAGCTGTGTGGGAAGTCACAAATCAGTGCAATCTGCAGTGACACCATCCTGCCATGTTGCCCTGGGGTCTCAGACAAGCTGAAGGCACTCAGGGATTAAAACCAAACTGAACTGGGACCAGAGTTCTGAGCAATTTGAGAAAATTCCATCTAGAAATCAAGAGGAATAAGTAGCAATAAGCACTTATAGAGTGAGTCATGCTAACCCACATGGAAACCTTTGCTGCCAAAGGCCATACTGCTGACTGTAACTCTAGATGGTGCTCGTTGTGCGCCTGTAGCCATAGCAGCACCAAAAATACTTAACCAAGGGTTTTACATCTCCTGAAGATGTTTCCTTGCTGCGAAAATTGCTGCTATACGTACTTGGTTTCACAGAATCACAGAATAGTTGATGTTGGAAGGGGCCACTTGGAATCATCTAGTCCAAACCACCTGCTTCAAGGAGGGTAATCTTGAACACTTAGAATGTTGAGTATTTCCAGAGAAGGAGTCTCTGCAACCTCCCTGGTCAGCCTTTTCCAATGCTCTGTCACCCTCACTGTGAAGAAGTTTTTTCCCATGCGCAGACAGAATTTCCTGTGTTTCAGTTTGTCCCCACTGACCCTTGTCCTGTTGCTGAACACCATGAAAAATAGCCTGGCCCCAACCTGCTGATATTCTCCCTTAAGATATTTGTACACATTAATAAGATCCCCTCCCAGTCTTCTCCAGGCTGAACAGTCTTGGCTTTTTCAGCCTCTCCTCATAGGAGAGATGCTCCAGCCTCCTAATTACATTTGTAGCCCCTCACTGGACATACTCTAGGAGCTCCATGCCTTTCTTGTACTGAGGAGCCCAGAGCTGCACAAAGAACTCAAGATGTGTCCTCAACAGTTCTGAATAGAGAGGAGGATCACCTCCTTCAACATGCTGGCAACATTCTTTCTAATCCTAAAAGTTTCTAATACCTAAGAGTTTTCCTGATTAAAACAGAGCAAATCCCCTGAAAGAAGAACACCTAGTAGAGGATGTAATAACTCAAGGCATCAGTGCAACTTCTTTCTAAGTTCACCCAGTGCAGAGGTCTGACAACTGAAGGTACTTTAGGACATTGAGGACATATAGTGTTTGCCTGAATTATAAATATTTTCCCTATCCTTTGAGTGGGCAAGTTGCATTAGTCAAACTAATATCTGCCTCTACCTCCTATCACCCGTCCAGGCAGCCTCCTGAATGAGCTTAACTAGTTTGCAGGGCTTCAGACAGCTCTATGAATGCATTAACTTTGTCTCACCTAGTATCTACTGAGTGACTCAGTTACATTTTCCACAGCACTCCTGCAACACTTCTGTCTGCATCCAGCTGCCCTGTAGGACTGGGTTCCTGGTGAGATCACCAGGCTGATGTGGTAGCACAGCCCACAAGGTACTCTTTCAATTTTTTGCTTCACAGACACCTTTGGCTCACAGAACATTCTTTGAGGCACTTTGGTGTTGATGGGGAAAGTCAGTCCCTGGGCTGCTACCTGCTGTTGAATAACTGCTAGGCTTATCAATATTGCAACCTTCTCAAGAGAAAGAAATAAAAGAAGAAAGAAAAAAAAAAAAAAAAAAACATGAACAAAAACATGTGGAGGAAGTGAATGAGGAACAGCTGCAGCAGAAATCCTTGATCAGTTCCACATGCAAAGTCTCCCAGCACAGAAAAATTCACTGTGAATAAATGGTCCTACACCTCCCTCAACGCCAGTTTCAATGCTTTTCTTTTTTAATTTTTATTCTTTAAAAATACTGGACAGAGAAGGGGATTTAGATCTTTGTGATGCTTAATGTTCATGTGCTGCAATCTCTTCATCAAGAATTTCTCTACATTTACATGGTTCTTTTAGCATGCCAAGTAGATTGGGCAGCAAAGGAAGACAGGAATAATACATTAGCATCAAAATAAGTTTAATCTATTCCAAGAATATTCAGATCCATTGTGTGGTCACATAGATGTGCAGCACAAAGCTGTCATGCTCTCCACCTCCTTTCTGAGCCCTTCATTCCCCTTAGCCACTGAATTCACCCTCTCCCATGTTTGCGCTCTTTGAAAAGTATAAGAAAATAATTGCCTCTTCTAGAGTCCAGGAAAATGCCCCTAGAAAAAGGCATTCCCTATAGGTTGATTCAGCACCAAAACCAGTAACTCATAGACATCAGTAGATCACCTCTAAAGGTGAGCCATAAAAGCAATTAAAGGCTTGATAGGCTGTAAACACTGCTCCTTGTTCTGTATCTGGCTGGTGGACAGAGATACATCTCTACCATGATCCAGTAAGCATGCTGTAAAAATACTAAATTAATCAGAAAAATCTTCCTGAAATGGATAAGAAGTTTGTAATTGACATGAATACAGTTCTGGCTTCCACCCTTTTCTTTCTGGTCAAAAGAGGTTTCAGCTATTCAGTTGGAAGATTCTGATGAGGGGCATTTGCAAAAAATTTCTAGGCATTTTTGTACAGAATGCAATCCATCAATTTCTCCAGACAAGAAGAAATTATTATAGTTACTGTACTCTCTACACCTGCTACCATGAAATTTGACTAATTTTTCTGTTAAAGCTTTCTTATTTCAAATAATGTTTACTATCTCTTGACACTTGCTTGAAAAATATACAGAAATGTATAGAAAACTACCATTACATCAATCCTCTATCAAATTCTCAGACTAGACAGAAAAAAATAGGAATTATTTTCTTTAAGTAGCATGAGATTGAATAATAATACCATTCGTTTCTCTTATAATTGTGTTCTGCTTTTCTGAACAATTAGATGTACTAAGGATTTCAAGCACTTTTCTAGAAGCATGAGGATTAAAAATGAATACTTTACTTTTGAAATGCAATTAAGACAGGCAAGCAAACAACCCCAGCTTCAGCTGGCATAAATCAGCTCCGTCATACCAGTGGAATTACAACCTATGCTGAATTGTTTCAGTTAATAATCACGGGTTCTTGCCGATTGTCTTCTTCTCATTCACTTTAATTTCTTCCTCTCTGATAGTCTTGTCCTGGTTTTAGATGTTTAATTCCTCTTCCGTCTTCGTTTCTCTGGTCACTCAGGAGGAGAGGCTACTGAAAAAATTGTGCTGGGCACCATCCTGGGACAAATGCCGTCCCTTCAGTGTCCACTCATATGGACCTGACGGTCTGTAAATGCATTTTCTCATCTTATTTATTCTGTGACTTGAATTTGCCAATAGCATTTTATAGCCTCAAATAATGCAACTGTTCAACATTATTTTGGTGCGTAGTTTCCAAAGCAGCAGAGCAGTGTTAAGTGAAAGACCAATTTTACGTTAGCACTCATCTGTTTTATACTGAGTGCTTCAATTTGTAATTTCCCATGCTATTCTACTGGTGTTTAATTTTGTTCAATATTTGTTTTGAAAATATCCAATTTCATGTATTCCAGCACAGAAATGATTTCTACATAGATTTAAAAATTCCAATTACAATATAATTTTAAAGAGTCCAATAGTGTTTAAAGGGTTGGCTCACTACAGCCCCTTTTTTTTAATTCTCTTTTTCTTTTAGAAAGAGCAAATTCCAGTTGTGAATTGTGAGCTGTAAGGGAAAGGAAATAGATATCAAATCTTTGTTCTGGGCTCAATAAACTACAAGTGCAATCTACAGCTTATGAAGGGGAATTCTTTCCATGGATTTTTGTTCTACTTTACCAGACAGAAACAATTTTCTGATTTATTATTGTTTCCTTTCCAGAGGTTCTGTTTCAGCAATAGACTGGGCTCTGCTCATTGCCACACAAGGATCACAAAACACTTGCGATCCTTGAGCTTATGATTTATGCAAGATAATGCCTTTCAAACATGTGCAGCACTTTCCAGCATGGGACTGATGACAGCATCTAGAGGAAGAGCAAGCAGGAGCAGTGAAAGTTAAGAAACAGGAGAAAATAAAGCCCTCACTTGATGGCATCGTCTGGCCAAGAGGGCAGAGCAAATTGAACAGCATCTCTGCCACTATGGTTATTCAGAAGCAAAGGGTGTTCTAGGAAAAAGTAGAATATTTTCTGTCTCAGATCCCACTTTTGCATCCTACACTGTGCATAAGCTACATCAGAGAGAAAAGGACAGATACTATGTTCATAGAATCATAGAATCACAGAATCATAGAATCACAGAATCATAGAATGGCCTGGGTTGAAAAAGGCCGCAGTGATCATCTAGTTTCAATGCCCCTGCTATGTGCAGGGTCACCAAGGGAGGCCTTGAATGCCTTCAGGAAAGGGGCATCCACAACATCATTGGGCAACATATTCCAGTGTGTCACCACCCTCTGTGTGAAAAACTTCCTCCTAATATCTAACCTAAATCTCCCCTCTCTCAGTTTAAGACCATTATCCCTTGTCAGATCACAATCCACACTCATAAGCAGACACTCCCCCTCCTGTTTATACACTCCCTTCAAATGTTGGAAAGCCACAATGAGAAGCCTTCTCTTCTCCAAGCTAAACAAGCTCAGTTCCCTCAACCTTTCCTCATAGGAGAGGTGCTCC
>JAOWBP010001760.1:44721301-44731705 GCA_028571105.1 Tragopan temminckii | reverse complement strand
ACCGCCCTCTGGGTGAAAAACTTCCTAAGATCTAAACTAACCCTCTCCTGTCTCAGTTTAAAACCAGTCCCCGTTGTCCTATCACTATCCACCCTTGCAAACAGCCATTCCCCCTCCTGTATATACGCTCCCTTCAAGTACTGGAAGGCCACAATGAGGTCTCCCCAAAGTCTTCTCTTCTCCAAGCTAAACAAGCCCAGTTCCCTCAATCCTTCTTCATAGTAGAGGTGCTCCAGCCCTCTGATCACCTTAGTGGCCCTCCTCTGGACCCGCTCCAAGAGCTCCATGTCCTTCCTGTACTGGGGGCCCCAGACCTGGATGCAGTACTCCAGATGGGGCCTCACAAGAGCTGTGTAGAGGAGGACAATCACCTCTCTCTCCCTGCTGGCCACTCCTCTTTTAATGCAGCCCAGAACATAGTTGGCCTTTGAGGCCAAGTCAGGCGTCCCCAAGTGACCAGTCACTCCCATGGCCTCATTCCTTCTATCATCTGGGCCAGTGAACAAAGGCAGCTGTGCAAGAGTGGTGTATGATAACCCAACAGTGTGAGATAGTAAGTCTCTGAACAAGGCACTGATAACAGAGCTTTTCACTTTCCTCCTCCAGAGAGCCTTGATTCCTCTTAAAATGGCACAGAAAGGGACCCCCTGAACCACCAGGGGAATATAAGAAATGCCAGTGCAATACAGTGTATGTACAGGAACACTTAGGAGTACTGGGAGAAATAACAAAATAAACTGCAGATCTTCTTGCAACATTTACCTAAGTAGACTATTATCAGCCATGCTACATTTAGCCAGGCTATTATTAAAATTCATTTCTTATCCAAAACACTATATTTTTACAGTGTGTCATTTTACGTCTTTCCTAAAACTTTTGGTTATTTAGATATACTTAAATTCCTGAATCATATCACCTTTGCAACATCATCCTACTGTCCTTTGCTTTTTTGATTGCATGGTGAGAATAACACAATTTGTATATTCCCTCCTGCAAGTCTGTCTTCTGTCAGTATTAAAGTACTAACATTTCAAACATATTTAGATAAAACTGGTCATCACAGGAAGTGTAAGACTGCAGAAAACATTTAAAGCATGCTCATGAAATCTGCTTCCCTTAATAAACTTGCAGTCAAAATTTTTAACCACAACAAAATGCCATATAGATTCAGTCTGAAAGGCTATTCAACTTAGTTTTTGGCTGCCCAATGGATGTTATCTGTAGATGCTTGGGGTGAAGTAAGAAAAGAAGCTGTCTCTGATCTGATTACTGGAAGATAATTTTGGGCCAATTCACCAGGTGTGTTATTCCCCCTTATCCCCCCAGTTAAGTACTTTACATTACAGTTCATCTATCATCTTGTTCCCCTGTTACTCAATACCGTGATATCACATTTCAGCTTCTTACTGTCATCTTCACCACTGAGTATCCCAAATCACTTTCAGACTTCATCACCTATTCTCCTCACAAATCATGCGTGGATATATTTAACAGTACAGCCTGCAGTAATGCATCTCTCAGGGACCTATATGAGTAACCTTGTACCATTGTTAAAAGTTTTTGTTCTTTATCTTCAGCAGGTATTTACCCCAAAGGGTTTTCTTTCTTAGCTGGTGAGTTTTTTGAGACTTTTAACGTTTTTTTTAAGACTTCTGGTGAATGACTTTCCTGAAAGATTGTAGAAAGTCTGTATATACTATGTGGATCTGCAACACTGCTTGCAAAGAGCTCTAACAGAATTGTGAAATATGACTCTCATTGATTATGTATACATTTCTTGTTTCTTCATGTAATGCATTATCCACAATCTGTTTATTCTACTCTTTATTAGTTTTATTTTATTGATTTCTAAGCATGAAATATAGACCCACAGGTCTACATTTTCCAAGACCATTTTTTCAGTGACCAATACTATTTATGTCAATTTTATTTCTTTGGTATTAATGATGGTTTAAACTATGTGTTATTATCACAGGTAATAGTTTAGCAATTTGATGTATGATTCCTGGTGATCTCTAGAGTTTGCCTTCCTCCACCTGAAAATCTGAAATGTAAATACCTGTGAGAAGTTCTGTTATGGTTTACACAACAGCTTGAAGAATGTTTTGGTCTTTAATTTTCTTTTTTTAAAAAAACTTTCTCAAGGTTTATGAGCAAGATAGTATGTTCTCTTGCCAGCAAAAAGAAAGTGCATCATGCCCTTTTCAGAGATCCTCCCTTTCTTAATGGCATCAGCTGGCCAGCTGCTAGCCACTGGTGGTGCACAGGCTCAGATCAATGCTGGACTCCTCATCATGTCCTGCCCATCTTCTCCCAGTGGCTAGCACCTTGGGATAGGAATAATTTACAGAATCACAGAATGGTCAGGATTGGAAGGGACCTCAAGGATCATGAATTTCCAACCCCCCTACCACACGTAGGGCCACCAACCTCCACATTTAATACTAGACCAGGATGCCCAACATCCCATCCAATCTGGGCTTGAACACCTCTAGGGACGGGGCAAATATAATGGCCTTCTCTATTCATATGAATGCTTTCCTTCTGGGGACATTGCCAGTCATTTAACACCAAAAAATATGTGTACAGTCTATACATGATGCTGCTCCATCCACATTACCTGAAACATCAATAAAGCCTATGTCTGTCAAGGACTGAAACTGTATCTGTCCTGTAGATACTCTACTGTACTATCTTGTACTGAAGGAATCTTGTTCCATAACAACATATCAGAAAAACAAATGTAATTTATAGATAATTAATGTATTGTCTATGGAGTAAGTAATTTGGGAAACAGGACATCCATGGTGATGACATTTGAGGAGCAGGTAAAAAAATAGTGCTCATTTTTAATGAGAAAGGGCAGTAGAGCCTTCTGCTGGGGCACAGTCCCACATTCTGATGCAAGATATTTCAACTTCTTGACATCTAATCTGGGTCCTCACATTGCATGATCAGGACTCCTAAAAACCAAGAGAAAGTCTAATAAGCTCATAGATGCAGATTTAAGCAAGGCTAGATGTGTCACTAGAAAATACCATGAGAAAATACTCCTGGAGTGATAGCTCTGAGAATTAGGTGCACTAACAAAATCTTTCAGTCTCTGACTTCCATCTGTTAGCTAATCTTTTCCACAGTTTACTAGAAGTTCTAACACACAACTTTCCCCTACCTACACAATCCTCTGTAGTAAATACAATGTTGGCTATATCAGGAAAAGAACAGACGTAAATTCGGGTTCATATCTCCCACAGAGGTATCTAGACAGTCTATAGCTTTACTATAGATACTAACTATGCATATTTTCAGACAGCTTAGGAGAGATCATTCTGGATTTTTCCCAGCTTTTTTTCAATGTTTTCCTCAGGTTTCTTATTGTTCCCAAACCAAAATTATCTGGTTTTAGTTTTAATTGTCCTGCAAAACCTGTCATTCAGGGAGAAGAAATAATTCATAGCTGCTATGTTCCTTAGTGTCTTTGCCAATCAAAACATGCAGACTGCCATTTACTGGCAATGTGGTTATCATGATTCAAGCCATTTGGCTCCTTTGTTAGGTCCCTCTGGCTTATAAAGGAAAATTCACACCAGGGAAGAAGAAAACCATCGAGCCATTAAATATTTATTTGAATATTTATTTTTGGCTGCAGAGAAGGGTCTAGGGAGAGTTCCACATTTAACAAGAGGGCTTACTGAAACCATGTCTACAGACATAGCTCTCACAATTTGCTGACAGATTTGCTGAACACCTCTCTTTAAAAGAGAGATATAACTCAGGGTTACAAGAGACACTTAAATATATACAAATATCTTCTAATTTTGGTTTGCAAGGTGATGCTGGTGGAATAGGAAAATGGATTGCCGATCATATGACTTACAGTGATGTGACGAGGAAATTATTCACCTTTTATTCATTCAGACTCTGGGTAACAAGCTTGAAGTCAAACACAATCATCCAGAACATGACTGGAAGTAAAGCGTGACCCGTCATATCTCACACATTGAGAATTTTTACATTCAGATGACTCATTCTCTTTGGATGGTTTTGCATTGGACTGAACCTGCTCATTTCCAAAGAAGCTGCATTTGGAGCATAAGCTCAATGATCTGTCCAGAGTGCTGGCAGAGTTACAGAGTTACACCTTAGCAGGTGCAAAGGACTCTACCTGTCACAGGTAACATGTCTCTCCTTGTCCCTCCTCCTTTGTGTAATTTCTATTAGCTAAGGCAGCAAACTTTATCTGCCCTCTTATGCCACTGTCTCCTGCCATGAAGCAAAGAAAACTTTAGAGGATAAGAATTTTTTTTCCATCTTTCAACTGAAAAATATTTTTACCATAAGTATTATTGGAACATTAAGAAGAGAACTGAAGGAAAACCATAGAATCAAGACTCAGACAGTAAATACAGTAGAAGAGTCATTTTTGATCCTTCTACAAGTTTTCGTTTTGAATGAGGCCTTAAATACACAAGAGCAGGCAAAATGTGTTACTTTTATGATTGTGTTTATTTACTAAACTAAATGGGTAAATCTCTCAGAAATAATATGTTCAGAAAATGGAATCATATACACGAGTGTAGTGCTTGGAACAGGAAGTGGTTTGTTCAGAATTTGGAAGGTCTTCTCAGAAAGACTTTACTGGTTTGTCTAGATGAGAAATAAAAATACTGTGATGACATGAAACATTCTTTCTTTTATGCCTGTTTCCGCGTAAGTTCTAAGCGAAAGTTTGTTTCATACATGACTGAATACTACAAAATGTTCTATACAAATTTGAACTGACATGAGTGAGAAATAGAGGATAATTCCTGTGATAATTCAAGTTTCAAATCTCTTCTCCTTACAAGCGTTTTCTTATTAATAATGAGGAAATGTCTGATAAGAGAGTCATTCCCTGAAATAATCAACACTCGTTGGTTACAATCCTCAGTTATTCTTAGAAAATCAAGATTGATTTTCCAAGAAAATAGACCAGATGTTGGTTGCTGGCACCAGTGAGTTCTTGGTCTCACAGCTGACAATGCCCACAGAAATTGTCAGTTTTGTGCTAGACTGACTGATCAAATAATAAAAATGTACTGTATTCAAGGCCTCATTACCACACACTTAGTCATATTCATAATGCCATGCTGGCACAGCTGTGTACCAACGCAAATACTGCCTTTCAAAAATTAAGTTAAAATAAAAATCCCTCACTCAACAGAATAAAAAGTTTTTTCAATTTTATTTTATTCTTGGCAAAAGTCTTGCCTTTAGTACTCCAACAAATAACTAAGTTTAAGTACATTAAATAAGATTTCAAGCTTCTTAGTTTCTTCATCATTAAGGGCATAGCAAATTGAAATTGGAAATACTCCCTACTGCCTTAAAACATCTCATCAATCACAGACTTCTATGTATGTGTGGACATTTTTTTCTTTTCCTTCCAAAGAGAAATGTTGGCTAAACAGATCATGTGCCTTGAGCCAATTATCTCCCCAAAGGAATCTGTTGCTTATTGAAGTGAAATGAAACTACCAGTTTCCAGCAAATATTTGTGAAAAGGGAATAGGAATAAAAACTGTTTGTAACTGCTTGATCAGTTTAAACACTAGCATAAGTCTTTCTCTTTCTTCAAAAAGGCAATAATTAAACCTTCAAGTCTCTCAATGGTAGTTCTTTCTTCTTACTGCCTAAAATTTCAGACTAGGGCTATAAATACTTTACACATTCAACATATGTCATAAAATAGACTCCATCCTTGAAAAGAACTTGCAAACACTTAGGGACCTAATTTGTAGAAAATGAGCAAGATACACAGGAAGCAGATACATTTGTTTCATTCTGGTTACCAATTGCACTTGAAAGAGCAATAAACTCAATGGGGAATGGGAAAGAAGGCTTAGTGCAGGATGTAGCATCTGGCTCACTTGAAGGATCAAATCCTTCTCTGGGACTTAGGATTCTAAATGATATTCTGGACAAACCTTACTGCTTCTTCTGTACTGTGTTTTCAGAGTTAATAAAAAATATCTAAAAAAAAGTAAGATAAGGACAAGTCAGAAATGTTATTCTTCCATCTTTGTGCAGGAAAATAATGCAGAGACAATTAAAAATATTTTCTGTTGCCTCTTGAGAAAAAAATAAAACATGGATACAGGCAACACTGAACACAGGTGAGAAGCATAGAGACTCCTTTGTGTCACACCACATTTCCATGGTTTTTGTCAGTCACCAGGGCATATAGGTATCTGCCTCTGGGCACTCCAAGGCTCCCCAAGCCTTGATCATACTGAGTTTCCCAGCACACACCTCATTCACAGGCCCATTAGGATCCACAAATGGGTGACCCTGGCTATAAAGCACAGCATGGCTTCCTATTTCTACAGTGAAAAGTGAAGGATCCTTCTCAGACTTTTACCCATTCTGGCAGTTAAAGCACATGGGAAATGGGATACCATATTTCAAAGTCTTATTGGCTAGAAGAATATGAGGACCATTTTACTTCAGCTGAATTCAAGTTCTGTGTGATCCAACCTCCTCAGGACTATTCTGCCTCAGACTAGGAAATCTGGAGGTTCTATATTTGATCCTGGACCTTTCTCATGCAATCCATCAAGATGTTTCACCTCCCATTACCTCTCTTCTTTTTCCTTTCTCAAATTGATATTAACATTATGTTTTTGTTTTCTTGGTCTCCTAGCTATTTCCTCTGGTTGCATACTCCATTCATAACCACGGCTTCAGCACTCCAAGGTGAAAACAGAGGGAAATGGTCAGATGGAGGTGTTTGCTGCTGCTGTTGTTGTCAGCAGCCTGGGCTCTGTCCCATCAGTGCCACCCTGGCTCTTGCTTTAGAAAGCCATCCTGATTTATCAACTGCAAGGGAACTGAGACAACTTCCAGGTACTCAAACTGAGTGCCCCACAAACATTTTCTACTTAAATATTTCAGTGAGAACAATCAGCAGTGGCCTGTACTTGTGTTCTTTTTGGACAAATTTTTGAAAATACCTAGATCTCTAGCCACTGATAATCTCATTGAAGAGTTCCACTCCACACTTTAGCATGTCTTGAAAAACCTCTCACCACTGCTACAGCCAAGTCTTTGGAAAATGTGTTGCCTTTTCATTTTCTATCAAGAAAGGGCCACCTCAGTCCTCCACAACATAAGGAGTCACATTATTTATTTATTTATTTGATTATTTGTTTGATTGTTTTATTTCTTTTGGACCAAAGAATGTTAATCTTGCTAAAGATAGAATTACGATAGTAGACAATAATAATCTCAGTCACAACTGTCCTACCTGCAGCTAGATGTGTTCTAAAATGAGTCTTTTCAAGGATATATGCATTGTTACACAGACAATACAGATTACTTCTCAGATGGTTTTACCATTAAGAGATTGACACAATGATCATAGATGGCTAAAGGAAATCTGCAGGCATTTGGTTGTAACCTCCATTCCAGAACTGCTCTGATTTTTGAAAACTCCATTGCCTAGTGCACTCACCACAGCCATTCTCCCTGTCAAGAAGCACATCCAGTCCGCTCCCTGTCCAACCAAGCCAACAAGGCAAAAGTGCAATTGAGTCAGTGTTCAAATAACCATTCCAACACATCATTTCATGTTCTGATCATTAATTCTGCATGAGTAAAGATTTGATGAACTCTCTATTCAGTGTATTACCCTGTCTGGGACAGCTGAGTTGAGATTTCCAAATTACTCATGAGGAACAGGTAAGAAGTGGCCACCTATCTCACTCTACTTTAACTCAAGTTTGCTCTTATAGCTGGAAATCCTGCTCACTGCATAGTTTGTCAGTAAGCATATTTGTCTGTACGTTCCTTTCTTTAGTTAGTATATATTTCCTAAGCTTCTAGGAAGTGCAGTGGTTTTGTTTGATACAGTTAAGAAGTTTGAAAGTCCTTTTACAACTGCACGTAGCGTTATTGAGTAACTCTTTTGGGGCCAGAGCTGGAATACATGAATTTCTCCTAAACATCTTTTTTTAAGTTTTTTACTCTAAGTTTGACAAAACACTGGAAGATTTTGCACAGAAAGGCTGTGGAGACTCAGTCACTGCAGGTAGTCAAAATACAGCTGAGCACAGCCCTGAGCTCCCCGTTCCAGATGAGTCTGCTCTGAGCTGGGGGAAAAAATAGATTATTTGCAAATCCTCCTACCCACCCCAGCCATTCTAGGACTCTGTTTTATATGAACCATTTCCTGCACACAGGACGCAAGAAAATATGGTGATTGATAGTCTTTCACAACATATGATGTTTCACTAAGAGTCCTAGTCAGGGCTTTGCCTCTTGCGTGGGGTTGGAGCTGGGGACTTGGTTGCAATTTGGCAACAGAAACAGCTTCTCAAGGAGCTGGGAGGGAGGGCTTTGTGGCAACACTGTAACAAAAACATTAAAAAAATCGGATGTAATGATTTTGAAGTCTTCACTATTTCAGAATGCGAAGCATATGTTGAAGAAGTTTTAAATTAAAAAAACTTCTGCATATTCACCACTTAAAAAAAAAAAAAAAAAAAAAAAAAAAAAATTTGATTTTAATTCTCCAGACTAAAAATGTTTTTCCTGCTGCCATCAATGAAAAATGCATTAGCAAAACAAATTTCCCATGGATCTTTGATGGCATCTGAAAGTAAGAGAAATTGCTGTTTCTATTCAGATTTTGGTTTCCATGACGCAAGTTGTCTGTCAGTGGTGTTATACCACCATTTCCACAGCATGTATTTATCCAGCAATCACATACCCTGACTGAGTTGTAAAATCCAATGAGTTCCTTCTGCATCCTACACAAAAACGTCAGGATCACTTGCATTATGAGATTATAATTACAATTCCTTGCACATAGTTTGCTTCTATATTTATAAAGGAAATGTAATTCCCCTGCTCATCCCTCAAAATGTCCACTAAGATACTGGATAGTAATTTTATACACTTAATATGATACTTCTATTATACCAGAACATCTTTGGTAACACTTGTGTTTCAATGACCTGAAATCACTCACAGCACATTTTTAATACTAAGTAAGGATGATCACCATTACAATGAATACCATGAAATGAGCCTCACATTCTGCCTTAGAAGAGGACAGTAATTTGGTAAACAATGTACCCCTGAAGTGAAACAGTTTTAAAAGAGATATTCAACAAGACTAAATGTCTGGTGCTGCATTTGTGCCATAATAAGTCCGTATAGTGTCATAGGCTTGGAAAAGGGTGGCTGGCAAGTTGCTGAGTAAAAAAGGACCTGGGGATGCTGGCCAACAGCCTGCTGAACATGAGCCAGCAATGTGCCTGGGTGGCCAAGAAAGCCAATGGCATACTGATCTGTGTCAAAAATAGTGTAGTCAGCAGGACTAGGGAAGGGACTGGTATGAAGCACTGGTGAGACTGCTCCTCAAGTACCATGTTTGATTTTGGGCCCCTCACTGCAAGGACATTGAGTTTCTGGAATGCATTAAGAGAAGAAAGAACAAGGAAATTGAGGAAGGGACTGGAGAACAAGAGTTATAAGCGGCTGAGGCAACTGAGATTGTTCAGCCTGGACTGAAAGGAAGTTGTAGCAAGGTGGGGTAAATTTGATAAGTAATCACCTTTTTCCCCCCCATATCTGTAGTGTTGTGTTTTGTTTTGCTTTTTCTCTTGCCTGCTATATTTAGTAGATCTGGAAAACAATTTCTTTCTATTTATTTGCATTCCCATCTGTGAACTAGAATTGCTGATGCTGATGAATAGAATTTAGAACAAAGTTCATTAAATACTGCTAGCCTAATCCTGCAATCCCTAAATGACTGGAGTTTCTTTAAAAATCAATGAACGTACAACTCTGTGACTTCCTTGTTAAGAAAATGATTGGTTTTAAGAATGTTGGCTCTAAATTATTAGTAGTTGCATGTACCACCACCATACATAAATCATCCAGTGACTTATGCATGATATTTTACCTGGCAAACAATATTTTTTTTACTGTAATGTCCATGCTCATTACATTCTACTGATCTGTTAATATTTACTCGATAATAAAAATAAAGTGGCATAGTTTCTATAAATTATCCTTGCCACAGAATGTGGCTGATTCTATAAGCCTAGTATTCACATAAAAATTTCAGCAATCTACACTGACTTAATCCTTAAACTAAAATCAAGGAAGATAAAGAAACTTTCTGATTAATTCTCTGAGCTTCCATTCAGTTCAGTACTCCCAGAGATACCACTTTGCAGAAGGTGTCATGATGAATTTTGTATCCTGTTCAACAGTAATAAAAATTCATTTTGAAAATTTCTTACAGAGAAGGACTGATGTACAAAGTAAATGCACACCAGTACAGGTTGGGGAATGACCTGCTGGAGAGGAGCTCTGCGGAGAGGGACCTGGGTGTCCTGGTGGACGACAGGTTGG
>JAOWBP010001760.1:44682363-44699177 GCA_028571105.1 Tragopan temminckii | reverse complement strand
CTGCAATTCTTAATACTTCTTTTGAAATGTCAGTTATCTGTGTGATGGAAATAAAGGCATAAACAAGTGGTGTAATTTTCCTTTGATTGTCACACAATAGCTTTTTTCAAAGGTCAGTTTATTTTAAATAAGAAAACAAAATCTTATGAAGAAAATAGTGATAGGAAAATACTAAGGTTGGAAAGACAGCAATTCAATAATCTGGAAATAACAGTATCAAACAATTGCACTTACCTCTGCAGTTTTCAATTTTCACATCCACCGTGATGATATAGGTTTTAGTTACAAACTTACCTGCTTTTCGTCATTGGCCTCCAGCTTTCTATAGAGCAGACTTGCTAGAAGGAAGAAAACAATACACTTTGTAAGGCTTTTGCTTAATGTATACCCAGAGCTGGAATATGTAATGAAGCACTGGATCTCATGGCTAGGTTGGTTGTATTATGTCCTAGAAGACGAAATGCTCTCTGAGTTTTGCCTGCTGGGGATTGCTGAGCAAATTGTTTCCACGGCATTCTTTCATGTGTTTCATTTTCTGAGCCTAATCTGAAGCTTTGTGAAGAAGAATTTACTCTTATAATTTCAGCTGAAGTGAATAGGCACTACGTTAACAATATTAACATCTATATAAGGCTACAAATAGTGAATATATTAGGTCCTGCGTGTCTGAAATTATACACCTAACATCAGAGGACAATTCTGATCTTGATATTCCTCAATTCCTTTTCTATAAAAAGAAGAATCTTTCTTTTCTCACAGTCAGATTATAAGCCTTTAATGAATGACTCTTTGAGAGACATTCAAATGTTTCACTAATGAGCACAGCAGAAGAGCTTGTGAGGAAATTCTGTCTCAGGAGAAGATTTGAATTGCTGCAAAGCTGGGGGTCATACACTGAAGAATGAAGGTAAAGCAGGCTTCTGGAAAGTTGCTTACTGCAGGAGATTTGTTCTTCCTGTGCACTGAATGAGGTCCTGCAAAAACAGTAGTGTGTGATTATGTAATTGAAGATTTTTTTTTCAATTATCTACATACAAAGGCCAAACAAAGGTTAACTCTGGCATTTCCTAACTTCAGTGTCCTTGATTTTGCAATCCTATTAGTGTCTGCATGTTCCTGGGAGTGGTTTCTAATGTTGGTGCATATATACACAGAGAGAAAATCACTATTAGAGATGCTTACTTAGAAATTTTATTTAACACATACACAGAACATTTCTTTCTTAACGAAAAGCTTTCTTAACAAAATATTTACTCATTTTCCTTGTTGAATTCATTCATGTCTTCTCACTTAATCAGGATGCTTTCCACCACGTCTCTGAGACAATTTAAGAAAGCTGAGATTTACAGTGATAGGAATAATTATGCCTCTTCACTGTAAGGCAATTTACTCTTCTGTAGAATTTTCCTTTTAATTTCATTATTTATTGGAGCCTTTGCATGACCCAGAAACTATAACAATAGCAGCCTGATTCTCTATGACTTATCTAATACCAGAACATATTATTTCATAATGAAAAAAGGAACATAGTATTTTTATTGTAGTATTTCTTACATGTAACTATCACAAGTGAATCTTTTTTTTTTTTTTTTTTTTTTTTTCCCCACATCCATAACTTCAAGGGGATTTCTTGTTTCACATTTGGCATGTATCCTTTGCCCATCTACTCCACTACTTTTTCTCGGGCAATATTCCAATATAGTGCACGGGTAATTTGTTGGTTTTTTGTCGTTGTCCAAAACAATGGTAATTCTTAAACATATAGCAGTTCTTAGCTTATTGACGATTGATTTGTCCTCTTGGGGAAAAAAAAAAAAAAAGAAAAGCAAAAACAAACAAAAAAAAGACCAAAAAAAAAAAACCTACAACACTGCCTTTGGAACAGAAGACTCAGTGTTACAGTTGGCAAAAGAAAAATATGAAAACATCCATCTAGAGAAGAAATGTTAAGGCTTCTGTTTCTCCAGCACTAGTATGTGAAGGAGCACTTGGGAACTGTTGGAGTCTGCTTAAGTAAATCATATGCAGAACAAGGTTTGAATGAAGGTGGCGTTTTTGCTAGGACACAGGTCTTTCCAAAATGCATAAAATCTTTGTAAACTAAATAATGGCAAGGTGCCCAAAGCTTTGTAGAAATATGTCTCCTTTTTTAGCAAAAAAAAATACAAAATTTTGTAGGATACCTTTGATGTGAAGATCTGCTACATGAAAGACTGCAACTGGCATGCAGTGCCAATTGTCCTCGTGCTTCCTTAGTGTGTTATGTGCCAACATCCTTGAAAAGAACAAGGATTTTAAAATTCATAAAGTATTAAATTTGAAAAAGGATTTCCTTTAAAGATGAGGTGTGTTTTTTTTTCTACTTCAGACACATAACTAATGATAGGACAAAAGAGTCTTTCAGAAATTACGTGTTTAATAACTTTCAGTCTTTGAATTACAAGTAATCAAATAATTTAAGCGTTTTATAACTATGGACTATGTCCTGATAACTGTCTGCCCTTGGAGCAAAAGTATATCTGCTACAGGTTTAGCTCAGTGGTCCAAGAATCTCAGTAGTCATAGATGGGCACTTGGCATATAAGAATTACAATAACTTATGTTCGTGTTGCTTCCTCCCAGAACTCACCTATCCCCTGACTCTTTTCATATCAGGAATGAAAATATCACTGAGGATTGTTTAGTAGCCAGAAATGGGTTTCTGCCAACTAATGGCCCAGACGTTTTTTAAACCCTCACATCCATAGTCCTCTTGAGGCAGGGAGGGCCATGCGTTTGTTTCCTGCTGCATGAATAACCACCTTTTTTTGTTTATTTTGACCCTGGCTTCATTTGGTGGCCCTCGTGTTATGGAAGACAGTAAGTAGATATTCCCCCTGCCCCTTTTTGCCATAATCCACAGACTTTTTGTAGACTTTTATCAGATTCCCACCATCTATCTCTTTCCAAGCTTGAAGAGTATTTGACTACTCCCTCACTTGCCTTGACCATCTCTACTTGGGACCTCTGCCCATATACCCACTGCCTGTGGCTCAAGGTCTTGATTTAAGTAAAGACTGGGGCACTCCCACATGCCCTGGATTATAAGGTAGGTGATAATGGCAGGAGCAAATTATTCTAAGAGAGGGAATGATCTGGGTGACCTCAGAGCAGGCACACCACTCGCTGACCAGGCACAGTCCCACAGTGTCTGAACAGGATGAAAAGACAGGATGAGGTGATGAACTGGATGTAGGGTCCACCCAGGGAGTCATCAAGCTGGAGGCTGAACCAGAGATAGATACACATACAGCATAGTTCCAGCAAGAACCGAAAGCCAATTAAGGGCTTTTAGTGCACTCAGGACTCTGTCTACAGTTAACTACATGGAATTATATTTGTTGATTTATTGCCTAGTCGCTCTGTTTTTATAAATGACTTGTTTCTGCAGTTCTTTACAGTTCACCTTCAGGGTATATACTATCTTTTATAGCATTGTATCATCAACAAACTTTGTGCTCATTTACTGCTTTCTAGATATGTTAACTAATGGGGAACCCAGCAAATACCACTGTGGAACTCCACAGGTTACTTTCTTGCTTTTTTACAGATTCCCGTTTACTCCTACGCTCTACCTTTTAACCAGTTATTTATCCATGCTAGAACTTTCCAAATTATGTAATGACTGCTTAGCTTCCTTTAAAGTCTTTGGCAAGAGTTTTTGCCAAAAACATTCTGGACATCCAAACTGTGTCACATTTACCCAAGTAGTACAACTGTAGAGAACTCCAAGAGGCTTGTAAGACAGTATGTCACTGTAAAGAAGTGTTGACTCTCCAAAACACATTTTACTTATCCAGGTATTCATTAATTCTAACATGTCTTATATCACAGTTCCTTTGTTGTGACTGAAGCACTAATGTGCCCAGTGAGAAAAATGAGGTTGGAGTTAACCAACTTTACCTGACCACCAATTACTGTCAACCTTTACTAATTTACTAATGTTATTAACAGATCTTCAGGTTAAATGGCTGGTTGAACTGTCTCGAAAATAACATGGTATTCATTCATGACAACCAGTGGAAAAGATTGAGTGGTACTTCTAGTATTATTAAACTGTAATGAAAGGTTTGAGCAGCTCACTTGAGTGGTAGTTCCTCATTATGATTTTATCCAAGAATCACTCTTGCAGATCACAACTGTTAATGTTAGCTGAAGAACGTTTTCAGTTATAGTGAATGGATAGACCATACTTTAATCATCTCGAAGAAGGAATTGTACATTTTTTATATAAAACTACCTCAGAGCACAAGTGTCATTGCAAAAAGAATGCATTAATTTCTGCCTTTTTTTCTTGATCTTTTTTTGAAATGCAGAAGAGACAGGAATAAACTGGAGTGCAGAAGGAACTAAAATCATCTGCAGTTCACCACAATGTTACATGCTGTCACGCAAATGTAGAGACAAGCCTGTCACCTCTGCACAGTGCAGATCTGGTGGTCATGGGTCTAACCTCTATCCAAATGGATGGAGCACTTCTGCATAACCTTGTATAGACTTGGATATGGTCAGATAAGTAGGATATGCTATTTCTTATTGATGACCAGTTCAGAGATCATCTAGCTTTATATATCTTTCTGTTTGATAGACTGTGCAGAAGTCAGTTCTAAGTGGAAAATAACACTGTTATGCTACTTCTGTTCTTTTAGTAAATCCAAAAGCCAAGAAACTTCTGATACTATAACTTCCCGGAAAGTGATTGTTTTCTCAGGACAGGAAGGCTTGTAACTTTTAGATGAAATAGAAAGGATTGCATTTGCAGGGAATAACAAAAATGGTTTAAAGAATATGTACATATAGGAAAATCTTGTGTGAACAAGAGTACACAAATTGTTTAATGTATTTAAGCTATTAGACTTTAAAATTCTTTGAGGCTGTCAGCATTACAAAGAAAAAAGAAATTTTTCATTAATTCCAGATACATGTAAGATAGTGGGTATGATTTATAGCTAGAATTCTTCTTCATAGAATTCTTTTAAAACTAAGGAGATTACTTGAATGCAAGGAAGGTCTCATGAGCAAGAGGTTTCTTTATACCTGGACAAAATCTTTTCTGTGATTTTATCACACTTCTATTCTAAAATTATGATATTTTACTACATTAAGTGCCAAAAAGGAAGAAAATCATGTACTTTTGAATGTTGTAATATATTTATTTCTAATACGCTTGTTTCCAAGCTTGGTCCTCTACAGTGTTTACTATCACTTGGACTTTGCAAGGTTAAAAAATTTGTACACTGGGACAATTGTTATCTTACTGTCATTGTCATCTGCTATGAAATAATACACATTCCATATGGCATCTGTGTTAACAGTCATGGAGTATAACCAGAACAAGGTGATTTCCTGTTACAGATTTTGGAATGAAACCACATCTTCAGTTTGTCCTGACAACAAAGTCCTGGGAGAAGCACCAGCTTTGGGCAGAGTAGACAGGTTGCTTTGAGTAAAAGTCTGCTATAGGCAACAGGGCAGCCGTAGCTCAGCTACAAATAGACCAAGGTGGACTCACAACCTTTAAGAAAGGGGTGTGAAAGTGTGGCTCTTTCTGAAGGAGGTGGGGCTTTCTTTTAAATATATTGTCCTGGTTTAATCTGTGAGAGCTGATTATCTTCAGAGGATCTGGTATGATGCTATTTGTTGGCTTTAGGAGAAAAAACAATGTTGATAACACATCAATGTTTTCACTGTTGATGAGCAGCACTGTACAGAGCCAAGGCCAAGTCAGCTTTCTCAGCTTCTACTGACCTACCAGTGAGGGGTTGGGTGGGTACGAGAAGCTGGGATGGGACAGAATCAGGACAGCTGACCTAAACTGATATGGAAATTCCATACTGTATGACACCATGCATAAAACTGGGGGAGTTGTTGGGGAGTCATTTGTTGGACATTGTTTGGCTGGTGGTGAGAATTGCGTGGTGTGTTGTGCATAATTTGTTTTGCAAATGTATAACTGTATTTATAAAATACTGTATATATATATATATATGACATATATATATATTTATGTACTGTGTTCAGTTTTGGGCCTGTCACTACATGAAAGACAAGGCCCTGATGCATATTCAGAGAAGGGCAACAAAGCTGGTGAGAGGTCTGGAGCAGAATTCTTACGAGGAGCAGCTGAGTGAACTGGGATTATTTTGTCTGGAGGAGTCTTGGGGGAGACCTTATTGCTCTCTACAACTAACCGAAGGGAGGTTGTGATGAGGTGGGAGTTGGTCTCTTCTGCTGTGTGACTAGTGATAGGACTAGAGGCAATGGCCTCAAGTTCCTCCAGGGCAGATTCAGATTGGATGTTATGAAATACCACTTCTCCAAAGAGCAGTTAGGCTCTGGAATGGGCTGCTGAGGGAGGTGGTGGAGTCCTGACCCCGGAGGTGTTGAAGAAATGTTTAGACACTGTACTTAAGGAAATGGTTTTGTGGGAAATATTGGTGATGAGTGGATGGTTGAACTTGGGGGTACTTCCCAACATTGGTGATTCTATGATTCTATGTTTACATATATATATATATAAAATTATTATCATTGCTATTTTTTTTATCTTCCTTTTTGTCTTCGTAAATAGTTTTTATCTCAATACACAAGTTCTACTTTCCTTCTTTTTTCTCTGATTTTCTTCCTGATCATGCTGTGAGCAGAGGAGGGAGTGAATGAATGGCTGTGTCGTGCTGAACTGCCTACTGGGTTAAACCACAACATATAGTAAAATACTCATTTGTGTGTTTGTTGTATATTCGTATATACATTCACCAATATTTATCACATAATTATCACAAACTTCACATACATCAACAACAAAAAATTCCTCACATCAAAATCAACATATCAATACAATACCAACAAAGGTGAACAATGTACTCATTCTATCCTATATCCCTTCACCACATTACAATAAAAAAAATCATCACAGTTATTACACTCTCTATGTCACATAACAGCATTTTTATCAGGATGTGACACCTAATAAAAAGCAGTGGATGCTGCAGGGTTGACTTTCCAGACCTCTTTACTGCATCTGCATTTAACCTATATATTTCATCGACCCTGCTTCAACACAATCCCTTCTCCACAGACAGAAAATTTAAGACTGTTCTTAAGATGAAGAACATTCAGAAGATTTGAACATAAACATGATGTGATTTGATTTTACTGATGTGTTCTATTTGGAAAGTTGGTATTATCAATTCTTTTTAGGATGCAATATTCCCAATTTTACTCCATTATCATTTTGAATTTATTTTGTTTGTAGAGTCAAACCTGGAGATAAAACTTGTGAACTACTAAGATGTTCTAAAAAAATAAAAAAGATGCAGTTGTCTGTCTAGTCATAAATTAAAGATGACAATTCTGGTAAAAGTTTGTAAGTCATACCTAATGTTGAATCCGTAAGTTGCTTGATTACCTAAAAACACTCCCCTGCCATTTTCATAAATAAAAGCTGCTTAAAGCTCCTGCTGGCAGTTCATTTTATTTCAGTTTAGAGTTCAAGCTGAAGCAGATCTACCAAATGAGTCAAAAAATGAGTCAAATATGCCACCATTTCTTCCAGTGCCACAGTGCAACATGTGATTTTATACTGGAAGATGTGGTCACAATTCCATGACCGTTTAGATCAGGTCTACATTAACCTTTCAGTTTATATGGCGTAGCATGGAGATGAGTGGGTACCTGTAAGGGTCTGTTCAGTATTGTAAGCCTCCCTTACCTGGGAAGAAAGTGTTTGGCCCATTTCTGTCCTAGACAGACAATCAGACAGTGCTCTGCAATTTTCATTACTGGTCCAGATATTACTAAAAAAAATATGTAAATGGTTACCACCTATGCTACTACAATAATTTTCTTTTTTGTAGTTATTGCAGCTTGAACATATTTACTCAATTATCACGTGCTATAAAATGCTATAATTGCTTTAGTACAGTATACTGTCAAAACCTGTTGTGGCTGTTCTTGAGATTGAATGCAGAAAGCGATGGGAATTGCCTTGATGGAGAAAACCTTGCAGCAATAAAAATCCCAGCAAAGCTATATAGAGCATCTGAAGGCTTTCCAGAGCATCTATTTTTCCACAGAGTGTACTGCACAATAATGCTTAAGAGAACTTAAAAGAAGAAAGAAAATATTACAATTTCAGGAAAGCTGTTTGGATGAGGAACTGAGTTGTTATTAAATTTGATTGTTTTTATTAAAAATATATTTTTTTGTTGAAACTGAAATGTACGTATAATTTGCTTTTGCCTCACGAAGTTCATGTTTTGGTGATCAGATACTAGTTTAAGATCTTCATTGCTTTTACAAAATGCAAGCTTGTTTTCCATTCTGTTATCTCTTTCTATCATTCCTTACAGTGAATTCTGTAATGGAAAGCTTATACAAACCTAATGTGAAATAGTGTGAATTGCTAAAAGGCTAGGTTTCTTTTTTTTTTTTTTTTTTTTGGTAGCTTGGCTCGATCCCTGCTGACAGAAATTATTTTGTCTGATTTTCACATATATTACTTCTGAAGAAATGTAACATAATAAAACTTCTAGCTCAAATCATGAAATCACAGAATCACAGAATGGCTGAGATTGGAAGGGACCTCTGGGAGTTATCTGATCCAAAGCCCAGCTTAATTAGGAATGCACAGAGCAGGCTGTCCAGGCGCATGTCCAAACAGCTTTTGAAGATCTCCACACTGTTTTAATGATGGATAAAAATACTGTCTTAAAAATTCAAAGCGAAGATTTGAGTCATTGAACTGACCTCGTTGTTTTAAAAAGACTTGTCTAAAAGTTTTGATTGACTTGAAGTAATTTATCTGAAATTATTTCACAAATTTTTGTTTCAAAGAAGGTTTCTTATTTTTCCAATTTCTATAGAAGTATGGTTTTCTACCCAATTATTCCTATGCTACATACTGAGGTATCTGTTTAGCAACTGTCACTTTTTTAATTTTCCATTTGTTTTCTTTGCTATACTACATTAACATGTCTGGATGGATCGACCAGGTATTACATTCATGTTAGATTTAGCATCTACAGATACTAAAAGATTTTCCCAGTTTCTGTGCATGCAGAGAGCTACAGTGTTGTTAGTTACCCTCAACTACACTGAAGACTTGACTTCTCTGTTGTTTTCCACAAACCTGTATGTAACTTCCACTGAAATAAATAAATAAATAAATAAATAAATAAATAAATAAAATTGCAATGATTGGTGCTAGTGTCAGGCTTACAGCTATTAAAATAAGTTAAAGTATTTAATTTAATAAGAACAATGAGATCTGGAATACCCCTCCTCTTTTAAGAAATTAGGTAAGATAATTCCTTAACTCTTAGAAAGCAGCTGTTTTGCAGATCTTGGTACTAGAGTCAGTTGCAGTACTTAGAATAAGAGGGAATATTTTCCGTAACTTACAGAGCTCATTATATTTACAGTGTTTCAGTTGAGATACTGAGAGTTCATAGTAAGAAAATCCAGAAGAAAGAAAAAATAAAATTTTATTGGCTGAACTCTTGAGCAAAAACATAGGCCTAACAAAAGGTATCTGTCATAAACCAAAATCAACTTCAGATGATTTGCCTTAACATTCTGCCATTCTGCCTTGGGAGTCTGTGACTCTTCACAGCTTAGTCTCTGATTTTCATTGAAGAGATGACACTCTCACAGGACTGCAGCAAGTTGGATCTAGGTAGATGTGACAGTATGCAGAATACAATGACTGCTTTGTTGTGTATATAAGTAGTTTAAAAGGAGTTGTTTTAATTTGTCTTATCCATGACAATTATACACTGCAATCAGGGTGAAATGCAAGACTTCCCCTACTTCCTGTTTACACAGACTTTATCCTCTTTTACTCTGTGTTTCTTAATGATTGTTTTGTACTCTCCCTCCTTGTTCCTCAATAATCTGACAGCTTGTCCTGCTTAGTTCTGCTACAGACATGGTGTTGGATTAACTTCTGCAGAGCTGTTATTAAATTGTTCATGACTCATTCTTCTCTTGCTTGCATGAGTGAAATATGCCTGCTAAAAAAATCACGCCATGGCATGGCAAGGAATACTTAACCAGCCTGCTAAGCGTGCTGAGCTATGTTTTAGCAGATCTGCATGGCAGGATTAATATGCTTCTTCCTAATCTCTGTCTGCTGTTTTCTGTTTCACTGCCATGTGAGTACAATGCTATGTTCATATAGCAAGCACAGTGGTTCCATGGAATGCCTTAGGATATCTTCCATGTCGTTAGCTTTCCTTTCGTGACTTGAGTTAGATATAGGACTCACAAAATAACAGTTGCGTGTTTTTAGGCCACTTTTTGCCTTTCCTGGCCCTACATCTGTGAAGATAACATATTGCCTGAACTGGGATTTGCATTTGTATTTCTCTTTTCCTTTGGAAATACTTGTTATTTTCTGTATTCAGACTGATAGTAGAGATATAGAGAAACACTACTGGGATAATTTGAGAGATTATTTCTTGTTTGTGCTGGCTTTGTCTTTGCTCTGTGTACCTTGAATGATGACTCAAAACTAACACCAAAGATTAGTGAAGTAATATGAAGAGCTTTCTCCAGTCTGTTGCCTGACAAACAGCTTAAGCACTCTTTTTATTTCTGTTAAATTCTGTGTATTTAGATTGTTAAGCAGGTAATTTATTTGCATTTCGAGAACTGTATATGGCCACCAGTTGGGTCATGAAGTTCTTTTACAATCAACTACAGTTTTTCATGTCTGAGTCTAGAGCGTTTGATTCAAATTCCACTGTGAGCAATGAGAACATTGCTTGGAGTTATAAGAGCTTGGATGAAGCATAAAAGTAGATGGTCTTATAAAGGACCACAAAAGTAGTAAAGCTTCTGGTAAACATAAAATCTCAAAGTAAAATAAAAAAGAATAAGGTGTTTTGTAAATAACACATTATTTGTATAGTACAAAACCTAAACAGTAAATGTACATATGTTTAAATATGTTCTTTAAAACTATCTAGATCGTTTTTGAAGCTATCTACTTTTTTTAAAAAACGTATCTAGAACATCTGAGTGGACAACAGTGAACAGAGTTCGCCCTAACTTTGTTCCTGACACAATGATAGAGTGCAAGTGTGGGAGACAGGCACTATTCACACCAGGCTCCTCAGATTGCTTTTGAACACTTTACTGGTATGCTTCATTAACCCGTGAAGTGAATTTTCAATACAGGGAAATGATTATTAAGATAAGTCATACAGGAGCTGAGATAAAAGTCGTAAATAGGTTCATTTATGAACCCAAGTTTACAGTTTGCAGTTTAATAGTTTAGGCACACACAACATATGTGAAAAAAAGTAACAAGAGAAGGGAGACTAAAGAATGCTTCTTTGTTCTATTTATCATATCAGGTAAGCTTAATGCCTAGTGCTCTACTTAGCACGTTACAAAAAGTCTTACTGGTAATGTGCTGTAGTGGCAGTAGTTTGTGCCATAGCAATTGGAAGATGTTTTATATTCCACAGCTTTTTAATTGATTTTTACCCATGGCAAATTACTTGGATATTATTCTGTGTCATAACACTGAGATTGTCCCATTGCATTCTGCCTCCTAAGTTTACTGTTACCTCTGCACAGTCACATCCCTGTAATCATGCATGAAAACATACTTCCCTTTAACTGTTTGTTTCTAACTTGTTATTTTCCGCAAAGTAAATCCATGTTTAAGGTGCAGAATACCCCTCCCTCTTTTTCAGAGACATGTTGGTATATTTGCTTCTTTGGGCTTGCACCTTTGCTGACTGAAATGCTAACTTAAAGATTACTTTATCACCAACTTTAAGATTTTGAGTATTTTAAGTAATTGTGATTAAAAAGCATAATCAAAAGTAAGTAACGTGAAAGCAGTGGGAACTGTAAGCACTCATGGCACTTCAGAGTTAAGTGTTCAATATTAGAGGTAGATTAGTGTTTGCTCTCTTTATTAAGCCTGTTTTACTTTAGTTATCAATAAGGATACCACACTGGAAGGTCTAGGGCTTAATATCTTAAAGCATTCAGTCTCTGAGGTTTTTAAAGTTTCAGCAGTAGTAAACCTGCAGTCAAACTGTGGAATCTCAGAGAAGATCAGATATTCTATATAGATATTAAATGCTGTTGACAGATCATAATTAATCAGATACTTTTGTACCACTGTTAGTTTGTATTTTGGGTGCAACAACAGATAAAATTGGTAAACAAAATCCAGCTCTAAATAAGGGGATACATTTTGAACCATGACCTTGATATAGGCTTTCTTTGCGAATTAGTGAAAGTGTAATGACAAACTATACTGGCAGCAATGCCAGTGTCTTCTGAGGATGAGTTTTACTAGAACTCCTAGCTGAAAAGTTTTGAAGTGAGGATTTTAAGTTTTGAGATGATGACACATGTTGACTTACTTGAATTTCAGTGCTTTGTTGAATACAAAATAGCAGAGTTCTATATTTCAGGAAAATATTTTAAGATAATCTCAGGCAAAAGGAGTATGAAAGCAAACTGGTAATCAGCTATAATTACGTGAATAGTTAAGGCAATTAATGCAGTACAATGTGTTAAAGGTCAAGTAAAGGTGCAGTCACTGGTTGTAAATTTTAGCGTATAGTCATTATTAAGAGAACAATTTGTCCGTTTGCTTTTATAGGAGGATGATGCCATGAAGTTCTGTCTCGTACTCACTTCCTGTCTCATTTCAAGGAACACAGTGCACCTGTCATTATACTTCCTAATCTTTTAAAACCTCCTTAAACTGTGCCTCCAGAGCTAACAAAATACCTTTTTCCTGTCTACTTTATATGTAAATAACAGATTTATGAAAGAAGTTTCCTTTGGTTGATTGCCTTGGTTTGGTTTCAGAAATTACAAAGCCAGTCAATTGTAAAACTCTGCAGTTTCCATTAAGGAGCAAGTGTTTTAGATGTTGTTTCCAAATAATGCTGATGACTGCAGAACCATTGCAGAAAATAAAGTAAGTTCCTCCACAAGAAGCAAGTTCTGTTTGAGAATAAGAAAGTCTTGTTCTTATAATATATTCAAGCTGAACAATTTGCTGATCTTGATTTGGGAAACAAGAAGTCGTAAGTCCATTTTTAGAATTTCTCTTTCAGTAAAGAATAGAATTTTCTTGATATTTGACTGCTGAAGCTGTCTAATATTGCATAATTAAATTTGATGCATGTTTTGAACGTAGAAACCAGTAGTAGACATATTAAAAACACCACATCGATATCTAGAGACATATTAGTTAAGATGGAGACAAATAATAAAAACAAGACAGATAGCATTTTGAAACCTAGCAACTTTTCAAGCAAAACATGGTCAAAGCTATCGTAGTTTTCTTACTGAAAAAATATTTTTTTATTATTTACGTTGAGCAGCCGTACTTGGTGAAACAGACACAGATTAGTTATTTATTTCTGATTCAGTAGTTTTGTATTTGTTTTCTTACTTTCAGTAAAGAAGCAAGGCACAAAAGGAGAAGTGAGGCATATGCTGTACATTCTCAAGGATCTAAATGTGTGTAATTGGATCAGAATCAAGTTTCTAACTTTGAAATTTATTCATCCATGAAATTTTTTCTCTAGGGAACTTGTAGAAAAAGCTAATAGAATTGGAAAAAGCACTGGAATGTGCAGGGAGACTTCTTGGTTGATGACAGTGGGAGTTCAGTGGCTAGAGCTGCTGGAGAACTGGACGGGGGTTAGAAAAATAAGTCACATAGCTCAGACTGGCAAAAATAAAAGGTTCAGGCATACACAACAGTCAGTTATTGTAATTTTAATGAAGTAAGGAGACGCTAGACAGTTTAACTTTACTGTCTGCATTCATTATCTTTCTTCTTCTGCTGTTATGGAAAAGAGAAATACACTGACAAATCAGGGATGGAAATAAGTAATACGACAATGAAGGAATTGCTATTTTGAGAGATATATACCATTCCCTTCCATATTTACTGCTGATAGAAACACCATAATCTCATCTGGGCATGAACGATGTGTTAACATTGAACATATTATTATCTTTGGAATGTGAAAGTATAACTGATTTTCTGCGATGGTGGAGAAGATAATGTTTCATTATGTGTAACTGAAAAACTTGAATTGCTTTTGTGATGTTTTGTAAATCAAAATGTCACAATATTTTGACTTAGATTTCTCCTCACTTACATGAAGATTGGATGAGACAGATAAAGTATAGACAGCATCTATTTTTTATAGCTTCCTGAAAGAACCCAGACAATAATGAAGTATTGAAATATGCCTCAAATTGCATTAAAATAGATAGTTTGAAAACTGTTAGTAAGGACAGATCACAAGACCCTAAAAAAGAATCTTCATTAGAAATGGCTTTTGAGTAGGTATTTTCCAATACGTCTGGAATTCCTTGGTATTACTCTAGTAGTGAATTCCAGTGCAAAGTAATTATATGCCATTTCTGAATCTCGTCGAATACCAGCAGATCAAATCAAAGTAGTTTTAAACCTGTTTTGTAAGAGATCCAAATTATTAGCAGCAAATTTTCCAGGATAGCTACAAAAAAAATCTTTTAAAATTACTGAACCAAAATCCACCTCATAAACGTTCAAAAATTAGAGAACATCATCGACTGTGTTGACTGCTGTGTAATAAAATTCCTAGCTCTTGTTTTCTGGAGTCCTTTGTGCAGTTGAAAAATGATACTTAGAATAATGAGTAGTAGCCAGAAAAGGCATTCCAACTTTGCAGCCTGGGAAACAAAACTCTGCAAGTGAACTGTAATCTTACAAGCAATATAAGATGTTGAATATACCAGGGGTGAAATGGAAACCGTTTAGGATGTTCTATTATTATTTAGCATGTGTTAGATATGTGGTGTAATGTACCCATTGAAGAGGCAGTATCTTCTGCCTCCACAAAATATTCTGTTACCCAGAAATTCAAACCTAACAATATCTGTACTGCCTAGCACGTATATAGAATAAATATGTTTCTTGTATGCACATGTATGGCAAAGTTTTACTAACAGATGCCCAGGTTTAACTGTATTGTTCCCCATGTCTGTGCGGGCTGGTGAGTTCTGAAATTCCTACAAACCACTCCTTACTAAAAGATTGTTTCCCCAGCTTTTTTCCCACTCATTCTTGCTGACATTCTTAAACACTTTCTCAGGCAAGCATGACAATTGTTTGCGTGAATGATACCCAAGAATTCATTTAGTTGTGCGCTTCCTCAGCTTATACAGGCTGTTGTAGTTACACTGAAGATAACTGAGCTTGTGAATTTACTCTAGTAGTGGATATGACCCTTTGCAGCAACTAAAGAGTCAGAACTTCTTGTTGAAGTGGAAAAAAAAAAAACACAAAAACATGCTTGGTGACCATCTTGGTAAATCTCAGTCTGATCTGTGTCATACATGGTTTGAAACCATTGTATTTCACAGTTATCTCACAAAAAAAGTCTCCCCTTTCCCACCCAATTTCTTTCCTGACCTAATCCTCTCTTTACTAATGTGTATGTCAGCCTGCATACTTACTGTATTATCCTGTAGACCTACTGGTTAATACTTTTCAAACCAGTATATGTAAGCTGAACTGTCAAATATTTCAGTGCCACTCTTTGTCCCAAACTTCTGTTACTTTGTGGAAAAAATCCAGCTCAGGCCAAAACTAGCAAGTCAGTTCTGTTATTTTTATAAGATTATCACAGGAATGCCAATGAAAATATTCTTAAGTTACAATGGGTGTAACACAGGATTTTCACACTACCCCCTCCCTCTGGGGGAAATCCATAACTTTGTCTACAATGTGAACTCCACTCGTATGGGTCAGGACAAATTTACCCAGTCAGTGTGTTTGTTTCCACTTCAATTTTTATTGGCACAAAACCAAACAACTAAGGGGAAACAGGCAGTGCAGGGCCCCCACCCTGGCTCTGAACATATTTTCTTCTATTGTAGCTGGTTCCCTCAATTTCCCAGATCAATCAAAATCTGCTGGAGTAACTGCTGTGATAAAGTCAGTTGCTACCAGGAGGTAGGATATAATATACTGGAATGATCAAGAGGGGTCAGAGCTTTTAGTGGCAATGATAACCCAAGAGAAATAAATACCTACAGAATTTCAAAGTGAAATGAGTTGCAGGGACAGAATGGAATATCTGTAAACATAATGAATTTCTAATGATCTCTATATAACACTATCATACCCCTCTGAGAGAATAACAAACATCAACTATTACTTTCCCAAGACTGTGGTTACATATTGGAGATCTGTCATGTAGCAAATAGTGTACATACCTGAATTACTCCATTTGAGAGGTGCTAGTGTGGAGAAGTCTCTGAAGAGCAAATGTAGAGTCTGCACCTGGGGAGGAATAACCACATGCATCAGTACGGATTAGAGGATGACCTGATGGAGATGAGCTCTGTGGAGAAGGTCCTGGTGGACAACTGGTTGGCCATGAGCCAGCAGTGTGCCCTTGTGGCCAAGATGGCCAGTGGTATCCTGGGGTGCATTAAAAAGAGCATAGCCAGCGGGTCGAGGGAGGTGATCATACCCCTTTGCTCTGCCTTGATGAGGCCATGTTTAGACTACTGTGTCCAGTTCTGAGCTCCCCAGTTTAAAAAAGACAGGGAATCCACAGGAAGCCCACAAAGTTGATAAAGGGCCTGGAGCATCTCCTGTATGAGGAAAGGCTAAGTAATCTGGGTCTGTTCAGCCTGGGGAAAAGAAGACTGAGGAGGGATCTGATAAATGTTTATAAATATCTAAAGGGAGATGGAAGGGAAAAGGATGAGGCCAGGCTCTTCTC
>JAOWBP010001760.1:44655722-44675104 GCA_028571105.1 Tragopan temminckii | reverse complement strand
AAAGGGAAAGGGAAAGGGAAAGGGAAAGGAAGATAAGGGCAAGACATGGATAGGCTGGAGAGTTGGGCAGAGAGGAACATTATGAGGTTCAAGAAGAGCAAGCATGGAGTCCTACCTCTGGGGAGGAATAACTGGATGTGTCAGTACAGTTTAGGGGCAGTTAGTATAACAATCCTTAAATTATTATCAAACTTGGAATGAAAGCACAAACTACATTAAAAAATGGCATGAAAAAATAGTTGGGGGGAAAAAAAATGAAAAGTTTGGATTAGTCATGAGAATGACAGAAAAGAATCATACAAGATTTCATGAACTTGTAAGAACTTGATAATTGTAATCATGCTGTCAAATTGGGCTCAGTCTTGGCGTGGACTTAAAAGTTACTAGTTGAGGCACACATTTAAGCTCAGAGACTGTGACTGGATATGCTTTATTTCATTAATATATAAAAACAAACACAGACAAATTTTAGCACTGTAGATGTGTGTTCAGCCCTGCTTGGTAAGAATTCAGTTGGATATACCTTCCAATCTCTATTTTACCTGTTACAGGCACAGCTTGCTACTGAATTAATCACAGAAGCAGGAAACAGAATAAACAGTTTTGGACACTAAGATTTACATTAATCAAAGCAAAGTTGTCTGCTGCCAGCAAAATAAAGGCATTTCATTGATCACAGACTAGGATAAACACCATAGCCATTTCTTACTTTGCCATCTTGAGGACTAAACTGTTTTGAAGAGCACACGGAAAGAAAAGAGTTTAACAGACACTTGTGTCTGCAAAGTTTGAGAACAGGGTAAAAACAGTTTGCCTTATGTTATTTGCTGAGAAATCATTTTCAGCTGTTTAAAGATGGTCACAAGAGGAACTTATACAACAGGTAATTTGAATTAGACTTGAACTAACTTACCCTAGAATAGGTAATTCTTGAATGTGCTCCAGATACAAAAACTATTCTGTATTTTTTTCCATCCTTTTTTCTTTCTGAAATATTTTCTATTGTTTTCCTTTTAGCCATATGGAACAGTTACAAACCATCTACAACATTTTGGAGTGGGGACAGGTGAAGACAGATTTCATTGTTAAATTGACATTAATGATTGCTCCCGCTTCTCAGAGAAGTTCAACCTACTTACAAGAAAGCAGAAAAGGGCTAATAGCCTAATATATGCAAAAAAAACCCTGAGCTTCCTTTAAGAATTGGCTTCTAATTCAGGCTTCTTGTGAGTGTGAGACCTCTGAGGGCAGATATCCCACTCCTCTCTTTGTCACATGCAACAGTGAAGACAGGCAATTTGTAGCCTGCCATATTACCTGGAGTATTGCTTTCAGCTTGTTGGCTACCCATCTTCATAAAAATCTCGTATGCAAAGTAATGGTAGAGAGAGATGTTCTCAAAAGAAGATTAATTATTCTTTGGTTAATTGTAAGTATTTTCCAGGATGTCATTTAATGCTGTTTTCTTTGTCATGGTTCTTTAATCCTTGAATGCTGGCAATTAAAGCTCAAAAGGAATCACAGAATTGTAAGGGCTGGAAGGGACCTCCAGAGATCAAGTCCAGCCTCCCTGCAAAGCAGGCCGTCTACAGCAGGCAAGGCAGCAGGCAAGGAAGTCATGTCCACTTTTTTTCTTCATCTATTCCACTATATGTAATAAGAAATGAAGATTTTAGAGGTCTCCAATCACTATATTCCAGCTTTAATCATCACCTGACAAAAGAAGAAATTTTAAATAAATTCTGAAGAAGAGTAACAAGAAGTTCTATTTAAAGGTTTTTACTGATGAGAAGTAGTTACTAAGCAGATTGAGCCAGAGTGTTTTTTATCATCTGTTGTAGTCAGAGGTCAGCACATAGCAAAATATTTTTAAATTTAAATTGCAATCTTCCAAAACTAAAGCAAATAATTTTTAAAAAATCAATCAAATAATTTAGCTATACAAAAAGTTATAGCATACATTTTTTTTAAGCATTTCATTCAGGCATTCTAGTATTACATTTTTAAAATGTAGGGAAAGAGGGACTCATAAAAATAATTCTGTTACTTGGTTACTCAATTAAATGCTTCATCAAAGATCACATTTTTTAGGAAAAACACAAAGAAGATGCTGTTTAAATTTTAGTGGGGCCAGTTGCTCCACTGTTCAGCTTCACAGTCTTCATTAAAGTGCAGCAGGACTGTGTTTGAGCTAACACATTTAAACCCTTCATTAGAAAGAAAATTCAATCTAGAAAAAGTAGCAGAATTAAATTTAATCCTAGTTTTACAGTTCACATAAAGAATGAAGCATAAATTATAGCCAAAGAGAATGAAACTAATCTAAAACTGTTGTAAGGCTGCCATTTATTCCAGCAAAGTCTAATCACCCCAGGTCTCTTGGCATTTTATGGATGCAATTGCTTTTCACTAGTATGTATAAAACAGTCATGGCCAGATGTGAATCATTTAGCACTTCTTAATCTGCTGACCCCTGAGCATCTCCAGCCACCTCTGAACACTTTATGGAAACATCATTTTGGTGTTCTACTTCATTATCAAGCACAAGATCTCTTATCTTGAGAAGAAGGTGAGGAGCCCCATGGCTCTAGTTTACATTTTGAGTTCACTTATGTCCCATCATGGATGTGAAGTGTAAAAGCACTCCCTAGAGCAGTAAACAAGTTTGTGGTTTAATTCAAGTCAGGTTCCATGCTGATTTGTGTTCTTTTTGCAGTAAGGAGATACTGGCACACCTTTTCTTGCATGCCATGCTATAATCCCACTGGCTAAACTTCACCTCTTTATTTTCACCCATACAAGAACACACTAAGTTCTGGGACATCCACATTAACATCCATTGAACCTTGCTCAAGACTGCAGTCCATGCCTTCCCATGACACATCTCTAGGTAAAGTGCATCCCTGCCCATTATGCACTGGATCTGCAGGATTTTTCAGGGTGTTCTGAGTGCTGTTGGAGGTGTTTTGCCCCCATGGGGCCCTTGGTTCTCTATTTTATTTTTTTTGCTTTCTACATTTTTGTCCCCTAGTCCTTTTTTTTTGTAATTTGTCATCCACTGTAATTGTTAGTTTTTCTCCTTCTGTAATCTACCCTCTGCTTTTTTGTTGTTTTGTTTTTTAAAATTAAGTTTTCAAGAGGTGGCTTAGTTTCTGTGTGAAAATCAATAAAAACCATGGTCATGAGGAGAAGGGGTGCTCTCCCTGCACATTTCATCTGTGGCAGTGAGAGAGTATAGCTGGATCAGCCGTTCTGCATCTGCATCACATTCTACACCAGAGATGGGCATCATCTCCTGCCAGAGAAGGAAACCATGCCCATTTCTGATACCAGCGCACTGCACTGACAGTACCATCACTGTGGTCTGTGAAGTGTGAGGCTGCAGAAGGGCACCACTGCCCATCCCAGCAGCCAGACCCAGAGCCCACATGAGCTCAAGGCTGGGATGGGACCAGAAGCTGGTCCTGAGATGGGGACAGGCAAATTTGGGCCAATTTGTTGTGTACTGATAAATGTAATCTGTTAACATTCTAGGATAAAGTCTGGGAAGCAGTGTTACAAATTTCATATAATATTTGTACACAAGAAGACCCCTAAATAATCTCACTTTCAGGTAGTGAAGCTTCCAGACAGAAGATGCACACCTCTTGCAATGAAAGCACAAGTGATGCTGAGAGACACTTTTGTGACAAGAAGTCATATGAAATCAAACAAGTTTAGAAAAGAGATGTACACAATGTATGCTATATTTTTTTTTCCTTGTAGCTTCAATTTGTAGGCAATGATTGCTCGAATTTTGTTTCTACTGTAGCAGTTACTGCTAACTGAACTCCATAAGTGTAATTTATTAGGCTGAATTTCCACATAAACAGTAGGTGCTAAATACTCTGTGGAAACCAAGATATCTTTTTTTTATCTTAACTCATGTAGGAACATTGTAAATAACTGTAAATATTTATAAGCCTCTTCTTTTGTGCACTCAGTGTATGGAGTTATATATAGTTCTCTGGTAGTAGGGAGTAAAAAGTAAGAAATACTTCAGTGATCACGTATTTCAATGTACTTGGAGCATTAGCTGTGAAAGAAGAGATCACTGCAAATCCACTATTGTCTACCAGAATTTGTACCAGATCATAATGGAACCTTATATCCATATCACAGCTACCAAATTACTTGCATCTTCTTTTGCCTATCTGGAGACAACAGACAACTGTTCCCTGCCAGGCCTCTCCTCCTCATCACCTTTAAGGTCTTTTCCAACCTGAGCAATTCTATGATTCTATGATCACCTCTTAGCTGCAGGATGCTGCCGCCTCTACCCATCTGCCAACATAATTGTCTGTACAGTTTCCCTCATATCTGAATCATGTAAAGATGATACAGCTTAGTAACTTGCCACAAATCAGTGCAACAAAGAGAAAAAACAAAAAACAAAAAAAACACCACTCATACCAATGCCTCCTCTTTAGTTCAAGAGAAATTTCTCTTGTACAAAATAGTATAACTGAGTCCAATTCAAATTCCACTCAGAGCCGTGCCAGTTTCACTGATTTGGTCCCCTAGGATGAAAGACACTGTTTTCTGAAGCCAGTGGCCATTTTTCCTGACTGTTTTGTTTTGTTTTTGTCAGTAAGTGAAAACATAACTACAGAAGTTAAAGAAACGAAGTTGCTAAATTATTCATATAACCATTTCTGATACTTGCATATAATATGTACTTCAAATTACTAGAGGAATGTATTTATCTAGAGCTTATATGGTCACATCACACCATCTGTAGCTGTCTGGTAGGATATGTAATTCTAAGTGCATCCAGCACAAATAGATTCAGCCTTATTGCTCCCTGAATGTTTACTGATATTAAAGAAAGAATACAAAACAATACGGAAAAGGAAAAAAAAAGAAAAAAAAACTTCAAAGCTATATAAAAAGTAAATGAAAAAAGACTTAAACATCAAACCACCAGCACTCATTCTCATTATACTTCACTGGAGATATGATCTCCTCTTCAAATAGCTTCTTCCCATTTCAAATAATATACCACATTCATACTTTCTAAACAGTAGAAACAGAGCAGAAACAAAAATGCAAGCTTTGCTTGGCTGAGGACAATTTTTGACATATTCTGAGGTAATCAAGGCATTACAGGCATTCACTTTAAAGCACATTTTTCATGCTTCTCTTCAAGAAAACAGTCAATTTTCATATATTATGGGCTTTATAGAGAAGTATTTTAGATTCTGATTTAAATACCACTGAAATTGATGGCCACTGAAGAGTAGTGTTAGATGGAATCAAATGATTTATTGCACTGGCTAAGAGAAAGAAAAATTACAGCTAAATTCTATTTTTAAAAAATGATTTAAAGTTTTGAAGAAACTTTTCGGTAAGTCTGAAGATACATTATTAAACTTCAAGCCTTTACTTTATGCACCAGTGTAACACAATCCACCAAAAGCAAAAGGGGTACTTCCTACGAAGAAGGAATTTAACATTTTCATTTCTGGCTGAATAGAAGTGCTTAAATAAGATAGGATAATTTAATTTAGTTTAAGGTTGCCAAATTACAATGCGAGATTTAGCATTGCTTAGCATGGAGAATGGTCTAACAGCTATTCATTTGCTATAAATCCCTAATGTATCCATTTAAATTAATTGAGAAGAAAATTTTGGGGTCCAGCTCTTTGTTTCTTCCTAATATAAGAAGCCGTAGAGATGGAGATGTTTCCATCTAGTTTTGTTTCTCTCTATCCCCATTTTTCTATAAGCTCCAGAGAATACAAAATGGACTGTCTGAATCAAAAGTTCAGTAGTGACAATTCCAGTAGAACAGTTTAGTGTCTCCAAGTTCTCAGAGGCTGAACCAGTTCAGATGATCACCTCGGGTAACCTGCTGTTCTTTTAAGGCACAAAGATACACACACACAGATCTCACACACTTTCTCAGCAGAAAGAAATAAATCTATTAAAAATACGCCTGTGTTTGACTCAGTTTAAACTGCTCACTGCCTGTTGACTCACTGTGACTTGGCACTGATCATATTTAGAACCTAAAACCTTCCTTTAGCAAATAAGATTTTAATACACAAACCATTACTTGGCTATCCCGGAGATGCAGAAAACATGGCTAAGCCCCAGTTCCTGCTTCTGGCACCCTGGAAAATGGAGCCACATGCACACCCATTTGCAGAAACCTTTTAACTTAAGTTGATATCAGACATGCCATCAGTCAGAGGGAAGGAGACTTATGGGCAACTCACAGGTGGAACTAAGGGGATTGAAACCCAAAGGTACTTAGTCAGAGGAGTGTCTTACCTTTCTTGTCAGCTTGGGCTAGCCAAATGGACAGCCCTGCTTTCCTACCTGTCAGCGCTGAGGGCAGTCAGTGTGAAGACAGAGACGCCAACAGAGGTGAGCTGGATGGCAGGGATGAGCTTGCAGCCCACCTCCCCAAAGAGCCACTCCTCAGAGAAGTAGCGGGAGGCATCCACTGGCACACAGGTCACCAGCAGGAGCAGGTCACCAGCAGCCAGGCTGGAGATGAAGATGTTGGGCACACTCCTCATAGCACTGTTGGAAATGAAGATCTTCATGAGGGTGACGTTTCCCAGCAAGCCCACAGTGATGATGAGCAGGTAAAGCGAAGGGATCACACAGCGAACGGTGAACATGGCCATGCCCCATGCTGGAGGCAGCAGGGTTGTGTCTGGCACCAGCTGGATGCTCCCATTGCCCCCGAGGGGCAGTGCTGTGAGCTCAGACAGCAGCTCTGCCTCCATCCTCGACCTCTGGGAAGACTGGAGGACTCCAGTGTAAAGTGCAGCGGGAGACACTAAAAATCTTCACGTCTCTGCAAGTCAACCAACTTTATCCCCTTTCCCTTCTGCCTTTCTTCCTCCCTCCTTTTCTCCATTGAGTTGCAGAGATCACACCGTTCTCGGGCACAGAAGAGAGAAAGAACAACAACAACAACAACAACAAAAGAAGACAGTATGTGCCACTCCCCCTCAGCTCTTTGGACAAGCCCTTCTCCGGGAAGACAAGAGGGTGAGATCCCGGAGCTCAGCAACAGCAACCACGACAGCAGCCTGCCCTGCACGGAGCGCCTCGGGCCGCTGCAGCCGGCGGAGGCGCGGTGCAGTCGCCTCCCGCGCCCGCGGTGGAGCTGTCCAGCGGCGCTGGTGCTGCTCGCTCCGCGGGTGGTGTAGGAGCCGCGAGCAAAGCGCGGAACGAGCCCGCTTCTTATTCCGGAGCCCCAGCGTATACCTGACGCTGGGAGGAGCCTCCCCGCCCTCCGCCCGCGTTTGTGCGCTCGTCCCTGCTCCGAGACGCCAAGACGAACCTTGCAAGAAGGGGAGCCGTCCTCAAGGCACGGATCTTCCCAATTCACCCTGCTGAAACCACAGCATTTTGAAACACAGAGTGACAGGAGCACTTGGAGATGAAGGGATTTTATTCTTGTCGTACAGCTGCGGGTTATGAAAAGATCCTACTGAAAGCCATCTGCTGTCTTTAAAGTTTTAGGATTTACTTTGCAAAGTTGTATTTCACATTCCTTCAAGTAGAGAAATAGGTGGGGGGATAGGTGATGTGTTTTATCCATCATTTACTATGCAAACGGTACATCAGAATGAAGAATGTTTGCCTCTATTAAGTGTACAGTATTTGCCCTAAGTGTCTCTTGCTTTTCACTGAGGAAGTATCTATTACTTCTTCGGGCATGCGCATGGATTGGCTCTTCAAACAGTTCCATCTATTTCCAGCAGAAGCTAGGTTTAGGTAATTATGCTGCAAGACAGGACTCAAGTTTTCATGACACAGATGAATAGTAGCGTTTGCCAGTAACATCCTGATGAACTGATTATTCTCCTTCCTCTTCTCAGAAGGGAGGATGTATGAAAGACTGCAGAGACCTTGCTTTCTCACCTTGATAAAATAGTTATTCTGAAGCACTATGGGTTTGTAAGAAGAGTTTGGAGAAAGCAATTGAAGGGATGGAGGTCTTACTGAAGTGGCAGAATGAGTTTGGCCACTGAAATACCCATAGCAAAAGATGTGACCTGTGCAGTAATATAAGGCCTATTCATGGCATGTCATCTGGTGTAGAAACCAAATTTTAAAAACATCAATGATTTAATTTAAATAACCTTTCAGTAAGATTATCAGAAGTATTATTTCTTCTGAAAAGTTACAGCTGTCTATATCCGTCGATCCTTGTGATTCTTCTGACTTCCTATTATATGTATTACAGTTGTGTAAATGGATATTTAATGTAATGTTGATTAGTTTCTTAGAAGGTACAGGAAATTCTGCTGATGATGCTTTCCTCCACGCTGTGTTAAATTCACCTACATTCCCTCTGAGGCAGCCTTACTGTCAACTTGGAAATGTCACAATTCCTGGTATTTTCTACTATGTTGAGTGCACACTAACTTTTCTAGAATCACCACTATTCATCTTCCTGCAAACAGTCTGAATCATTCTTTTTGGTTTCCCTTGGATGTACATAATCCATATTTTTAGCCCTGTAAGCCAGAATATGAGCTGTGGTCCTTTCACTTATTTGTTTGGAAATGGCTTTATATGTGAGCAATCAGTATGATTCTTTAAATATGCTAGTTTAAAGTTAACATCTTTAACATTAATTTAACCAAGGCACCAAAGGCTGAATCTTTTTGCATGAATATTAATAGAAGAAAATTTTAGAAGCTTCTGTTGGCATAAATTTCACTTGCAGCTTTCACTGGGAGAAGTGAGAACCCTTGGATTTTGATGCTCTACAACTAGGCTCCCACTGCTGCTCTCCAGAAGAATTTCTCCTACTCTAGTACACTTTACCTGTCCTGCAGACCAAAAGATGGAATTCCTAATGTGACAGAATTAGGATGATATTCAGTGGAAATTTATGTTACTGGCTTTCAACAGCATTTGATTTTATCTACTCTGTATTTGAAGCTGAACAGCAAGGAAATAAGCTTTTGCAACTGCGAGTGTCTCCAGCTCAAAGGAAACAGAAAGTTAGATTATGTTTCTAATGTTATTCAGCGGAAGTCTGTGTAAAGGCAAGAGAATATACTCAAACAGCATGAATATAATTTCCTGCAGAGGCAAAAAAGAGGGAAATGCTCCACAGACCCTGACATAAAACAGCCAGAATTCAGATCCTCACATGCAGATTGTTCATCATTCTCTTTTCAAACAAAAGGAAAAATATAATCTCTTGGGCTGATATCTGAGATTATAGTCTAGAGACATTCTCATCTTCCTGCTACGATACAAAACTTGGCATGATAGCAAAGGAGAAAGGGAGAGGAATAGGCATGCCTGCTTAGTAGGAAAGAAACTGCACAAGCTGAAATCAAGCAGTGCAGAGGGAGCCTATCTGTGATACCACAGGGCAGGGACTGTAACAGCTGGGAGATGTGGGAGGCAAATTTGCCTTATAAGTAATTCCCAAATGTAGGGATGCCAACTCTCTTCATCTCACAAACCTCTCTACTGAGACCTGCTTCTAGCATAAAGAAGGTCTCCCTTCACACATATTTGGGCAGAATAAGGTACTCAGTAATCCCAGGGCTATTTCCAGACTTGCACATCACAAAAATTTTACAAGTCCAACAAAGTTCCAAGCATATCTGCTACCAAAACTGCCTAGAGTAAGTAGCCTGTATTCAAAATGCTGACTTGCAAATGCAATACTGCAGCTGTATTCAAATACAGCTGGAAGTAATCATCAATCTCACATTTAAAAACAAAAACAAAAACACAGGACAACAAAGAAGCAACAACTATTATTTAAAACACTGAGCATGAGAGATCAAACTTCAGGGAAAGATTTATAGTATTGCACATTAAACCAGCAGATACAGTTGGAAAAAGTGAACATGTAGCACACAGTGATTTCTCCTAGACTGCTGGATGTCTAATAACCTTAAGTAAGTCATGTCTTTTTATTGTTACTTGAATTCAGCCCTTCTTAATTTGAGCTTGTTTTGGCAGAGACTTCCATTATCTTCCAGCTTCTTGAGTCAGAGGCTTTACTTAAAAAGCAAGAGCCCAGCACTTGAAGGGCAGAAATAGATTACTAGGTTTCTCTCCAGGTTTCAAAACAGATAATGGTTTGTCAGTGCTGCTATTTGTGCAGCAGGAATGGTATTCAAGCAGTGACTGGGAATTGTAGCCAGAAAAAGGAAAAAGGAGAGGATGGAGGTAAGGGATCTCTCTCTGGATACAAAACACTCTGTGATGGGGAAACTTGAAGAGGTTTAGCTTCTAAGGCTCCAGCTCTAAGGCCAGACCTCAAACTCTAAGTTGAGGCATCTAAACATCAAACGCCTATTACTCTTTAACTGGTAAAATAATACTGAATGTTAATTATCTCATAGGCAATGCCAATAGTTTCCCTGGGAGAAATGGATGTGGGAAGTACTCTAAAAAGAATTGTTGTGGATTTGTGTAGAGAATGCTAGAAATGTCATGAGCTAGCAAACTGGGTATGTTGAAAAGAGAAATGCTGAATTCAACTGTGGCTGCCCAGAGACAAGCTCTAAGCACCAGCTAATTAATAGAAAAAATGTCAGATATGTGCCATGCAGCCCTTTTTCCTTCCGAGAATCCAGATAACAGAAGAAGTAACTATACTGTTCCATCAGAGCCAAGCTGTATCTGTCAGCAGTACTCTGTACAGGGAGCACAGGGCTACAAGCAAGGCTGAAACAGTCACAAATATGAAAACGTCTCTTCCTTAAGGCTAAATGACTGGACATGGTGACTGTAGAAAATAAAGCTATAGAGAGAATTCTTCATGCTAATTTCTTAACTTTGCAAAATACACCTTTTAGATTACATAGATATTTGATTAATTAAAAAATTGTGATGAAGAAGCTTAATATATGACATGCATCTCCCAGACTGAGTGCCACGCCTGAGGCCTGCATAAACCCAGGCTCTCTTTTGCCTGTCCTTCTCAGCTACCAGCCATTACATCCTGACAAGTTCCATAAGAAGCATGTTTTCCTATCCACTCCTCTGCGTGCTAAACATAAGCCAGTCAGGAGGAAACAAGGATGCCACCATGAGCCTCCTGCTCTAGCTGAATGTGAAGCAACCTCCATCTCTGGTCAGAATTGCAGTGAGCACCAGCCTCTGGCTAGCAGAGTCCTCCATTGCTGCTAAGCTTTGCGTGAAGAACCGTGTAAACCAAAACTGACAGAAGAGGCTATTTCCCAATATATAAGCATTCAAGTTCTTCTTTGACAGATAAAATCTTAATGGCACCAATTTATTTTCGTCTGAGATAAGGCTTCTTTCATTGTGACTATTATCTAATAATGACACTATGTGCCATTACATTTAAATTCACTAATAAAGCAGTGAACTGAGTGCTTAACATTGAAGTGACAGTTCATCCCTATACAGCAGAACTCTAAGCAATAGAGTATCTTTAAGCAAGCATTTTGTTTCTATTTGGTTAACTGTAGTTATTCAGTAGAACTTACATTCATTAAAAGGTTAAACAACACATTAAGTTTCAGTCTTGAGCTAAGAGACAAGCTGAAGTCTCAGTTGGGAACAAGTCTGATATCAACATCTTCTGCCTTATTTGTGTGTAATAGACAACCAACAGACAGCTGCTCCTGCAAATTCAAAACAAATAATGATTTTCTGTCAAGCAAGTCCCAAACAACTGCTGGAGCTGCCTTAGCAGACTGCATTCAGACTTGCAATGCCAGCTTATACTACTCACATCTCAAATCATCCTATTAATGTGGTGTTACAAAACACATATGACACAAAAGAAAACACATTGCTTTCAGTTGCTCGTAGCGGGATGATGAGCTTCCTGTGCTTCAGTTCATAGGGTATGCATTTGAACCACTTCTAAGAAACCAACGGTTTTATAACAGAGTCATTCATCATCACATTCAGTAGGGTCTCAGCGCAGACATCTATGATGTTTGTATCGGGATTAATTCACAGCCCCTCCAAACTTCATTTTTTACTTCAGTTCAGCTGTATTCCTTAACTGTTTCCAGAACTACAGCAGAGCATTGCCAGCTACCTCTTCTTTTAGTGTCTTTATTGCAATGCAGATACCCAAGCTTCCATATTTCTTCTGTGGTCATACAGGGAATTATTTGATTTTCTTAGATCAGGTGACCCAATCAGGTAGTTATTTTATCCCCAGCTGATAACAGAAAGCTATACAGTAGCATTTCTAATGTGCAGTCCTCAGTTTTTTACCCAAAATGTGTCCTTAATTATTGCTGCTAATATGATGAAATCAAGAGTTTCTCTGACGAAATGTGATTACTGTAGGTTCATGTTCATCGATTAGTGTGAAAATAATGGCTACTACATACAAAGCATAATAAAAAGCACTGAAAGACCCATTGTGGCAAAGAAACTAGTAATTTTCCTATTATGTTTTTTAAGCATTACTTTAAGAAGTCATAAGAAATACCAACACAAATATTATTTGAAGTACATTCAAAGGTAGGTTTTCAACAGCAACTGACATTTCAGAGGAATCAAATGATTAAACTATTACTGGTATTAAAAAAACATGCAGCGTGGTGAGTTAATTTAGTAATTTGATGGTAGTGTGGAAACAATAAGCATTGCTTTGGATGTTCATTAAGCTCCACTTGTATTATGAATGGAAAAAAAAAGAAAAAAGATGTACAGTACTAGTAGTTGCTGCATTTTTTTTAATGTGAAGGTTCATCATATATCCTAAGAAGTACAGTATTTTATTGCAGATCACATACCTCTGTGAGATACAATCACTTTTAGTTCATTCAAGACATACAAGCCTCAGTGCTTTCTACACGTAGAGAAGCATCAGATCATATTTTAAAAAAATAGAAATCCAGTGTTATACCACTAATACAACACCTCTTACAGTTCTCCGAGAGACAAAAAGACTTTTAGTTAACTGTTTGATAAAGGAGGTATAGTAAGTAGCACAGTTACTGAAGCATTTTTCACCACCTTCATAATATAGCACTCAGCTACTCCAGTAGATACAGGGCAGATTCCCCTTACAAAGTACATCTTGATGACTTAAAACAGTTTTTTTCCTAATCACACAGTTATTATAGTCATTGTGGTACCTTTTACTGACACAGCAGCCAAATCCACATGTGAAAGGAAGCCTTTCTCCCATCTCTTCCCTTTTCCTGCCTATGTTTCCCTGTGTATGAGCATACACTGAGGAAGAGGCAATACTTATTATTACAGGAACTTGAAGTCATGCTGCAACCATCTGTGGAGGATGCTCCTTCATGAATCTGGAGGCAAAAGAGTAAGAGCTCCTCTTCAGATTTGGTGGCTGAACGGTACTCAGTCCTGCATCAGCATCAGCATCAGCAACTGAGCACTGAGCTCCTTCTCTTTTTCCAGCTTTCTATCTCCACTCTTCTAACAAAACTCTCACTAGATCCAAACTAACAGGTGGAGGTTTGTTCCCATGCTTCACTACACGGCTGTGACCATCAGCAGAGCTTGGCAAATGGCAGGAGCTCTACTGGAGTTCTTCAACCGTGCATATGGAGTATGCTGACAAATTGCTAATAACAATTACTGCTATTAGGTTATTTGCGATAACATTCTTGTGGATTTTATTTGTCTTTATTAAATTGCTGTTATTTCTTTGAATACGGAATCTTGGACCAACAGCTTCCAAGTTTGGCTATATCCCTCCTTTTTATGGGACTTAATTACAATTATTTTTTAACTTATTTAATTTATAAACTCCAGATGCTGCAAATTGAACCCATTGTCATCATAGCTGGGGCAGGGAAGCAGCAGAACCAGGGAACCCCCACAGCCAGTGGGTGACCACTGGAACTTGGTGAGAAGGCCTGCAACTCCCCCCAGCCAGAGGAGAAAGGTTTAACAGGGCAGGGCAGGGCAACAGGACAAGAGCAGGTAAGCTGGCAGTAGCACTGCTAACAGTGATTTCTGAGGATCACAGAGAGCGAGGGTCTGCACAGGGACAAAAGGCCAAGCAAGCTGGGACACAGAGCTCCCACAGCCCTTGATCCTTGCTGGGTACCTGCCCACCCTCCCAGGCAGTAGATCTTCCCAGGTCAGATGTTTCACCCAGAGAGACAAGCTTGGGTGCTAGAAAGATCCCTATTGAGAAGCAGACATTTAATTTGCAAGAACGAGTGTCTTCAGGTTCATGGTGGCATGGTGGTTGCTATTTTGCCATCATGTAAATGGATACAGTAGCAAAATGAATAGACTCTCCTGAAGCATTGGGTTTTGTCTGGTACTTCCTGCAAGAGCAGCGTACCAATAAAGGCAATGAAACTGACAGATTAACTGATAAAGGATTAGATATGTTGCTGCTTAAAAAAAATGCGTAGCAATAGTAACATGTTCTAAGATGCTATTTTGTAGACAGCTACTGCTGCCTTCACTGGCAAACTCTTTCCTTTTCAAACAGAGAGGATAAAATAAATATTTTGGATGATGACAAAGAGCAAGTGGGCCTCCAACAGTAATTTTGTTCAGTTTTGTTTTCATGTTGAGTAGCCCTGCAATATGCAGCCCACGCCTCCAGCAGTAATTGGCCAGTTCCTCTTTTCTTTATATCAGTCCTCATGTTTTTTTTCAGTGTTTTGGGCTTTGCTGTTTATGGAAATGTGAATCAGATCAGAGTGAGGTTAATTTTCTTAGTTACAACCAGTTCAAGCCTGTAACTCCTCAGGTAATTCTCTTGTTTATTAAGACAATAAACTGCAAACATTAAACATAATTGTTCTATATCAGAAATAGTAGCTGATTGGGCTAATTATCACTTAGCTTTTTCATGAATATTTACCTTTTAATGATCTTTCATTTGTGACTGAATGTGGAGTTGTACTTTCAGTCCTTCATAACGACAATCCTCACCTTTCAGAAAGCAACTGAGTTTTTCAAATTAAATCATACCTGTGTTTTCCACCTTTACTGTGCCACCTAAACATTTATGCATTTGATATATGTAAAAAACAGGCTTGCAAAATACTCCAATATGTGCTCATTTTAGCTGACCCAGTGCAGTTGTAAATGACCTGACAACTGCATGTCTCTGCTACGTTTTAGGCATTCTAGGCATTCCAACTGGTGATTCTACTGGCGCCTGGAGCATGCATCTCCTGTCCTCTATGCAGTGTTGCAGAAGAGAACCACGTTTGCAGTTACCACTGTAGAGTAGTTACGTGACAATTATTCCTCATCTAAAAACCCCTTCATTATATGAATAATCTTTGTTTTTAGGTATAGATCAAAGGTTCAGACAATAACATGTTTTAATGGCCTGCTGCTTTGTCTTCTAGAGGAATGTCTGTGTGATAAGGTGATTATTTATATACGTATTTTTATTGACAACTTGGTAGAACACATTACTTTTCTCAACAGATGCAGTTGGATGTGCTTGTCACTGGTTCTTAAGATTACTGGCCTTCCAGGAAAGGCTATTCCAAATTCCTTCTCTGGATATCAGAAAGCATTCAAGCATTTGTGCCAAGGAGTGCCACTGCCGCAATCCATTATGGTGACAGAACATTCATCGATATTACCCTAGTGTGTATAAGAAGCTTAGAAGTGTGGAAAAAAAGAAAATCTAAAATAAATTAAAAAAAAAAATTAAATTTTTTTGTGTCCAGTCATGTTTTGATTTCAGTTAGTTTTGTTTGTGTACGACTGCAGAACTGGACCCATAGAATTTTCTGCTGTGTCAATCTGAGTAGCAATTGCTCTGCCTAAAGCTGATAGAGTAGCAATTAAAATGAAGTCTGCATACTAAAATTATTCAATGAAGTACATGCACTTTTCTAGATTAGAACAAGATGTTTTCTCATTCTATATTTTCTTTTATAAGCACTAATATATATTTTAGGCTTAGAAGTAATTTTAATCCTTGTGTTGAAGTGAGGTCATGGAAAAAAAAAAAAAACAGATTTCAGAAATGGAAAGAAAGGATGAGTTAGTTTCCTGTATACAGTATAAACAAATTACAGTATTAATGATCAGCTGTTTTTCATTTGCTTTTCAAATATCTTATATTTCTTAGGGGGAGAAGAAAACAAAAATTAAAAAGGAGGTTTCCTCCTGTTCCTTGTTCATCATTTTTCCTGTCTGAATTGAGAAATACTTTTTCAGGATCTCGATAATCCACGAAACTTAGATGCAGAATCACAGGATGGTTGAGATCAAAAGGGAATTCTGAGTCTATATGGTCCAAACCCTGCTCAAGCATGGCTACCCAGAGCAGGGTGCCCAAGACCATTTCCAGGCAGATTCTGAAGATCACCAAGGAGGAGATTCCAAAATTGCTCTGGGCAACCTGTGTCAATGCTCCATCATTTGCACAGTACAGGAGTGCTTCCTGGTGCTTAGATAGAACCTTTAGTGTTCCAGTTTAAGCTCATTGCTTCTTGTCCTGTCACCGGACACCACTGAAAAGAGCATGTCTTCACCATCTTTTCATCTTTCCTTCCAGTATTTATATACACTGATAAGATCCCAGAGAGCCTCCTCCAGCTGAATAGACCCAGCTCTCTCAGCTTCTGACAGGAGAGGTGCTCCAGTCCCTTGATCATCTTGGTGGCTCTACAGTGGACTGTTTCCACTATGTTCGGGTTTCTTTTGTGCTCAGGGTCCCAGAACTGGATTACTGATATGGCCTCACCTCTACTGAGTAGAGGAGGAAGATCACCTCTCTTGACCTGCTGGCAATACTTTGCGTAATGCAGTCAAGAATGCTGTCAGCCTTCTTAGTGGCCAGGGCTCATTGCTGACTCGTTCAACCTGGTGTCCACCAGGACTCCTAGATCTTTTTCTACAAAGCTGCTTTCCAGCTGGGTAACACCTAGCATGTTCTGGTGTCTGGGGTTGTTCCTTTCCAAGGGGCATTCCTCCTCCAGGTGCAAGACTCATCACTAGTTAACAACAATCCAGGAAGCAGAAATGTTAAATGGAATCTATCAGTCTCTTTAAACACAGTCTGATGCCTGTAATGCTTAAGGGGTGGAGAATAGCTTTGCTTCTTGAATGAAATTTAACTTCTGAAAAACAGACAAACAAACAAACACATATTTTCAGCAACAGTCACCATAAAAGCATTAGAAGTTGAGATGCAGGTGACAGTGTTTGAGTCCTTCTAGGAATACTTAGAAAATGCAGGAAAAAATTGCAAGAAAACGTTTTAGCACCAGCTGTTAAGCAGTTCCAAAAAAGGCTGAGTTGTAAGAGTCTTCTAGTGCCCCCCCACAAAAGTAGTCTCTGTTATGTAATTGGAATTGCATAATTTAAATGTCTGTAGCACCACTGACATCAAAGTGGGCCCCAAACAGATGTGTGATTTCTCTTTAATTTGGTGATCAAGATGAAGACAAATTTCAGTACATTCACTGTGTTGCAGCATTAATGTTGTGTTATTTTTCCCCTGTGAAAATGTTATATGTTGCCTAAAATATATATCCAGCCAACGCTATCAAATTTGTGCAATAATAAAAATAAATAATAACAAATAAATATTAAATAAATTATTTGGTATTTGCAAGTATTTCAAGTGGAATAAGAATCCCTGGACTAACTTCTGTTTGTATAATATGATGTGCTTTAGTTAAGACAGGCTTAATTTTTTTTGTTGTATACATCATTATTCATCTGGAGTTATTCTTTGCAACTTAAACTTGTAATCTCAGGTAAAAAAGATCTTTTTACTTATAAACAGAACACCATATTTACTGCTACTAAAAAGAAGAATTTATTTCTATGTCGTAGGTACAGTGGTGACAAATTGTACTAAAATCATGTTCAATCAGAAATTCATACAAAATTAAAATAATCTCATCACAATCTTGTCAGTATATTTCCATTGCTTGTTACACTTCTGCAGCAGATTTCAAAACACTTTAGAAAGGCCAGAAGAGTGCCAGAGCCCCCAGCCCATCAGGGACTTTCCTATTACATCCAGGAGCGCTGCAGAGCCAGTTCTGTCATGGGAATGCCTGGGGACCCTTTTGGGGGTGTCTAGAAGCTGGACTACCCGTTGCTGTACGTTAATTTTGGTGGTCACAGTCAGGAACATTTTGAAAGTTGTTCCAATTCAGATCAGGTTTCCTGTGAAATGAAAATTCTCAAATTCCTCAGTTCCATTTTTTTTTTCACTGGCAAACAAAATGTGCATTATTGCTTTTTAGTGCAAATGTTTTCCTGTGGCCAATTCCATCATCAGTTTCTGGAACACATGGATGGTGATTTTATCTCCACGTAAAGAAACCATTTCCCCATGGTTGCCAATGCTTCTCTTTCCTGTATTTGCCATTTGTTTCCTGGCACTCACCGTATTCTCAAGCGTCTCTCAACTTTTCCTTCTGCCAAATTTGCACCAGTTTTGTCATCATTTATACTGCTTTCAATCAGCTTCCCTCCACCCTCACTCCCACCGAGACTCATAGCCATGCCTGTGTTTCAGTGTGGTGCTGATTTTAGCTCAAGTATTTAGCAATTACTTGAGATGATCCCGAAGCCCTTTTTTCCCTATTATGGAAGGAATTACATAATAAACCTGATATGATTCTGTTTCTTTACGGAATGAAGTCTGTCTCCCGGAACACCCTAAGTATTTTTGGGGCTTACACAAAAATTGTAAGTGCCTCTTTCAGTTTTTCATTGTTTTCCTGCCTCGTTTCCTCCAGCAGCACTCAGCGCAATCCCTGGCGCATGAGTTTGCAGTCAGATTGCTCTCTAGCCAGACATCACACCCACTTCAATTCTCACTTAATGAGGAGCCATAATTGCTTCTTCCATCATCTTCAGTGAAACGCATTCAGTACACCCAGAAAATGACGTGACTGCCTTTGCGTCAAATGTTCAGCTGGTTTGCGCCAGCCAGCTTCTACACGACACTCCTACAAGCGCTCCTTGACGTTTGTTCATGGTCCCATCCTCCGGACACGCTTGCTCGGGTCACCAGGATCCCGACAGGCTGGGGCCACCGTTAGCTAGAAGGAGACGCATGAGGCCTCCCGCCCAGCAGGGGGCGCTCTTTCCGAGAGCCGCGCCATCAGCAGCTCCGCGCACGCGTCCCGACGCCCCGTGCCGGAAGCGGAAGCGACCGGCTCCAAGCTCGGGAGCGAGAGCGGCAGCTGCCCGTTGTTGTTGTGGCCGCCGCGCGATGGCAGCCACGGCGCTTCCCCCGCTGCCGCCGCAGTTCAAGAGCATCCAGCACCATCTGCGGACCGCGCAGGAGCTGGACAAGCGCGAGCCGGTGGTGGCGTATTACTGTGAGTGCTGCGGTCGCAGCGCTGCGCCGTCCCGCCTGCCCCAGGCCCAGCTGGTCGCGTCCCGCCCCGCCCCGCCGCCCCCCCGGGCAGCGGCCG
>JAOWBP010001760.1:44634096-44645680 GCA_028571105.1 Tragopan temminckii | reverse complement strand
AGAGAAACTGAAAACTGTCTGGCATCCAGAAATTAGTGGCATAAAGTTTAAGAGAAGATATGAGAACATGTAACCTCATGCAAATTTAAGGCCTGGAGGAAGAGTAGAAGAAATGGTGACAAAGGGAGGATGAAATAATATTAGGCAGTTATGGATGGCCAATTCCTTAACTATTCCTGAGAGATTTATAAAATCATGTCAACCTGCTATTTCATATGAAGTGTCCCAGGAAGCCTCTGAAGTCACTGAGCTACTGTAGTTAGCTAGGGCAGGCAGTATGTAGCTACAACAGTTACATACCATAGGTCTTACCAGCTTAAACCACATACAGATTACACCAAGATAACATCTTGGTGCTTTAAAGATAGGGGTTGGAAGATGTCTAACCTTAAAGATATGGGTCTGGGAAAGAATTTTTGAACTTCAGTTGGTTCCACAGAATTACAAATAAAACATTAATAGCAAGTGCACTAATAAGGACAAAAGGAACTGTAGGCTGTTACACTGCACTAATACATTGGTTTTTGAATTTCTGAGACTTGCAATTAATCCTGAAAGCCAAACAAAACTTCCGTTGTCCCTTCTACTATTCATTTTATAGAAGTTGCTGAAGAAGTGTAAGTTATAGTGTTATAACAAAGAGAGATCTGTGTTGGAGCAGTTCCAGCCCCTTGAAAGGAAGAGTTATTTGAAATCATACTTGGTTCATGAACTGGCCCTAAGAAATATTTCCAGAAGGTTCCATTGCATGCCACTACCGTTCCTTCTCATAAGACAGGCATGGAGAATAATTACGGTCTGACAGCACATAGCTGTATTCAGGGGCAATCAGATACTACCCCATCAATCAGCTCTTTGAGCAAGAGCTAGTGCAGCCAAATTGATAGAATTTTAGAGTGGTTTGGGTTGGAAGAAACTTTGAAGATCATCCATTTGCAGTGAGCAAGGTTGACACCTACTAAATCAGTTTGTCCAGAGAACAGTTTAGAAACTTTTATATTGGTACCCTTACATGAGTTTATGCAGCAACAAATTTCAGTCTACTTGACTACTTGTTTTGAACCATGTACAAATTCAACCTTAAAAAAAAAAAAAAAGAAAGAAAAAAAAAAAAAGGAACAACAGCAACAAAAAACCTAGAAAAATAGTCCTAAAATTAAATGAGAATTTTTAAAGTTGATTCACTTTGCCATTATGGTTTAAAGAGCAGCTTCACAAACCTTGAGAAAGATATTCCCAGAAAGAACTATGAATGAACAGAGAGAGCAGTAAACTGTCCCACAAGATGTGTTCTGGACAGGACAGTAATTGGCAATCACGGTCTCCCTCACTGCTCCCTACTATTTTAGTCCTAGCTCTGCTGTGACCAAGTACTCCAAAATTGTCTTCTTGGGAATACTGATGAAGAAGTACTCTTTCCATAGCCACAAAATGGTGTGGATTGACCATGGAACTGGAATGTTTCACACCAAAAAAATTGTGAATCCTTCTTATAGGATGTCTAACTGGAGTTTTCTGAAGTTCATTGGTTATTTATGCACAAGAGTCTACAGGAAAAGAAATAAGATTTTTAACAGTACTGAGATGTTTAGACTTGTAAACTGCATGTGCAAGAGGACTGAGCAAACAGTGCTAGCTGTTAGTTATGTTTCATTCCTTAGGCACAATATCAGATGAGAGCTTTTTTGATTCCATGGGCTGGATGATCATTAGTGGTCCGGTATGTTTCTGCAGCCATCCTTCAGTTTGGTTTTGCCTGAAAGTGATCCTGGTCTGTATTATGAGACTGCGCTGAGAGGCAAATTGAAACCAGAAAAGAGATAATGACTTTAAAGGAGTACCTCTGGTCCCAGCTCAAACACTCAGACACTCACAGACACTCACATGAGTACCTAGATTCCTGGTTATAACTATCCCAAATTAGACTTGGACCCCAAGCCAATAAGTCTCTGAGAAATCTTATTATTGCTTTTTAATTTTAATATTCTTTAAATTTATGGTAGCAGAATTAAATTTTAGCAGATAAACTTATGACGTCTAAATAGTAAATAAATGACCCCAAAACTCTCATCCATATGTCTGTCAAAGTGAATAAACAAGGTAGATTTAAATGAGATAAAGAGCTAGCATTTGATACATTACTATATTTTATCTGAAACTGGAATCTATGCCTTTGAATAACTCCTTAATTGGTCCAAAAAATGCCTACAAGAATCAATGAAAAATACTTGTATAGACTACACAGCTAAAATCATGCAAAAATCTATTAGACATATGCCTGGATGAATATGCACTTGACAATACATATTTTTGAGATCAGAAGGTCTATCGTTTTTCAAGCATTACGTGAGCTACACTAATTTTCACACCATTATGTTTTTCCTATATGTTAAATATATGCCAACATCTTCTTTAACACGTAGTATGAAGCCAGTCAACTTTGTCTCCTCAAAAAAATACACTTTTCACTTCTGTCTAACATTAAAACTGATGTGAAACAATCTCATGCCAGACGGGCTTTAATAGATACCATGTTCAGACAGTCTAAGCATATGAGAGCCAAAACTGAGTTACAAACTGCAAAGAAAAAGTTCAGTTTTGTTCTGTAGTCAAAAATCACACCTATTAAATCATAATGACATTTCTTGTTTCAAGTTGTGCCCGTTCAGTTGTGTCACGCTAGTCACTGTGTTCCTGGTATTACTTTTCAGGGAAGTTGTCTGAATGGCAGAAGAGTTGCGCAAGTAACTGGCAGATCTCTCTTGTTGGGATTTCTTCCGGCAGCGAAGCTGGTTGTTGAAATGTCTTCTGAAACTCTCACTGAGCAAATACAGTGCAAATGGATTGACACAAGAGTTGCAGAAGCTTAGTACTCGGGCCACTAAGGTAACAACCATATGCCCTATTGATGAATCAATCTCATTGTAGTTAAAAGACCGGTACATGTATAGCACATGGTTAGGAAACCAACAGATAGCAAAGAAGCCAACAAAAACTAGAACAATTTTTGCCAGACGTTTCCGAGTTTCCATCTAAAAAGATGAAGAGAACTCAAATCAACAACAGTGAATAAAACTACTTTACATAACAGACAGTTAAAGCATGTAGCATTTCACTTTATATTAAGAATTCTCATAAGGCCAGTGATATACTGAATTATTTTTTCTGTCTCATTTACTTTTCTACTTTCAGTTTACGTATAGTGAAAAATGCTATCTGTTTGCAGTTACAGAAGGTTGCTCTTTCTGTATGAAGAAAGAGCAGTTCATGACCCAAGTATGCATTGGCACATCACCTCAAAGCATGCATCAAAGGATGCTGTGAGACACATCTTGGCTTGAAACTTAGCTTTAGTTAGAAGTTATTTTGAAACTGTTGGTTTTGAAATGAAAAAACATTGCAAGTCTGACACCTATCTTTAGCTGTAAGATAGTACTTACATACTGTTATTTTGCCTGAAACACCTCAGGCTTGCACCTCTCTCCAATGGAAACCAGCAAAATAGGTGCATTACACAGTCTGAAGCATCTTAATTCCAAGGTAAGTTGAAAGGCTTGATCAGTCTTCAATAATGACTTGAAAGAAATGTACCTTTTTTGCAGTACTAAAGTGTAATGGGATTACAATGTAGATATTCAGAGTGGATGAAGAGTTGAAAGGAAATGTGCATACACAGTTGTCCCAAAACTGAGAGATGGAAAGAAACTGGCCAATTGGAAGGTACAAAAGGGAGGTAGAAGCTTTCTAAATACTCCTTCCAGAAGATTTATTGTTTGTGGTAGGTACCAAAATTTCACAGAGGCGGGAAGTTTTTCTGGCTTTGCCCAATTTACTATCAAATTTAACCTGATAAAAAATAAAAAAGTGATTTTTTTCTAACAGAGTTTCAAAATCCATGAAATAGATCTGTAAGCTGAATTTTCTGAACTCCATCTGAGCAAAAAATAGTTGAGGTTTCACAAAAGATGAGAAAGCTGTACCATTGCAATTTGGTATGATTTGCACTGGGCCAGATAGCAATGGCAAAGTAAAAGGTACGGAGGTATTGTGTGAATATCATACCTTTGTGCTATGTCATAAAGAAACCTGAACTGATAGCAATAATCTGAATTTACTTTCTCTTGCTGGGAGATATGTAAGTACACTAGATGTTTCTACTCTTCTGAGTCCCATAGATTAAACAAAAAATACCTAAGTAGAATGAAAAAAATATGTCCTAATTTGAAAATACATGTAGGTTCAGAAATTTGATATAAATTAAATATTGTTTCCATCCTGTGAGTTCAGCCAAAAGGCTCTCAATATTTCACAGAAAATAACATAGTACATGAAGTGCTAATATGTATGCATTTTTACAAGAAGCAGACTAGAGTAGAAATGAAATGCTGAGCTAAAAGGACATGAGGGAATGGGGCCTTTCTTTCGAAAAGAGTGTGTATGTTCTCTCTAGGCAAAGAGATTTCTGTGAGCATAAAGATATTTTCTACAGCATCGGCAGAGAAAACCTAAATTATTTTTGTGGACATAAGTAGTTTTCTCTATCAATACTAATGCATTTTTAAAGTGGTTAAGGCATTTTCTTGGCAAACACTGAGGTTGGCATATAAACGATTGTGTTAATGAACAGCCAGTTGTTATCTTATGTCTTGATGATATTGAATTCATATTTTCCTTTGTATTCATTTACATATTGGGTTTAATACTGAGTAATTATGTCAGCAAAGACATTTTTCAGTTAATCGTATACTTAGTTCATGCATGTAGAATCTGAGCTAGATTCTCTGTGTAATCCAGCAACTTTGATGTTACATTTTTGTTCTTTCATGTATAAGTGCACACAGCACATAATGTTTCAATGGGAAGTAAACATCAAATTGCTTACCTGTCGTTTTGAGTGCTCACTGTTTTCTCCAGGGATATTATGGGCACTTCTTATTAAACTCTTTGCAATATGATAGTAGTAGATACTAATAATGGCAAGAGGGATAAGGAAGTACACTAGGAAAATAAGCACAGAATGGATCTTTGGGTGCATGTCATCCGTCATGGGGTATGGTATGCATGCTGTGAAAGTGGCATTATCTGTGTCATTAATGTGGGCCAGTTCGGAGAACACTGCTTCAGGAACTGATAGGAGTATGGAGATTATCCAAATGGCAATGGCTTTTGCACAGGTCCGTAGCACTGCACTGGAGGCCTGGATGTCCATGGGCTTTACAATCGCTTTGTACCTGAAAGTGATAAAAATGCAGTTACAAATTAAAAGGTATCTCTTCATGCAATGATTTAGACTACTTTATACCTTTGATCAAAATAATGTCTTTTTTTTTTTTCTTCTTTGGACCAACATAGGGTTTGTAATCTTTATCAGATTTGCATTTTCTAAATCTCTGGTCTTTCACTGCATACATATCCATCAGAGGTGGCAAAAGGAGTTGCAGAAAAGTTACAATCTGTTGCCCATTCTGTGCCAGCCTGGTGAAAACGCAGAAGCCACTACCACTCTGTTCTTCCTTGTCTCATATCCTCCCAGCAAATCCCCAAGTGCACATCCAGCCTCTGTACTTCCATTCCACTCTCATACCAGCACATTCATGCTAGAACTTTTTTTCTTCCTTATCTCTTCCTTCCTGCCACCTCCTCTTTCCGACTCACAGATGCAGTGCCACCCCACCAGCCCCTTGCCTTTACTCCTTAGCTCCATTGTATACGTAGATATAGTGTCCCGGCTGCAACACTCAAAACATAATTTTCATTATAGAGTCAAACAAGAATGACTGCCAAGAGCCTATCCAGAAGTATTAAACTCTTGAATAACGTAAGCATGTTCACATAAAGAGTTGGAAGCTGCTGCTTCCGCATTTTGAGATACTGTCCCATAATATAGGATTATAGATAAGCTTTTGCACTATTAATAATTTCATGACCATTACAGTGAAAACAGGAAACGTTACAGAGAATGGAAAAATCACTATAGGAAAGCTGACAAAAGAACAGAAGTAGGCGCTGGTCAGGAATTTTTCTATTAAAAAAAATAGTTGCATAAGTTGATACCCAGGGAGACTTCTTACAAGAAAAGGTTAATTTTAAAAGGCTAAATACACTTTGAAAGAAATATTTCAAAGCTGCCTTAATGCTTTGCTTAACTTTATGATTCTGATTTTGATAAATATTTCTTTTCGAGAAATAAAGTATGTTTTTACACTTTTATTAAAACTGAGCATTTAATAAAACATTTCAGTTTGACTAAACTATGGAAACTTGGAAGGTTGCTTTTTCTGATGCCTTTTTTTTCCTTCATCATTTTTTCTTGTCTTAATTTGATGTTATGTTCTTGAAATAGCAGAATTTTCAAGAAATGGAGAAATTATTTTTACTTAGAGTGGAAAGAGAAGTTTAACATGAGTGAAGAGGGATTCATATTCCAGGCACCTAACTTTATTCCTCTTAAGCTCCTTCTAGTCAGCAATGTACTTTCAAACAGTAATTCAGCATCTGTGTGTATTAAAACACCCTTTGAGGTGCTTCTTTTTCATCTGTTCAGTGAGCTTTCAATGAGAAGAGCTGTAAGTTAGATGTCTCCACTCAGTGATAGAACTCCTTATCCACTTCTAGGTACTTATACGCTTGTAGATACATACACAAATACAAACATACATTAATATGAACAGTTATCTAAATACTGTCAAGGGGTTAGGCTGTGGCTAAGGTTGTGGCATAATGCATTTGCTGCAGGCAATGCTGATAAATGAAACTGCAATCCCAAGTACGCTTTATGACTGATCTGCAGGTCCTGACAGTACTTAATAATCCTCAGTATGTCAACCAGCGGTTTGGAGAACTGTGGGTCAAAGCTATATCCCTATGCCGTGCTTTGTGAATTTGCTTAAGCCATTAGTGGAATTGACAGTGTCATGGAAATGTCTGGCACAGAGTACTGTCTTGGTACCTGAGAAAATCTTTTTTTAGGGAATATCTGAGTTAAAATGTGTCTTGGAGCTTACTCTTTCTCATGACTGTGATAAACTTAACATTAAATAGTTATAAATAATGGCTATTTATGGTCGTATTCTCTTTGAATTCAGAAAGGATTTTTACTGTGTCTTCACCCATATCATGGAGTAGGAAATTAAACTGTTTCTATTAATTTATGTTTACTATTTCTTCTAACACAAAATGAGAAACTCCCACTACACAAATGTGTAAAGAAATCCTTTACACTGTCACAGCAACTTCTACACAAAGCATGAAGGCTTCCCAGCACAAACTGTGACCTTATTAGTCAGTAACTTACTTCCTATTGCTGTCTGCCTTGATTTCATTACATGAAGACAGACCTTCTATTTCATTTCATTCAACTGAGGTGACGTCAAGTCTTTGCATCTGCTCATTTCTTTAAAACTTTACATTGCTGTAGAAGGGCTGATATGGGGACTTAGAGGGTATTGAATAAAGAAAACATAGATTTTGTACTCTAATATTTTTTCCTCTATTTTTGTATTGTATTGCTGTGCTGAATCACAGTCATGGAATATGCATAGTTGGAAGGGACCCACAGTGACCATTGAGCTCAACCCCTGGCTGCACACAGCACCACCCAAAATTCAAACCCTGTGTCTGCGTGCATTATCCTAGAACTCCATCACCTTGGGGCTGTGCCCCCTGCCCTGAGCAGCCTGTTCCATGCCCGCCGCCCCTCTGGTAGAGACCCTTTCCCTAATCCCAACCTGCCCCTCCTCTGACACAGCTCCATGCCGTTCCCTCGGGCCCTGTTGCTGTCACAGAGAGCAGAGCTCAGCGCTGCCCCTCCACTCCCTGTGAGGGGCTGCAGCCGCCATGAGGCCCCCCTCAGCTCCTCTGCTTGGGGCTGAACAAACCAAGGGACCTCAGCCGCTTCACACAAGACAGTGACCTTGTCACAATTAATTGCTTAAGCAGTATTTGGTTCTGTTAATATCTACATTGGAGACATTTTCAGAAGCTTTTACATTCCCAAAAAAGGTGGCATATATTTGTGCCTTGGCACATATTGCTGAGCTATGACTAACTCCAAATTTGAAGTCTTTCAAGCAGAGGGCCCTTTCCCACAAGAAGAGAAAAAAAATAATAGCTGGGTTCAGCCCCAAAAATTTCAGCATTGTCCTTCAGCTGAATACAAGATGGCATTCTTCCAAGATCTCAGTAGTCTGTGTCAATGGGAAGGAGAAAGGACTAAGCAATTTACAAAATCTGTCATGTTGTTTATATCTGCAAAGACATAGAGACAGGTTACAGATAAAATCAAACTAGGCAAACTAGGCAAACTCAGAAGTATTCCCAAAATGAATATCCAGCTTCTTCCTTTGTATAAAATTCATGTAAGGCTAAAATAATATCACCAAATAAATAAAAAAATATAAAATCATAAAAAATATAAAATAATAAAATATATAAAAAAAAAATAAAATCACCAACCATTCAGATTACAAATTGTGTATTTTTTATAAATAAAACAACATTGGTAAATCAGAGTAAGAAGCAAATTATTTAGGCAAATTATTTTTAAAAATCCATCTTTTCCTTTCCTTCACTATTGAAAAAATAAAATTATAGGTTCTCAGGAAGATCGGGAAATAATTATACGTGTGTATTTGACTTTAATTAAAAGCCTTCATGTAAATTCCATCGTTCTACATACTCTGTCATTATCACTGCTGACAAAAGCATCTCAGCTCTAGAACTATTTTTATGGTAAGTTTCCTTTCTTTGTAGCTACAGTTTCCACCAATGGACACAAGCGAAAACCTGCCCATTCTGCAGATACTCATTTTGTTTATATACAGCATAAATGTCCAACCTGCTAGTTTTATGTTTTTGTTACCCTCTTTTTTAGTATTTTAACTTTAAAAAATTGAAGTCTTGTTATTTATATACATAAACTATATTATATATTCTATATGCATCCCAAGACAATTTCTTTTCACTCAGTGTAGCCCTGACAAGCCAATAAGGTTGGTCACCCATGGTATTGAGTGTTTTAACTACAAAGCAATCTCCTCCTGTACCCAAAATAATCATAAAAGAAAGAATATCTTCTTCTTGAGTTATAACATTTGGCAACCTTATAAATTATCAAACGCCTTCTTAAATGTACGTGTCAGTTCTCAATTAGTATGTAAGTTTAACTGGGAAAGCACCTTTCTCTGCTGAATCCATTGTGCTATCTCCCTTCCATACACTTGACTTCAAAAGAAGCCACTTTATGGTTCATCCTAAGTGGTTCCTCCACTACCTCTTTCTCTAGAGTACTTTATGCTGATGCCCTTCAAAACCAAATTAAAAAGAATAAGAAAAAAAAAAAAACAGACAATAATTAAGAAGCCATTGATCAGTGATTACAGCCTATCATACTACCCAGGGTTGCAGTAGTGCTACAAAGGGGACTGAAAGCTCCTAGGAAAGGCTAAGTACTTCATCCTTCCTAATCTTTTTTTTTTTTTTCTTTTTGTGGTTCATAAAATTTTTAGATCGAAATGTAAAAGGTCAGATATTTTGAAAAGGATAATATGAGTAAATCTGAATACAAAACAGTATCTTTTGGTTTACTGGCACATTTTGTATATCTCCAGAGAAGGAGACTCCACAACCTCCTCGGGCAACCTGTTCCAGTGCTCTGTCACCCTCACAGTAAAAAAGTTCTTTTGCATGTGTGTATAGAACTTATGTTCCATTTTTTCCCCATTGCCTCTTGTCCCTACACACCACTGAAGAGTCTGGTCCCATCCGTTTGACTCCTGTACCTTAGGTATTAATAAACATTGATCACAGAATCACACAGAATCACAGAATTGTAGGGGTTGGAAGGGACCTCAGAGATCATCGAGTCAGATTCCCCCTCAAATCTTCTCCAAGATGAACAGTCCCAGGTCTCTCAGCCTTTTCCTATAAGGGAGATGATCCATGGCCTTAATCATCTTTTTGGCCCTCTTGCTGGACTCTGTTTAGGAGATTCCTCTTTTTTTTTTTTTTTTTTAACTGAGGAGCCCAAAACTTGACCCAGTGTTCCAGACATGACCTCATCAGGGCAGAGTAGAGAGAGAATCAACTCCATCAGCCTGCTGGCCACGTTCTTTTTCATGCACCCCAGTATACCATTGGCCTTCTTCGCCACAAGAGCACACTACTGGCTCATGGCCAACCTGTTGTCCAGCAGAACACCCAGGTTCTTCTCTGCAGAGCTCCTCTCCAGCAGATCAGCCCCTAACTTGTACTGATGTATGTAGTTATTCCTCCCCAGGTATGGGACTCTACGTTTACTCTTGTTGAACTCCATCAGGTTCAAGTCTGCCCAACTCTCCAGCCTGTCCATGTCTTGCTGAATGACAGCTCAGCCTTCTGATGTGTCAGCCACTCCTGCCAGATTTCTATCATCAGCATACTTGCTGAGGTGGACTCTATCCTTTTGCCGAGGTCATTGATGAAGATGCTGAACAAGACCAGACTAGGTTCTGTCCAATGGAGAGCACCATTAGCTACAGGCCTAGAACTAGACTCTGTACCACTGAGTTCTACCAGTCATCTGGTTTTCAATTCAGCTCACTGTCCACTCATCTATCCCACACTTTCTAAGCTTCATTGCAAGGATTTTGAGGGAGGCAGTCTCAAAAGCCTTGTTAAAGTCAAGGTACACAACATTCACTGCTTCCCAACATCTACCCAACTGGTGAAGATATCATGGAAGGCTACCAGGTTTGTCAAACATGATTTCCCTTTGATGAATCCATGTTGACTACTCTTGATAACCTTCTCTTCCAATTGCTTCGAGGTGGCATCCAGAACAAGTTGTTCCACCATCTTTCCAGGGACGGAGGTAAGGCTGGCTGGCCTGTAGTTTCCCAGATCCTCCTTCTTGCCCTTTTTGAAGACTGGTGTGACACTGGCTATCCTCCAGTCTTCAAGCGCCTCTCCCATTCTCCAAGACCTCAAAGATGAGGATGAGCACAAAGAGAGTGCTTTGGTAATCACTTCTGCCAACTCCCTCAGTACACATGGGTGCATCCATTGAGGTCAATAATATCTGAAGAAAAAGTCTGATCTAGCATTTTTGAGTGACTTCCTCAACCGGAAAAGAATGAAAGTAGATTTTTCAGGTTTCGTTTTTTGAATTTTTTTTTGCACATTAAGTATATTACTTGCCTTGTCCCCAGGGCATTTCAGATGAGAGTAGAGAATTTTCTCTACAATTTCTCTTAATTTTAATTTTCTCATCTCTTTCTTTCTCTTGCCATTCACCTCACATTAACTAGCTATACTTCTTACAAGCCCATACAAATTTTGCAGTGCTAGCTCACTGTCCACAATTTGGATTTTTCCTTCTACTTGTCCATTTTCTAGTAACTGCACTAGTTAAAAGTACCATAATTGATTTGTTCATTTCTCCTCCTGAGGACAGTAAGACTAAAGTGCTTCATTGACTTATTATTCAGAAAAATTAGTGCATGTCAGAGTTTCCAATAGATTTAAGTTTGCTAATGTCCAGAAGGAGTTATTAATTTTTTAATATTTTAAGATAAAGGGAGGGGAAGGCAGAAAGGGGAAGAGAGGG
>JAOWBP010001760.1:44616904-44633996 GCA_028571105.1 Tragopan temminckii | reverse complement strand
AGCTGCTGGGGGAGCTGGGATCGTTCAGTGTGGAGAAGAGGAGGCTCAGGGGAGACCTTATTGCTCTCGATAACTACCTGAAGGGAGGTTGTAGTGAGCTGGGGTTTGGACTCTTCTCTCATCTATGTAGTGATAGGACTAGAGGGAATGGCCTCAAGTTGCGCCAGGGAAGATTCAGTTTGGACATTAGGAAATACTACTTCACCAAGTGAGTGGTCAGGCACTGGAATGGGCTGCCCAGGGAAGTGGTGGAGTCACCAACCATGGAGGTGTCCAAGGAACATTTAGGCATTGTGTTGAAGTACATGGTTTAGTGAGAACTGTTGATGATAGATGGATGGTTGGACTGGATGATCTTGTAAGTCTTTTCCAACCTTGGTGATTGAGTGATTCTATGGTTTACCCAAGGAAAGGACTCGGGAAATTCAGTAATGTAATGAAAAATAAATTAGGGAAAATCAAGAAATACAGCAGCTCTTTTTTGTTACTTCATAAAAACTGCTGTATCCTTCTCTTTTACTAAAAGTACAAATGTTCCTTAGACTCTGGAAAGTGATGTAGAAAAGTTCACCTCATCTTGGCACAGCCCTGGCTCTACCCCAGGATCTTATCTGACAGTGCAACATTGTTATGCTGCTTTTCTTTCCTTCAGAGAGTTGTTTGTTTTTCCTACACAACTACTGTGTGTTAGGATGGTATGATTCAGAACAGTGGAAATGTGTCATGGGTGTTTTATAACTAGCTTGTGACAGTCAGGAAAACCATACTGAAAAAGAGAACCCTTTAATCTTGAAGAAAAGTAGAGAAACAATGGATTTTAATTCTCAGTGTTTTGACACCCAACAGAGCATTAAAACAAAGGAGCAAACTGTGGGATTAGCTGGCAAGCCAAAAAGTGGGTTAAGGCAAGGAGAAATCACAGAAACCTTGCAAAACCACTGCTTAGGCAGTGAATTACACACTCATTTACAGAATAAGAAGTACATAGTATATGCAAGGAAAAAATCAAGGAAAATCAGAGTATTTTCTCTGCAGCCTTATAGTGGGCCTTTCACTGGATAGAGTTGAAGGTGCAGCCCTCCAGCATTCAGCCTTTTAGTACATCTCTGCAATGGCCAGGTCAAACCTCACCTTCTGTGCCAATTACAGCTGAACAACAAGTAATTTCCTCTTCTCTCTCCATTGTGTCTATGTATTTTGTGTTTAGTATCAAAACAGACCTGTTTAGTGGCATCCACATTAAGTTAATTGATATCAGCTTTCCTTTAGTTGCTGTTACTGGCTACTGGCAAAACGCTGCCATGGTTTCACTGTCAGAGGATAAAACTTGTTAATTATTTGAAATATTCTTCTATTTTTCAGTAAACCAGTTCCGTTAAAATGTTTGGCAACCATAAGCCAGAAATAACAATATGGTCTTTACAATTTGTCATAACAGTTGCAGGAGAATTAAAAACAAAAAAATGAAAGCTGTCAGGCAGGAGTGTCCTATGTGCCAGGAAAGCCAGGAGGCTTGGAATAGCATCAGTTTTTTCAAGGAGTTATTTGAACTAAAATGTGCTTTTTTAATCCATTTTGCAAATCTAAGTAGGTTTACAAATTGAGTAATGATGAAACTTTAAACTGATTTTGTTTATTGAAGCAAAAATTTCATGGAAAAAGAAATCCTAATTAGCTGACCTCTTGAGGAAAAAAGTGGGGAAAGGAAACTTTTTAGTAAATAGTATTATAATGCACGCTGCTGATGACTGCAATCCAAGATTCTCTTGGATCTGTGTGGATTAGACTCTTAACCCAGTAAACACATCAGAACTGTGCTTTTGGCTCAGGAGATGGAGAAGTTAGGCTCCTCAAAATAGTAAGGACAATGAATGCACAGCTCAGGGCTGTAATCTACACGGTATGTCAGAGGTAAGCCATACAAGTTTATGGATTTACAAGACTGTAGAAGTGGAAAGATAGAGAGAATGAAAAGAGGGACCAGTGAATGAGATAGAGTCTGGAAAAGCAGCTGAAGCTCAGAGTAACTCCAGAGGGAAAGAGGCTGTCGACAGCGAAAAACAGAACTCCTTCCTAAACCGTGCTGTTTTTCACGCTGTTGAGATGTCTGTAGATCATGATTAATACATTCCCCCTGTGCTTGTGAAAAATCAAGTGCCGGAATGCTGGGCTATGGCAAGTTGAGTTCATTTATGCTTGCAGAAAAAATCCAAAATTCTGAGCTTTGTGCCAGACCACTGCTTACATGTAGAACTGTGAATGACTGTTAGGTAAATTTATATATTAAAAAAAAATCTTCTCGAAGTTAAGTCTATTGTGCCCAAGTCAGTACTGGCTAAGTGATCTCCCTATTCTTATCTGAACACATGACTTTCTTAATCTTATTTTCTCCCCATCCTACTGAGGAAGGGGAAAGTGGTGGGCACTGGGCAGGCAGCCAACACTAACCCGGTACGCAGAGACTCTGAGACTATTGCTGCATAAACCCAAATGATAGCTTTTTCATGCTTCCTTGACACACTCTGTTTATGATCTTTATGCTTAATAATGCTAGTCAAAATGTATCAGGCTTCTGGTTTTGAATTTGCACTGTGAAGACAACAAGCTAATTTTCTCTGCTTTTAATCATTCACCCAAACATAATGTAACACCCCCTTTTCCTCAGATAGCAGTCTCTCCAGAAATCAAATTACATTCATTTTTTACTAATTACACTTTTAAGTTTGGCAGCCTGATAAGACCATTATGTTTGTTATTCTATTGGCTGTTAACTGTATCAAAAGCAACTAGTATCAGTTCCTGTAATGGGTGACATAGACTGTAATTAGGCTTAGTTGTTCTGCTTTAGTTTTCCATCTTGAAGCTATTAGAAACATGATAATTTTACCACAGCAGGTAAATAATAATCTGAAATTCTATTTCATAGCAATTACAAGGAAACCAAGATAAATGTGTGAGTTACAAACAGATGTAGAATGCATAATGTTTTTATTAACTGTTTACACATGCTATAGGTCTGGATTTCATAATTGTCAAACACATTAAGCTCAGTCCAAGTCATACAACAAGAGAATGTATTTTGATGAGAGGACAGGCAGATCTGTAACGTTTCCAGATCCACATATACAAGATCCATTAAAATATTTTCATTCCTGGTACAATAAGGGTGAAATATCTCACTCTTAATATCTGATTGAGGCAAGCACAGATGAGACAAAATCTGATTGGGGAACTGCTGGAAGAAAGTTTAAAAAAAAAAAAAAAGAAGAAGAAGAAGAAGAAAAGCATTAATTTGACCAGTCTGATGACAGTTCTGGAAATGTGTTAGGAAATATTAAGGTGACTCCATATTTACTCCTGTAAGAGTACAGAGTGCAGCTCTGGCAGAGTGCTGCCTTGAGAATGCAGCATCAGTGAGGAGTACCACCGTTTACCACTGGCTGTAGCACCTACAACTTTCTCCTATGCAGTATTTTAGTGCTCAGCCCACACAACCACACCCATCTCTTCAGCTGCACAGATGCCAGGCAGATCTCCCCTGGGGGCTGCTGCATGATTGCAGTTGCTGCCTCTTCTGAAGCAGGGTCTGGCTGGGTTCTGGGATGGCCAGGAGAGATACGAGGTTCAGGAGGACGTTACCCAGAGATATAAAGTTTTTTTGAGGAGTGGATCTCGGTATAACCAAAATAAGAACTATACCTCTGATATTACCCATGTCCAAGAGTGAAATATCACTCAATGTGCTAAGAAAACTTACAAGAATAAATTTCCATTTGTGATGGAAGACTCATATGCACTCAGTGTTTTTTCTCTGGTTAATAGTCACAAATGGAAACATTTGTCTTATGATTCAAATTCTGTAAAGGTTATTTCTGCTTCCTGAATATGTTTCTTAGTAAGGAGTTGCAGTTCACATAACTGTAATATGCAACTCTGAGTTGTTTTCAGACTGTTCTATAGGTTTGTCAGTGTTATCGAACGTTAAGATTTTTGAACCAAAATCAGATATTTTTGCCTCATCCTCAGTTGCTCAACACATTTTCCCATGCATGGACAGTGAAAATGCAACCAGAGGCCTGGTACAAGAACTTTCCATGGCTACTGGTGTTACCCAGCTTTCTGTACCTTCAGTCAGGATTCCTGATTTAATTTATCCCTCGTACCATCACTTTTGTCAAGATCAGTACCTCTATAGCAGAAACTGAGAATGGGTAAGTGAACATACACTGAAGTCTCCCCTTAACCTCTCCTTCTGTCGCAGTAACTGTAGTGAGGCACAAATGTAGATTACCATTACAGCTTTCCCTAAAAGGATGGTCCCTTCGGTGTGATTCTTTCATTAGAAAATATGGTATTCACTAAACGTGTTACTTAACTAGGACTACAGTGCAATAAATCTTTTCTTTTAAGAAAAAATATATTGAAAAGATGCTCATAAAATTCATGTCAATGAAATTTGGATAGAAATGTAATGAACTTCAGCTGAGACAGGAGATGCAAGAAGATAACAGGGCAAAAAGAATGAAATAAAAGTATGTAAGAAGAAGTGATGTTTTTTTTCCCTTCCTACTCAGAAAATGATATACAAGGAAGGAAGAAAAAGAGCCTGAAAATATGACAGAACAACCATATGAAAAATGAAAACAGATGGAGGAAATTAATAATTTCCTGTACAAATAAGACAATGTTTTCAAGATACATAATGTGTTTACAGATGAAAACAACAAAGGAATATAAAGCTTCTAGAGATCGTTCTTACTCTGAAATAATAAACATCACAAATTTGCTGTATATGCTAAATCATCTGCATAACAAACTTAGTGATTGGATTAAATTTAGCAAGTATATTTCATTGCTTTTTTTTTTTTTTTTAACCACTAAGTAGCTCTGAAGCATATAACAAAATTTAGCCCAGAATACTTACCACAGTAATGGCTTTTCGTGTGGATACTAAGAATAGCCAACTAGATTGTTCTTTGCATAAAATTATGTATGCTGCTTTATGATAGCTATTTGCATTAATTATATTTGCATTAAACAGACAGTATTTATTTGCATTATATAGACAGTGCTGCAAGTTAATAATACATTATATTAAAATATCTGAGACATTATTAACACATGAATAAAACATGCTTTTGGTAATGTAGAGCATACTAGCTATTTGTGAGAGGGTACCTTAAAATTAATGCATGGAAAAATGCACTCTAAAGAACAGAATACGGCATGGGCCAGCAGTCACTGGTTGCAACTCTATTCACATTAGTGACACTGATTTCCATCATGTGAGTACTTGGAATTCAGTACTCCAGTCACCAAGGAAAGCAGATAAAGGATTTATTCTCCTGTGGAACACAAACAGATCCAGAGCAGTTCCTAGCCCAGAGCAAAGTCATACAACTAACAATGAGATTTTGGTGACAAAAGGTTGCCAAGTAGTCCAGATCTTCAGCACTGGGGGAAGCTGAACCAAGCAGAGGCTAATGTCCCTTAGAGACCTCTGAGTATGTTGTGCAGAATCCAGGAAAATCCACAAAAAACATATGTCATACAGTTCTCAGCTTTGATTCTAAAGTCAGTGTAAATGGACATAAAGGTGCAGTGGACAGAGGCTAAGGTCAGTGGGACAGAAACTAGAGCAGGCAATTTATTCAGATTTTGGATTTCAGTTTTCACTGGAAAACTGACAAGGGATGCTCCAAGTTTGTTTTTCAAGAATCGAGCACTCAGTATCAACTAAAATCAGCTTTTCTCCATTTTACTAGGAGTGTACTACAGATAAGACTGCAATGAATGTGTAGATAAGATATGTAGGGTTGCTTTTTCTATTTCTTTGTGCTTCAGTACTTCTGAATGTTAATTAATTTTGAAGAAGCACTAGAAATTTCAAAAGCAGTTGTAGTTTAATTTCCTGACCAGAGCAAAATTACAAATAACTTGTATAGACCATAGTATATTTCACTAGTCATGCTTGACAAGCAAGACATGATCAGTTTCTTGTGCTTGATTTCTCCTATTATTTTGAAATGAAAATGAGGGAAGGATCGAATGTGATGGTGATGTGTATATACAAAGAAAAGAAAGAGTAGACACTCAAATTTTTCAATTCAGCTAGAAACTGTAGATAAACATAAAAGTGAATTTTCATTTGTCATACATTTTCTTTGTAAAAAAAAAAATAATTTGCATTTGAAAGGGGATAGATTCTGTTCCCATGTGCCATAAGGGATACCATGTATCCTTCGGGCCTCACACCTGCCTACCAAGAATTGATGCATTTTTGAGGTGTAATAAGGCCTTCCTATTTTCAGTGGTTTGTAATAGAAGTTGGCAGTAATTTATTAGCCTTGAAATGTAGGCTAAAGTATAAGATTTTATAGAAATAGTTGGTTTTTTTTCATTCCCTACTCATATATTGAATGGTAGTGTAAGTACAAGCTGTGCAGAAGTGTTCTAGCATCACCCATGTGGCATGAGGCAAGACATTTCTAGTGTTTTCTAAGATTATAGACAAATATCCCACTATTACTCAATTCTATATTGTCATTTGAAATAGGCAGAGCTATTATAATGCGGACTGTTGATAATTTATTAAATATCATGCACAGACAAAAGTATTGTTTTTCCTCAGAGCTTTTCCAGAAAGACAATGAAAACAAATTTGGCTCTAATCATGCCTGTTACTTTGTAGATAGATTACACAGCTTTTTGGTGTATGGATAGGTAAGAGGTCTTCATGCTCATTCGTTTATCATTTTATACTAGCAGTGGAATGAAAATATTATTGATCATTTCCTTAAAGCCCTTTTATTTAGAAATTCTTGCTTTCTGCTCTTCCACATTTCTGAAGGAAGTTTCTATGATTAACTGTTTCAACATAGGTGGGTGAAATTTTAACTGCAATTTAGAGTTGCATTGTAGCAAATGGAAAATTTTGTGTTAGTGATTTTTGTCTAGCTTGTGAATTACTCAGTTTTAATGTAAATAAAGTAGAAAGCATTTTCTATGAAATCTGAGGATGGGGAAATGTCACAGTGTGCTCCTTCTGACCTCCTCTGCTCCTTCCCTGCCCTTCTCCCCTCCCCTCTATTGATCGACTCCACTGTTTGACCTGGCTTTGCAGACAAGGCCTTGCATCAGTGGACAACAAGTAACAGCACTGGTAACACTCTTACTATGACTGATTAACAGCCACAACTCTGCTTCAATACTGGGGACTGAAAACTGATAAACACCTTGTTCAACAGCTAAAGGCCAAGTAAGCATGCACACCCAAAAAAGCAACTTAGGAACTATGAATCATCATATTACACCATAAAAAGTTAGCAATCTAAAAGCCCCCTTTGAGCTTTCCTGCATGGCAGCTGGCTGCACGACAGCATCTCACTTCAAGTAGGGACGCCTACCAAGGTTATGTCTGTGCAGAGATCCCTTACACCTTGATGTCAAGATGCCTTGCCAATACAGAGCCTCTGTAATTAGCTTTATTAGCCTTCCTAAGATCACATATCTTAGATTAGAGAGGCTAACAAAGCCTAAAACCAGGATCACATCTTAGATTGGTTATTTTAGGCTTTGTTAGCTTTACTAATATTATATCTTAGATTGATTGTGCACATATAATCCCTTGGACACAAACCACTGACCAAGTCTGGGACTAGGAGTGGATCCAGCCTCACCTAAGCTCCTTACCTTCATGGTTCAAGGAGTTTAGAAAGCAAGAGGGGATCCACTCTGAACCTTGTAACTCAATGGGAGGTCCTCCAATATAAGTGTGTTTACCCTACTCTCTATGCAGTAAATACCCATGTGTATGCAGCCATCCCGAAACGTGTTAAGTCACTGCCCTATTTATATTTAAGCTTTGGTAAATCATTGTATTGTATCCATTGACCTACCCTTTATGCAGAAAGTAATGTGTAACTAGCCATCTCAAATTTTGTTAAATATCTGTTAAATCCCTGCATATATTGTCAATGAATGTATTCTAGTTTCTCTCTTACAAGTGCAGTACAGTGTAGTTTGTTTTCATCTGCATACCTAGTAATAAAATTTAACAGAGCAGTATGTTTAGCTGGTAAAAATATGGCCCCTACTCATGGCTCACTTTGCACAGCCTAAGCAACTATACAAATGATATCCAGTCAGGAAACAGAAGTGACACTCCAAAAATATTACTAACAAGTAAACTGCAAATTGAGCCTTGTTTATCTGAAGAAGCTTAATTTATGGATATGTTAGAGTATTTAGCCAACATTCAAGTAAACAAAACAACAGAAAAATCCCAGTTTAGATCTAAGGTTAATTATTTTAAAATAATTTGAAATTGACATGATTTGCCTGTCTTTACTTCCATTTTTTTCTCATGTACTAGAATTCATCAGGCATATTTTTATTGTTCATGAGTATACTGCAAAATGTTAGTAACTAACAGATTCTCAGCCTTCTTGTAACCAGTACTCAGAATAAACACTTTTATTTTCTAAATTTAACTCTTTATGAATCTTGTTCTTTCACCCTTTTCACTTTTTCCCTTTGCTCATGATTTAGCTGAGGGTTGTTAGAGTTACGGTAGTATGGTTAGGTTGCGGTTGGACATGATGATCTTTAACCTGAGCAATTCTATGATTCTGTGATTCACTGTAGCATACCTTAGTCACTAAAAGTTTTTCTGACATAATGACAAAAAGGTTCTAGTTTTCTGCATTATTTAACTACCAGTTTGGGGATTTTTGAGCATCAGTGGTGAAGCCATTCGGAATCAATGAGGTATTCTGAAGGTTTACTGTGCTAGTGATTATGGAACTGAAAGAAGACACAAATACTGTGTATAAACAAAACAAAGTGTAAGGATTGCAGTTATTTGTCTTCCTAATCAAAATCTCCTATTTGGCCTCTTTGTTATAGGTTTAATTATATAAACTCTCAATGCACGTAATTCCTTGAGTCATGGGGTAGTTAAAATGCTGGACTATAGACCTCTTCTCATAATGGAAGCCTTAACTGGGATTTTCAGATGTGTCTTGGGGTTTGGTTTTGTGTGCTAGAAACTCTCTGAAATAGTATTGGTTAATCAAATTCAGAACCATTAGAACTCCAGGAGTTTGATTGAAAGGTCATTAAAATCAGAAGGCTTATAGACGTATACTTTGGTTTAACATCAGATGACTGTATGAAGGCTAAATGGATTTGGATACTAAAACTCTTTAAACACAGATTCGTGCAGTTGTTTGAATCCCACTACTTTCCTGTTTGGTGAGAGATAGTGCCATCCAGGATCAAAGATGAAGGGAAGTTAGTGTAGTGTTCAGATTTAGAGACATAAAAGCATTAATGGGAATATGAGCACAACAAATCTTCTGATTTCTTTTGTCAGTCTAGTCATATTTTCCTGAAGTTTCAAATCACAGTGTTCAACCTCATTCCTGTCTCTATTTTTAAATGCATGGCTATTAGATCATGCATTCATAAATCTGTAAAAATATGTTTTGGAAACAGTCAAATAGTTTTCAGTTCTGTGCAGATGCCTTCTGTATTGCATAAATTACTTTTTTTTTTTTTCATTTTCTCCTTTTCATGATCAGCACGTTTGCAAAGACTGCAAAAGTGCCTCAGTGTCTTAGAGAGTACATCTGAACTCAGTTTGACTAAATTTTAATTAAAGTTTGTGCTTGTTATCATAGATAGAGTCTCATTAGAGATTGAATTCCATCCATTCATGATCCATTATGATCTACTTGTTATGCAAACTCACTTTAGCTCTGTAGTGAAGTTGTGTTCACAATGCCTAGGAATGTGGTTAATGTTTAATATCTCACCCAGGCAATAAAACTGAAAATAAAATTTAAAAGGTTAATCTATGGTTTCACTGTATTATCTATATTCATCTTGCAGAAAACTCCTAGCTGCTGAATTATAGCTTGTGAGCAGTAATTTACATGCAGGTGCTTTACATTTTAGTAGTAAAATACAATGTCTTATTACTTTGATTATATAAGTTGTCTGAAAACACAGAATTTGAAAGACTAAGAGACAATTTGTTCTGAAATATTAACATGCAGTAAGAGCCCTGTGGAACTGTCCTGGAAGAAAGCAACTCTTATTTTTGTAGAATTTTATATCACAGTTCTCCCTCACCTACAATGCAATGGTCAGAAAATAAAAGAGAAGTCAGAATAGTATTAAATACAAAGACGGTTCATAACCCAATAAGGTAATTTTATTTGAAAAATTTAGTTGGAAAAAGGTTTACTAAAACTATTGATTGTTCCTAACTGTTAACCTCCCTTGAGCGTGTAGAAGCTGAAAACTTTTTTTTCTTTTTTTTATAACTGCAGTAAGACAAAGAATCTTAAGCAACAAAGTTCACATTGTTTCTCCAACAGAAAGTGAATACACACTGCTCCAATAAAAACCTGATACAAACAGTGGGTGTCAAGGAGGTGTTCATGTTACTGTTGAAAACTACCAAGGATGAATGACTCCACACACATAAAATGCAAATTTTCTTTTTATTTTAATTTTGATGTTTTTGTTTAATTTTGTTTTTATTTTCATTCATATTTATATAGCTTTTTGTCAACTGCTACTGGAACAAGTACTATGAATCCACAAGAAAAGCAGTGAAGAAACTGCAGGTCACTTCAGTTTATATCACACTATGAACAAAGACGTAAGTTATTACAAGGGAAAACACGAAAGTGTTTACAGGAAAATTAGCACCATGAAAGTTATCTTTAATTTAGCAAGTAATGTCAAAAAGCAGAAACAGAAGACAACCAGCGTAAGCATCATATAAATAATTTTTTCAGGTCTAAATTTTCACCCCACACTCTGCACCTTCCCTGACAATCACCAGTGCTTGAGAAGGTCATGTAGTGGCAGCAGTAATGAGAATAAAATGAATTTTCATTATGTTTCCTAGAAAAATTTTCGTCATGGGTGATTCTGAATAATGTTAGGTTATGATAAAAGCGAGATGAAAATAGTCAGTAGACTTAGGAATCCTTAAAGATATTCAAGTATTTATCACACAAACAGGGAAGGGGATAGACAGATAAAGACATATATGTACTTTTCTATGTAGGTACCATATTTGTAACGTTTGACATCTTGGCCTTCAGTTCTGGTTTGAGTCTCTATGAAATTTTTAATCAAAACCTTTTATTTGGAAAAGATTTGGCTCTGCGCAGAATTTAAAAAAAAAAAAAAAAAAAAAAAATACAACCACTGGTGATAATCTTTAGTTTATTGGCATTTCAGGGAGAACTAAACTGGAGCACACTTTGAAACAGCCAAGACCAAAGTGGGAGACATCAGGCACATCATTGGCCTCAGAAGATTTCCAAATGAATAGCAGTTACAATAATTTTAACTGTTTCCAAGAGGTGAAAGTCACTGAATCCAGAGTAATGAACTTCCTGTTAAGCTTAAATGGGTTGGATTCAGAGACCTTGAATTTATTAAAATGCATGAAAACAAAAAGAAAAAAGAAGAAAAACCAACAGGAGATTTAAAAAATATTGCTATAATTCAAATGCTTCCTGTGTGTTCAGACAGCTGCTTCATTCCTGAATTTCTGTGTCAAATTGCTGCCGGTACCAGCTTGTTGCCACTGACAGAACACAAGAATAGTATGGTGGAAAAGGTGATGGAGTGAGCTCCGTACTTCTGTTTGTCTCTGGAGACTGGATTGCTTATATCAGCAAGGGAAAAATGAAACTGAATATATTGTTATCCAATATTAGTGTCTGCCAAAACCCAACACAATTTGGCTAATTCTTTCCTCCTGATACAATTATCTGTTTAGCTCAAGAGTTATCATATTCGTCATAATTCTGGACATCTCCTCAATCTATATTAATTACATGGATAATATTATTTAAAGCACGGAGCTCACAGAGTCATATAACCAGTCAAGGAAACACATTATCCTTAGGCTAATTGCTCAAGCAAATAATGCATCTGTATGTATCATTTAGATCCTAATTCTGTTCACAATGTAAATACTCACTAATTGGGCCTAAGCCATCCTTTCTGTAGAAGTTCCTGTACATTCTTAAAAGGCAGAAATTTCTTCCATGTAGATAAAAGAAATGTTTATTTATCTTTGGATATGTATAATTGCATAGTAATTCTCCCAGCACTATCTGTGCCCTTTTATCGTGAGATAGAAGCATGATAGGAAAGGAAATCTGTATGCGCATAGACTGAGTGGTATCCTGCTTCATAAACTATTTAAATATCTAAGCAGAGGATGCACAAGAAAGGATGAATGGCAAAAGATAATGAAGGTGCAAGGTAAAACATGCAAAGATAGTTGTATCAGTCATAACTGATAAGTCAATTACAGAGATACGGATTCATTTAGCTGGTTTTGTAAAGCCTCTAACTTCATGGATTTTAGCCTTGCAGTGAGGATTGATCTAGATACTTTGAGAGCAGAGTGATGGAACATCTTCCCTTGAACAAGAAAGAACAGCATATATATCTGTATACTCTGGCGAAACTTAGAGCAAGTAGACAAAAAAATTCTTGGCACAATAAACCAAATATACATATATAAGCCTAGCCTGACAACGTTTTCTTCCATTTCAGGTCTGGCAGTTGAAATTCTACTTCATAAAACATTTTACATATCATTTCTATATCAAGTAGGTTTATGAAATCCATTATTGGTAAGCAGGAATTTAATGTCTGCTTTGGAAATCAGTCAGGCTGTACATAGAGAAGTGTGGGACTCTGCAACAGACAAATTAACACTAGCAGATTCATTAAAATCAGATCAAATCTGATTTAATTCAGAATATGTTATCAAGTGCAAACAGGTGCTGGAAAAAAAGATGTATAGCCATTTCCACCATCAGGCTCTTAATTGTATAAAAAGGTCTTGGCTTGTGACCAGTCACATAAAGAAAATGGCTTCTGTGTTCTCAGACTAGTAAATGCTATATTAAACCTACCTCCCCAAACATGACAGGTAATCTGAACAGATGAGATGGACTGCTTGGAAGAGCTGTCCATTTCTATGGGATATGACAGAGCCTGGTGCTGTCTGCTTGTACTTCCTGTCCTGATAGTTAAATCATCCTTCAGCCCAGGAGAAGAATCATTCTGAACTGTTCTTAAAAATGTATTCAAGTTCCTTTGAAGCTTGCAGTAGACTTTCTGCTGACAGCTTGGGCTTGGCTCTGCTAAGGATTGAGAAAGAATAAGGGAAGCAAGGAAAATAAACTTGCAAAAAAAAATGTTGGTACTGATATAAAATTAAACAACATATGTAATATACAGCAAGTATGCCCTAGTCTACAGAAGCTGGAAACCGTGTGCACCTAAGCCAGCATCTCATGACTATTTCCAGATCTGACCTACTACATCTGTAAAGCATTTTTGCTGCACCTTATGACCTTGGTGTCTTGTGTTAGAAACTCCTTCTGGCCTATATTTGTACTGTAAGCATGCTGTAAGTCATACATGCTGTAAGTATAGATTTTTCCCAGTATCCATTGCTGATGGATATTGAAGATGTCCAGTTAATCAGGTGCTTTCATCACAAACATGTGAGGGTGTCCCTGGTACTTCTGGCTTCTCCCAGTACAAGCTGGGGATGAGAGCTGCCCATGGCAAAATGACTGCTCTCTCTTGTACAAAACCTTATAGAAGTAAAATATTAGGTAGTCATCTATATAAAATTGTATTTGCTTCACTAGGATTGTTTCAAAACCTAGACTGTATTTAAATAAAAAAAGAGACTGCACATTAAAATATTGCAAATTGTTCAATGTTGATCTAAAGGCATTTTCTGAGGGAATAAAAGCTGGCCTGCAAACTGCAGTCAAGATCCTGATTTCAACTACAGTTGTTTCTGACTGTCCATCTGGTCTTTTTTTTTTTTTTTTTTTGTCCTGGAAATTACATTTTACTGCATGTTGGAGCAGAAATTAGGAGCAGTAGGGTTTATTACCTCTCCAGATTGTATTAGATACCACAGCTGTTTTTGAATGGATATGTGAAACAGCCTCACTTCTGCTTCCTCCAATGTACTTTATGGATATAACAGTTGAAGTGGAAAGCACAATTGGTAGTTCAGACATCAAAGCATTTTTCTTACTATTGACACCATGGGACTTTCTTGTACTTTTTAAGATAAATCTTTCCCTAATCAACCTCAGTGTCAGGAAGTAGTCCTGAGAGTTACATAGAAAGGGAGGAAAGGAGAGAGAAAAGGGATGCAGAAGATATACAGAAGTAGATTTCCTATTTCCGTCACTACTGCTTTACACACACATATCCTGTATGCCAGTTCTATGTCTTGCTACTACATACACAGTCAATACATTTTAGAAGACAGACATAGAAATATTGATACAAAACCTAAAGGCCAGAAAGAACCTCCAGCTTCTTTGATTTACAACACATCTGAAGTTTCTCCCAGTTATTCTCATATCAATCTCAATAATTTGAAAGATACAGAAAGTTTTCCCAGAAAGTATTCAATCTCCATTTGAAGACCTTAACCAGTAATAATTGTGATAATAAAGTACTGCTCTTTTTAATGTTTATTGCTTATCTTGATATCTTGTAAATTATGGCTTTCATAAAAATGTAGTTAATTTCTCATTTAAATTATTCAGCTTTAATTCCAGATCATTGACTTTCTTCAGATTTTCTGTTTCAGTGAGCTAGAAAATATTTTCATTGTTCTATTCTTTTGTCCTTCTGAAGGTATTTATACAACTGAATCATGCCATCTCTCACTCTTCTTTTTTATATACTGAACAAAATCAGCTCTTCTATTCTTAAAACAAAGACATATGTTACAAAACTTTCATCACTTCTAGTCTTTAACCTCACTACAAGCAATTTTTGCAACACCCTTCTGAACATATGGATTAGCATGGCATAAAGTATTCCCCTCTTATAGGAACAAAGCCACTTACAGAGGTAAAGCTACATTTCTACTTGATAATTCCTTGTTCATGTCAAAAAATCTTGTCAACACTAGACTTTTTGCTACAACATAACATTGTGATTTTATCCTCAGTTACTCACCTCTCTGGAAAATATATCTTGCTATTAAAAAAATACAGAAGTAAATATTGCATTTGCATCTGGTAGTGTTCATACATGTTTGTTTGTGTGTTTGTTTTTTGAATGCTATTATTTAACAATACTATGACTGTCTGATCTTCATTATTTACCACTCGGTGTACATCTTTGTGCAGTGTGTACATTGTTGTTTGTTGTTTTGTTTTAATCTTGATTATGGATCAAAATAGTGAATCACATGCTGAAAGGCTCCTTGAGAATCCTCAGTGGAAATTCTAGTACTAAGAATTTCATTTGCTTGGTATTTCTTATTAATAACAGTGTTTGAGAGCTCCAGTTCTCATCTAATTATCACATGCATAAGTGTAAGTTTTTAATCTGAAGGTCATAAAGTACAGATTATATATGTATATATTACAAAAACAGATATACAGGGTTGTTTCTTTTTTTTTGTTTCTGTTTTTTTGGTGTTGTTTTTTTTTTTTTTTTTTCTCCATGGAAAGCTACATTGTCTGCCATTAATAGTATTCTCTCCTATTACTCCTATATGGATTGAATCTAGACTGATTCTCTCTCTTATTATTACTAGGCATACTGTCATTCTCCAGGCAAAATAATATCTGGGCTGCTGTAGGTGTGAATTTTGATGCTGGTGTCATGACAGCCTATCTATTAGAGAAAGATTAGGATTGTTAATCAATGTAATATAAGCAATAATAGCCAACATGGAACATTATCTTTCTAAGTCATCAAACATAAAGGAACTTGGAAAATTATCACCAAATATCTCACACTCTGCACAGTCTTGCACTTCACAATGTATCCTTCCAATTGCTAAACGTGCTATATCGGTAGACACCCCACAGAATTCAAATATACTCATCTGCAGCCTTTAGCCCTGAATATTTATGAAGTCTGAATCCAAACCTTTAAGTAACATCATATTTTACACCTGCAAACTTTGAACACAAGTTATTTTGGTCTTTAATTTTGTTGCAACCCTACCAGTGAATTACAGCTTGTGAAACAAGTAGAATGTGTATGCTTATTTATGTTGCTATGGCTCCCTTTATTATTGTTGCCGAATAAAACCCCATGAAAAGTATTTGCCTTTTGCAAAGAGAAATCTGTCTTTTCCTCAGCAAAAAATTGATCTTTGTGATATTTTAGTCCCTTGCTGACAACACTGTCTTGAAGTCACAGAGGATTACGGAATTGCATAAGAGAAAATAACAAAAAACCCATGTGGTTGTTCTTAAAACAAATACAATTTCTTATTAAAAAAAAAATAAAATAAAATTGTGTTGCAATGTAGCAAAGATTATGTCATCATGTTAACAAAAACAAGAATCAATCAAAACAGAGGATGTTATTTAGTAGTTTATAAAGATATTTCAAGATCTTAGATGTAGCTTTCTTTTTTTTTCATTTACAAATAGAAAAAAGAAGAAAAGAACTGAAATATTGGAGCAAGTACAATATAACATATAAATTTTCTAATTGCTTTTGTTTACACATTTCGCTATTTGGAAACAAAAACAAAATCAGGCAGGTGTCGAGGGAAACCTTTGAGTATTTTAGGTTTTCACCCAAAATTGAGCTGTGAAATGAAGACAAAATAGGATATTGTTTCATACCCAATGCTATGAAAGCAAGACAAAATAGGCTATTTTTTCTATGCAATATTTTGTGTCACTGTCTGACATACTTAATACTGATATAATCAAAGTGCTTAATTCATAGACATAGGAATAATACTTGCAAAATGTATACATCTCAGAACACATACTAAAATTGCAAATAGTGATGCTTTGTGGCTCTATTGAAAATATAGGGATGTGATTTTGACATAGAATGGTTTGAGTTGGAAGGGACCTCTAGATCATCTCCAACCTCTGCTGTAGGCAGAGACGCTTCCAAATAGACCAGGTTGCTTAGAGTCCCATCCAGCCTGGCCTTCAGTGCTTCTAAGAAGGGGGCATTCACAAGCTCTCTGGGCAACTTGTTCCAGAGTCTCACCATCCTCACAGTAAGGAATTTCAGA
>JAOWBP010001760.1:44582805-44602409 GCA_028571105.1 Tragopan temminckii | reverse complement strand
GAGCGGGGGCTACTGCTCCCCTGTCACGGGCATAGATTGATTTAGTTAACTCTGTTACAACTTCAGATAATGAAGGACCCAGAAGATATGACTTTACACAGTATGCTAATACAAAGTGCTATTTGGAAAGGCTCCTTTTCATTTAACTGCAGCAGCAGTTGATTTATTTTGTACTCTGGAACAAAACTTGTGAAATATTTGGACTCTTATTCTTTAAAAAAAAATAAAAAATCCCAAAGTTCTGATCCCAGAAATGATGCTTCCTTCAAGTATCTGGAGGGTATCTCAGTTGAGGTTAGGAACAGATTGATATCAACTATCATATTTGTTTTGTTCTTAATAATTGATGTCAGGAGTGGGAAAAGTATCTGACTGATAGTGCTTGGTGAGGAATATCTCTTTCTGCACACAAGGAAGCAGCATGGGCATCAACTCTGGCAGTCTTCCCTGTTTTGCCTGGGTAAGAAGATCATAATTCTTAGGGGGATTATTCCATGCATGGGTCCTTTCCTTCTTTGGATTCTCTGAGCACCAGTAGAACTAATTGCCAGTTTCATTGGTAAGTTTTACTCTAAAAAAACCTGCTCTCTTGGGACAACCGTAACATTCATTTCATACGAAATACAAGACAAGTGGAAATGATTTTAGGCACCCACCTACTAGCCTACAATGTACCCAGACGGTGACTTGGTCCTGAATTTTTGCACACCAGCCCACTGACTTTTCATACACTTTCCTTGGTCTTGGTGTTATTACTTTATGCTTCCTTTTCAGCCTGTTCTTTAATTTAACATGCAGTATGTTTTTATATTTAAGGATTATCCATGTGTAATTGGTGTTTATGTTACAGGTAACATTTCTAAATTCTTCAAATGAAGTTATTAGAACTAAGAAATAGGTCACAACCTTGGCAACTATCTGATGCGAGACAATGTAATCTGCTAGCACACTGGTTGTCATGGAAACTGACAATATTGGATTTTTCTTTCAATGCAACCTGTGTTTTATGCATAAATTATTAGCATATTAAATCTAAGGCAGTGACACTTCAAAGCAGACCACCTATGTATTTTATAGGTGCTCACGAGTAACTTAAATTCATTCCTATTTGTTCAGCAGTTGATCACTCTAACAGAATTTTTTTAGACTGGACGGCACAGTCCTGTGCTTTTAAATTGGAGAGGTTTAAGGCTCTATCCTTTTTAGTTTATGACCCAGCCAAGTGTGCTATATCACAGTGCCCATCTGTTTTGCTTTTAGGGTCCATACTGTCAATTACTTCAACCAAAAATTTGTCAGATGCAGAAACAGCTTTGTGAAAAATGTAGAAAATTTATACGTTGCTTTTCTTTCATCTCAGCTCTGATGAGAATAAGATCTTCTGTGTTCTTCAAGATAAAGATTTATTTTACTCCTGCCTAGCCCTTTATTCCTCCCCCAAATACTTTGCCCCAAGCCAAGAATTAAACTCTCTTTCTAAAGATCAGAAACTAGTGCTTGAGTCTCTCCCATCTCCTGAATTCCTGAATTAACAAACCATAGTCTCCCTTTTTCTCCATCCATTCTGTATTATTCTACAGTACAAATTTGTTGCAAAGAAATGACATTTCTGAATGGTAGCTGTAGAATTAGCAACTGCAGAAATGTAGAAAGCATCCAGAGGGACAAAATGAGACTGTTAATCCACTGCCAAAGAACTTTTGCCATAGAAAATATAATCTAAGATGACATGTCTTTTTCTTCTGGGAAGAACGTCTTGCCTTTCTCTGAAGTATTAAAAAGTTTGAAAATTGAAAATGCAGGACCGAAGAACGTATTGAATTTCAACTGTAAACTTCTGAAAAGTGATAGGGTGACAGGCCATAACCTTTTCCTAACTACAAACCCTTGGCATGTAAAAAAATATCTCATGTTCTCTAGCTCTTTTCTTCCCAGTAAGAATAATTCCTTCCATTTTTCATGCGATGCAGATTTGGTCTGTAAGGAAACAAATGTACAATTTTAAGTTAAGAGATAAAGGAAGACTCATTCTGTCTCAAAGCAACATGAATGTCTTTCTTGTGAGCAGAGAGGGGCAGTCATCCCAAACATGGGGATTCAGAAGTAACACAGATTATTTTTTCAGTATAACTGGAATGACATCCAGACAGCTACGAATTTCTGGTATCTCCATGCTTTCTAATAACAAATCATGCAAAGTTAGGATGTAAAATGAAGAATGTCTACTTTCCTCAAATGCTACCACTTTTCTGAAGTATTTAGGAAATCTGCAGAATCAGCTGCGTGAATTCTGTTCTTAAACTATACGCCCTTTGGATATGTCTAATATACAAAAGTTTCTGTTGCTATCATAGTTTTATATATAATTCCTTTGCCTTGAAAATATTCTTGCTATGTCCTTTCATGCCATCCATTTGGGACTGATGATCCCAAACATTTGCCCTGAGCAGATTGAATCTAGAACAACTTGTCAGCTTGAGACCAGATCCATTGGGAACTCACCAAGACGGAGATCTGCAACCTGGCTGCTTTCTGGGATACAGTACTCTGGATTATTAGCACAAATTTTGGTCTGCTGTGTGACTGACTGTAACTGCCACTACAAACCAGTGTACCACTGTTCCATGCTTCTATCCAGCCCACAGTCCACACTCAGGAGTCAGACTCAAGAGCTGTTGTTTGCAGCTATCAGTTACATATTTTGATCTGTCCTCTGGGCTTTGGACAACGTTCCCTTCACTACCCTGGTTTTCTTAGGAACTAGTAAGTAGTTTTCAAGCTCTAACCTTTTATCTGAGTCATTTTTGAAAGCCCCTCATGGGGCAGAATTTTTTAGACAATAGAGAGGATTTAGAGGTTTTATCATTTCTAGATCTCTATCTTGGCAAAACAACCACAGACCCTATTAACCATGCTACTGTACTTTTGTACTTGTTAAGATGTCTCTTAGCTGGATTATTATGTAGCTTCCCAAATGTAACTCCCCTTAGATCTAATCTCCATAGCAAATAATCATCATAAACAAAGACACAGAGGCACAAACCATAGCCATAAAAAAAGAGCACAGCTTTGTTTTGTTTGTTTCCCACCATTCTCCACAGTAGCTTTAAAATCTTTCTTTATTGTCATTTTGTTTAATCAACATTGATCAGAGACCCTGGTGGCAAGCCAGAACAAAGAGGATTGATCTCAGGTCCACATGTGGAGAGATTTAGAGATGGGTAAAGCACATTGTATTAAGGGAGATTTTTACTAAATCCTATTCCCAAGTTCTCTTCAGAGTTTTGTATGTTATTGTAAATAACCTTGTTAAATGCATTTTGAAAAAGGAAAACTTAGTTTTAATTCTGTTGTATTAATTTGAGAACATAGGAGCATACTTCTGTGTGGAGTACACTGTCTTATCACATATAGCTACTTATAGATATTTGTATTTTTCATAAGTATGTTTAGCTCTGATAAAAAGAACAAGGAAAGGGGTTTAGCTATTTGCTTGTTAAATCCTGAACTCATAACCTGAATACCAGGCTGGACTGAAAACAGTAGAAAGATATATTATCTTACAGAAAATTGTTCTTTTTCTTTCATAGTAAAATTTGTTTCATTTTGTTTTTATCTGAGTGTTTGTATAAAGTTCATGAGAGAGATACAGGTCCTGTTGGTGTGTGTTCAGTACTGAAGAGATCCATCCAAACAGAAAATAATGACCCTACTTAAGTTGCTCAAACTGGAGGATTTAGGCTGCTACTTGTGAATTTGTCCTATTCTCAAGATTCTTTTGCTCTAGAGAGACAAACACTAACATTGAAATACAGGAAATTCCCGTAGTCAAACCTCCCAGTGCAGTGCCAGTTACCAAAACTAATCAATGGCTTAAAACAAAGGTAGAGGAATGAGATCTTGTATGGCTTGCTGTTTCTGAACTTCACGTCCTTGGTGAACCCATTCACTGAACTTCAGACCTTGCCACTAAAATATTACCTTAGTCATCTATCTAAATGCTATTGCATTCTTTTTCCACCAGATGGTAGGCAATAAAAGCAGGAAACAAAAGCTTATCTTCTACTGTATACTTAAAAGAAATCAAATAAAATTAAATAAAGTGCAACTCTGAAACAATTCTCCATATGCCAGACTCCTGCTTATGTGTGCAACTGGAAGGCAGCTTTAGAAGAGATCTGGCCAGTGTTTGCAGGTAGTTGATTAATAGCAAAAGTAAGGCCTACACAGGCACACGGTGCATATGTTATTACTTACTGAAAAGATGCTATTGTTCCTCCTGTTCTGTTGTTCTGTAGCAACAAAACTAATTATTATTATGATATGCATTTTTCTGTCAATTCCTTTAAGGGAAACCGTTTATTTTACTTATTCTTCTCTAACCAGATAAATGAAATTGTCTCCCCAATGTGTAAATTTCTTCTTCTTCCTTGTTAGTGCTGCCTTGTACATGAAGTACTCATTTAGTTGCAAAAACCAATTATCATCCCTGTCTAGATACATTAAGAATTTTTCTACAAGTCTTTTTCTCTCTATCACATTTTAAGCAACACTGTACATGAATTATTCATATTGCCCATCTTGCAGGCAGGTTTTTTTATTATTAAATTTGATCATAATAATAGTTATTACCGCAGTCATGGCAGTTTTATGAGTATTCTTCAATGCCATTACCTGGAAAGATTTCAATCAAGACATATAAAAGATGCAAATCAATTTCCATAATAAAATTAAACTGTACCATCTACTCTTTCATCCTTGCAATAGAGTTGATTGACAACTTCTCCTTGATAGGTGCAGCTGATAACTTGCAGGTATGGTAATAGAGAATGGCAGATTCTCTTGCTCTACTTTTCTAAGAAATTCAGTATTTTTCTTGCCTTGTCAGTATATAATGTTCACGTCTTCGTGCAAACATTCCATTTACAAATTTTCCTCCTGAACAGGACAATTATTTCTTTCTGGCTGTACCAAATTTGCCTCTTAATAAGCAAAGGTAGTATGGAATAAATGAAATCCTGTAATTAATGTTCTTTTTTGTTACGCTCTTAAAAATACTGCTTTCTGCGAAGAGAAATCTTCCCAAGGAGGATTTTTTTCATATGATCCCCTAACTTCATCCTATACCTATATTATAAATCTTTTTCTCTTTTTCCATTTAATATTACATCTGATGTCTTTTCTTTGCTACCTTTCTACCTTGTTGCAAAGAACTTTCCACTTTGTTCCTACTTCCTTATCCGATTACTACTTCTGTTTCAGTGATATGATTCTGATTTATCATTTCCTGGTGCTTTAGATACCTGGTTCTCTCTAAATAGAAACTTAAATGTAATGCTTACTGGTGTTGGAATTACCCTCTTTATAATTTTTCTTTTTTCTGATGGACTGTAATGTCAATCTTGGTGAAAGTTTACACTTAACTTCAGGTTTGCTTATAACAACTCAAAGGCAGATCAATGTGTTTGTCTTAAAGGAGTTACTCTGAAATGATATCAGAGTAATTAAATTGAGAACATAAATAGCATGAAGAGGGTCTTCTCTGTTCAAGTAAGGCCAAAAACCACTTGATCCCAATCAACATTAATATCTTGGGAAATGAAAATAAATTTCTTCTTGACTGTAAAGGGTGATCATTTTATGATACAGAACTGGACAATTCTACATATTATGTAAAGGTTAATGTTCTCCTTGAAATTTTAGCGTAACATCTGTTAAAGTAGACTTCTGGTGTAGAGACAGTCTTGTTTCATTCCAGAATAAAATTCTTACACTCCAAAGAACTTCGTCTTTCATGTTTGAAAACACTTAAAAAGATAGATTACATCACACTTCAAGAAACTAAGCCATGCAAGACTGAACTGATGTCTGTTATGTAATTCAATTTATTACAGCAAGGCTTCAGAATTAATGAGTGAATTACAATTTTTCCCATAAGCAATTTTTTATTTCTGCTAAGGTCATATTAGGACTATTACTGTTATTTTCAAAGATGCATGATGAAAAATGAAATAAGCCATATATTTTCTATATATATTTCCTTTTTTTCAAATGTATTTAGAGGTACTCTAAATTGCCATTTAAATTATTCACTAAACTTTAATGCTATCTCTATATTATGGCATTTGCCAAAATCACTTTCTGATAAGAATTAATTGCTTTCTTTACCTACAACATATCATGAAAACTTTGTAGATGTTTTTTCCAAACTAGTGAATACCTAAGTGTTAACAATCTGTAAGAGAGCCTTAATATCTTATGTTCGTAACTATCCTTCTCAAAGATCATTTTTTAGCTAGGGTAATAGTTTATTCCATCATGTTTTCAAAAGTATTTTAATTCTTAATATAAGATTTGGGACTGATGACAGCCCAATAGTTCATATGTAAAATATGCCACCAATGCACAAAGCAACATTCAGAACAAATTCTATCATCATTTTGGGGTGTGGTACTTTTTATGCAACAAATTACTAGAAATTCCAAGAAATGTAGAATGGCATTTTCCAAAAGACTGAAAGTCATTTGGATCTTGGTTATTGTCTTCAAAAGAAAAATGTCCCTGACAAATGAGTTATGATCTTGTGTCATTTTAAGATAGCTACCAGAAAAAAAGTCTTCTCAGTAACAGAGCTGACAGAATAAAATGCATGTACTAGACATTTTCGTCTAAAGGCCAGTGCATTAATTTAGCAACAAGTGGAAAATGAGGAAAAGTGCTAGGGTGTGTACTGAATTGGTTGGGGTATGGGGATACATTGCATTTGATGAAGTCTGCTGGTGGACTGGCAACCTCCGGCAGGTTGACTGCTAATATTAAAAATTTAGGCTGCTCATTTCTTAAACTCTTACAGTCCCTTTCTCAACCATTGAGACAGAACCTTGTAGCTTAGGCTTTGGATAACCTGGTAGACTTTGATCAAAGAGAAGCTTTCTGGGGGAAAGGCATAGGTATGAAGAATCTATCAAGCTGTCATTGTGCTGTTGACTTGTCTTTGCTTTACCTGCCTTAGCAAGCTTAACAGGTCTGAGATCTGTCTTGTTCCCTGGTCATGACAGCGAGTGGTGCAGCATGACCTCTTTCCACTCTGGCAGCTGGGAAGACTTTCAGGTCTGAGGCCCTTAGGCTTTCTCTGGAAGTGTTTTACTTAGCACAGACTAATGTTTGCCAAGGAAAATAATTAACCTATATGATAATGATGGGTCAGTATTGTCCTGATTAAGTTACCATTGAACATGAAGCTACAGATCATACAACTTTAGAACTAGACACAGAAGTATTTAAAGAACACTTTGGTCATCCACTGTAGAGATAAACCGGAGACCTTAATTTTTTATGTGACTGCTATAAATAAAGGATAGTGCCTTTTTCACTCCGCTGAGAATGAACTGCAGGAATGCGGAAACAATACTGTAGAGTCCATTGGAATGCCGTAAGTTGACCTTTCAAATTCTGTCTTTTCCTGTCTCCCCCAGCTGAAAAGAATTACAGCCAATTAATTATGAAGGCATCTTTGTGTTGCCTCTGCTTTTATTGTGAGATGAGATGTCAAAGAGTTTGGTTACCCTCATCACTATGTTTACCAAATCAGCAAATCACAGAATTATTGAGGTTGACCTGTTGGAATGTAGCTTTGTAGAGCAAGACTGCTGATGAGTTGACCACAAGCCAATAATGTTCCTGTCCTTGTGGCCATGTAGACTAACGCAATCCTGGGCAACAGTAGGAAGATTGCTGCCAGCAGGTTGAGGGATGTAATCTTCACTCTCAGACCTGTTGAGTATTGTGCATGGAGTTATTCTTTCCAATGGCAGGACTCTGCACTTGCCTGTGTTAAACTTTAAGAGGCTTCTCTCTGTCCACCTCACCAGCCTGTTGAGGTCCTTCTGAATGGCAGCATAGCAATGGGGGTATCAGCCACTCCTCCCAGTTTTCTGTCTGCGGATTTGCTGAGGAGGTGCTCTCTCTCTCTTCATCCAAGTCACTGATGTATAAGTTAAACAATACTGGATCCTATGCTGACAACTAGCTACAGGCCTCCAACTGGACTTTCTGCCATTAATTACAACCCTCTGAGCTGTGCCAGTCAGCCAGTTTTCAATCCACCTCACTGTCCACTCAATCAGCTCTCCCTTCCTGAGCTTGCTTATGAGGATATTATGAAGGCATCAAAAGCCTTGCTGAAGTCCAGGTAGAAAACATCCACTGCACTCAATGTATCCAGTCTGTTGTTCCATTGCAGAAATAGATCAGGTTGGTTGAGCATAATTTCCCTTTGGTGAATCTGAGTTTACTACTGCTGATCACTTTGTCTTTCACATGCTCAGAGATGGATGTTATTCAAATTTAGAAGTTTTCAGCTATCTGCACTTGGAAAGTTAGGGGAAACGTAATAAAGAAAAAGTACTTCAGCCTTTGACAGGTTGTTTTTTAATTTAACTTAATTTTATTGTTTTTTAATTCTCATCACGGGAATGCAGGAACATTAAGATTAGTAGGGACTTCTTAAAATCATCTAGTTCAGCCTCTCAAGTCAATCAGGGTCATGTACACAGGGTTACCCAGGGCTGTATTCACTCAAATTTTGAGTAGTTCCACTGATCAATACTTAAAAATTTCTTTGGGCAATCTATTCCAGCATTTGGCAGATTTCACAGAGAAAAATAATAATCTCATGTTTGGATACAGTTTCATGTGTTTTAATTTGTGTGCATTGCTTCCTGTACCATGTCTAGGCACAACCAAGAATATTCTGGCTCCGTCTTCTTCGTTGCCTCCCATTAGGTATTTATTCACACAGATAAGATCTTCCTGAACCTTCAGTTCTCTGGGATGAGCAGTCATAGCTCTTTCAGCCTCTAGTCATATGAGAGATACTCCAGCACCCTAATCATTTTCATGGGACTTCAACAGACTCGCTCCAGTAAGTATCTTTCTGATGCTGGGCAGCTGAGAAGTGGACAGAGTCTACTACTGTAGATGTTGCTTCATCAGGGCTGAGCAGAGGGGCAGACCTCGACCTTTTGGTAACACACTGCTTACAGTGGCTTAAGATGCTGTTCTTTGCTCCAGAGGCACACTGCTGGTTCATGGTCAGCTTGTTGCCCATTAGTACCCCAAGCTCTCCAACCACTCAGCCCAAGCATGTCCTTGGGCATTTTTTGTGCTCTTAATACAGTTCCCACAGCTTCTGCTTGGATATGACTCATATCCATACCTTTTTCTTCATTTGATGTTCCATGAATTCTTTTTCAATCATATATTAAAAGCTGCTCAAAAACTTTCTTCTGATACAGACCATAAGATACATATTTACTTTCTGAAAAATGCTCTTTCTTGGAGAACTTTCTTCTCATATACATGGTTTCTTCTAAATTTCACTTTCCACTCTGTTTATTATTGATAACTATTTGTTTTGATTTTAGGGTCAATAGGTGACAATGAAAATTAATGAGGTCTTTAATATGATGTACAGTATTGTACAGCACAACAAAGAGATAAGGAATGGAACATAATTTGTTAGTAAGAAAATTTTCTCTTTGGACGCTATCACAAAGGCTTATGATATTTGCACTTGATGTTGCCATATCACATAGGCAAGAATTCTGAGAAGCACTCCTTGAGAAATTCATGTGGATTTGTACACCAATATTTGAAAGTACACAATTTTTTAGTAGAATATTCATGGTATATAAAGAAATGTAAATATGAATATGTATATATATGTATACATATAGATAAGTACAAATGAATGTTGTGTTGTTCAGAGCCTGCTTTGTTTTGTTTTACATGTACAATTGCAGGGACAGAAAGTGGACAGAAAGAGAAGTTAAGAACTTATTGGTTATCAGACAAATACTGTTAATGATTTTCCTATCCACTTTCTGTTCTTTATACATACCTGAAATATTGAGGCAGGCATAAAAAAGGGCACATAAATAAAAATCCATTGTGCATCTATAGAAGACTGGATGACCTTTGGACATTGCCTTAATTCTTCAGTGTCACATAGTTGTTGCCAAGGAATTTGAGGCCATAACCTAATGAAATAGTAATGGTATTTTCCAAGGTAAACAATTTTTACTTCCTCCTCCTCTTCAGTTCTGCTGGATTTATAAATTCAGACTGCTGAGGTCAATAAAGCTAGAAGCAAAACAATAAATCCAACTTGCAGATCACCTTTGGACTAAGGGATCTGAACAGAAAATTGCTGTATGTTATGGAGGAAAGCTTACAGTACTATTACCAAGGCAGCAGTTTGACAAGATTGCACTCTATTTATTAGCAGCTCATTTTCCTTAAGTTAAAATTTCAAACCTACTTTCTTTTGTTGCCTGAATGAGATGTATGAAAAATTTGGAACATGCGGACTTTCCAGGCTGTTTCACAGTCCATCTAAAAGGAAGCTATCAATAATAAATATTCACAGCTCAACCAAATTCTACTCCATATTATTGCAGATCCATTGAAAATCTGTCAAGTCCACATTTGTTACTGAGTGCTTCCTTAAAAAAAGTCAGTTGGAAATCACTGGTAATTTACTTTTCTTCTTAAATGCATTTGTTCATTTCCTGCCAGGAAAGCTAAATTTAAATAAAATCAATTATTTTCCCAGCACTCATTCTTAACTGCTCTGTCAGCAAAGCTATAGCCAAAGATGGTGTTCCTATAAGAGTTGATGACTCTAGCATCTGTGTTGTCGTTACACATCTCAACCTAATTTCAACAATTACTTTACATTACCCTCTTAAATTTCAGTTCTTGTGAAGACTTTTCATGTCTACTTTCATCACGCTTTTTTGCCAGAAAGACCTACCTACTTACCTACTTATCCATCTATCTTTATAACTATTTGAAGCCTGAAGGTACCCAGAAAAGAAGCTGAGATTTACTACCATCTAAAAATTCAACACAGGAGAGTTTGATTGATTTTTTTTTTCTTTTGAAAAATAAGAAGTGGAAAGAATCTAACCATGTATGTGACACTGGATTCTAACGAAATAGTTCGAATACCATTCTGGTTTGTCAAGACAACGTAATCAGGGAAATAATGTTTTTATAAATTGAACTGCATTGAGTTCAAAATTAGATTATAAATTGCATTATTCTAATGTAACATTTTTATTTATTGCTTGGTAAAAGATAACTTGGTATCACACATATTTTCTGAGGCTCTGACTTATCCTTTAAAACCAGTGCCCTTTCCCATGGCACAATTTCTATCTACTACCTTATAAATTCTTATATGCCAACTAGTGGAAAAAAAAGAAAAAAATAAATAAGAAGGCTAAATAGTCTACTCAGGAGCTCATGACTGAATTGTGGTTACTTATATGAGCTTTTTCTTCCATATACCATTGAATATATTCATATTAAATTTCATGTTTGCAGCTGAGCTCCCTTTGCCTGACCTACTGTAATTGAGATTCTAAGCAGACAGAGACCTCCTGCACTTGAGTGTCTGAACTATTCCTTCTGATCCTGGTTCCCACTATTTTCAAATCATTATTTCACCATTTTTGTTAAAACTTGACATGACTAACAATATAATTTTCAGAACTAGACTCATTTCTCATGAACGACAGATATCTCTTTATTTCTGCTGTGAATATCATAAAAGAGGAAAAATTAGAGATCTGGAAGGAGTTGTATGGTACCAAAAATTGCACTTTGCTTTATAAAAGCAATGCTTTGTAGTTATACATCAGCCTTCAAACACTAATCAGTTTTAAGTTATTACAAGGTTTATAATGAAATATACAATTTCTACTTCTCTTATCTTCAGTGGAATTCATTCAAGCAGATTTTTTTTTTTTTAATTTAAACTCTCTAGCAGCTATTCTTTCACTCCGACTTAACAATCAGAAAGGTCTGCCCTCATCTTAAAATAAGGTGACAATGGTTATGCCTTTCTGCTCTTACCATCCATTTCAGTGTTCCATTTTTTAAGTGAAATAGACCACACTTTTTGACAGATATCAAAGGAAAGCCTCAGAGAAATATTTTTTGAAGGTTAAAGGAACAGAATTATAAATGAGTAGTTTGATTTAATAAACCTTTTCTAGTAGCAAGATACAGGAGTCCCACGACATTTAGTATACTAAGAGAACCCTTACAACTGCTTGAGACAAAGCAAAAGATGTTGAATTTTAGCTGAATTTAATGTAGATGTTCAGCTTTGAGTTTACAGCTCAAACCAGTCTCAAAGTAGATCTAATACAGTTCTTATATTTATTTTGAAACTGAGAGGACATGTTCATCTAGGGGTTGAGGTTGGTGTTAGGCTGTTGGTTGCACGCTATTCAGTTGTGGATATAAAAGTAAGAAGGAAGTGGAAAGCTTAAAGGTCTGGGTAGAAAAGGAAAGCAAGGTGTATCAGTCTGCATAACTTGCTATGACAAACACTCCAGCGATATGGAAACAGAGTGCTTTTTAGCAGTGCTCTGGATAAAGTTTCAAAAGGATGTTCAAAGGAGTTTTGTTTGTTTTTTGTTGTTGTTGTTGTTGTTGTTGTTGTTGTTGTTGTTGTTTTAAATTACTGTGACAGACTGGATTTTATGTTTTTGACTACTGGGCAAGTATAACTCTTGGTCATAGCACAAATTTTGATATTGTCAGACAATCAGTTGTAGCCATCAGGGGACCTCCAAGTCTCAGTTACCTCAGTACTACACTGAATTATCTCAGCCACCAGGGTACCACTGCTTGAACACTGATCTTCAAACCTTACACATACCTACTCCTAAGTGTAAAACCATTGGTGTTTCTGCTGCTAAAGTTGCTCAAGACAGCTTCTAAGACTAAGCATGTTGGCACCTGAGCCCTGGGAAGTCTCACTCTTGCTTTCCTGCATGTTCTCTGTGGAGTTTGATCCAGCAGAAATTATCAGAGCACAACAGCTATATTTCAAGCTGCAGAAAATACAGCCAAGATTAGGTGTTTCAGTGTTACATGGTTTATGAACATGCTTTATTTTGGATCCTCTGCGTGGATAACTTACCAGAAGGATGGTGCTTGTTTCTAAATCTCCTCCTACTTGATTGAAACTGAGTATCTTAGCCTCTAAGTGAATTGTTTCTGGGGATGGTATGATCCCTCTCTCTCTGATAAACATTTAGTTGTCCTGAGTGAAGTGCAAGACTTCTGACAAGATGAACTGGAAATAACTCATATTGGAATTCTTCATGACTGGTCAGCTGGGATTTTTCTCACTATAACAAACACATAAAAGAACATTTCCCCCACCTCTGGCAGAAAAAAAAATGTCTTTCATACTTATTAGATGAACTTGTTGTTACAATTATTACAATTTTTTTTTTTTTTTTGCTAAAGAAAAACAACCCAACAACAAGATAACCTCAACAATTTTACTTCATTAGTGCTTCTTTATTTATTGCCTTCACTGCAGTCAGCAGGCAAGGCTATCAGGCCCATTTTAATATACCAGTGAACCTGGGGCAGGCATCTGAACAAATCAGCACCCAAACCTTCAAATCTTTCAAGTATTTCCAGGTTAAGAAAAGACCCAATTTATTATTAATGGAACTCTGAGGTATCTGTCCCCTGTCCTCTCACTCAGAAAGTACGGGAGAACTGCTGCTGCTCTCACAGGAGATGAGAGAATGACAAAATTCCTACAATTATTAAATGGCTCCAGAAGATGTATTCTTACCACTAAGAAAGAGAGTGACTCATAGTGACTAATAGACAGACTGTGCTATGAATCTCCATGTACTTTCTCAGAGGAAGGGACTGTGCATGTCTGAGATTGTATTTCCAGAGTTATGTCTCTCCTAAACTTAGATTAAAACCTTTCATTCCAAAATGAGTTGGTAACCTTTATCAGCTTTTCAGTTTTCTGAGACTTTACTTTCTACTTTAGTCAAGACCCACTAAAATTGTTTTTTTGTTTGTTTTCCTTCTTAATATTAATTGGTTTCTTACCAAAAAAGCAGTGTGTGCTACAAATTGTGTAAGAGAATGTATTCTCACGAGATTCCTAGCCAAGATCTGTAAAACTCAAAAGATTTGACTCAAGTTTGTGCAACGTAAATAAAAATCCCATGTGTGTTCCAGGAAATCGAATAAACCTCTGATACTCACAGTTTGTACTTTTGCAGGGAAGCTTCCAATGAATATGTTACATGGTAAGTTGGCTTGATCACTGGGCTCTGTTTAAGGGAAAGTTTCTGGTTACTCAGCTAGACTGGTGATCAGTAAGCTACTCTATTATATAATACTTACTGACTAATCTAAAACAGAATATTAATAATACTGTTTTCAGTTCAGTTAATTTTAGGTTTCAGCCTTGGTAAACCTAGATATTCAGTGGCTGTTGTGTTGACATTATGAGAAACTATGGAATAAAAATTTTCTTTTTTTATATTATCCCATTGGAAACCTCTTACTCTTTGGTTTACTACCATTTCATTTTTAAAATGTGTTTACTATCCCAATCACCCAAACCACAGATTAGATATTTGGTGGAAATTTTTTACTCAGGTGATGGTGAGGCACTGGGACATTTTGCCCAGTGATGATGAGGATGTCCCATACCTGAAGGCATTCAAGACAAGATCAGACGAGGCACTGGGCAGCCTGATGTGATGAGTGGCAGCTCTGCCCATGGCAGAGGTTGGGACTGTGAGATCTTTAAGGTTACTCCCAACTCAAGCCATACTATGATTTCATAGATTCATTAAACAATATCAATATGTCACAAGAAAAAGTTGTGAAGTCTTTACTGAGTTTTCATGTAGATCTAAGCTGGGAACTCAGGTTGTTTTTTGATCTTAGTGAGGCTGCAAATTAAGTTACAAATTTCTTGAGTTTACTTGGAATACAGTGTTTCTTGTGGCATTTTTAGACATGAGTTTCTATAAAGGAACACTGTAAACTTCATTATCCTAAACAGAGGGGGAAGAAAAAGGGATGGTAATAGGGAAGTGATGGAAAAACTTTCTAAACCTTTTTTGGAAACAAGGGCGGTACAGTTTTTGTTTCTTTATTTAGTTGGTAGTCATTACTGCACCTTTTTTGAAGCCTGGTTTAAGATTTTTTTAGGTTTGTATTTGTTATTTCTTTTGAATTCTACACAGTTATTTAAAATTGGCTCAGGATTATTGAGATAAACAACTGCTCCGCAAAATCGTAACAACAGTTGGAGAAAATGAAGTAAAATGAACCAGAAAATGTAACACTCGTAAATCAGAGTGGATCTGGCTTACAATCAGAAAATGGCCCAAGTTTGCCCCCTGCAGGAAGCTCTATCCATCCAGTCACAGCTGCCCATTCCTCATCACCACATCAGAGAGGATCTCCATTTATTTTAAATAATATCATTATCCTATCCATTACCACATTGATTATTAAATTTTTAATTCATGTCATAATGAAAAAAAAATTCTACCCATTCACAAAATATCTGTATAGAAAATCATCATTCTTTTTCAAATCTTGTTTCTTCTAACTACATTAACCTTAAACTTCTATATATTTTACTGTTCTTTTTTTTTTTCTAGACAATTTAATTTGCACTGAAATAGCTTTATATCTGTAGTAAAATGTTAGTAAAATTTTCTATAAATTTTCATGAAGTGAGGATTTTCTTCATATGTTTTATTAGGCAATTTTAAGAAAATGTGCTCTGAACCATCTGTGTCTTTACTAGCTCTCTAGTCATTTTACTGGAGTCATAAGAGTCATCTTATGCCTCTTTGACAAGTAAAAACTGGAGATACTGTGCATTTTTTTGAAAAAAGAATGTTTTTTGTTTTTCTTTCTTTCTAAATTTTACTGCCCACTATTCTCTGCTTTAGTATATTGCTTTAAGCTGTGAAGGAAGATAATGATAAAGTAATGGTAGAGTGTTTGTTTATTTTTCCAACACAGGAAAAGGCAACTAATTTTCCATTAATACACTGGCTCTCCTAGATCTATGTAAATATACATCTAACAAAACCAGTCATGCGTTGTCTTATTTGAACATATTCTTATGTTCTGTTTTCTAAAAACTTCTATAAACACATTAAAAAGTCAAATATCATAAGTAATTTTCATTTCTAACATTTTTCACCCAGAAATTATTTACTATACATCTATTATAGATCTGTATTAAGTACATTTCACAAACACTAATGATTGTAAAAGGTGAAGCCACTGTGTTTCCTGAGGCAGCGATGAATTATTTAACTTCAAGAAAGGACTTGTGTTGATTTGCTGGTGAATCCCTTCTCCCACCAAAAAATGGAGTTGCACAAATGCACTTACATGTATGTGATGGTGTGTGTTATAGATATACTTTAGAAATTCCTCCTTGACATCTTCTACATACTGTTCCTATCTGCTCTGCATTTAGACCTGCTCAAAAGCTATGCAACATTTTTGTCTGGTCAGTTGCTTTGTTTTGTTCTAAATGTGAAATCATATGGGAGATGAAGAAGCAGGGGGTTGGACTTGATGACCTTCATATGTACTTTTCAACCACTATGATTCTGTGATTCTGTAAAGCAACTGGAAATTCTGCATAATCACAGAATATCTTGCATTGGAAGGAGGACAGGTTTTCTGTCCACCTAATATGGCACCCTTCTGAGGAGGTTGAAACATAGATGTTCTTTTATGCCAGCCATTGCTGCTCTTTCACTGAGAACAATGTAAATTATCTCTTTAAAGGAGATATGCTGACCTATTTAAAAAGCAGAGTTCTATCAGATTGCTCTCCTATTCATTCAACTTTTTATATATTATTAACAATAGCAACATAAATGTTTTTGCTCATGCATTAGTATCCATTAATAAATCTCCTTTCTGTTTTCTGAATGACTCAGTTCAGTCATTTAATGTTGTAAAAATGAAAGTTTTTTTTCTACAAAGATTATGTCAAATGTAATTGTGCTACTTTTGTCTATTTCGTCAACACATTCTGTTGATGTTTGTGAAACCTAACACACACACATAGACATGAACACAAACACATATATCAGAGTGTCTTGGCTTGTGCTGTTCTGCTAGTTTTCAATTCTGATTATTGTGCCAGGCCTTGTTACCAGTAGTGTTTTGGATTCCCTACCATATTTACTATGAAAACATTTTCATGTTTTATAAATTTGAGCCCAAATTCAGTGACTTACATTTCTCCCTAAATTCTTATTTGTCAAGATGAACACTCAGTGTCCCAGTCACGTTCCTTTAAGTCACAACTCCCAGAACACTAAGCCCTCAGCTGGGACCTAGTTAACCAGCAAGATTTGCTCAGCAAGTAAGAAATTTTCCTGATTAAGGTTTTTTTTTTTTCCTACTTTCTGCTTAAAAATATAAATCTCACATTTTAATTTTTTATGTTGGATGTTGAATGCCTTTGATAGCTGCCTAGTCAGCATCCTTTAGCATAAGTAAGAAATCATAATTCATCAAGGTCTCTGAACAACTTGCTCTCAGTACCATTATCTCATGATTTTTCTTTCTGCTGAGCTCCCTAGTTAGGAATACAGGGTGAAATGGTTCAGACTTCTCTCTTTATTTTTATCTGTTCCATGTTTTCTGCTTGGAGGATTGCCACTGATGCTTTTTATGTCACTTATCACATGGGTTTCAAATGTTGTCAAAGGCTTAGATATTTTATGAGTGCTGCTTCACAGTATGGGGAGTTACTCTGTGGAGATGGAGAGAACGATGTTTCAGAAGTTTAGCCTTTAAACAGAGTTAGTAATGTAAAGAAAGAGCTTTATTCAGAGCTGATTAATAAATGAATTACTCACTTCTTCTTTAAGATGACCAACAATGTAATCTGCCCACCTTTTTCCAGAAAAAAAAAACAAAACCACAAACCAGCACAGAGTTTCTACTATTTTCCTTTATTGATTGCTTAAGTGTAAAATAATACAACTGAAATCACTTGTTACTCCCCTCTCTGGGAGCTGCATATATTTGCTGTGCATGAAAGAAATCTTTCATTGTTTGTTTCTGGAATCACATCACATATTTTCTGAACATTTTCTCAATTTACGGGATTCTCTATAGGAGAATCTATCTAAAAATAATAGATATTATTATCACTATGGCCATGGTAACTAAATAACATGAAAATTTGACTTTCTTGTATTTAAATTATCATCACTTTACCAAACTCGACTCAGAAGAGTCCATGCATGTTTAAGACACTCCAGTTGTAGTTATTGTGCTTGGAAATATACAGCATTATGTTTATTTTCTTTAGGCAAAAATTGTGTGACCTCATTTGAAATGTTCTACAGCAAACTCTTTATATTTAAGTGCCTGTTGTATTAAATTGCCTATTAAAGAATAATATTTTCCCCTTTTCTTGCTGATATTCTATATTTATTCTACATTTATACTTATAATAAGTTTGTTGTTTGGTTTTGTATTTGTGATTTTTTTTCTCCCGATAAGAAATCTGCTATATGAACATTCAAGAATAAAGGATAGTAACTCATTAATGGAACCACTGGGTAACACTGGGCTGAGAACTTTCCCATTAAATTGCAACTATCGAAGAGTATATTACTACTATAAACCACAAGGTGGCTCAATTGGAGAGGGAAATGGACTTAGATAACATCAGAAGGAATGCCATTTCTGCATTTTGAAACTGAAGTCTTGGCTCTTTCCATAATTGAAAAAAAAAAAAAGAAGAAGAAGAAAAGAAAGAAAGAAAGAAAAAAAAAAGAAACAAACAAAAATAACATTCAGTTAAATCCACAACTAAAAAAGAGAAATACTGTACTGTTAATTCAGTTTAGATAGAAGGCAAACATTAGTTTTTGTTTCCTTTTCTTTTTCCTATTGCAATACTTGCCATACTTCCAGCAGCTTTTTACTGAATTGTAATTATCGTATTCCCAGATGAAACATAGTTATCAACCAAAATCAGACTGAGGTATGTATTCTACTCTAGTTTAACAGTTATCAATTTTCAAAGACTGTGAGCTTATCTCCAACAAATTCAAATATTGTAAAACATGATGAATAATTGAACTTCATTTGATGTATTCATCTATGAATTCTTAATTGCCTAGCTTGACTGGTTGGTGTGTAACTGAGCTTGAGAGCAACCTTTTACAAGATACATCATTCAGAGTTAACTTTTGCCTGTCTTCATACTACAGACATAGAAATTTTGCTGAGAGCTACTTGACTCTCTGTCCAACAGTTGGTCAACTGGGTCATGAACCAGGCTGCTGTATCACAGATAGAAGAAAGAATAAGCATCTAATGAGAAATAGAAGCAAACAGCCAAGCAGAAACTTTCATAAGCAGGACCTACTATCTCTGGATGCTAATCGCAGGTCCAAAATGTGACAGGTGCATAGCAGCAGAGTAAAAAGAGGCATCTTTTAAAATTCTTTTTTCTTTTTTTGGATGGTAGAAAGAATATTTGTCCTTTTAGGTGGAGGGTTTCTAACAGTATATAGTGCTAGTGTGAAGAAAGAAAGGATTTTTGGAATTTCTAGAAACAAAAAATAATTAGTTTCTAGACTGTTTTCTAGAAACTAGAAAATAAACTCCTTACATTGTATCTCCTTGAAGATACTGCATTCTTCCCTTATCCTTGCTTCAACTTATTTCTTAATTAATATTATCTA
>JAOWBP010001760.1:44540728-44566164 GCA_028571105.1 Tragopan temminckii | reverse complement strand
TCTATGATGTTGTCTCTGGCTGGGTGGATGGGGGGAGAGCAGTGGATGTAGTCTACCTTGATTTCAGCAAGGCATTTCATACTGTCTTTTTTTTTTAATGTTTATTTCTGGACCATTACTAAGAATACTCCACAAGTTGAATGCTGAATAAACTAATCTCTATAGGACTTCACTGGAAGGAGATGGTGCTCAATCCCAGGTGACAAATAATCCTTTGAGATTCATCTTTGGGTTAGTTCTTAATTTTTTATGTGATTAATTGATATTATGTAATGCTAATTGGAATTCAGGACCACAGTGTAATAAATATATCATGGCCTGACTATGACATCTGTACATCTACCTTTTCAGCCAAATTTATTATCTAATCAAACAGGTTTATTTGACTAGATCTAATTTATGTAAAACCATCTTGGCTGACATTAATTTTGTTGCTATCACTAAACTCTTTATCAGTGAATTTTATACCAGCATTTCTGTTTTTGTTTAGGACTGATACAAGGCTTACCAGCTATTGAATATGGAAGATTAACATTTTTTCAAGCTACTGGAATTTTCTTGTTCAAAGATTTATTAAAAGTAAACGTCAGGGGAACAGATATTTCCTTAGTCAATTTTTAAGGGCTCTGGAATATTATCTCAATTGAATATATCTATTCATGGTAGATTATACTTGAAGTTTCACAATACATAGTGCTGTGATTTTTTTATTACTATTATTTTTTTTTTTTAACCAGTTTTATATCCTAAAATGTAAAATATGCTCTCACCCTCTTTCTGAGAAATTAAGTCAATGTCTCACAGGGAGACAAGATACAGGCATCAGATTTGCTCAGCTGGAGCCAGGCTCTGTAGCCATCACAAAGATGTAAAATTAACTTGGATGTCTATAAGACAGCAGTTTTAAATTACTCTGGAAGAACCTCTGGAAACAATGGGGAGTCTCAGTTTTTCAGCAGCATCTTTCTTCTTGGCATTTTGCTGAGTTTGGAACCATAATCTCACTCTTTCTTAACTATGTTCTTTCAGTATTGATAGTAGATGACTCCTGACATCTTCCTCCATTGCTACAGAATTAGTTTGCATTCTATCACAATCATTCCACTTCTTGATTGGTATACTAAACAGTGATACTTAACGGTTTTTTCTTTAATGAAAATATATTAGTAGTTTTGTTATATCTATATCTTGCAATGAATGCTGCTCTTAGCATTTTTCTTAGTGTCCTTCATTTCAGTCCATTCTACAGAGCTACTTCCCTCCACTTACCTTCTTTACTACTACAGCACTACTCCAGTGCTCCCCCCCCCCCCCCTTCATCATCAAAATTCCTCTCCCATTGTGCACAAAGAGTATTTCTCCCCTATTCCCACTGCCTCCTTGCAGGATATGTAGATACAGTCCCAGCAGGTCATCTTTCTAAGAGCAGCAGATTTTTCCTGGACTGCTGCTTGCTGTCCCCATGCTTTCATCTTATGGCAAATGGCATGCTGCTGCCCCATCAGTCCCACACAGCAAAGCTTTATGGTCAGCTTGTCCTATTCCCTTGTGTAGTGGGGACTATGAGTGGGCTGACACCCTCTCATATTCTTGTCATACTCGTTGGTGTTTGTTTGTTTGTTTTGACAGCCATGAAATGTTAGGTGTTCCTTTCAAGGCAGTACATATTCACAAACATAATTAAATATAAGTTTTGTTAATGAATTCTTCATAGTCACTCCTTACCTTTCTGACTTGACTTTACAGGGGAAAATCCCTTCTGAGCTTGGAAATGTTGAGGGGGAGGGGAAAGCTGATGCCTGATAGCCCCATCTCATCTCACCTATTCTCACAGACTCTTGTTGTGTCACCCGGTTTAAGACTCAGCAGACAGAAGGTATTTCACTGTAGCACTTTATTCCCCAAATTTAATCTGCAGTTTTAGCCACACCCTCATCAGGGCCACAGCAGTGCCTGAGCTGCTTCATCAGGTTACAGCACGCAGCTGGGATCTGTGCACCTCTTTCATTTCTTTTTAGCCTGATTGTTTGTGTGTGTGAAATTAATTAAAAAAAAAAAAATCATGAAAATGAGTATTTTTAACTATCTCTTTGTCATGAGAAGTGCAAATGATACTGAAGTTTTATAGAAGAAGTTGAGTGAGCTTTTTTGCAGCTTTGATATATGGAGTACACACCTTTGGTGAGGTTTGCACCCACTATGTGGTTCCGGGGTTACAGCATGTTGCACCAACATGCCCACCATGGAAAACTTCCACAGGTTTGTTCTGCCTGTGAATTTAGTTCTTCATGCAATTTCTCACCAGCTTTTGACAAAGGTGATGTTCCAATTGTCCTTCCCATCTGTACCCTTGCGTGTGTATCAGTCCAAGGTTCTCACAGAGAGGAGTCTTGCCCCTGCAGAACCCACCGTGCCATAATGGAAAACATAGGACTGCAACTGAATGATGGGCTTGAACAGCTGACATCACATACCAACAGCTTCATTTATTAATGTAAATTAAACTTAATTAGTAGATGGTAGTAGATTTTTCACTATAGGCTAGTAGATATCAAGACTGAATACAGTCTGAGCTGTAAAAATGAAGTGATCCTAACACACACAGCACAGCCCATTGCTAATCGCATGCCCTGCTCTGAAGATTTTGACGCCTTGATTATGCAAACAGGGGAGATTGTTCCATTCTCAAAACTCCACCAAACAATAAATCACCTCAACTTGAACACAAATGAATTTTGAGCCTTATCATATAATTACAATTTCATCTGTTAACTGTTATTGTCTGACCAGGATAGAGGACATAGGAGCCTAGAGATTATTCCCAACTGGTTGTGATTTAAATTGGTTGACGTTAGTTAGCTTTCTGGGAGGCTGTGAAGAAATGGCTTTAGTTTTCAGAAATTGGACTCTGCTTCTTTACAAATACTATTTCCACTTGCCTGATGCTCTGCTTTCTGTCTGACTCAGGCACCTTAAAAACCCGACTCAAGGCATCTTTTAGCAGTGTCTTAATTTTGACTGGGACAGTTATTTTTCTTCACAGTGTCTGGTATCTTTTGGTTTTAGGAGAAAAACAAGGTTGATATCACACCGATGTTTCTGACTGCCACTGAGTAGTTCTGTATGAAGTCAAGGATATTTTAGTTTTCTTGTACTGTCCTGCCAGTACAAGGGGCTGGGAGGTGATGGGACCAGGACCTAACTGACCAAATGGATATTCCATGTTATACCACATCATGTAGAAGGCAAGACTGAAAAAGGGCAGAGTTCGTCAGACAGACTGCCTCTGCACAGGGACTACATGGGCACTGGTCAGTGGGTAATGAGCAATTGCTTTTGCATCATGTGTTACACACATACGCATATAATTGTCTTAACGATTACCTTTTTTTCCTCTTCCTTTTTTCTATCTTAGTTAATAGTTTTTATCTCAACCAATGAGTTCTACTGTTCGTTTATTTTTATTCTCTCCCCCATCCCATCGGGAAGAGGTGAGTCAGCAAATGACTACATGGTGCTTAGCTATGTGCTGAGTGAAACAACAGCAATCAGTTTTTTAGGATTTAATCATTTTTAGTTATTATTATGTTGGCTATTGTCTTTTCTACTCCACATTTCACATTTAAGAGGAAAAAAACATCAAATCATATATATGGTGTATATATATGGTTATCATAAATAAGTTCTTAAAAATAAAATGAATTAAAAAATGAATTAATGTATCTATTTTCCTTTCATTCTTAGTCTCCTTTTACAATCCATGTCATCAGTAAGTTTTTAACCAACATTGTTCTTCACAATTATGGAACTATTTCTTTTTGACCTTCATTCATTCTTTTTAAAACTTCATATTTTCATTCATACTTCTCTCACTGTTTATTATCTTACAACTCCTTACAGGTCACAGATTTCTTCTTTAAAAATGTACAGTATCTTTCAGAAACTCCTGAATAGCCAAATGTGATCATATCAAAACACTAGTACTACAAAGCTGCTAACTTTTTCCTGGAAGATACATACACTTTCTAAGCACCCAAATGTGCTTTTCCTGATGAAAAAGCCGAACAGATATTGTAGCAGTTACAACTGGGGAAAAATATTTTCCAGCTTTTCTAAGTCTATGTGCATAATTGCAATTTTAAACAACAAAAACCCTGGCACTGTTATTTTGGACTGAGACTCCCAAACAACAAAGAACTTCTTTCACGACATGACTCGGGATGTGATAAGCTATTTGCACTCTGGCTTCAGTTACATACTGCATCAAATGATAAAGATGTAAGTGCAAGGGCTCAACAAAAGTAATCTTTGTATAAAATCTAAATAATTGAATATTTTTTTTCCAAGCATTGATAAGTCTGAGGAGAAAAAAAAATATAAAACAGCGAAGAATGACACTGATTAGCTGAACTTATGAAAAAAATTTTGCTTTTGTAAAATTAACTGATTTTACCATTTTGCCAATATTGTGTCAACTGAGAAACAAAAGGAAAAAGAATAACATGGTATTGTTTTTAAAGTGTATTTTAGAAGCTGATCTGAGGCACGTATTCTGAAGATGGAAAATTGGTTTTGTTTTGAGATGTGTTGTTGAATAACTGTTTCACATCTTGTTTAAACAATAAAGAAATTTCTTTTACATAGTTCTGTGAAGATAGAATAGAATATATAATCTTGATGGCTCATCAAGCTGTAACTTTCAGATTATTTTCTGTACGGAATTGATGGATCAGTAGATAAAGCTTCAATTAATGTCACTGAATTGTAATTGCATAGGGATTGTTCACTATGACCAGAAAAAAAAATAATAGAACTGTGAAACAACAACTAAGACATCTCTGAAATTATGAGCACGCATTAATTAAAGCAAGAATGCATCCTCTGTCTCATTATAGCTGCTAAAATGCTTTTCAAGGACTGGACTAGACAGAATACTTGTACGTGAATTGAAGAAGCACAACCTAGAGGAAGAAAGGTAACAGGCCTATATTCAGGGCTAAATCTACTTATATGACATAGGAATTTTAGTGTTATCAACTAGTGAGCATCATTCTTGAGTTAGATAATTTACAAATTTAGGAGAACAGAACCTTTATAATACTTTACTATTACAATGATTACAATACACTGTAAATATCTTAAAAATGTAAAAAAAAAATAAAAATCAAAATTTAGATTTTGCAAAAAATGCCTAAGGACATGCAAACTAACTCTCATAAAGACTGATGCCTCTAGGCAGCATTGAAGAATATCAGGCATAGTAGGTAGTATTGTGTCTTCAGATTACACTGAATTTTTAGAAAAAGTAAAGGGATGGGGGATTGGTACTCAGACAATCAAGATCCCCCCAAGTGGAGTATGAATAGATTATCTGTGTTAACAGTTTTAGCATAGTTTATTTTAATGATTTACAGTAGAAAATGTATTACTTTGTAATCCTTAAGAAAGTTTTTGCTTAGCTCAAGCTTTAGCATTTACTTTAAAAGATTCAAGTATGAGAAACTGTAGAAGTTGGCAGTCTGGTTTGAAATTGTAGGAAAAAAAACAAGTAAATACGGTGACCTCGTAGATAAAATTCCTCAGCACAAATTCAGGGAAATAATTATATGCGTTCATTCTTAATTGTATTACATAACTCAAAAAAATTAGGGTCTGGCGGGGGGGGGGGAAGTAAATTAAGAAGATGAGTTAAAGATGGTAAGTGTCAAATGATAATTTCTGCCAACCAAGGAAAGACACCCCCCTCCCCCTCCCACCTTTAATATCCAATATCTTCCTGTCCATACTGTGTTAGCTTCATAGTCACTGCCATTAAGTGAGCTAGCTGATTACTTTATCTTCTTACCCAGATTGGAGTTGCATTTTACCCTCTGAACAGAAAGTGAAGTAAGACCACAGCCTACATGAAGCACCTAGCTACTCTTCATATGTTTTAACTTGGTCTTACCAGTTTTTATATTTTTGCTCTTTGTCATGCAGAGAATGACAGCAACTTTGTATTTTAACTCATTTAATTATAATTGTAGGAAAAAAAAGCTGTTGAATAGTGGAAAGTGTCTGTGAAAGAGATTCCATTTAATTATGCAAACACTGCTAGGTGATGTAGAGTCGCAAGTTGCACATTTTCCATATTAAAAATGTGAAAAAGGTATTCCTTCTGTTTTTGTACTAGGAGACAGAATTCTTGTACATTTGTCAGCATGTGTAAAAGTAACTTTCTGCACACTCCTCATTCCACTTATGTTCACTTGTATCTTATGTCAATGAGTATAATGGACCTTATAAATATATCATTTCCATTTTTATCATAGTTTTTGTTGGATCCAAAAATTTACAAAGCTCCTCTTGGAAGTTCAATATTTGCCCTTTTTCTTTCTTCCTTCCTCCTTTCTTTCCTGTTTTCCTGCAGGCAATGTTCCACCAGTATTTACTAAAAGCTGCTAAAATTAGTCAGGCCTTTGCTTTAAGAACTCTCACCCTACTTACTGTGTGAACAGAAAGCAAAGAATTCCAGGAAAAAAAAAAAAAAAAAAGAAAAAGCATGATTCTTTCTTTCTGTAATAGCTCTACCAAGTAGAAATAGATTTATCCCCATCTTCATGTGAATGTTCAAATACTGTGGTAGATAAGTCATATAGAACTTAATTTTGAAAATGAATGTTGGTTTTGCTGTTCACAAATCTTAAAAATACTAGGCTTCTTCATTTGCTACTGAATTGCAGATGAGTGGTGCGCTGGATAGACAGTGCTCTGGTGCAAGAAATTTCCAAAGCACATGAGGCCATCTTCAGTTGGGCATCCAAAAGAACTGTAATCTTTTGAAATACATATATATGAATCTTATACCAAGACAATGATTAAATTATTCCTCTGCCACATTCAAATACTACAGCAGTAAGTGTCATAGAAAACCTCATGTGAATATTAGTTCTGTACTGAGATGATAAATTAGGTAGTGTGCAGTATTCAAAGCATGTTGCCAAACTCTGAACAAGAGAATGGAATGAAATACTTAACTTTTGCTCATTCACTGAGAGTAAGTCTTCCTGGGCAATGAACAAAGCTGGGAATCAGTCAGAAATAGTTTATTAAAAAGACATTTTCAAAAGGAGGATGTATAACCTAAAATAAAGGTTATCAGCATTAATTCTGGTATTTCCTAAGGTTGGAGATTTTGGCGTTTAACCTTAATGATCTTCAATGTATTTTTGGATACATTCTAATAAATGTAATCTTAAAAGCTCCCAATCAAGAGTGAGTACCTATTGTACAAGACTACAAAAACAGTAAGAGAAAATGACTGCCCTTAAGTAGTTTTTTTTGTATAAATAGGTGCAGTTTTTTTAGAGTTTGATGTTGTTCAGAATAGGAACAATAGGACTTTTTCTCTTGCTGTGCCTTTCAAATTGAGACAGAGATGAGAGCAGCCAAGTGTCTCCACCAAAACAGTTATCAAAAGAATGACTTTACCATAGGGTTCTTAGCTAGAGGTCAGGGGGTTGCTGCCACTCTGCCTTTCTCATGTTTCTGAAAGGGAAGCGACTCTCCTCTAAACCCCAGATAGTCAGGACAGGCTGCTGAAAATGGAAGAGATGGTTCTACTATAGAAAAGATTATAATTTCCTGAGCTATAAACAACTGAATCACATACATTTTGTAGCAGACATTTGAACGTTGCTGGAGAATATTTTCTGTAAGATTTAGAAATCTCCACCTAGCTTTTACAGACAGCACCTCAGCCAGTATTTTGTGCACACAAACTAAGCAGTCTTATTCTTGCTGATTGATTTTCAAATTGATATTGACTTTCCAATTCACATTCACCTCACTGAGTACCTTTCATTCATCCATCATATTTCTAGCGTGTTCATCACTGTAGCCCATCAAGACTGCACATAAATCATGTGATAAATAATCATATGACAGATACCTATGCAAATGATTATTTCTTTGCCAGTCCCAATAATTTAGTAACTTTCAAAACCACAATAATTATAATACTTTCTTTTCTCTTTGTGTATTTTACTATATGGCCTATTTATTCTGATCCATTTGTTTATCTTAACCTCCCTTTATTATTTTCTGAGAACAAAAGCACACTTCTGAAAAAATGGAGCTAATGAGCATTAGAAAAGTCTGCATGAAATCCAAAGCAAGCAATTTCATGTCGGTGAAAACATCATGTATTACAGTACTATAGTTCTATCTACTGCAGAGCATCTTGACTGATTTTATTATGTAAGATTAACACAAATTTAAAAATAAAAATAAAAAACAAGAAAACACATACAATCCAATTTTGCAGTCCCTAAAATGTATTCTGAAAGAGTGAAATCAACTGAGAGTGGAAACAACTGAGTGGTTTGAAAAAGATATTGCCTTTATCCTCAACATAATAGATACCCATGAATGTCTGGATTCTTATCTGTTCATTTTAGTGAAGTTTTATATTCTAATATTAAGAGCTATTTTTCTAACAACATCTTATTTTTCTCTTGAGTAAAAGAGTCCCATGGAACCATGATTGACTTTTCATACTTCCAACAGAATTGTTACAACAAATTGTTGTTGCTGGAAATTTCAATCAGTATATGTTTAAAGTCTCTTTTTTGAGTACTTCTACTACCATGGAATTTAATGAACATTTAATGAAAATTTGAGAAAATCCAGCGCACTTTTTACAGTGACAGAGACTTACCAGCAAAAAAGAAAATGTTTGGTCTTTCAGTTTTTAGCTGGTATTTCAGTCATGTTCCCTCACTGTTACAAATTAAACGATTCTAAAAACTAAAGTAAGCAGTAACAGTGGCACCATACAATGTAATTATAATTACTCAATAACAATCATGTCTCTTTAATGAAAAAAACAACTTGTCAAAGTAAGTTTAAATGTAAATTTGATGTCTCTGTTCTGCACATACTATAGAAAACGTCCCATGCTCCCAAAAACAAGTAAACAAACAAAGAAGCAAAACTAAACCATTAAAACAGATGAAGAAATATAGGACAGAAAACAACAGATTTGCATATTTATTTTCCTCTCTACTTACAAAAAAAAAAAAAAAAAAAAAAATTGCTTGCTATTTAAGAACTAATAAGAAATGACTAAAATAGCTTTCTTGAAGTTGGTTCAGCGCTATCATAAAATTCAAGCCCAAAAGTAATATGAAGTGTTAACTGTATCAAGTTTGTAACCAAGAATGGCTGAACTTTTTGCCATTGAATCAGAGTTCTGTAATCCCATGACAGACATTTTCAATAAATTGATAAAGATATTACTTTCCATCACAGACATAAATACCAATGCATTTTTTTCAATTAAAGTTTTTACATGTAACAGACCCTCTCTTGAGTGAATACCTGGAGGATGCTGATTGAATAGGTTCTGGAAGTAATGAGATGTTGTCTGATTACCAACTACCATAAGTAACAAAAAGATCACATATATTTGTTTTGCTTTTCATCAAGTCCTGAAAGTGTGGGAAAGTGGCTGTCACAATGGAAGAGGAGGACCTGGGGAGGTTTGGCCTCTCTGTTTGGAATTGTTCTTACTGCCCATCACCAACAGGAATCAATGAGAATCACTTCTAATCCATCTCTTCTTTTTCTCTCTCATTTCTGTAGTGGATTCAATCATGACGTGAATTTTCACCCTGGAATGGCAAGACTCAAGTTCTCCTACATTTCTGACAGGTTTTATCACAAAGGCTGAGATAGAATCAGATGCTCCAGGAAGTGAAGAGCTGTAAGTCTTGGCTTTTTTTTCCTTTTAGATTTTTCTCTTAGGAGAGGCTGCTTTTGCTCAGCAGCCTTATGTCCCCATTCCTATTTCAAGGCATGTAATTCTTCTTGTAAAGAGAGCATAGAAACTTTCTAGTCTTGGGTTATACTTGAATTTAGATCTCTTCATCCTTTAGTAAACTTAATGTATGCTGACTAGTATCAAAATACACTAGTGGTGTTTTCTTAAGGCATCCATATTTATTTGCACATTCTGAAAGAAATCTTTCAGCTACATCAGTCCTACTGGACTTTAACCACTGGGACTTCTCTGAGGATGTATTTATGTTTCTTCAAGATCAGGAGTTAGATCTTCCAGAGATGTCTGAAATTGTTACACAGATATCACGGGGAATTTTTTAAATTATTATACTTTCCGTTAAAAATTCAAGAATTTTTATTTCTTTCTTTGTACAGTTTTTATGTGTGATACTGTCCTTACAGTAATTGGACACTGTTTCAATGATTTTGTTGAAGTATGTGTATATTCTAATAACTTGTATTCTCGTAGATAATGAATTTGCATCTATTCAGTTACAGTTTCTGGAATACATCATACTGACAAATGATTGATTAGATTTGACAGAGGAAAATGAAGCATACTTGACATAAAGTGTCAATACAGTACTGGCAATAATTTTATGTATATCTGGGCAGATGATTTACTTGTTTTCAACTATATTTGTTTATTTCCTGTTTATGATTATAAATAAGTTTCAGATGCTTCTCCTCCCTTTCCCTCCTTTCCCCTTCTCTCTTCTCCCCACTTCTACTCCCTTTCCATCCCTTCTCCTTGCCTCTTCTTGCCTTTTCTCTTCTCTCCTTGTATCTCCTCACCTCTTGCTTTGCCCCACCTTGCCTTGCCTCACTTTTCTCTATTCTCACCTTTGCTGTCCTGCCAAGCCCTGGAGAATTTTTGAAATACTGAATTTAACAACACCAAAAACTTGTATTTCCTAAAGCAGTGAGAAAAAAAAAAAAATTTTAATTATTGCATACTCGGCATTTATTGAAAAAAAAAAAAGGAAGAAATTAGCACTTAACTAAAAAACGTTGACAGTATCCATAAAAGACCTATGTAAAAATGGATAAAATATTTGTGTTTTATGTGAGCACTTGTAGGTATGTTCAGCAGAATGTTAGATACCTATTACGTAGCAATAGATACCTATGTCATAGCGACACACAAATGTAAATCAATTTTATGGTAGTAAAACATTATTAATAGATAAACACTATCTTTCTATTAATGGTTAAATTATAGAATGGGAGATTAGACATAACTGCCAAATACTCCACCAATCAAAACAAACTGTTCATGACAATGCATTTGTTAATAATTTTCATCCAACATTAATAGGTAATGAGTATGTGGAACTGGAAACTTTAAGTACATTGCATTTCTCTGATATTTCCAAGCTTAATGTAGTAACAGCACCTCATACCTTCTTTTATTGTCAAGTTCTGTTGCACAGCAAAATCAAATCAACTGGCAAATGGACATGACACTATGTTCTAATCAGTTTCAAGTTGAGGAACTTTGAATTAGCAACAAACTGTTCTGGAGAAAAGGAGAAAAACTGACCTTCCTTAAGGACACAGTTCTCACTGTCTCAAAAGCAATCAGTTTATCTCTGGTATGCATGGCTGCATCTCTAATGGTATAGCAGCTTGAAAAAAGATCCTAAGGGTTAGATTTCTGGATGCAAGCATTTAAAATCTTCCATTCTTTTTACTTTGGTACACAAATAAGGCTTTAGGTACTTCTTTTCACTTTTTTTTTTTTTTCCAAGTTTTTATTTAGACTTGTACTTTCTCGGACATGATACAAAAATCTTTAGATACAGAATTGCAACAAGGACAGTGGGTGTTGTTGCATCTAAGTCATAAGTATTTAAGTGTTTCTTCAAGTGACTCTATATAATGTGGAAGAATATTCCCTGAACCTAAGTGATATTTAAATTTCTGCAAAACGATATTAGGAAAAGCAAGATTTTTCTGTTGGCTTTATACAGAACAAGATTATCCCAGGTAAGATGACGGCCTGTTGTCTTGGGATCAACTCTGAACTTTCCACTTTCTTCAGCAAGGGGAGCTTGCTGATAGCATTAAGTAGAATACTCATTCTCTCTCTCTTTTTTTCCTAACTGATTTCAGAATCACAGTGAAAAAAATTCACAAAATACAAGAAAATCAAGGAATCAGTTTCCTGAGGCTTTAAAGGAAGATGTGAATGGAAAAGCAAAGGTGCTTCTACTAGTATTAGCAAATGTAGTATGTGTTGTCACCCAGTAGAAATAGCAGTTTGACAAAAAGAAATCTTTTTCACTGGAAAAGCAAAAATTCCAATATATTATTCTGGAGAAATTGGATCTATTGTGCCTGCACTGTAAAGGTAGACTGTAGTTCTACAATAAGTGTGATATGCTCTTGCAATTAAAAAAAAAAAAAAAAAAAAATTGTTGAAGTGTACAATTGATTTGAATTTCTGTGAAAACCTACATTTCGTTTGTTGGATAAATATTCCAAGTCAGAGAAAAATGTGCACCCGATTACTCTTTGTAACAGTCAGTTTGAATTAATTTAAGTGAATTAGCACCTGCTTTGAATGTTTCCTTTGGTAGTTTTTAAGTAAGAATTCTTATTTTTCTAATTTTAAAATGATATTTAGCTGGTAAATTGAAGTATAATCATTGAAAATGGCTATCACTGGACTAAATATTTCATAATTATTTATATTTTGTCACAATCTTTTTTTCTTTTTTTTAATTTCTACTACAATTCAATAAAAGATTTCTAAAATCCTTCTATTTTCACCAGATATAAAAATTTTTCTTTTTTTTATCTTGTATTCAATGACAGCAAAAAATCTAAGCTGAAAGCATTCTCAAAAATGTTACAATGCATTAAGTAAGTGTTGTATTTTCAGTCATAATAAGGGGCTGAATGCATAAATATATATTATTGATTGCAAACTAAGGAAATCTCTTCAGGTTTCCATGTTAAAATAGTTGCTAAATAGAAAATATCTTTGTGCACTATTCAATTTAGGAAAGTGAAATAAGCAAATTCAGTCTTTTTCGATGCATCTCTACATACCTCATACTGTAGTAGTGTTATAAATACATATTTTTGTGCTGCAGAGAATTCTTGTTAGTTACTCATAATACACTTAAGCTATTGAAGACATTGAAATCTGTTTGGTGATAATCATTGATCAAGAAACAAGGGAAGGCTCAGGGGAGAGCTCACTGTATTCTACAACTTCCTGAAGGAAGGTTGTGATGAGGAAGGGTTTGGCCTCTTCTCCCAGGCAACAAACAGGACCCAAGGAAGTGGCCACGAGGAGGTTTAGGTTAGACATAAGGAAAAAAATTTTCTCTCAGAGAGTGGTCAGGCACTGGAACGGCCTGCCCAGGGAGATGGTGGAGTCACTGTCCCTGGCAGTGTTCAAGAGGTATCTGGATGAGGAGCTACAAGATATGGTTTAGTAGCTTGTGGTGGCAATGATAGGGGGAGGATGGTTGGACTAGATGATTTTGTAGATCCTTTTCAACCTTGTGATTCTATGATTCTATAAGACACCAGAATGGAATCTGTGTAATCGCAGTTGCAATGAACATTACCTTCTGTTGAACCAAATGGAATAGTTGGAAAAAAATGGGTGGTGTTTTGAGTTCTTCTTCAAATTGCCTTTTCTTCAAGTTGTATCAATAGATTTAACAAAATCATTAACCCACTTAAACCTTTGTTTTGTCTCTGCTCTTAGACTGCATGGCTACAAAAACCCTTACTGAATGATAATAGCATTGTGAGCCAAGACTCCCCATAATTCCAGTGGTAATGCTTATAAATATAATATGAAGCTCAAGATATTAAAAATACAAGTATATCAGAAGTTCAGAAAATCAGTTTTATTTAAATGTAAATTAACAAACTCTCCTTTCCTCCAGTCTAACAGAATTGCATAGTCCACTGATTTTAATTAAGATGGAAAAACTGTTTTGATAAAAAAAAAAGAAATGACCCCAACATGTGCCCAAAATTTAAAATGAAACTACTTTGAAATGAATAGAAGAGAAAAAAAATTAAAGTTAACTTCTCTCCTGTGTTTTTAACACTTTTTCCTCTTCCTTTCTGAAAACAGAGACATGCATTGTGGCTAAAGAACAGTTTCTGAATTAGAGAACATATCAGCTTACAATATTCTTGTGAAGAGTGGACACAGAGATAATGCTATTCTACCTATGCAGGTATGTCAGGACCTGAAGACTCAGACAGAAATATAACATTTTCCTTTTTCATGGTATATACTTCGTGTCAGAACATGAGTACTTTTTATTAGAAAAATTAAACAGCATATTTCAAAGAAGTATGTGGAATAACAAATTATTTCCTCAAGGGATTCACCAGTACAAAAAGCCCTGGATGTCAAAGACATGCATAGTTGCATAACTTGTAATTTCAGTGGAAATTATTCCCTAAGCATAACACGGAGAGATGTGGATCTTGTCTTCCTAATGCATCTCTGAGCAGTGAAATACTAGAAGTACAAATTAGCAGGTATGAGTTAAAATAATAAATTCTACTGCAAATATACATCCCCTACAGCTTGTTTTTTTAAACACTGTAGTCTATGCCACCTGGTAATTGATTTAATAATCCATTTTCATATGATCAAAAAAAAAAGATAAAAATGAGGTGACTACCTACTTTAGCAAATGACTACAACATCAAACTTACAGCTTGAGCTAGTGGTAGCTACAGTATAATACAACTATTGTCCTATATAAATCCATTAAGACATTACTCACTGCATTAGGCCATTACTATCATTTGTTGTCTCTGCCAAGCCAACGTTGTCATCTCAGTTTGAATTTGTCCTAGAGTTAGGAAATCAATTATAATATCCATAATGCCTTCAAATGTAATTGAATGAATTGTATTTAATTTTCATTTGTTGTGAAAGGCACAGAAGTATGATGAAATTCTAATTTTCAGGGATCTGTTGTTTTCGTACAGAATTTTGCCCTTTGAATGTGTCTCGAAAGATATTTTCCAGGAAAATTGGTCTTCTGCACAATAGGAACACAGCTCAGTCTTCTGCATCTCTCCAGCACTCAGTGATGTGTATCCAAATCTCTGTAAAACTCATTTTGTACAATCACTGATATATTTGCAATTCTCTAAAGCAGCTACTGACAGATAACCAGTTATTTCACTATGAAGCCTATAATAACTGTTTCTTTCCCTGTGAAACTTTGTCAAAACTGGCACCTAGATACTGTGATTGCTGCTGTACAAATAGTTATAACTGATAAAGAAAACTAGCCTAAGCACTACGCTGCTTCTTCTGTAGAAGTATGTATACAAACACATAAATGGCTAAAAATCCTGATAGTTTCTCACATTTACATGTGGGGGTTTTTTTGTTTGTTTTTTAATCCTCAGTAGCATTACATTTATATTGTCTTACATTTCAGTCTGTCTTTGCTGGTCTAATCCCACATGACTCTTCTCTAAAAAGCAGCATAATTTGAAAGATTTTTAACTATAAACACAAATGATGTTGTATGCATGTATAAATAATTTTAAAATTATATACTTTTCTGACTCTGAGATGCAGAATGCTACCATGCAAATCCATACTCATGAGAAGGAGGGCTCTCACCTTCTTGTCTCTTGTCACTCTTCTCCATACTTTTCCCCAAAATAAATCAAGTCCAACACCGTAATTTCTTTTTTCTTGTCTCTGCTGTTATGCCAAAACCGCAATTTTTCATAAAATATTCCCTGCTAATCTCCAACTATATGTTGCCATTTAGGGTCTAGAAGATGCTAGTGTAATCAATAAAAACTAATGTAACCACAATTTTTGGATGAAAAACAATGACAAAAGTTAGTCAAATAACTTTATTATGCTGTTGTTGAAACATTTTTGTTGTTTCTTATGTTTTCTGATTTTGTCATGTCTGAAGTAGCTGTTTAATTTGTACACATTTATCTTCTAACATGTGGCTATGTATTTTGAACGGATGGATCTCTTACAGAAAATAGATCCAGACATTATATTTTCAGCAAACATGAATTTAATGTTTCTTGACTGTCAGATACATTTTCCATTTGATAATGTTAGTGTGGCTCCAAATACACTTGCCTTTCAGTAAGAATACAACTAAATTAAGAAACGTCTAAAAATTTTCTTTCCTATTGAGGAAGCATGTAGAACTAGGAAGTATAAACTATAGTGGAGAGTGTTGTGTAAACACTATTGTTCCAAAAAGGCTTAAAAACTATGATAAAAGATAGATGGTAATGGGATAAAAGATGAAATACAATTGGCTTCCAAATTGGCTTCCAAACTCTGACTATGTGAACATAGTAATGTGATTTATTGCCTCACAGTGTTTTCCAACTAGAAGCTGAATGGATAAGAAATGCTCTGGTACAGAGCAAGTGCTGTGAATTGAAAAATATCAGCTATATGAAACACTGGAGAGTGCTGATGTTTTATCTGCATTTATATCTCCTTTACCTTTGCATTCTCCACCACTTACTCCAGTTCTGTTGTACTGGTCAAATTCAGAAGGTATAAATGTCTCCCCAAAATCTACATGTAGTTCTTCCTCTTTCCTGACTGGCTGTGGAAGGCTGCATACAAATATCTGCAATACTTAATCCTATTTCTTTATTTCCAGCTATTTATATTCTTCTTTTTTTTCCTTTTTTTCCTCCTTTTTTATCTTTTTTGTTGTTGTTTCTTTTCCCTCAGCCCATTAATTACAACCTTTTCATATCATGTTAGTTCGGAGTTTTAACATACAGTTAATGCATGACTTTCTCATCAAGGACAGAGTGCATGGAAGCTGCCTACATTCCAAAACAACGTTTGTTTTCCCCAGAATAGAAGAAACTTTCCCTGTAACTGAGACAAAACTCCACTGCCCCTCACTGATTAACACTGCTGTATTTCAAGGAGCTATTCATCCAAACCCCCTGACACAAAACACAAATCCTACTTTTTATCTTCTCTTCACACAGCATTTTCATCTCAATAATTGCTGATAGGACTATTAGCACTTTGTATTTCAACAAATAACAAGACTGATTATAACCATGAATGTACCAGTCTTAATGTACTGTAAATACCAGGTTATAACTGCATTATTTGAAGAGCTGTGGAACAAGTCTTATAGCAAGGCACCAGAGCTAATGACAGGAGTTACAGGAAGAAGGACTGAAGTTCACAGTGAAATGTTGTTCACATCTCACTGCCTGGCTGGGTTGTAGAGGTTTTCTTCAAATCTTTGTAAAAATAGGGTGTCGAGAAACTGTTCGCATAGGGCTCAGCTGTCTTACTAGCTTACTTTTATGGACATTAATTTCTCACCCATTAAGAGAAAACAGTCACCTACCACTTTACCTGTTTCTGAAATCAAGAACTGTCTTTTGCATTTTCCACATACTGTGGCAAACATCAGATGCCCAAGACTCTGCTAAAATTCAGAAATTTACTTAATTTGAAAGATGGAAGGTCAAAAGCAAAACACTTAATATCTTATCCTGGAAAAAAATAAAAATGAATTGTTTATAATTTCTGTTTTCAGTGCAATAAATATGTCCTTGATTTAAGTGGCCCTGAATGATGTCTGTGAAATACAGCATAATGTTGAGAAGAAGACTACTGCAAAGTTCGGAGTGCACTTAATGTACCTTCAGCTGGGTACAAGAGTACCAAACTCTTGGGAGCTGGAACAGTGCTTTAATCAACTGATAAACTAAACAAATTAAACAGAAGTTTATCATAATAAGCTTTTTTTTTTTTTTATCATGTCGTCACTTGTTTTGTATACTAGGCACTCCCAAAGTTGTTGGCCCTCTCTGACAGCAGTGATTTTGTGTGGCTCACTGATGGCTCACAGAGGCTTTGGCTCCTGTTTTTACAGGCACTGAGAGTTTTGTACATGACTAAGCAAATCTAAAAGTAGTTTTCTTTATATGAGGCATTGTCAAGAGCACTCATCTGTCTCTGAACCACTGAAGACTGTTTTCATAGAATCATTAAGATTGGAAAAGTCCTCTAAAATCTAGTCCAACCATCTACCTGCCACCAATATTACCCACGAAACCATGTTCTTTAGTATTAAGTTGGCATGATTCTCCCACCTCCCTGGGCAGCCCATTCCAGTGCCTAACCACTCTTTTTGAGAACAATTTTTTCTTAATATCCAACCTTAACCTCCCCTGGTGAAAATTTTGAGGTCTTTCCCCCTCATTCTATCGCTAGTTACCTAGGAGAAGAGGCCAACTGCCACCTCTCTGTGATCTCTCTTCAGGCAGTTGTAGATACCAATAAGGTCTCTCCTGAGCCTCCTCTTACCCACAGTAAACAATCTCAGTTCCCCCAGCCACTCCTCATAAGACTTGCATTCCAGTACCCTCACCAGTTTCATTGCCTTTTTCTGGTCTTATTCCAGAGTCTCAATGTCTTTCTTGTACTGAGAGGCTCAAAACTCAACACAGTATTCAAGATAAGGCCCTACCAGAGCTGAGTACAGGGGAATGAACACCTCCATGCTCCTGCTGGCAACAATATCTCTGATACAAACCAGGATGCCATTGACTTCCTTGGCCACCTCGACACATGCTGGCTCACATTCAGCCAGGCATCGACCAGCACCTCCATGTGCTGTGGACAAAGTATTGCGCACAGCATTTGATCCTGTTAAATTTCATCCCATTGGCCTCAGCCTAACAATCCAGGCTGTCCAGATCTCTCTGTATGGCCTTCCTACTCTCAGGCAGATCAACACTTCTTCACAACTTGGCCAATTACCTCACCTGGGAATGGCTAGGACATTTGCTGTAGTACAATCACATCTATTCCACTAAATGAAAAATGCAGAGTCTCTGAGTGGCTGGATTAGCAGCAGTTGTCCAAAAAAGCACAATTCAGTTCCACTTTTGATAGTGCTGGTTCTATAACTACAAAAGTTTGTGCCTGAGAAATGTATTGACTAGGCCAGGACACTCTTTTTCTTTGCATGAAAATAACCACATAAACACTCTTTTCTCCTATACACAAAGGAATTTCTGATCTTAATGGCTGCATATGTCCACAATATGCTGCTGTTACCAAGAACAGAGTGGACAAGATATAACTGCACTGGTGAATACTTCCATATCTTTCAGTAGGTCCCTATAGGCAGAATGTAAGCTATATGTGATTGAGTATGAAGCTTGCAGATATCTCCAAAATATCATGTTAGTGATGTTTCTGGTTTCTGAATGAACAAACAAGCAGAAATTCAATATGGGTGTATAGTCAAGTACTTACTAATAAGCATAGCTATCTTTAATATAAAAAGGCAGCTGGAAATGATGTTGTCAAAGGAATTGCCTGTTTTTATCCATTAAAAAAGCAAATCTCTTCTTAGTGCTTTTGTTGCATGGGTCACATTGTGTCTCGTTTGATCAGCCTGTGTTGTATCAAAAAATGCACACAGTGTACGCCGACAAAGCCCAAAGCAATACGGTAGAGGATACATTTTCAGTCTAATAAGTGGGAAGCTACAGCTGTGTCTTCTACCAAAAATGACAAGCAATGTATTTGCTTTCCAACATGCAGCTTTTCACTATTGGCTAAGAGTGCTGTAGGCAGAAGTTACCTTAGAAGAATGCAGTAGGCCTTGAAAACAAGCATGTCACCTCTAATCTGCTATGCAGCCTGGAATAATGACATCCCCCCCATTACATTCAGTAAGGGTTAGGCGTGTGATATGCTATTATACCAGTGCAGTCCAAACATAAATTAGATCGTGGTACAAATTAGATTCCTACAAGCTTCCCTTTGCAGGAAGATGGCTTTTTTTTTTTTTTTTTTTTTTTTAGCTTAAATTCTCACATACTGAGTAACTTTGCAAATCCTGTTCCAGAAGCAATTAGTAAGCAGGATGGAAGAGGGCCAAAGCCCACTGAGCCCCAGCCAGAAACAGTATGCTTATTCCCATGTATTTCTTTACATGTGCTCCCACCAGATCTCTCACAGATCCATTTTTGTTTTTACTTCTCTCATTATGATTTCATAATTCTCTGTATTCATTCATTGTACCTTTTCTCTTTCGTTTTTTAATTTTAGTTCATCTGCCACCCGTCTTTGAACAGTGCCTATTCTGTCCAACATCACAATACTATACGAAAAACAGAATTGAAAAGGTCTTAACAATAAAGCCTTTTCTCAGACTTGAATGGGCAATGGTGATATTATAATTCTTTTTCTACTTGAAATATCTAGGTATTACTAAAGAAGGAAGTGAACTTAAAACCTCTTAACATTAATTCTACCTGATGGTGATCATCTTATTTTTACCTCCCACACTCTTTCTGATTTCTGTCCCATATTAGGACAATAAGGAACTAACATTGTTGGTGTTTTGTAGTGTGAAACCAAGCGTATTTATTTTAGTACATATATCTAAGAATTTACATCAAAAGTCTTGTCCTGCCATTCATCTTCCAGTCATCTTCCAAAGCAGATACGGTCTCACACACAGATCTCTGAGGTCAGAACCATATTATATGTGCACATAGGGGCCTAACCTAATTACAGCATGCAGTCAGCAGGAAGATGTCAGGGGTCTCTAACCTTTGTCCAAAATTCACTGTAAAAGAAAGTGAACAACAGTAAAGGAAATTATGAACTATTCTATGGTACATACATTGCCATAAGAACACATACACGTATGTGATCAGCTGCTTTTTGCCTTTTTTTTGTGATACAGTGGTAGTTCTCTATTATTTTAGAAGACTGCCTCTTGAACCTGCTCTTCCCTGTGCAAATCCAGTACTACATGCCATCTGGGAAGGCAATTATCTTTAGTCTAGAATAATTTTTATTTGCTATAGAACTCCAAACTGTTCCTATATCTTTGGAAGCATTTTCTGCAAAGTATTCATTCCTTATCAGAAGGATTTCTTCCCCTTATAAAGAAGAAATTTTATACCTGAAACAGTGAAACTTGGACAATTTGAATGGACTTGGGACTTTTATATTAAATGGCAAGTAAAGACAACAGCATCTCTTGGTCCGTTATAAACATACGTTCCCAGCAAAAAAAAAGCTTTTACTTCTCAGAAAATGGACAGATTTCTGTGGCTTATAGTGCACCAGTGTCCTTTCCTGATCTTCACAATAACCAGTAATGCTTTAGTAAATACTTTCGTAGGTGCTTTTTAAAAAATATTTTGTTTAAAAGGTCTAATAAAGTCATCTAAAAATTAATGCAATTATAGCAACATCTTACATTTGGAAAAAATTGCTCATATGCAGATTTGTGATGATAATTATGAAGAAATTAAATCCATCATTGTAAGAGCATTTGTTTCCTTCCAAGAGGAAAAGAATCCTATATGTATATTTATGTGATGTTTGAGCATGATTTATGAAATATCTTTACATGAATGTTTAATTATTTCTGGATTATGAAGCTCAGTGGTTAGAAAAATAAAGCAAATTTTAAAAGACCATAATACTAGTGCTAAGTTTCATTAGAACAACTGCACTGGTTGTGAAGCAGAGCAGTCAATAAAATCAATAAGATCCACCTTTAAATAAAATAGAAAGTCAAAACAGATTCACAATGTTCCTGATAAAGGTCATATGCTGAGTCATTCAGTGTTAAAACTACAAAAAGAGGCAGGAGTCGATCTCACGGAAGAAAAATCAAGATGTTACTTCTTTCATACCCTCGATTCCTTTCTCTGTCTTTGCTGATCTTGATGCTCCTTTCTTTCAAGCTGGCTGCAGTTTGGTTGTGTTTGAGGAAGTTTCTGCACACCTTTACAACAATATGAGGCTTGTTAGTGTGTTTTTTTTTTTTATCTCTGACAGAATTGTGTGCATTTGTTTATGATAATGAGGCTTACCTTTTTCAGTAATCTTGTTTTGCATGCAGTACCAGAATTATTTGAAAATATACTAACTGAGCTAGCAGGAGGAAAAAGAATTAAGAATGAAAGGGAAATCTTTACTTAGCCTACTTGCCTTTCTTTTTTCCTTCATTTTTTTTTCTTCTTTTTTTCAAGAGGATTTTTCATAAAAGTAAAGTGGCATGATCCAGTCACGACTTGTAAGATGAATATATCCCACCAATTTTTCCTTTATAGAGAAAACTGAGAACAGCACTGCTGAAATTCAAGACATTGTCTTCTGCCCACCAGAGCTCCCTGTGGAGAACCCAGAAGGCAGCACATTTGTGAGCTGCTGCTGTGAGAGAGGAGAGAACACTTCAGGATGGGGAAAAGTAGGATGGTTCCAAAGCCCAGTTTTGCTTGCATCGCCCTTGCTTTGAAAGCATGGCACCTGTTTCTCAGAATGTAAGGAAAGCATGTTCATTGTTGAAATAGCTCAGTACAATGAAAACCAGTTATTAGTTTGGAAACAATACGAAAGAAGAAAATATCTTCCTATCCCTCAGTGGAAAGCTAACCAGAAATGCTAGCTATGTTTGTTGGCGCAAGAATTGTGCTTATGATAACATAAAACCTGAGGTCTGGCAAAGCAATTTTCAAAAATTACTATTATTATTAATTATTAAGCAGATGACCCAAACTGGATTAATTCTAGCATCAAAAATAGTCAACATTTTCAAGGAAAAAATATCTGTGGATCTGTGCATTGTCTGTAAAGTATGTTCCATTAAGATAACCAAGATATCTTTTGTGATATTACCATTTTAGGATAGCAGAGTGATATGATTTTTTTTTTTTTTTCCAAAAGGTAACTATTTCTTGAGCGTACCATTTAATGCTACTGTATTAGTGCAAAAATCCTGAGATGTTAAGACTAAGGAGTCAGCTGACAGTTCTTAAACCAAATACCATTTCTGGTCCATTTTATTTGAGATATGAGTGTGTCAATCATTTTGATTTGCATTATAGAATCATTCAGGCTGGAAGGGAGGTGGGGAGATCTCCTCCATTTTCCTGCTCAAAAGAGAATCAGCTGCGCAGGTTGCTCAAAGCTTTACCTGGGTCCGGTCTTGAACCTTGAGTCTGGGGAGCACAAAGCCTATTCTTTTGCTTCACTGTCCTGCCAGTGAAAAAGTATTTCCCGATATCCAATCAAGCCCCCCTTAATCATCTTCTGTATGTATTTCTCATCCCCTCATCAACCCAGTGAGACTGGGTCAGTTCCTTGGATGCAGGCTAAGAATTACTAAGTATAAGGGGATGTAGCAGAAAGAAAAATATTTCCAGACTCTGGTTTCAAATGCTGTTTCATAGCCATCCCTCCTTTTGACTGACCAGAATGCAGTTAAGTAAATCAAGTTAACAGTTTCTAAAACCAATTCCTTCAGTATAGACTCATTCTCTATTCTGAACAATCATATGACTGTGCTTTTCGGTTGCAATAATTGTAAAATCCTCAAAAAAAAAGTAATAATAATAATAAAAGAATAATAAATGAAAAAACTGAAGCTTAGAAATAATTAAATATTATATATATTACTATATACAGAGTATTATTGCTCTGAGAGGACTGACCATGATGAGATTAAGGGTGTTTCCCTGGCAATGCAGACACTGAATCTTCATTCTTTCTTTCTGAAAGGCACACCCACTCCTTGAAAGAACATCTACAAATATTGTTTTACTAAATGCCTTGTTCCTGAACAACCGTGTCATTAAATAATATATTTTCAGTTAGAAAGGAGAACTTATCACTAAGTGTACTTCATATAATTTTATGACACTTAGATAATGAGAAGTTAGATATATACTTCTTAATTTAGGCATTGATAGTTTTGTGAACCAGCCTCCTGTACGTATAGAAGGAGGCAGTTAGAGCTTTCAAGAAAAATGACAGGAATCCCTTGTACAATTTACACAGCTGCTATGAAACTCTATAGACTGGAAACATCCCTGTTTGGTGGAAGGGAAGGGAAATACGATTTTCACAGAGATCAAAACAAAACAAAAAATAATAAAAAAAGACATTTCAGTTTGGATCAAAAAAAAATGAGAAAGGATTTTCAGTTGTAAAAAGGGTCAAAACTTCTGTATACGGTGATTATGAGGCAGATTTTGCTGGAGAGTGGCCAATTATTGAATGGGAGTCACAAGTTTCCCCCATCTGAAACTTGTTTTCAGTGCTGCCCTTCACAAACTTTAATGTTTTTATTTCACATTTTGTAGTTACAGATACTGGGGATATTTTTGCAACTTGAAAAATTCATCTTAAAATATTCAGCTTGTGACTGAGAAATTAAATTCTTCTGGTGCACATATTCCACTTCCCTATTTTAAAATTCTTCTACTCTTCTCAAATACCATTTCATACAATCTAAATAGTCTTCCATGGAAAGCTTTTGAGTTTATATTCAGACAAGCTTATATAAATGATGAAACAGAAAAAAGAGGATATCATGATCAGAAACCTTAAGAAAAGACAGCATCAGAACGGTCGGCTTTAAAACATGTGTGTGTAAGTGTATGTGATTTTAAGGTAGTTTTACCCCACTACAACTGAATAAGAATTTAGTTTATTTCTTATTAAAATAGTGAAATGTGACAAATGAAATATCAATGAATAATGACATAAAACAGTACCAAGTGAAAAACGACAACTTCTTGTTCATTACCTTGCAAAAGCTCCCTCCATACACTGATTTCCCAAAACATTCTGTAGTTAACAGCTGCTTGGACACTTCTTGTTTATTTTATATGTTGTACTGCTAAGTGGTCTGTTTCCAGAAAGAATCAAACCTCAGAATGCAACTTTTTAAAGGCCTTCGTTTCCTAAGGCCCATCTTATATTTCACACATTGCACCTCATCTTACTAGAGATATTGCCCCAGAATTAAGGTGAACTCTCAACAACGAAGTTGACTGGTGGACTGTCAGTTTGAGGCATGTGTGTATGTATTGGAAAAGTATGAGCCCAGCATTAGTTAAATGCTTCAATTTCAAGCTCCAGATAAATATCATATGTAGGTAAACATGGATAAAATATTTAATTTGGAGAAAAGCTTTGTACTTAGGTTTGTCACCTATGGCCCCAGTGTCTGCAGTCAGTTTATGCTCTCCAGATGAAAACAGTGATGACCTGTAGCAGAGTTTCATGCACAGGATAAAATATACATCGTGACTACTTGTACACTAGCAAATTGAGAGTTCTGGAGGATCTTAGGAGCTGTCTTGACCTCCTGAGCCATCCAGATGAGATAACAGCCCAAAATGGTCTTGGCCTGTGTGAACTGGCACTCACCTCAGTAACTCCTGGACACAGTCTGAGAGTTAGCAAGGCCATTCCCAACAGACGCTCTGACAAGGGGCACCCAACATGGGACTGCAAGAGAGATTAATGGAATGGGCATGGGCTGTTCTCTGCCAGCGGGTCTCAGTGCCAGAGAGAGTGGTCCTAGGGTCATTAAACTGACTGGTGCAGGTTTTGTCTCTACTGGCTTGTCCATGCAGCATGCTGCAGGTTGGCACGCCCTGCTCAAAGCTAGTGGAGCACGGGCCAACACGCATACCCTGTCTTTCCCAATGGCTTTTTAATGGGGGCTCAACCCTGCGGTGATACAGCCATGGCTTTAGGCTGTTTCCTAGAACAGTCAGAATATGTCCAGATCAGTTTTCAACATGTCACATAC
>JAOWBP010001760.1:44525691-44540628 GCA_028571105.1 Tragopan temminckii | reverse complement strand
GTGATACAGCCATGGCTTTAGGCTGTTTCCTAGAACAGTCAGAATATGTCCAGATCAGTTTTCAACATGTCACATACCATACTTATTACCAGATCACTGTCCAGGCAGTGGGATGACCTGCAGACTACTTAGCTGTGTTTGATTATTAACAAAATTCAAATCACAGTTATTCTGCTTGTGCCATGTCTGATAGCAATTCCTAAACTCTGACCCTTCAGGAAAAATATTCATTTCTTTGTAGAGACATACGCTTTGAATTTTTGCTAGTGTGTGTTCAAATGATTTACTGTAGACTAATTAGGTAATTTAATTGACACAATTAGCTGTAATACTTGTGGAAATAGCATATAATGCCTCACTTCTTGTGTCCTTGTTTTCATCATGTCAATTATCCTCAGTTTTCTAATCAAATGATTTTGTGGAAGACATACAATGAGATACAGCATGACATGAGAATTTATCATTAAAAAGGTAAACTCTACTCCTTGCTTTTCAAGGAGGTATTTTGAGCCTGTTCACCTCTCTTACGCAAATGATATATTACACCATTCTAGCACACAGAACCCCTTATGAGGTGGTATTTTTTTTGTTTAAAATAAAAAGCCTAGAGCTCATCAGAGAGATGCTGATTTTACTGGATAGAGAAACAATAGTGCAGCAGGAACTCTGGAAGCTTCCCCACAGAGCTCTGCCAACAGAGCTGAAGTTTGACCTGCAGTACCCTCTGTTATTTCATTGCCACTGGATGCCAATTAAGTTCATCACTAAAACTGCAGTAACCTGTTCACCACAGTTTGATATCTCTGATGAACAAACAACCTCATTCCTATGCTGAAGTTCATGAATGAGTGGACTGATATTCACCTGTTCAGCACAAAATAAAATTGATTTTGAAATCAAGTAACTGTATCTTTTATCAGAAAAGTCCATTTGTTCTACAAGTGGAAAGTAATACATCTGCTTAAACTGTTGTGACAGTCAGAACATGTGATCCCAAATGTTTGTGCACTTAATGTTTTTTTCTAGGATGTAGACAGATGTCTATGCATCCTGAGTCAGGAGCAGCCCAGCTCAGCATGTAAGCCGGTGCCTGCTCCCTGTTTTATGTTTTCAGAGTGCTCCTCTGCCATGCCTAGGCATACAGAAATGGCACTGGGAGTGGTGGGGGTATACACAGCTGGTCATACGATAATTCAGGCACTGATGGTTTTGGAAAATATCACAGAAGGAAATGTGCTGCATGTTTGCTCATAGTATGTCTGGCATTCACATATACATATCAGGTCACAAGGCAAGGATATGGCATATCATGTTGACAGTAATATATATGCAGTATAAAAGTGACAGCATGAGGCACTGACATTGTCCCATTGCTGGCTCTGTGGCTAGAACTTTCTGAAAGACTAAGCACCTCTGCTCTAAGTTGGTTCTCACTACGAGAGTCCTCAATAGACAATATGCAAATCCTTCCCTTACCACGGTGATTTGATTCTTATGGCAAAATAGTTGAGATCAGGAAGCTAAATACATCATATTTTGTGATACTGACTTGGTAATCTCAAACATAGCATTAAGTTTTACGATGCATCACATAACACAACTGTAAAATAGAAACTCTAAGCTCTATATAATGCTGCAAGTGGAAAAACAAGTATTGTACTTTAAAAAAAAAATCGTTTCTGTTCATGTATTTTCTTTTCAACATCTGGACCTCAATTAGAAAGAAAGAGTAATGCATTTATAAGTCTGCAGTACTTTTCAGTTGTAACAGCTATTTCATGAACTCACGAGCGAAGCAATTCCAAATTGGAAAGTTACCAACCACTCCTACTATTCAACAGAATGTTTTCAGAAATTGTAAAAATTAAAATAAAATAAATAAATAAAATAACCAGCCTTTATGCATCAGATTCAAATTTGAATGTATTGAAAATAATCTGCTTGGGATCTAACTTGTCAAATACTATCTTTAGCACTCTAAATTCACAGTCAAATCCATCTATTGTCACCATCATCTTTCAACTTTTCACAGTCTTCTACAGATGGCAATAAAACCAGTCCTTGTTGAAAAGATTCTAATCCTGAGCACAGTGATTTTCCAGCAAGCATGACAGTTGACTGAACTAGACAAACTAGTCAACTGAATCATGCATGATTTTCAAATCAAATGCAAGGACAGCCACTTACAGATGAGGTCGGTAGTAACATCAGCTGTTGCTAGAGATAACTGTAACTGTAGGGACACTGGTGAAATCTCAGTAGGTATAAGACACCTATGCCTGACAAGATCTTTAGCTAACAAGATATTTTACTGTTGTACCACTCAGTGTTTAATGGTGAGGCACACAAAACTAAAAACAATTCAGTAGCTCCTTACAGAAGACCCTTTATAAATAGAGATGTTAGAAATGGACTGAGGGAGGATGCTTATTTAACATTCTGCTTCTCCACATCTGTCTCCATCTGAGGACCTAATTGATATGGCTAATAACGCATTCATTCTTTCAGGTTCATCTTTGTGCTGTAACTATTACTCCCACCATAGAATGCCTGCCCACATCCAGAGGGAGAAAATAGTATGTGGATCTCAGAACTGTGTTGTTCTTTTCCCACTTCTCACTTCTTCATAAATGTATCCAGCCTCTGAAATTCACAGTAGAATTCATATGTAAATGTAACTGGTGTCCTATTTAAGTTCATTAACAATAATAAACAATAAAGTCATAGCCCTAGGTCGCATATAAGACTTAGATGCCTGTAAAAAGAGATGCACCAATCTTTCGAGCATTGTCATTTGTGGTGGTATACACAAGGATTTATGCTGTATACTATGTAACATGATCTCTCCAAAAAAGTCAGGCTGCACTAATAGGCACCAAGGAAGGGTGATCTCAGCTCCCATCTGTCACTGGAAAAGGGGAAACCTGAGTCCATTGAATATTTGCTTTCATGTACCCTTGTTAAGAGCAGAGTTCAAAGCATTGCTTTTAGAAGTCAGATGATTTATGGAACCTGTGCCCACTATTTACAAAACAGCTTACTTGTTAGAGAATCGAACCGGAAATTCAGAGACCAGCTAAGGCTTGAGTAAGAAAAGGTGAAAGAACAACTGAGGTCTTCTTCACTTAAACACCCTAAGCTATAGGATGATAGCTGTGACTGCTGTGTAAAAATGGGAGCAAAAGTATAAAAGCAGATATCACGCTCAAACATAGGACCCCAGGTTCCTCTCTCTTAAGTTAATCTCCAAACAGATAAACCAGGAATGGCCAGCTGTAGCAGAAGTGCTAAATCAGGGCTTGAAGCACTGATTGAGCACCTGCCAGGATCCACCCCATCCCAGACCTCATTTAAGGATTGGCAGTGGAGGAAAAGCTGTCTTACTGGAGATCCCTGACTTTTTGAGGCCTTCAAAGGTAAGTAGTTTATCTTTCTTTGTTTCTGAATCTATAGCTGTTGCGTTTGGGTTTGTCCTCATTTGCTGTAGCCTGGCATTGTGCCACTCTGATATTATTGCTATATTTTCCATTGCATTGTAGCATTATGCCAACCTACTTAGTTTCACATTAAGTATATGTTCATTTGGTCAACAGTCATACAGCACCTAGAGAGTGAAGGTGAAGCCAGCTCAGGAGTGGCTGTAAACAAGAGATGACAAGGACTCTTCAGAAGAGATGCTGTTCCATTATCAAGCAGAACTGAAATTTTCTGAAAATCCCCATTCAAACTTAATGTGATGCCACAAAAATTTTACACTTATTATGATTATGCTTTGCCAGGATGTTGCAGCAGATAGAGGCGCTACTGTTTAGCAGTGTTATTGCACTTACCAATTAAAGCAAATACAAGTGTGTTGTTAAGATCACTGATCCTGTCAATGTAAGTCCTCCATACTTATGTATGTTGATTAAATCAGGTTTTTAAAGGGTTTAATGCAGTACTTTACTTGTTTGGGTTTTGGTGTGTTTTAAGCAGGAATTTCTTAACTAAGTCTTGAAGCCAAAACAACATCCGTAATTACCTGGAGAACTGAACAGAGGAATGATCTGAACTTTCAAAGCATACCTCTGCAATATCATATTTAAAGTCTCTGTTTTATATTTAGGAATGATTTTAGATTCTGCTTAAATCATACTTCAACACCTGTGTTCATTTTTTATTTTTCCTTAATTTCTATCAATCCACTTCAGCCAGCCAAGTTATTTTTTTTTAAAGTAGGTCTTGTTATATCCCAGCTTTTTAGAGGTAGAGAGCCAGGAGAGCTGAAGAGGATTATCCCTGTCTTCTCTCTTCTTCTTGAAAACTTTTCTTCTAACATGTCTTTTGGGAACAGAAATGCCAGGGCAAAATCTGTTCTTAATGGAATCGGAGAGGTTTGCACTGTCTTCACTAGCAACAGTATTGAGTCTTTAACATGATTTAACCCAAGAAGAACAACCTTGTGAATCTGATTAAGCGCACACTGTAATAATTATTCTGACAACTTGTACCTTCCTCTCCACAAGCTGACATTGAGCTCTGGGGTAAAGTGGTTCCCAGTTAGACAGAGATTAAGCAATGCAGGAGATGTTATCTCATCTCTGACCTTCAGTAACACCTCCATAGTGAGATGCATTACTCTGATCTCTGGAAGGGGAACTTGCTCATGCTTTGCTGAATAAAACTGTAATTTTTTTTATTGCAAAATTAGATAAATCTCAAGGAAAAACTGCATATTATTACCTTGCACTAGAGCAGGCAAAGCTACACATTTTGCCTGTTTGGATTTGAGATTTAACACACATCTCTGCACAACCCTCCCCCTCCTCAGTGTTCTTCTGAACAGAATATCAATGTCACCAGAGAGGAGTCATCTTTCCTTTTTTTTTCCTCTACCTTTTCTCCCATTGCTCCTCAGCGAGTTTAAATTTCATTTACTTTGGCAAGTCAGCTTTTTCTTTGCCTTTAAAAGTTTTAATCCACCTTGTAACACTACCTAAAAAGAAGTGAAATTAAGCTGCGGTGTATACTAGCAGCGAAAACCTACTTTATTTATCACTCAGTCCTACTTTGCCACAGACTGACCTAATTACAGCCCACACCAGCGGGTTATGAGGAGAAGCAGAAGGAGCGCTTCTGCCACCTAGCGACACGCGTCGTCCCGCAGCAACCAGCAGCAGCCCTTTGTGAGCTTCGCATTTTCCTGTCCCTGGCACTTAAGAGCGAACGTCCTTCCTCAGCCTGCTAGCATGGATCCTGGGCTTATCTGCATACCGCACTCTGCTTTCGCTGATTCCAAACAGCTTTCATGGGTGAGTTCTGCTCTTACAGACTGCTCTGGAGCTGGTAACCTGCAGAAAGGCAGGAAGGATTGTAAAAAAAAAAAAAAAAAAAAGTCTCTTGAAGATGTGAAGTATGGCAGAAAAACAGTGCTCAGGCAGGGCTAATACATGTCTAAAAACAGAAAATGTTTTGTATGTGCAGATTTAAGATGAGGTTTTCAAAGGCAGCACAGAACACTGGGTGTTTGTGCTGTCACAGCAGTCGGATGCACGAAAGATTTGTGTCTTAAGCACTTCTACAGGATTTTCCTTCTCCCTCTCCTGCAATTATAATTTAGGTAATCTTGTTCTTAAGTGACAGGTGATCAAGTACCAATTAACCTATTTTTCAATGATACCATTTTCAGGACGAGCTTCTAGAACTGAATATTTTATATATATACACGCACTCCTTTAGCCACAGATGCACAAACTTTACAGAGTGGAACAGAAATTGTCTTTTTGAAAATTAAGGTCTTTTTATTTCCCAGAACATGCATCCAGATTCCAGTCACTTCATTTCAAAGCATTTCAATAGCTTTATCCTGAACTGCTCTGAAGGTCACTTTTTTTTTTTTTTTAAATTGAGATTCTGTTGTTAAATTAAATGTACCTCACTGGCATTACTTGCTGTGCATAAGTGAAAGGATTTGGGCTCTTAAGGATTCCTGAAAGTGAATCCTAACATCCTTGTCCAGTGTATGCACACTGAAAGAGATGTCCATTACGAGTGCTGCTCTGGAAATAATGCATCCTGTTTTATTATTGTCTCTTGACATCAGAAGCAGATGTTGGTGATATGACAGTAGAGGTTGAACTTTCTCACCATTACTCTGTTACGTTTTATTGCTACAAGACAGATGGCATAAGGGGGGGAAAATTGCACCCACTGACATTCATTGACACCTGCTAAACATTTATGGAGACCAAACAGTAGATGTTAGTACACTGAGATGGTGGGTGGTGTATTTTACAATTATGGTGTCGTAGCAGCTGTGGAACAGCAATACAGGTATTCACAAGTTTGACATGCAGGCTCTTGTTCATCACTGATGGAAGTGCATGCCCAATGGTGATGACTCTGAAAAAGAGCAAATTCTCAGTTACAAAACACTATCTGATAGTGTTGTTGTGTTCTTTATATTTATTGTATTTTCAATTGAAATAGTTAGAGGCATTACTTTAGAATCACAGAATTTTTTAGAGATGGCCTTCAGAGGTCCCTTCCACCTAGTCCAACTCACCTGCAATGAACGGGGACACCACTGTTAGATCAGGTTGCCCAGGGTCTTATGCAGAGTCTCCTTGAAAATTTCCAGGGACAGGGCATCAAGCACAACATGAGGCAACCTGTTTCAGTGCCTCACCATCCTTACTGGGAAAGATTTTTTTCCTTATATCTAACCTAGATCTACCCTCTTTGAGCTTGAAGATATTTCCCCCCCCCTTTTTTTTTTTTTAAACTGTCACCACCCTATCTGTCTCCTCCTTTTCTGTAGCTGTTCTTTTAGATACTGAGTGGCTGCTATTGGGTCATCTCATAGCCTTCTCTTCTCCAGGCTGAACAACTCCAGCTCTCTCAGCCTTATCTGTCCTCACAGATAAGGTGGATCATTTCTGTGGCCCTCCACTGGATGTGCTCCAACAGGTCCATGTCCCTCCAGTACTGAGGACTCAACCTCTGGATGCAGTACTTCAGGTGAGACCTCACCAGCATAGAGTAGAAGGGCAGGATCACTTCCTTCAATCCGCTGTCCATACTCTTTTTTTGTGCAGCCCAGAATGCAGTTGACTTTCTGGGCTGCAAGGGCACACAGCTTTCAGAGTAACCTACGTATTATTTTAAACAGTGCATGCAAAAACTTTCTGATTTTCCTTCTATTTATGGTATTTTAGTAAAGTAGTCCAGTGCAGCTAATATTTGTGTTGATGTTCATGTAAATGTGTTATAAGAATGAAAATTCAGGTTTCAGGATGCAATTTTAAACAACCAAGAATTATTCTGACAACTGCCTCCACATTTTCCAATCATTTCCAGGATCTTCTCATCTCAGTACATGTACAAAGGCCTTACAATAATTGTGAACTTTATTTTGCAAATCTGCAAATATTATCACTATTTTTCACAAATATTTTCTAGTGAGTAACTAACAACTTGCTCTGTTCCCTCTACTGTGAATGCTCAGGTTTTCCAGAAATACGCCTGGTGTGAGTATGACAGCTTCCTCCCAGACTACGTCTCCCCTCTTGCCTTGTCAGGGTGCCAAAGCAAAAAGGGGGGGGAAAAAAGTGTGTTGTGTAAAAAGCTGTAAGAGAATTTGTTTATCAAATCCACTGTAACTTAAATTCCACCCTGTGCTGCAATGGAGATTGGATGCCACCTTTATTGTCGGTGCCTACAGCCTTTTATGCTCTCACAACAACAACAACTTGAACACAGGTAGGAGCCAGGTGTCTCCTTTACATCTGGCTCAAGTTACTGCTAAACTTGTTTACTCATTAGCAAGGTAATGACTTTCTTTGTCCCACAGATAAACAGTAAAACAAAATCAGACGAGGAACAGATCAAAACAGTGTATAACTAACAGAAATACAGGCTGAACACTGAAAAGAGGCTGAAAACTTCTGGCAAAGTAAGCACTGTCTATTCTGTACGTTGACTAGAATCTGGGTCCTACCAAAAGATACAATGTAAATGAGGTGTGTACAAAGAAGAAAAAATACCTACCCTGATTGATGAGCAGATGGCCTTACTTTTGTCCACACATTATCAAAGATCTTAACATAATTCTAGGACCTTGACTGTCTCTTATATTGCAGCTCATGCCACTTTCACTCCTGTGATCTTGTGGGTGAAGTAGAATGGAGCACCTTATGTACTTTTCACCAGAGTCAAGGGATAGAGAGTGCTTGACTCAGAAACTTAGAATTATAGAATAGATCAGGTGGGGAAAGGCCTTCACAATCATAAAGTCTAACCACAACCTAATCATACCACCCTCACTCTAACAACCCTCTGCTAAATCATGTCCTTGAGCACCACATCTAAGCAGTTTTTAAACACTTCCAGGGATCGTGACCCAACCAACTATTCCAGTGCTTAACAACCCTTTCTGTACAGAAACTTCTCCTGAGTTCCAACCAAAACTTCCCCTGGTGCAACTTGAGGCCATAAACAATGTTCTTTTGATACATTTTTTTGAATGTAATGTTACAAATAATCTCAATGCTACTTCTTTCCCTGGAATATGGCTCTTCCTAGATAATAAAGGAAATGCATTAAAAATTCCATTGGTGTTACTTGCCAAGGCATTAGGCACTGTCTCATCTATGATATCAGGCATATTAGAAGCATAACAGAAAAATAAATTTCCCTCTCATCTGTCCAGATGGATAGAATTTCCATTCATTAATTTTTCAGTATACAGTTACTAAGGAAAGGGTGTGATGATAGAAAGGTGAAAGAGGCAGTGTTTCCTGTTTTGTTAGAAAAGGAATAAAGAAATATCTTAAATCACTCTGAAGACCACCCATGGCTCTTAATTCATTACTATGATTCATCTTTGGATTCTCCTGAATGCATGTTCTCCTGAAGATAGGCGTGATTGTCAACATTTGTTATTTTGGATCTGTGTTTTGATTCCTATGTGACTTGTGCAGAGGTCTTGGAGAGATTTCAGCATCCATATACTGAATGCTTTTTAGGTTTCTGTCAGCTGGAAGGAGTGCACAAAGAGTGCACCTAGCACACTTGAATCTCAAATGGGAGCTTAGTAAATGGGACCAGATTGGAACAATAAAAAAAAGTAAACTTCCAAAATGGATCTAGGTTGGCTATTACATCCTCAGTGCAAAGTATTTTCCTCTACTTGCTATTGCGGACAGACTTTTCCAAGAACCTAGCTGTATAATTCTTTCTATTCCTGATATCATTGCTTTAGTTTATTTAAAAAAAAAAAAAGTCTTCAAGCATACATTTTCTAAAAAGATCAGGAGAGGCTTCAAATGTAATTTGATACTAAGCACAAATATGTGCAAGCAACAGAATGAATTTAGTTTTCAAAACTTCTGATGTGTCATGGGATAAAGCAAATATTTGAGAGGGAAAATAAAATCTATCTAGCATAGGAATTCAGATTTAACAATAATTGAAGCAACAAAGATTAATACATTAATGCTTGCATTCTTCCTGTGTCCCAAGCAAATACTCTGGCAAAGTGTAGGTAACATGTGCATTCACAAAAATGTTGTCTTTTCTGCTGAGGGGTCATTATGTTGTACAGATATGTTCTTATTTAGGAAAAACAATTTTCCTTATCCCAAATGAATCTTGGGTGTAATCAATAAAAGACTTAAGTGCTTATAAATTAGGCACAGCAGAACCTTTCAGAACACCTGCTGATGGCCATCAGCACCTGAGTATGCCTTACTCAAACAAAGAAATACAGTGACAGTATCCTGAGCAAAAGCAAGTTTCTCTAGTTCCTCTGCGGATAACTTTAGGGATTAAAAATACCCTAGACAGAAACAAAGAAAAAGAAGTGCCAAGTGTCTGAAAATACAACATCTGAGAATAGGAAATTGTAGGTGAATTCACAGGAGAATGATGTGTAAGAACAGGCCTGTTGTTTGCTGTCCCAGATGTTCTGAAGAAAGGCTCTTAAAGTTTGTATCTCCTTTCCTCAGAGAACATGCACTTACATGCACAACAAGTGGGGAAAAAAGTTCATGCTGACTTTAGTAGAGAGTTTTAAGCCACATCTAGATTGCTAAAAATATCCACACTGATCTCAGTGTGAGCATGTCAAGGTCTAGGAATGAACTGGGAAGCTAAGCTTTTTAAGAATGCAGAGGTACTCTTAGCAGACTCAGTATTGTTTTTATAGCTTGAAATCTATTTTCAAAAAGTGATAGCAAACAGAGATCCTCTATCCTGGAAACACATTCTGTAAGCTGGAGCCAAAGAATGTGGCAGGAACCCTATAAAACCTAGAGGATCTTGGAGAAATCAAATGGGCTTGGTGCATCAGTCTAAACAGCAAAGTTGGGTTGTGTCCAGAAGGAAGAGCGTACTGTGACACTGCTCCATGAAGTAGGAGCAGAGGCTTCATTTCTTTCTTGCTGCAGATTGCTCCATGGAATCCTCTGGGGAGGGAAATTGTTCTGACACAGAGAGGTAGACTTGAGTTCCCTGCTTTAACTGGCAGATGGAGAAATCAATCTTCCCTCTAAAGTCACTCATCCTTTAGACTCATGAAATACATTACAGACACCTTTTGTCTCCAGCTGGATCAGGTCTAACATGACTGGTACTGTACAGAGTAATCAGTCTGTTTGACTTATGTCTTCGGAATGAAACAAATTGTACTCAGTATCAGGCATCAGTAGGAACAGTAGTCTCAGGGAAAATGTCACTAGCTACACTTAGAAAGTCTTAATCAGGTTATCCTAGAATCCTACCTCACATTCTAAACAGTACAGCTTGAAAACTATGTTGTGTTATCAAGATATTCAATACATTTATGGAGCAGAGCATAAACATTTCCACTTGAGTGCAGCTGCCATAAATTATGTTGCCAAGTGATAACAGATATTAGCTTGCATGTGACTATAAGAAAGTGATTGTTTTAACATGGGAAAGGGGAACATATTTCTCATGATTTCACTTTCCTCTGCTGCATAGACTTGCAAACAGGGTGGATGCTAGATGTGGCAGTGGTGATCTTTATGCTACAGAATTTTACTACATCTTGGTTCTAAAATGCTATGCAGAGCTGTATTGTATTTTAATCTGCAGATGGCCTAGGTGAAGAATTATCCTCTCCAGAGAAATACATATAGATTTTATTCTTCTGACTTATTTTTATTTTTATTTTTTTAAGAGGGAATATAGTCTGAGGCAAAGTTCCAGCAACAGAGGAAACTTTCTTAAATCAACAATACGGTAGTGTAAGGAGCAGTATGTCAGAACGACTAAGGTAGAGTGACACAGATTCAATGTAAATACCAAGATCACTGAACAAATACAGTTTTTGTTCACAGCATCTACAATGTGCTGCTCCACACTTCTGTAAGCTACAGAGTGACTCTGCTGCCTTCCATTATGTCCCTGCACACTCTGTGTCCTTTATCTGTTCCCATAGCATTTATGCAAGTGTACATGCAGCCTAGCTGTAGGAAAGAACAATGGGCAAAATAGAGTTTCTGGTACAGAAACACTGCTAATAATTCTAATTTTGGCTTACACAAAATCAAATGCAAGCAATTCTTATACTTCTACTACATGCTACAGAAGGGAACATCAAAATTTTCCTAGGATGCCAAACTGTAGTCCCCTTATTTTTGAGTTTGGACATCCTTAATCATTAGAGAATCGTTTAGTCATACATGTGACTCTTAAGATCCCAAATAACATGTCGCATCCACTTTGTCAGATCTTGCTGGGGAGTTTTGCATTCTCCTTGTTGGAAATAACCCATTTAATATCTCACAATATCTGTTTCATTCACTGACTGAAGAGACATTCTGATAAAGTGACAATAATTGAACATCTCTATAGCATTTCCAGTTTCAGACAAATGGGGAAATGAGAAGGCTTATCCCTTTTCTCGCTACTAGCTTACAATATTTTATGGATGATTTGGCTTACATTTTGATCTGAAAGGTCTTTCTAGCAACTGCATAAAATTTTGTGATCTAAAGCGTACAGAATACATGCTTTTAAAATGTCTTCAGATCTGTCTAAATAGTGCTGAACATTGAGACTATTTTAATGTTTTATCATTTTGGAATGACAATGGTAGATAATGATTTACTTTAAAGAACACCCGCAATTAAACTGAAGTCTACACTGGCAACATACAGCTGGGACAACTGAAACAAACATCTACTTAGGCTCTGGCTTTCTGGCATTCAAATAACACTGCAATTACACTTTAAAACATGCACTTTTTCTTTTTTCTTTCCCTTTTCCCTCCTGCTAGCAGATGTAGGCTGAAAAATATCACTAGAGCTGCACTACAGATCTATTCTAATACTCTTTATATATTTCCTGTTTCTTAATGTTTCTTAATAGTATTGAGAAAATCTAGAGACTATAGCAATTAACTGGGGAGACTTTTGGTTCTTTTTTTTTTTTTTAGTGTTCTAGAGAACGAACAGCTACTTGGACATTTTGTATCAGCGTGTTTGAGGCTTCCAAAATGTCTCTTGTAAGCGTACCATTTGTGGGTTAATATGTTGACCAATGTCATATAAAACGTATAGCAGGCTCTCTAAACCACTCCTGGCCCAAGTATGATGCATTTACTCCTGCTTTCCATCTTTCCTGTGAGTTACCCTTTTATTGCATCCACATACAGAAAACATTTTTTATACTGCTATTTTATTATTCTAGTCTCTGAGAAGCATTGCATTTTAGTTCATATTAATTTCTATAAAGCCCCAACAAGCAGAACTGTTCCAAACAGTGTGTATCCTCATAAACCACTGTTTTATCAATTATTTGACCCAGTCAAATAATTTCCATTGAAAATAATTTTCCTGCTGTTCCACAGACAAGACTGCCAGGAATTAGTAACAGCCTGAAAGGGTACTAAAATTGAGATGAAGACCCACCAGTCTGGATGAATCTTATTCAGGGAGAGACTGATAAATCTAGTCAAAAGATTTTGAAATAATTTTCTATCTTATTTTTCCAAAACGCAATTCTATTTCACATCAAAAGTTGATTATTTTTCTATCATTGTATTTTTTTTCTTGGAAAAATGATGGAATTTTGAGAATAATTTGTATTATTTCCTAGATTTAAAACCTATACTAACAATTTCAGCTTGCACCATGGCACTTACTGTTGCTCTGATTCTCAGCACTGAAGTGTTCCTAGACACCGTTAGGGTTTTTTGACTCAAGAGGGAAAGCTGTTCTTTAGAACTGATGAAGACATTACTACTTATTTTGTCAAACTGTTTTATTAAAAAATAAACAAAATACAACGGTTACTTAAACATGTTTTCTACTTCAAAGAAAAAGCTCCCCCATTTATTCAGAATAAAACAAGCTGGCAGTGATAGAACTTGTATAATCTTTTCATTAATAATAATGTTTCATTTCAAACATTTCCTTTGCAGGGATTGTGGGAGATGAATACCTGACTCCATTTTCTTTCTTAATTCTTCTTCTTTTTATTGCCACCTGTTGCTGAGACGAGAAGATATAGCTATCCCCAGAAAGCCAGGTATTTAAAATTTATGTGATCTAGAGAATAAGCTTTCAGATCCTCTTCTCAAGTGAGGTCTGCTAAAGCTTAAACAGATAAATAAGTGGTTTTTTTTGTCTTACCAGGAAACAAAGGTTTAAACCCTAAACAGAAGAAATAAATACATAGTAGAAGATCTGTACAATAAATCAGGCATCCAGTAGAATGACAGTGGCTGAAACACACTAAGGGAAATCATATCAGGACTGAAGGACATAACAAAATGTACATTCAGTTACCTGACAGAGAGTTAATCTATTTAACTCAGTAACACAAAGCAGGAAAAATATATGTTTAGAAAACTGAAATATATTACATTATCACAAGTAAACTAACTGAGCTTGTTTCAAAATTTTATAATCAATGCATTCTGGAGTATAGTATACAGTCAACATTCTCATCAAGGAAATAAAACCCCAAAAAATCCTGTATTCATTAAGATAGTTCTATGCCGAAGGGTGAAATTATGAAAAAGTGAAGAAACATGATAAGAAGATATTAAAAGGTTAAAAAAAGAGATAGAGAGCACGCAAAATTTTTGTGAATATCTTGCAGGCTAGTTAAGCACATATGAATTGATATCTCTGAACAAACGCATACAATGAATAAAAAGACCTAAGGAAAGCTAAAATTCTTGCTTAAAAGAAGGAAAAAAAAGAGTATATTTCAGTTGAGAATGGATCCTCAAGAAAGCTGAAGTTGTGGCCATGTAGGAAAAATAAAAAGAAGCACCAGTAGTAGCAATACAAAAAGCCTCACTTCAGTAATTCAACGGTGTCTCAGGAGCAGAAATCCTGAAATGGAGACATTAATGTTAAGAAAATTGAAGTAGAGAGAAACATTCAGAAAACACAGAGCTGCAGTAGAAAACTTAAAATACATTGAACTTGTATTCACCAATTTAGAGTTGCTGCAGGTGATGCAGAAGTATTTTGCATTGAAGTAGCACTGGCTGTAAATATTTTAAAAAATCACAAAATTAGTAGTACAGTATGAGACAGAATTTGTATAAAGGAACTTAGGATGAGATGCTGGAGGTATTTTAATGCTTATACTTTGATTTAAAAGGAACAGACAAAGGAAATAAAATTATTCAAAAATCTGAAATGTGTTCCCAAGAAGGAATCCAGCCTGTCGTTCTAAATGAAGGTGAGATAAATATGGTAAGATGTTACTGAAATCCATGTAAGATCATGAATGGTGTGTAGAACACTAATATGGAATGTTTCCTTTATTTCTCTTTTAGTATAGAACAAAGGAGCACCAAAAACAATCAGCAGGGAAAATGGTTCAGAACAAACAAAAGGAGATACTGTTACCTACAACAAATTAAATAGTTGAGCTTCTTGTCATAGGTAGTCACGAATGCCTAAGTTCTAC
>JAOWBP010001760.1:44510945-44525591 GCA_028571105.1 Tragopan temminckii | reverse complement strand
AAGGAGATACTGTTACCTACAACAAATTAAATAGTTGAGCTTCTTGTCATAGGTAGTCACGAATGCCTAAGTTCTACCGTGATTCAAATGTGCTTCATATCCATGAAGGGCATTTTCAATACTAGTCTTAACTGATGAACTCCTTTGGCCTCACAGTTCTTTGGCCTTGTCTTAATGCCATAAAGCTAGAAATGCCATTGTTCCAAGAGAATCATTAGATGCTTACAAGGCCTTGGAACTGTGGTTTAAATATAAAGTTTCAAATATGGAGGTTGTAAGATTATTATAAAATCTTGAAGTGAGAATAGATAGTACTGCCTGGGGTCTGAGATCATGAAGAATGAAAAACTTCAGATTTTTGAGATGCACTTTACCTTACCCAAGACCATTTTTTGCTATAACTTTTGTTACTTGCAAAGAAACAATTACAAGTTCCACATAATAGAGGATAAATAGCATCGCTCTTATTCTATATTTAATAAAGTGCATTATTTAATGTGTACACTAGATATGTAAACTAAATGTATTTATCAGGCTTATTATGTATAAATATATTTTATATTCATTATTCACACATAAATATATAATCTATATATAATTATGTTTATTGTATCTCTCAATGTAAATTATAGTAATTATATTTGTGAGATATTTAATGAATTTCAAGATATTGTTAATAAACTTGTCCATGAACATAAGGATATGAAAACAAAACATTATCTCTATCAGCATGTATGATTTAGAAGTGGGGAATATTTTATACAAATTTGGTGTAATTCTGCATATTTTGTTTTGCTTCTTGAACAAAATAATATTTCAATATTTTCAGGGTGATAAATATAATTATCCATTGAAGATTTATTCATTCTTCTGCTACTGAGAGAAAGAGCATTTTGAATTGAAAGATACCTCCCACTGAGTTTGAACTTCCTATCTCTAAATCATATGGTACTATCAGTACAATTTTCTCATTTGATCTAAACCATTACAGTGAGACTCGGTATTTTTCAAGTATCTATAATTGCTAAATGAAGATAGAACACTTTAAAACAGAAATTGAAACAAGCAGTTTAGAATAATAACTTATTTGTTATAAACTGATGAAAATTGGAAGACAAGTTAAAGCAGATAAATATCCCATTTCTCATTCTTCTGCTCTAAAAAGGAAGGGAAATCCTGAATTTTGCAGATGGCTTAGGAGGGGATACAGGACTTTCATAATAGTTTCACAAAGACAGGCTCTTAAATTCTCTTGGTCTTATTTTGGGTACCATAGAATGTGAATGTACCATTGGGTTTCTCTTCTCTTTGTTCCTCTGCAACATCTGGTCAGTGACATGCTACCATTCTAGATGGATAACAGTTCCGATCTGAGGCTACAGCTTTTCTTTTCTAATCCCAAGCAGGTTATTTGATTGATCCTAGAGCCATGCTGCATAAAGATTAATATTCTTTTTGTTAGGTATCAAACAGCAGTAACTGATATCCAGCAGGCATCACAGATGAATTGGGTAGCATGCTCAATCTCTAGCTGACAAGTTGTGCATGCAGCACTGTTCTTGTAGGATAATGATAATCAAAATGTGGGAAAAAAGAACCGAAGAAAAAGAGCCAAAAGGAACTGAGGCCCTATGTAAAATGCTGTCCTGTGGGATAGGCAGCTATCAGAAATGTCATCTCGTTTCCAAATCAGATTTGCAGAACCCCAGTACTGGCAAAACTGACTCATCTATTTATCACGTTCCTACCCCTACTAAGAACTTTTAACCTAGTTGTCTCTTTTTATTGGTTTGGGCCCTAAACACTTCCTCAGCCTAAATAAAGATTTCTAATATGTTGATTTCCAGTTAGGGCTGTTTGAGCAGATATATTTGAAGATAGTTACTCACCTTTCATACTGTACAGTGGACTGTGTTATTTGTTGAGCAAGTTAATACAGTGTTAATAATAATGTGCTATTTTGTAGTATATCTGCATAAAGTAAGCTAGCAAAAACAAAAAATGAAAGCTAATAGCAAGGTTTTTTGTTGGTGGTGGTGGTGGTTGTTTTTTTGTTGTTGTTTTGTTTGTTTTGTTTTGCTTTTTTTTAATCTCTGAAGAATCTACAATGTTTTGATCCTTGGATTTCTTTCAAGCGATGAACAGCTTGTATAGTTGTGTCTTAGAGACTGAGAATCCCCTTTCATTCTGAAAGTACACTGATTGCTTTGCAAATGAAGTTGAGTTGTTTTGAACTGTGCTTTTGTTGGTGTTGATAGATTTTCAACATAGTAAATACTTATATAGCACTTAAATTGATCCTGGCACTAGAGACATTAATCCCCCATTAATTTTAATGATTTTCCACAATACTGTTTATTTTAAAATTAAAAGAAAAAGGACACAATCTAAAACAAAGTTTCAACAGGAAAGCAGATTTCACAAGGCGAAGTATTTAGATTGATTTCTGTCTTTCAAGAAAAAAAACATTTTTTTCTAATCCTATGGGTGAAGTCAGGAAGATTAGAAAGTGATAGTAGCTCTCTTCCAACCTGAGCACTCAGAGTAGTAACGTTGGGCAATTGGTTGGAATTCTTTAATTAGCTGCCCATAGAGAATCATAGAATCATAGAATGGTTTGGACTGGAAGGGACCTCAAGGATCATCAACTTCCAACCTTCTGCCACAGGAGGGCCACAAACCTCCAGATCTGATAGTAAACCAGGTTCAACAGTACCCTGGTCTTGAACACCTCCAGGGACGGAGCATCCACAACCTCTTTGGGCAGCCTGTTTCAGCATCTTACCACTCTCTCTGTAAAGAGCTTCCCCCTGACATCCAATTTAAATCTTTCCTCCTTGAGCTTAGAACAATTCCCCCTTGTCCTGTCACTGTCTTCCCTTGAAAAAGTTGATTCCACTCCTTTTTATTATCCCCTTTTAAGTATTGGAAGGTAGTAAGGAGGCCTCCTCACAGCCTTCTCTTCTCCAGGCTGAACTAGCCCAGCTCCCTCAACCTTTCTTTGCAGGGGAGGTGCTCCAGCCCTCTGATCATCTTTGTGGCCCTCCTTTGGACCCCCTACAACAGCTCCACATCTTTCCTCTATTGAAGACCCCAGACCTGGCTACGGTACTCCAGATGGGGTCTCAGGAGGGCAGAGTAGAGGGGGACAATCACCTCTCTGTCCCTGCTGTCCACCTCTCTTCTGATGGAGCCCAAGATACCACTAGCCTTCCAAGCTGCAAGAGCAGACTGCTTGCTCATGTTCAATTTTTCATCCACCAGGACCCCCAGGTCTTTCTCCACAGGGCTACTCTCAAGGAATTCTTCTCTGAGTCTGTATACATATCTGGGATTATTCCAAACCAAGTGCAAAACCTTGCACTTTGTTATGTTGAACCTATATGAACTGTGTGTCTCTCTCTAGTGGTCTTACCCTTCTGTTCTAAGCAATCAGACAGCTACTGCTTTTTGTAGTCTGGCTTAATTCTTCCTACCCCACACCTTTCCCTTCCTTAAATATTATTAAATTAGATTATTAAATATCTGGTAATTTGGTGGTATTTGAATGAAACAGAGAAACGACTGTGATCTAGCTATTTAAAATATACAGTGACAGCTTTATGGAAATAGCAGAAGGTCTACCCTACAAGTACGGTTTGTCACTATTGTTAGTACTGTCAAATAAAACTTTGTGATACTGTCATTTAAGTGAGTGTAATCTTTTCTTTGAGATACTGTAAACATTTAATCTTTCCAACATAGTTACTACTAATTATACTGTCACACTGGGTCCTTCCCTTTGATGAATGAATCACAGATCAGTGTCTTGATCAGATCTTACTGCCTTGGTCAAGTTTTTGCTGCATGTGTGTGTACTTATTTCTGCCTGACTTCTTACAGGCACTCTTGTAACCCTACTGTCTCAAACCCTGCTCACTTCCTATGGCTCTGACTTTTGGGATGCATGACTGAACTGCTGAATATCTAACATGACCTTTTCAGCACAATGTATGTTGCAATACCACTTTGAGATCAGACTTGGAGAAGAGTGGAGGATAGAAAATGTAATGTTGATGTTTACAAACATATTCTAGAGTTACATGGAAATGCAAGTTATTACTTCATTTAGTTAAAAGGGATAAAACTGATATTATGAAATATTCATAGTTAAACACAGAATAACAGGGAAGAGTCAAAGTGATTCACCATTCCGTGATTCTGTGACACTGATTCCTGAAAATGTGAATTACTGGAATCTCAAAGACTGTGGAAATCCATTAGACCCTCTTCTTCGAATTTGCTAAAGTCTGTTGTTGGAGGTGCACAAGACATGGCCCAGAGTGGCCATTTTAATTCTAATTTTTACATAGAATCATATAAGACCCTAGGTTGGTAAAGAACCTCCAAGATCATCCAGTCCAAACATCCACCTACTACCAAAATGACCCTACTAAACCATGTCCGTCAGTAGTACATCTAAACATTTCTTGAATACCTCCAAGGACAGTGTCTTAACCTGGGCAGCCTGATCCAGTGCCTGACCACTCTTTCAGAGAAGAAATTTTTCCTAACATCCAAGCTGAATCTCCCCTGGTGCAACTTGAGCCCATTCCCTCTAGTCCTATTGCTGACCCCCACATTGCCACAACCTCCACCTAGGCAACTGTAAAGAGCGGTAATATCTCCCCTGAGTCTCTTCTTCTCCAGACTAAACAATTCCAGTTTCCTCAGCTGCTCCTCATTAGGCTTGTGTTCCAGACCGCTCACCTGGATCATCGCCCTTCTCTGAACATGCTCCAGTGCCTCAATCTCTTTCTTCTTGTGAGGGGTCCAAAACTGAGCAGAGTACTTCAGGTGTGGCCTCACCAGAGCCGTGTACAGGGACATGATAATTTCCCTGTTCCTGCTGGCCACACTATTTATGATACAAACCAGGATGCCAGTGGCTGTCTTGTTTCCTGGGCACACTGCTGGCTCATGTTCAGCTGCGCATTGACCAGCGTCCCCACGTCCATTTCCTCTGAACAGACTTCCAGCCACTCTGTTGCAAGCCTGTAGCATTGCCTGGGGTTGTGGTGGCCAAAGTGTTGGACCTGGCAGTTGGTCTTGTTCAGCTTCATCCCACTGGCCTCAACCCAGTGATCTAACCTGTCCAGATCCCTCTGAAGGGCCTTCCTACATGCAGGCAGATTGACACTTCCTCTGAACTTGGTGTCATCTGCAAACTTACTGAGGATGCACTCAATCCCCTCATCCATAAGTATATCATCAATAAGTCAATAAGTATCAGTAAGTATAGTAAACAGAACAAGCCCCAGTACCAACTCCTGAGGAACACCACTCATGTCTGGACACCAGCTGGATTTAATTCCATTTACCATCACTCTCTGGGCCCAGCCCTCCATCCAGTTCTTTGTCCAGCACAGAGTGCACTTGTCCAAGCCATGGGCTGCCAGCTTTTCCAGGAGAATACTGCAGGAGACATCTTTGCTGAAGTCTAGGTGGTCTATGCCAACAGCCTTTCCCTCATCCACCAGGCAGGTCACTTGGTCATAGAAAGAGGTCAGGTTGGTCAAGCAGGACCTGCCCCTCATGAACCCATGCTGGCTAGGCCTGATCCCCAGGTTGACCACGCATGCCGTCTGATCTCACTCAAGATGATCTGCTCCATAACTTTCCTGGTCTCGAGGTCAGGTTGACAGGCCTGTAGTTCCCCATATCGTCCTTACGACCCTTCTTGTAGGTGGGAGTCATACTGGCAAGCCTCCAATCCTCTGAAGCCTCTCCAGTTGAACAGAAATGCTGATAGATGGTGAAAAGCAGCTTGGCTATCACATCCATCAGCTTTCTCAGCGCCCTCAGACAGATCCCATCCAGCCCCATCGACTTGTGGTAGACCAGGTAGAGCAGTAGGTCTCTATGGTGATACATATGGTGATAGGTTTTCTATGAAACTATTCTTCAACATGATCCACAGACAACAGATGCTTTTTCAGCAGCCAGCATCTCACTCCCCAGTCAGAACATCATGAAGGAAGAACATAGTACTCTGAAGTATTGCTAGCTTCCTGTCTGCTGGTATACAATTGGATCCAAATATCCTTGAAGATGTTATGAGTTGCTTTGTTCTCTGCAGCCGCTGTCACAAAATGTCCTCAGCTGGTGCTCACTCAGTCCAAATTAGAGAGCAGACACAGTACTTTCCAGGGTGTGTATTAGTTAGGGTGTCTATTTTAATACACACAAATGCACAGTACTTGTTTTGAAACTACCTAATTCTTCAAGTCCCTGGGCATGCTGCAAATCCTGGGCTTTTGAGATGGAAGGCAGATTGAGCAGCAAAGTCATTGACCTGGAACCTGTAGCAGACTGAAAAGCACTGATGATTTAATCCTGAATTTCATTCTGTTTGATAAAGTGCAGAATAGATAACTTTATCTTGTTGGGACTTTAGGGGTATGTTCATTTCACACACACACACACACACACGCACACAAAAGAAAGAAAAGAAAAGAAAAAAAAGCATCATTACTCTAAAGAATTCAGCTATCTCACTCAAAATGCACTCCTTACATAGATAAGCCATAGAAGCTTGTTTGGTTCAACTGCAAATCCAGTTACCAAGCAGATTTTACTTGTGTGAATTTTCTGCTGTTTATTCATTCCTTCCAAATAGTATTTTGCAGGATTTATACACCCGTATTTCAAGTGCTCTCTTCTTTGGAGCAGTTTTAGCTTTGATACGCTGATAGAAATGCATGTACATTTGTTTAGGCCAGTCTCCCTTTACAGAGCATACATATGGTTTCCTTTTATCTTCTGTAGCAGTATATTTGTAGATTGATTTTTAGTATTTTCTTTTCCAACAACTATGAACAACATTCCCACTCAGTTAATTCGTTTTGTCAGACCGAATTTTTTTCAACACTTCTCTGAACAAGCCACCAATTAATATGCGGATCAGAATTGGTTACAGTTTCCTTGGAGCACACCTCTTATATTTGGTTAAAGATTAATTCACACCGATGACCTCCCTGAACTCTTGGGAATGCAGGTTTTGATTTTATCTTATTAGAGAATAAACTCTATACAAATAATACATTTAGATCTGCAAAGTATAGCAAAATTAATGGAGGACATACTCATCGTCTCTCCTACGTGGTTTGCATTTTGAAGCAATCTCTTCTTCACAAGTCATCTCTGCTTATTATCTTTATTATTTAGAAAATAAATACTATTCTTAGCATAGGTAATACTCTTGGACTTTCCACATCCTACTAATAATACTTCAGATAGCGGCATGTATCAGTAACATTCAGTAAGCTAATCAAAATATTAGACCAGAAGACATTCTTTGTTTGGATCTTTCTTTTTCTTGGATGGAGAAGATGGCATTTTTTTTAAACTCAGGTCACTTTCTAGCTTTATTCAGATATCTGCTGCTTTTCTGTCTGCACTGTATACTCACATGGTGTCCCTTTCCCACATCAGAGTCCCCAGTTTGATAGCTTAATTTCACCAGATATATGTGAGTGCTGATGCTAAGCAGGAGTTTTGATTTTCATGCTGTTCTGCAGTCTGTACACTAGATCCTGAGGTACTGAACATTTCATTTTATATTTCATATATTGCACTCTGCTCTAAACACTTGAACTGGTGCATCGCTCACATATTCCACTGTATGCCAAAGTTTTTCTTTCACCTAATGGATATGCTAGATGACCAGATTTTCACATAGCTGAACTGGGAAGAGTTTCATATAGCACATCCGAGAACAATTAACAGCTGTAGCAGCCTCTGAAACGACTCTCCAGTAATTGAGACTTCGAGAAAAACTGAAAGATTTCATGTAAACTTTAACCAATACGTGTCTGAATTTCAACAGATGAGACACATATAACATATTTTCACGGTAACCACTTATCATTAAATCTCTCCCTCAGGCTCCACCTCTGGTGCTTTTTCCCTCAGACAGGCACCTGGCAAGATCACTAATTCAGTTCACCTGCTCACAGTAGCTGTTACTGTTGTGGGAAAACTATTCCACTATATTTTTAACCCTTCTGTCCCTGAACTGAGTCCACATCTGCAGATGTCTTGAGTTGCTACTGGGTTTTTCTGCTGCTTGCAAAAGTCACTTGGAATATAAGCTGGTGAAGATACTATCAAACCAAGGCTGCAAACTAACAGTGGAAGAGACCAAGTCTTAATTGAAGGAGTGATCAGTAATTTTTTAATTGCACATACAACAACACTCATGTTAACTGTATAAGTTAAACTCAAGTTACTGTACTGCATCTGGTACCCAGGGTCATGTATCTTATATTTTGGATAATTCCCATTCTCCCAATGCTCTTAAAAACACAACTGCTAGAGACTATACATGCAACAACATGCCTACTTATCTAGTTTGTATCTAGTTTGCTTTATCTTTTTTTTTTTTTTTTTTTTTTTTTTTTTTTTTTTTTTTTTTTTTTTTTTTTTTAATAAAAACAATGCTAGTGTAGTGGAAATGGTAAGTCACAGCTTGAACCAGTAATTGAGCACCTGGTGGGAAGGCAAGACCAGCCCAGGGGAGGTCAGGTGCATGCAAAGCCCTGAGTGACCAAAAGGGGTGGAGCCAGGATCCACCCCTTCCCAGACCTCATTTAAGGGTTGGAAGTGGAGGTGAGAGTATCTCTATGGAGATTCCTGACTACCAGAGGATTTCAGTAGGTAAGTGGTTCTTTCTTTATTTCTGTGTCTATAGCTGCTCTATTTGGGCTTGTTCTTGTTTGATGCTGCCTGAGATTGTGCCACTCTGCTATTATTGCTCTATCTTACATCTTATTGCAGCACTGTATCTGGATAGTTTTGGTTTCTGATCTAGAATTGTTTTAAACATTGAAGTTTTCCTCTCTGGAAAGGAGTTGAGTGTGAAGATGTGCACTGAGATTTATCTGTCGCTTGTCAGAGTAGTTTCAAATCTTTTGGGTGTAGATGAATATAGGATATAAACAACTTCATAAAACCTACAGAACTTGCTAGACTGTCAGTTGGGTTACGCCAGATAGCAAAGCATTAATCTAAGAGGCACTTTCTGTCTCATGCTTTTAACAGCATTTAGATTGTTGCTACAATCTTCCTTACAGTCTTCAAAAAGTTTCCATTCTTACTCTCTGTAACTTTATCTTGTGAATAGATAAGAACTTAATGGGGTGAAACAGCATGCTAAACAATAGTTCAGCATATCCACTAGATGCAAGTTTGAAATAAATTGTTAATGCTTCTTACTGAGTGATTCATTCTATTAATATTGTAGTACAGTGCTTCAGGTGAGGCCCCAGCTGATCCAGGCAGAAACAAGATTAGCCTATCTCTGGTTATAACTTAGAACAATGTAATGCAACATGGTTTGTTCCTATTACACAGTGCTAGCTAGCAGCGTTCATCAGTGGTCTAAGGCTCTCAAGGATCAGCTCTTGAGCTGAGATGAGAACCTTCCTTCAGGAAAAGTGCCTGCCAGCTCCATGCATCTGAAGCTGAACTAGACTTTAAGGAGGAACTACACTTTGAAATGGCAAGTGTCTTCCTGGCTACAGAGAGTACTAAATGTCCAGACTTCTCTTTAGTGAGAGTTGTGCTGACTCCACTAGCAATGAAATGTCTTATCATCCACTGGCCAGCACCCTCCATAACTGCTAGCTGTGATTTGTTTGGTGCCTTATGTTGCTCTTTCCAACAATGCCACTCCAATTATGCACAACGCCCAGAATTAGGAGCTCCATAAGATCCTCCAAGCGCTTTAAGGTAGCTGAATGGTGACTTGTTCTACCTCAGCCTATAAAAAGAAAGAGTAACTGAAAGACAGAGCCCCTGATACATAACAGGTATAACTTCATCTATAAATATTTGTATTCAGTTGCAGTAGAGACATCAGCCAGGTTGTCAGAATTATCTTGCACTGCAAATAAATCTATGGATAGCACATCCCTTAGTTTTTTGTACAAACTTTTTACAAATCTTAGCAGGGCTCAAGAGCATTAAAAAATTGTTAATTATTAAATCATGATGTATATGTCCTCATTAAGAGGAATACAATCACTCAGCCATACTAAACATAATTCCAGGGACTAATATAACTACTTCCAATCACTGACTAAAATTCATCTTATTTGCTGCCTGGCAGGAATTTCTTGGGCCAAAATTGATGGGAATAGATTATTAATAAGAAAGCAGTTCCCATCTCCTCCTGTTGCCCATGAAGTCTTTACTTTTCCTCCCTTTTGTCTCTTTCCATTCCATGCTCCTTCTTCCCTATTCTTCAGTGTAAACCCTCAATTTGTCAAAACTTTACTTCCAATTACATGATTTTTTTTTTTTGTCAGACATCTTTGCTTATCACAGTCATGAACTTGTGAAATGTAACTAATGTCAGAACCACTCGGAGAGTTAGCAACAAGTTGTAGTATGATGATAAACTCTCATAATATAAGTAAAATATACCACAAATGGAGTGTGTTGCATAGTCACAAGTGGTGCAGCTCTAGATTCACCTATAAGAACTGAATTGTTTCACCAGGCAGTTTCCAATCAGAGTTCATATCTGGCTCAGATTTAAAATGCTGGATGTAATTAAGTTTGGGAGAGAGACCACTGACATTCTGAGTTATATCAGATAATTATTTTGCCTCTTTAATGTTTAAGAGTCTTCTAAATTCCTGGAAAATGCGTAGATATCTCAGTGGGAAACCAGAGACCTTAAGAAATAATAATAATAGTAATTGTTTAAACTGCAATAGTAAGAGACATGTTCTCTGGTGGGCTTCATTGTGCTTAACGGAGCTATGCCAGCTTATACCAATAAAATTTCTTTTTTTTTCTGGCTAGCTAGTGATAGGAAGATCGTAGCACACAAAACAGGATCTTGAATTATGGGGAAGGAATGCACTGTGAAGAAATGGAGGAGAAAAAAATGGCCTTTCTGAAATATCTTTGCTGAGTAAATATTAAACAAAAGACATCAGACTGAGAAGCAGGCAGAAAAAAAAAATAGCTAAAGCAACCAATTGTGTAATAATCTAAAAAAAGTGATACATTGCAAAGTATTGTGGAAGCTTGCTCTTGGTTTTAAACTGATGATAATACTTATTCATTTTTGAAATATCAGGAGTGAAATTCTGTCTGACATTACAGGAGGCTTACCATTGATTTCTGTGGGAGAAACTTCCTTTCTGTATGAAGCTTAAGCTACACTATTTCTAGATATGGTATAGCTATCTTTAAATAATAGTAAATAGCTGATTGCATATTTTTGGTGACTCTTCTTACTCTCTTTATTTAAAAGAAGACTAATTAAACTAATCACCTTATAAAAATGCATGTTTTCTCTTCTCTCCCTCTGGCTTTCTTATTCTTTCTTTGTTCAGAATAAGATGTTCATTATTTGTCCAGTAAATGAGTAATGTGCTAATTAACTGCACTTCTTATGTGATGAATATTCAATTACTGTAACAAGAAGAGGAAGATGATGTATCATACCTAAGTAAATTAATTTATTGTTGGGCAATGAATTTGCATCCACCTGGTTGCTATTGCTCACTTAAAGCTCTCTAGGTTTGCAATATTTGAGAATTAAAGGAATGTGTATCCCAATTACTATAAGAAGTGAAAACCTTTTTTCTGTCTCTTTTAACACTGTTATTCAAATAAATTTTATTTGGAGATAACTTGTGTTCTTTCTAGTGATAAGAAAAAGAAATTACCAAGGAAATTACGTTTACTTCCTGTCTTTGAAAAATGGTAACCCTCTCATATCATCTTAATAAAGAAGTGAGAGCATCCCCTATGGAAAAGAAAGCCAGTCTCTTCCTACATGAGACACTGCAAAATATATTTAACATTCAAGTGCCTTTGTTTCACTTGGCTTGGTGATCTCTTTAAAAAAAAAAAAAAAACACGTATCTGGTGTAAAATGCTACAAAGTGAGGATAACAATCCTTACTCAAATTGTCGTAATTTTCCAATCTGTCTGGCTAACACAGTGAGGGATGAAAGGGAATGTGGTCAGTTTCACAGAAAAGAATTTCTGTCCAGTATTGGAACTGCTTGTCTGATATTCCCGCCCACCCTGTTCCCTCTAATAATACATGGAGTTATTATTAGTTTAACGTGTGAAAGGTTGAAGTCTCCTATTGAAGCTAGCTGTGACATGAAAACTTCCTACCATAGCCTCCAAACCCATTATGCTGTATATTTATAGAGCAGCTGTTTTCTGAGAATGACTGCTTTTTCTCTATTTTACTACCAGTTAAGGATCATTGTGGTACTTAGGATGGCACACAACAGCAAGACTGGAAACAATCCAAATGTAACACAATATTTCTCTCACCTAAAAAGAAAACATAGCTAAAAATATGCAGTGTTAGGGTGAAAAATTGAATTACTGATGATATATATCATACAGTTCTATGGCCATGCGCTAAGGAGAAAATAGGTTTTCTGTTCCTTGGGAGAGGAAGAAGGAGGGGCCTAAAGAAAAACAACCAACCGAACAAGCAAAAGCTGCTGACAGATTAATTTGCATGAAAATTCTATTCAATAAACTCTAGAGAATCTCTTCATAGGCTTAGATTTTTTTTTAAGTGGTAAACAGGACTAGAAGAGGAAGGGACATGAAGGGAGAAGTTGAGTTTATTTCTTGACAAATGAAATTCAGTGCAGAGGTTTATGGTGCTCCTGACTGTGGGACATTTATTGTGAGATGAAATGTTTGTGGAGTCTTACAGTAGAAATCTAGAGGGTATTTTCAGGAAGAAGAGAGGTGACTGATACCAGCTGACACCTCTGATGTGACCAACATCTTCCTGATTCTAGTCAGTGTGGGGTAGCACATGGATTAGTAGCACCTCTTAGATTAGAGAATAGTTCTGGGAAGGCAGGAGACTGAGAGAGAAATGAACTTGTAGAACACTGATTTCATGAGGAATTGGAATTAAGTGGGTGAGTTGTTTTGTTCTCTCATACTTCTATCTTAATTTTATGTTTTATTTTAAATTCATGTGGCTTATTTCCATCTCTACCTGCTAAAGTGATAGATTTTGATTTGTCACTGTAGTTACTATCCTAGTCTCAAAGGCCAAAGTTTATGTGCAAGTGTACAGTTCATGATGGTTGCAGATTCTCATGCTGCTGCAAACAGCAAACTACTCCCAATCCTCTCTCCCAAAAAGAAAGGAGAACAAATAAGCATGATGTGAGGAAGTCAGTGTTTAGCAGCAGTACCAATGCGTGCATTATGTCATCATTTCTACTTCCCATGGAGATTCTTCTTGCTTTGTCATGGACTGGCTGTCATGTTTCCGAGATTTTTCTGAGGCCCTGGTGAGACCAGGACAAAATGTCAATAAAGCAGAAAAGGAATGAGGAGCAAAGAGGCTTCTGCAGTCCTAGTCCCAAAAGCATAGTATATCTAGTGAATTACATAAGCAGATGTGAATCTGGAAATAGTACAAGACTCCTTGAAAGAGAATTTCACCAACAACAAGGATTCCCTTGCTCACTGGTAGCTGGCAACTGTTGAGGACAAAGATTTATTGTAGTCGTGTTAACCAGAAGTTTTTGATAAGGTGTTTTTTTAGCTTGATTAAAAATAAGGCTCAGATTAAGACAAAAGGTCAGGGAAGACAGTTGATTCTGAAGCATTTCTGACTTAAAAATATAGTTGAAAATAATTTCAGTTGCTGATTATATTTTCTTACTTATCCAATAAAATTAGCAAAAGATTTAGAGCTCCCTCTCTCTCACCTTGTTTGTCTTTACAAATATAGCGTGTGTTTTATTTCATTCCTATTTTTATTCTATAAAATAAGGAGAAATATTTATAATTTAAACATAATAAAATGAAAAACACTATCAATGTTCAAAAAAGTTGCATCAAGAAGGATGGAGAATATTGAAGAGTTTTCCCTTCCTTTATTTTTAAAACAGAAAAAGCAAATATTTTAATGAAAAAAAAAAATCTGCCAGCTATAATGGAAATATATTCCCCTTCCTGCCATTGACAGAAATATAAAAATCCTGTAGACAGTTATGAATGTGTACAGATAGAGGTTAACTTCTTTGTCAAGAAGGCATTGCATTTACTTACTATTAAAACAGTGCTCTGCCTAGCCTGTTTGAGTGTATGTTATCTATGTTAGGATGAGGGTGATAAAGTAGTTGAAGAGCATAACATAAGGTGATGTTCTTTACTGCACAATTACAGTTTATGTTACCATAAAGCTCTTGCCAAGGATGAAAAGTTAGGGAGGATTAAACAAAATGTTATAAAACATATCAAAGTGGATTGCGTAAACAATTACCATGCTCTGGGAAATGTCTGATTAACTGACTGAAGTGAGACATCTGCAGGATGTAGGCACTATGGATATATCAAAGAATCTAAACTTCATTTGTTTTAATAAAAGTGGCTTAATTTGTTGCAATACTATAAAGCATCCTGTTATACCTGTCTTTGTCATCTACTTCAGTAAGGAAAAGGGCACTTCTAAACAAGAATCTTCCCAGTCAAGTTCTACTTGTACATTCTCCAGTACAGCAGTGAAAGGAAGAGATTTTTATCAGATTTTATAAAGTAAAAAAAAGTCTGATGTAGGGAACAAAACAGATGTGTGAAGGTGCTTG
>JAOWBP010001760.1:44464303-44489499 GCA_028571105.1 Tragopan temminckii | reverse complement strand
CTTAAGCATCTACACAGTATAACAAAAAAAAAAAAAAAAAAAAAGATTACATAGTAGCAATGATTTTTAATAGAGAAAGAATATACTGAAAACTTCAGAGATGATGAAAGACATGGGGAGTGCTGCATACTAGATTTTGTCCTTATTGTCAATGCCATTTTATTAATAGAAGCTATAATTCAATGAGGAAAAAATAAAAGGCTTGCACCTGACAGTGACTTCCTGGCAGGTTTGAAAATATATACTTGAATTGTCTTTTGTTTCTCTCAAAAATACTGCAGACTAAGACCACAGTGCTCCTATTGATTTTTTTTTTTCTCCTGTTTGACAGAACTGCTGAGTTTCAATGGTTTTTAGCATATATCTTCAATTAATCATCCAGGTTGATGGTGTCCAGCTGAGCATAACCTTACAGTGCTACATTTGTTCACTGTTTCCTGCCATAGGACAACATTTATCTGATTAGCAGTAAGAACAGATATAGACCTTAGTGACAATAAAGACAGCCCCAAAGAAGATTAACTTTGCTAGCATTTCTGTCACCAGCTGGGTATAAACATGCTAATCTGTCTCAACAATGTAAATTAAATTAACAAGTAAGGAGCCAGTTTGAAATTACATGAAAAAATGCAGGCATACACGCATAAGGAGGAAAGCCACAGAGTGGCCTATGGTGGAAGCAGAAATCATGTCCTCTTCACGTCTTCAGTGTGAATAGTCAAGCATTCAATAGTTACAAAGCTTCAAACCTTACCCATGTGCTTTGTCAACTTGGTGATGGAAAGAATTTGGGTCAAAAGCACAGCATTTTAAAATGTTAATGTATCCAAAAACATCAAACTAAGTTTTTCAATGTATGTCTTGACCTTCTGAACCCTGAGATATTATTTTGAATTCCTTTTCAAATACTATAAGCCTTTCAGTTTGTTATTTTTTTTTCTTTTTACCAACTCTTATAAAGCATACGAGGATATATAAATTATTTGTTGGTTGACATGCTTATTTACATAGGTAAATTAGCTAACAGCTGAGATTAATGTAATGTTAAACTGATCATTAGAATGCAGGTGCTTGATGAGTCTTTCAGATGAAGGAGGACACTCAGCCCCTGGCTGTTTCGGTTCTCTATGACTTTTTTTTCAGCATTATATACTGTTTCATATTGTGCATTTTCTCTTTATTCTGTGAGCTAGTAACTGGTTTTCTTTCAACAATTTCCTTCATATCTTTGTTTTTCTTATCGTGCCCATCTTTCAGGTTAGGAACACTCCCACACAGCACAGCGGCAATTTTTATAGTAAAACCAAGCCAAGGTCATATATTTGTGTTTCACAGAGCTGGGCCTTGGTCTGCAGTTAGTTGAACTCCTGGGCTGTGGGATACAGTGGGCAGGTGTTTCTAACTGTGGGCCTCTGGAAACTGACTGTAGAGAGATACCTTCTAGTTTCTATGCCAGTAATTCATTGAACCTTTTCAGAGGTTCAGCTTTCCGTAGAAGTACTGAATGTTTCAAGAGTAAGGTAACATAAATTTACTCGTGTAATCTCCCTTCAATCAAGCGATCCATTCTGACACTGCAATTTTCAAAGGAGGTAAAGTGAAAATTAGAGGTCTAATTAGTTTTCTTGCACGACTCCTTCAGCCTGCTTTTGAAATTCCATTAAGGTTTTTAGCTGAAAATCAAAATAAATAAAAACATTACAATATCCCAAGAACACAGGAGTGCAGAAAGTTTTTGAAATATTTTTAGATAGATTTTCATTTTTCAGATGACCCATTCATTAATTATCCCTGTCTCCAAAATTACTAAGTTTTTGTTTGTTTGTTTGTTTTTGGTGTTCTTATTTCTTACTCCAAGGCTCTGTTCCAGGAACTGACTGCTCTAAGAACTGGAGCATTTCTTCTAATTTTCTGCTAAATTTATTTCCAACTGTTCACCTGCACTTGTTCTTGTGACAACACTGGTATGTCACTTAAATGGCTCTTTTCTTTTCTGGTGTTTACCCTGCTGATGTAGGCCAACATCTATTCCCCCTCAACCTTTGTTTCACTAGACTAAACAAAGTTTTTCTAATCTTCTGTTATGTAGGCACCCAAGTTTCCACATCATCTCACTAATGATTCCTCACCTAAGTCTTTAGCTTCTTGATCAAAAAAATATTCAATCTAGAGGCAACTTTCCCAGAGCAGAGATGTAATTCAGCTTTACCTTTTTTCAGAAGTAGTACACTAAGAAGTTAAACAGTGGTTTCAAATAGAAAGTCATTGTCAGTGGTCTACGGGCTGGTTTGGCCTGGTTCTGTGACTAGTGGGGTGGAGGGATTTCACAAAATCTGTGCCTCTGGAAAAGGGAAACAGGGGACCCCAAAATAATTAAAAACAGCAGCAATTATCTGAGGGGAAACAAACTAATTTACTAAATATGGTATTGGAATTCAAGATAACACACTATAATACAGTATAATTAGAATTGAAGCTAATAAACCAGATATAATGAGAGAGAGTGTCCGAAAGGTGGATAGGCCTCACCATAACACTGAGGTGAGATGTGCAGTCCGGTTGAGCAGCAGGGAGGAGAGCAGACGAAGAAGAGCACGTGAGGTGACCTTGCCAGGGGTTATATCTCCTCACTGACCACAAAGCCCCCTGGGGTATGTAGTTCTTCTTCTCTTCCAGACAGGTACCCAGAACTTGAGCTTTAACAGTTTAACTCCCAGTGCACTACATGGTGTTATGATGTGGAATACCGATAACCAAAAATCATAAAACCATGACAGTCATATTTCAAGTGAGAGTTAAAATAGAGAAAGAAGTGTGGTGGTGGTACAATGTGGGGTCTAATATCAAAACTGAACCATGTTCATCAGTGTTTGTGTTTGTTTTTTAATGCAGAGGGAATAGAGTAGGGACAAAAGATAATTTCTAATGACAGTGCCCAAGGTACATTTGGAATGCCAGCTTCTGCCATTTAAACTGCTGGTCAGTTTGGTGGCTACTGCTAAAAAGGGTTAACATTTCTCAGCAGTTAAAAGGACTCTCTCAGCCAACATGTGAGACAAGCACAGTTAATTTGGTGGTTATATAACTGTGGAGGTGTTTAGGGGTAGTAGTGAAAGTATGGGAAAGTAAAATGCATGGAAGATAATTGGTATTTCCAGGACTTGTGTTGACAAATCCTATTTGTTTTTTGAAAGAAACAATACAGAATGTTTTAAATCAAGCTGATGAGTGTTTTTGAAAGCATGTTCTGTATAGTCAAAACTAGTTTTTGTTGCTGGAAATGCATTTTGCTAACAAGTGTCCACTTTTAAGAGTATTACTTCTGAGTGTCAGGTTAAAAAAAAAAAAAGAAAGAAAGAAAAATGAATTTGTTTTAAATATTCTATTTCTGTCTAAACATTGTTGTGTGTTCAGGGGACAGAACAACCTTTATGATCTAGGGATGCCTTGCTGCAAGTGTGGGAAATTACTTTGAGTTTCCTCAATGAAAGAAGCGAGCTGACTCCCAGGATTTAAGACAGAACAAAGACCCTGATTGTACTGATAGAAAGAGGTGCATGTAGCCAGAGGTTTTCACTGGGAATAATATCTTACTTTGTCTTGTGAGACTTCCATCATATTCTCTCAGCACTGTCATATGATCACCAGACGGCTGAATGGGATAAGCATGCCATTTTGCTTTTGGATTTGACCAATTACTTGCTTTCCAAAGAAGAGTGCAGATAGACAGCTGATACATAAGTGGAGTCTCAGTCACACAATAAACAGAACGTATCCTCAGTTTGGGGAACAGAAGCACTTGTTAAATGAAGAAGGCTAGTGGTGAATGGTGAGGCTCAGAAGAAAAAAATTCTAAACGAACCGCCATGTTTGCCTCTTCAGAGTTTTCTGCAGCCTCCATTGTATCCTGCTCTCTCTGTAGCCAAGTGACCTCTAAACCTTGCAAACAGAACACAGGGCTTTTTTTCTTTTTCTGTGTTGACTATTATGCTTTCATCTTGAAAGGTCATTGGGTATTGGCTTAAGAAATATACCACTTAACTTTGAGTGTTCTCTCTGTTTGAAGTGATTTGTCTGTTTGTACTATAAATGGTGTTCTGTCCACAAACAAATTGAAAATTAGTTAATCATCTTTTACAGTCAACGTACTGTAGATTTTGTGCCTTAAGAAGAACAGTTGGTCCTAAAGCAGATTGAAATACTTTGTCAGCCACTATAAAGGACTCAGTGACCTGCTGCGGTGATAAGCCAGTCACTGACTTCCTGCAGAACTGGGGAGAATAAGCTCTCTGGGAAAATCCGATATTTAAAGGCTAGAAATACTTGCTAAAATCATGTGTGTATGTTTAAATTCGGTTTTTGGTTTTGTTTCTTTTTTTCTTTTTTTAATTTACCTGAAAGATCACGTGCAGATTGTATGCATGTTATATTTTAAGTGTCATACTGGTAACTCTAGGCAAGCTTGAAAAAAGTACTACTTTTATCACTCATACAGGATGAGGCATTATAGGGGAATCTGAAATATTACTTGTCATATTTAAGTCCTGATGTGGAATCTTTTTCAAGTATTTTTTACCAATATATGAAAGGTAATTTATTTATGAGCAGAGAGTAAAGACAGAATGAAGCTGTACAAAAAAAAAAAACAAATAAACAAAGCAAAAAAAACCAAAGAGTTTCTCATCAGCCTGGTTTTGTTATACCTAAGAATTCTTAAACAAAGGCCTGGATTTCATTAAATTTGCAGGGAGTGGTGCTGGTGAGGTCCTGACAACAGTTCGTAAGACAAACATATTTCCCATCTTTAATGAACTGTTTATTTAAGTGAATTCAAATAGCAGAAAAATGAAGAAGAAGAAAGAAGAAGAAAGAAAGGAAGAAAAGCTAGAGGGCTGGCTAAGTCTTTGCAAAATTTTAAAGAATAAAGGCTTACACATCACTTCAGTAAGTGGCTTATAACTGCTGTGGTTGGGCATGTGTCTGGAAAAGGAAGTAAAAGGCAAAAGCAACAATTTAGTCTCCTCTGGGGTGAATCAGAATAGTCATCTTAATCCTTTTCTTGTGTTATTTACAAGAGCATTTTCAGGGTTGTTGGGTATTTTTTCATTTGAAATGGAAGAAGTGAAAACCCACAGTGAAATTACAATAGACACTTTGAAGCTACGAAATGCCAGAAGAGGACTGTGAAAAGGAAACAGCTGTGAAAAAGATGTCAGTATGCTGATTCTGGAGACATATGTTTTTTTTAAGTAAAAAATTTCTAGCCTTTCATTGGACTTTTTTTTTTTTCAGACTGCTGACATCATCATGGACATTAGTTATCAGAGTTTCCTGTGATCAGGGATAATGAGTGCATGTCTAATGCAGACAAAAGTACCCCTCAAGTTTAGAAGTGGTACTTGCCTTTTGGAGGAGAGGTGATCTTATGGATATGAGTCATGCTTGAGTTTTTCTCTCCATGGTCTCTGTGTTTTATGGCTAAGTACAGTTTTTCAGTCTCCTGAGATGTCAGGCTTGGCACCTGTCAAAGCTCTAGGATCATCATGTTTTACAAAGAATTGGAACCCATACACTGTGTGCAAGTTTACTGTCAAGCAATTAATCCTTGCTTTGATGACAAGCATTTAAGTGATTTTGAAGACATATTGATGTCTCAGCTTGCTACTCCACACATTATAGAAAGCTAAAATATGCCACTTACTGGAAAATTGGTCTGTTTTTTAGTTATGTTTCAGAGATTGTGAAAGGAAAAAAAAAAAAAAAAAAGCAATGGCATGGCTACTGCTCTTTAGTTATTATTCTGCTTTTTAAGGCACAGAAATTAACCGTATCTAAGAGTAAACATAGTGTCATTGACTATTTCATAGAAGTAAACATCATGCTAAGCTGAGAAAGGTGATTTTTGTGTACCTGCTTTTAGGATATATTTTTCAAAGAGCGAGAGAATGAAGGATTTTGGATCAAGTGAAGTATCAATTGTCTCAAGGCTGCTGAGCAAAATGGTGCATTTCCCCACAGACAGTGTTATCCACTAGCATGTTAGACAAATCTGCAGTTTGCAGTGGAAGCCTGTTATAGCCAGGAAAGGTAATGCCATCTAAATGAAGGAAGAAATTTTCCCTATTCTAAGCCTTTTTTCAAATGAATAGAGATAGTGAAAACTGAGTTGAACTGCTGTAATTAAATATTTTGTTAAAGCTTTACTTTTGATTTCTTCTCCTGCTTTTCAAATAGCTGTATTTTAACTTTTTTTTTTTCTGATTTTCTTTCCTTGAAATAATACTCACAATTAATATTTATTTAGTAGCACCTAAGGCCAGCCTTCTATCTTATTACAAAGTACAAACATACCATAAGTGGTAAGCATGACCCAAAAGAATCACCTGCCAAGGTACATAGGGAAAAACAAAATTAAGAAACAATTAAGAAACTGTAATTTCTGCAGTTCAACCAGAAAAGTACTGAGATATGAATAACAACATACATTGATTAGCATAGCCAAGACCATGATATGAATCACAGAATCTGTAGAGTTGGAAGGGACATTTAAAGGTCATCTAGTCTAACTCCCCTATAATGAACAGGGACATCCACTGCTACATCACATTGCCCAGAGCGTTATCCAGCCTCGCTTTGAAAATCTCCAGGAACACCAGGGCATTCATCACATCTCTGAGCTACCAGTGCCTCACCATCCTAACTGTAAAAAGATTTTTTCCTTAAATGCAAAATAAATCTACCCTCTTCAGATTTTAAACCATTTCCCCTTGTAGCTCCCCTTTAAATACTGAAAGGCTGCTATCAGGTCACCTCAGAGACTTCTCTTCTCTGGACTGAACAGCTCCAGCTCTTTCAGCCTGTCCTTGTAGGAGAGATGATCCATCCCTTGGATTATTTTTGTGATCCCTCTCTGGACATGCTCCAACAGCTCCATGTCTCTTCTCTACTGAGGACTCCACATCTGGACACAGTACTCCAGGTAAGGCCTCACCAGTTCTGAGCAGAGGGGCAGCATCACCTCCCTCAACCTGCTGGACACAATTCTTTTGATACAGCCCAGGATATCGCTGGCTTTCTCAGTTGTAAGGACATATTGTTGGCTCATGTCAATGTTACCATCCACCAGTTCCCCTAGGTCTTTTTTGGCAGGGCTGCACTCAATCCTTTACATCCCACAGCTTTTATTGATAGTGGAGGTTGCCTCTACCCAGATGTAAGACCTTGTATTTGGATTAATGAACCTCCTGAGGTTCTCCTGGGCCCACTGCTTAAGCCTGTCTAGGTTCCTCTGGATGGCATTCCATTCCTCAGGCATGTTGACTGCACACCACAGCTCGGTGTCATCAGTAAACTTGTTGAGGGTGCACTTGATCCCACTGTCAGTGCCATTAATGAAGATATCATAGATTATTGGTTCCAGCACTGAATCCTGTGGGACACCACTCATCGCTGGTCTCCATCCATACATCCTTTCTGCCTTTCTTAAAAGTGAATGTGATGTTGCCTTTTTCCAGTCACCAGGGACTTCATCTGATTTCCATGACTTCTCAAATATCGTTGAGAATGACTTGACAGCTACAATAGCTGATTCTCTCAGGACTCTGGGATGTATCTTATCAGCAACCTTAGTCTTGTGAATGTTCAGATTCCTCAGGTAATCATGAACCTGATTTTGGCTTACAGTAGGAGGGACACTGTTACCCCAATCCAATCCTACCAAACCAAAAATTTGAGGGCCGTGTGATGAGCAGTTATCAGAGAAGACTGAGGCAAAAAGAGTTATCAAGTACTGCCTTCTCCTTGTCTGTTGTTACCAGCTTGCCTATGCCACTCACTAGAGGGGGCTATGGCCTGCTGGACTTTCCTTTTCTTGTTGAGGTACCTGTAGAATGATATGAATGAATATGATTGAAAGAAGACATTGAAAGGATACATACGACATAATTCTCCAAGGGCTGTTCATTACCATGACTTATCAGGGATCACAGAAATAAGGAGTGATAGTTACCTTCCAAATGTCACAGTAGCATTGAGAAAGCCAATGGATTTATAGCAGTATATAAACTCTTATATTAGGAAAGTGTTGTTGAAATTGAGTCTGTAAATGAGAAAAGGTAATTTCTGACAAATGTAATTTTCACAGTGAAAACTTTTTTTTTTTTTTTTTTCTAACAATTACTGAGGTGTCCATTTGTCATCTTACAAAAAGATAAGATCTCATTTGTGGTTGTATTTTTTGAATGATTTAATGATTTTGTGCTTTAGAATCAAATTAATTTACAGCAAAACATTTTAAAGATTGAAATATAAACATAATATAATAAACAAAACATTTCCTAGGTTTTGGAATAAAACTACATTTCAGTCATAAAGTTAATGACATTCAGCTTCAGGTTTTCAAGACTGCGAGTTTTCAGGCTCCTTTTGGACAGGAACAAACACAGGTTGATTTCTTTTCCAGTGTAAATTCAACATTAAAAAAAATCTCAAATCTGGCACTCTTACAGGTTAAATAAATTAACAATACAATCTGTTTGTCTGACTAAAATTTACAGTCTCTACACTAACCTTTTTCTCTTAAAAAATAAATTCTGCTTTTATTTTAGAAAAAAATAAGAAATGTTTTCATTAATAGAAATACTGCATGGGTTATGAGTTCTGGCAGGCATCAAAAGGGAGAAACTAAAATATGACGACAGGTTCTTTCCTCAAAGTATTTTTAGAGCACATGGATGCAGGAAGAATTAGCCTGAAAGAGGTTCTTTTCCTAAAATTTTTAACTTGGATGGCAGACTCAATCATTTGTCATACTACAGACCTTCGGTGTTATTTTTTGACAAAAAATAAGAGAAAAATACCACAACTAAACTCACAGAGCCACAGTTGAAGTTGCTAATCCTGATTTTATTTTAAACATTTGCACTGCATCTTGGGGAGGAAAAAGATGTAGCAAATACACTCTTGACTTAAGAAGAAATGTGGATTTGACTTCAGTGGAAATGTGTAGTCAGGAAAACGTCACTTTCTGTTAAAGAGTTCTTTTGGATATGTCAGGATTAAAAGATTTCTGTAGTCATCTACTGGAAAAGAAAAATGTGTCTGTACAAATGCAATAGAAAGATTAGCAGAATGATTCTCTTGGCATCCTTAGATAACCAGGGTGTCTTCTGATTACTGTGCAAGACAGACTGAGAAGTGAAGAGCTGTAGATCTTTTGTAACCACAGATAGAACATATATATTTGTGTGTGTGTATGTGGAAAAATCTGATTTTGAGGAAAAAGCATTTTCCATCAGAAAGCCATTTTGATGACAACTTCTTAACACAGTTTTAACTCCAGGTTATAGTAAGTGATAACTTTCTAACAATGACTGAAGACTTATGGTTTTGAGTAATTTCTAACCATTGATACTGGGAAGTTCTGAGGTTCCTCCACTGCACTGTCTACTACAGCCTTGCCAGCAAAGATTTTAACATCACCTGCCTGCACAAGAAGCAAAATGCATGACTCTCTTGAGAACCTCTGTAAGATACATTTTCCAGAAAAAATACCAAGACAGGTGCAATCAGGAAATGTGATACTTCTGAAAGAGTTTGGAAGAGATAACAAGTGCAAATGACAGAAAGCTAGAGAAGCTGTACAAAGTTACTACTCCGCAAGAACATAGGTAATGCAGATTGTTAATGGATGTGTTTAATTTAAATAATAGAGGCTTTTGGAGAACTGGGGTTTTTGATCAATATTTCTACAGGATCTTTGAAAGAAATCTATTAATGTTTAGGTACTGAAGACTTATGAACAGGCTTCTTTACCATAAAAGATAATAGGCACTGTCTAGAAATTTTCCTGTCCACTCTTTGGTGCATTTTTTCAGTGGAAATGTTAGGGTCAAAAAGAAAATGTGTGGGAATATAACTGTGATTTATGTAAAAAAAAATAAATAAATGTGTATTTATATATATTTATGATGATCAAGTGATGCTCTCTGTCTGAATACACTACCTTTTGTGATGAAGATGTTCAGGACCAATAAAATTGGAGGAAAATGGAAAAAATGTCAGACCAGTATAATAGAAGACATATTCACCTCTCCTACAAAGAAAGGCTGAGAGAGCAGGGCTTCTTCAATCTGTAGGAGAGGAGGCTCTGTGAAGACCTCGCTGTAGCCTCCCAATATTTGAAGGGAGCTTATAAACAGGAGTAAGAATGACTTTTTTGCAGGAAAATAGCAATAGGATAAGTCAAATAGATTTAAACTAGGAATAGATTTAAACTAAAACAAGCGAGACTTAGATGCTAGGAGGAAAACTTGCATGACCGCCCAGTGTAGTTGGGGCTGCCCCATTCCTGGAGATGTTCAAGATCAGGCTGGATGGGGCCCTGGGAAGCCTGACCTGGTTCCTTTTTTAATGGTTGGCAATCCTGTATATGGCATGAAGGTTAAACTAGATCTTCTTTACCCAAATAGATTACCTTTAAAGTCCTTTCCAACCTAAGTCACTCTTTGATCTTATGATTCCGTGATTCACTGTATCTAAAGTGTAGACAAAGCCAATACCAGTGAACACATAATGGCTTCCACATACTAAGGAAGACATAATATTTCTTGCTTTGAATCCAAGCAAAGCAGACTAAAGTAGTATGACTGGCAAAATATCTAAGCATTTCATAACTTTGTAGAATAACTAATAAAATTCTGTAACAGCTAAGCTTAAATATTTGGATAACAGCCATAGATCCAAAGGGGAAAACAGATCTCAGATACAGTTGAAAAAACAGGGTAGAGGAGAACTTGCAAGAAGTAGAATCCACCAAAGAACTAAGAAAGTAAAACAGTGTCTGTTAAAATGAGAATTCTGCAAAATAAGATAAATGTCCCTCAGTCTTGATCCTAAAAATAAGGTGTTAAAAACAAGTTAAATCACTTCTTATCTTTCACGGAAGTGGACAGAGAAGTGTAAAGCACTAACAATGAGGAAAGGAAGATGGGGAAGAAAGAAGACATTTCACGCTGAATCCATCTTTCCTAAGGAATGTCCTTGGCTTACCTTGACCTTACAGGTGAGCTACAGCTCTCAGTGCCTACTGAAGGTCCATTCCTCATGGTGGTTGTGTAGGATGGCTGCTTTAGGCTGAGCTTGTTCAGGACTAATTAATTTCTATATTTAGTGTTAATCAATTGATTTATGGCAATCAAGAAGCAGCCATTGTTGTATATTGTTGCATATTGTTAACAAGTAACCATTGAGTAAACAGTTGTTTTTAAATATGAGGCTAGTCTGATTTGTCAGTCTTTTAAATACCTCTACTTTATTTCTGCAGTAAATTCTAGTTTCCTAGCTAGTAAACATGGTTATCTTTATATTCAATTACAACACAGAAAGAGGGCTTTTTGCTTCCAACATTTGTGTTGGATTTTATATTCAAAATTTTTACAGCTGTTACTAGTTTAATAAAGTATGTTTCCTAATAAAATTGGGAAAAAATCAGGGCAAACTGAATTGTCAAAGTTCAAATATGCAAAAAATCTTCAGTCTCATTTTTTTTATATTTTCCTCAGTGCTTTCTCTCTTTTATTTATGATGTTTACTGAAACTTTTAAATCTGTGATGATGAAAGATAGTTGTAGAGTGTTATAAAATAATAATTTCCTCAATAAATATGAAAAACACTCAGCAAACTTACTCAGAGCCTTTTTTTATGACCCTGATCCTCTTTACAGGTACTCAGTTAACTCTGCTAATTAGGAAGCTAAATCAGATAGCCATGTAATCTGTAATACTGACTCAAAAAGCTTACAAATCCATTTTAATTTCAAGTAGCTAAAGATTACTATCTTAGAGAAGTGATTAACCAAAGTTAATGTGTCAGATTGATATTTCAGGATGCATTTGGGGCTTAAATCCCATTTCTCAATAAAAATGATAAGGGAAGTACATGTACACAACTTGTAACATGAAATAATACAGGCAGAATATTCCTGAAATATTTAGTGTGTTACATATTTGTAAACAAATTATGTAAAATAAAAAGAAAATCTACACATTGGTCTTCAAGACATCTGCTAAAAGTGGAATGTATTAAACAGACTGGAAAGTAGAAAAATACACAACAGTATTCTCAATTCTCACTCTTTTTCTTCTCTTAGCTCTCATATACCAGGAAATCAATGAGGCCACAGCTGAACAAAGCTGCATGTGTTGTAATATTCCAACATGAAAATAGAGGCCAGCTATGTTACTACTTGTATTTTATATTTATTTTATGGTATCAAAAGGCTCAGATAAAGATTAACATTTGTTGTGCCAGGTTGAATGCAGAAATGAAAAGTTATATTTTTTCTCCTACCAAGCTAGTTAAAGAACTGGTAGCATATACGATATAAATAAATTATAAAAAGTAGAATAAGACATCAATGAATAAAAATTCATTTTTTGTTGTTGTTGTCTACATTTAGAATGGCAGTTGAGACAGGAAGCAAGGGAAAAGGAAAACAGGATATTCCCTCAGGATGAAATTTGGAGAGCTAGATAAGGGTAATTATCAACACCAGACTCTGACAAGTGTGAAAGAGCATTGGTAAATGTAGGAAAGAAAAATAGCAGAGTGACTGAAGAAGGGACAAGAATAAACAAAACAGAAAACTAACTCTACAGTGAATTTTATTTTCCTTGTCAAATGTGTAGCTTTAGGATTTATGTAGTGCATGCTTATTCTGAAGACAGGATGATTTATTTTCTCTCACTTTTTCTCTGATGCCCAAATAACAATATCAGAGCACTCAAAAAAAAAAAAAAAAAATTAAATTAAAAAAAAATTAATTATTCTTCATAGCACTTCAGTGATATGAAGAGATAGTGTAAATCCCTATTTTATTGGTACTAGAGAGATACAAAGAAATCAAGTGCATTAATGGATTTTTAGAGTCCAAGCCGAGGGCATGCAATCTGGTTTTCTAGCATTCACCACAAGGCGCTTTAAAGGTTCACAGCATTTTTGTGTCAGATCCCTGAAAGCTGAACACTTCTGTAGACCAGACCCCACAATGTCAGGTCAGACTCAGAATATGAAGAATGCACAATTAATGACTGCGTGTGAAAGATCTCTTAATTTAATGCAGGAATTCCTTATTAAAGATAAGAATTTTGCAGCGTAACATTCAGCCCCTTTTGCTATGAGGCCAACTCTTTTCTTCTCTATGCTGAATCCTCCATCTCAGTCTCATCTTCTTCAACAAATAAAACAAGCCAAACTAGAAAGAAAACAAAAAAAATTCAACTTTTGCAATTTGATCTGTCCTCCATGATGACAGAAAAGCCATTTACTTTTGCAAACCATAACCTGTATCTGAAACATACACAAATTTATTCTACTACACAAAACTTGCTTGCCATGAATCCTCTCGTATTCAAGAAAGTCATAAATGTGAGATAGGTATAGCTGAGAAAGTTTTAAGTGGAAACTATATAAATTGATTAATTCACTGTCAAATATTTAAGTGTTTATATTACTTTGATTAGAATAAGATATTAAAATGTAAATCAGTGAATTGTAGAAGAATTAATATAGTACATCTACTAGCACTTAATATAGTTGTGATGGTTCATTTTAGTAATAGTGCTACTAAAGTAAATCAGATATTTTAGCAGTTCTTTCACATGATTGCAGTAAAACTGCTTTAACAGTTAATCCTGTAAATTTTTTCCATGGTTCTAAATCATAATTTTTTGAGATTGTCTTCAGCAAAAAGTATTTACTTTTTGGTCCAGGTTGGAAGAAAACAAGTCTGCATCTTTATTTTTATTCTTATTTTTTTAACAGAACATAAACTCCTGTTTCCTCCCAGCCCAAATCACGTCTGTCGAACAGGCACCATTTTGTCAAACTGACAGTCCTCACTATCAGTTATCATATTTTGTACTATTTCACCTATATCAACCTTACAGTTTATATATGTATATCTTCTTTTATTTGTCTAATTACTGGTATAACAGTACAACTCAAGAGGTGCTTTCTAGTGTCTCTTCTATCTGTTTTTCATTACAAGTGTGTTTTGCCTCTTTGCTTTCAGATTAACGCATTGGAACTCCTGTTGTGCTCCAAACTATTTGTCAGGCCACCCATGCCATCATGCCATCATTGTAGAGATGAATAATTCCGAGAAAAACTGACATAAGTAATTTATTAACTCACATATCCTCCCTTCCTTCTATCAACTATTTCTGCTAGATGAAAGTATCTTGCGTGTAGTTACTTTGAATAGTAATACACAGTGTAGACTTACAAAATTTGAATTTTTCTTTTCCTTTGTTAACAGGTCTTGGACATTAACTTACAACATCGTAAAGACTTTTTTTAAATTCTAGAAAAGAATTTGGAATCCCACTGCAACTAGGGAGAGGTCTGCAAAATATTTAAGTATGACACAAGTTTTTCAGTAATGAATAGATTTTAAGATTAAATATACCTTCTCACATTCAATATACAGTCTGATATATACTGAATATGACTTACGTATTATTTAGTAATAGGTTGTTGCACTTTATTCATCTATCACAATACTAGTCTGAAACATTACTGTGAGATTTTCTGAAAACAGTTGTCTGAAAAGTTTCTTCTAGTAGTTTAATTACTGGGGACACCTAGAAGATGATAACTCAAAGAGCTCTGTGTAGGATCTTTCAAGTGAGTGTGACTTTCTTGAAATAATATTTTGTATTCTGTCTGACAGATAACCTATTAAAAATATGGCTATGAATTATTTTCATTTTTACTGAAGTTGAGAAAAGTGTCCATGAACATGTTCTGAGTTCTTAAAAAATTAATTATTAGATACACTCAGCCAGCCTCCTCTCATCACCAACCAGAGTGTATTCTCTGCAGTCTGCAGTGTATTAAGTGTACTTCACAGCTTGTAACCTCAGCATGTCTGCAGATGACACAAAACTGGGAGGACTAGCTGATACGCCAAAGGATCATGCTGCCATCCAGAGGAACTGGTGTAGGCTGGAGAAGCGGACTGAGAGGAATCTCATGAAGTTCAGCAAGAAGTGCAAAGAGCTACAGCTTGGGAAAGAAAAATTTCCACGCACCAGTAAATGCTGGGGCAGTTGGGGATGATCAAGTGAAAAGAAGCCTGGCAGAAAAGAACGTGGTAGTCCTTGATTGATACCAAGCTGAACACAAATTAGCGATGTGCAGCATCCTGCAGCAAAGAAAGTTAACAGTTTTCAGGGTTCTGTTAGCATAAGGTCAAAGGAGGTAATCCTTCCTCTCTGCTAAACTCTGTTAAGATCATGCCTAGAGTGCTGGGTCCAGCGCAGGGCTCCTCAGTACAAGAGAGTCATAGAATTACTGGAAAAGTCCAATGACAGGCCGTGAAAATGTTTAAAGGACTGGAGCATCTCTCCTATGAGGAAAGGCAAGAGATCTCGGCTGTTTAACATGGAGAATATTCAGTGTTGCATATATATTTGTGCAAATACCACCTAAAGGGTGGTATAAAGAAGATGGGGCCAGCTTCTTTTCAGAAGTTCCTAGAGAATAAGACAAGAAGCAATGATCGAGAACTGAAATACTGGAGGTTCTGCTCAAATATCAGGAAGCACTTCTTTACTGTGTGGATGAATGGAGCACAGGCTGCAGATCTTCAAAAGACACCTGGACATGGTCCTGGGTGAACTACTTGAGCTTGAGCTGGGAGTTTGGGCCAGATGATCTACAAATGTCCCTTCTCAACTAATCTGTGATTCTTGGAACCAGTGTTTTCAAACAAGAACATTAAACATGAGTAAAAGCAAAAGCTGAACAAAAACTGCAGGGCAAAAAGCCCGTCTATGTGAGGAACTTTCTAGTGTAATCTTGAATAGACTGAACTCCTGAAACCACTGAGTACTATTTAACAATTATTCTTTGTGATAGCATACACAAACCTCAGACTGGTGTTCATCATGAGAAAAAAAGCAGAGTATGTCTATGACTCCAAAAAAATGTTGGAGTAGATGAGCTGCATTTGCCAGTACAGTTAAAAGAAAGATTGCAAAATAACTTAAATAGTACATTTTCTGATGGAAAGAGCCTTGAGGTAGATCTAGGTCTAGTCAGGTCCTTTTACTGACTCTGACATTTCAACCCATTTACCTTCAGTAACTTGTACTCCGTTTGCTACAAAAGGAGAATGTGAAATTCCTTGAGGTCTACTTATGGAAAATGAGATATCTTCTGAAAGTTTATTGAATCAATTCATAATTATTTTCTCATGCTTAGAGGATAAAGATAGAATGAAATCATGTTCTTCATATTAGTTCTTAAAGGCATGACATTTGTTATGATACAGTGTAGTTACTTCCTCCCCCCCCCCAAAGATACTGTACCCACGTGTTCTTTTCAAAAGCTTTCCGCTTTCTAAAAATGCTGCATGAAATGGTGAATGATTCTAATAAAAAGATGCATTTAAAATTATTAGTCAGTGGAAAAAATTAACTGAATCTTCTTTCAAAAATAACAAAGCAAAATAACAAATACAAGTATTTTGACCTTCTGTTTGCCTTCAACCACTCCAGTGAAAGATAATATTACAGCTAATAACAACTGACATGATCTCTTACAAAATAGATTCAGGCTGTTTACTCATTCTCTTTTCCTTTTTTGCCTTTGGCAAAAAGGATGAAGTGAAGATATGTAGAAAAGACAGTGTGTAAAATGTCTTTAAAATGGTTTAAATTCTCATGATTTCAACCTTTACCTATTTAACTTGCAAGCAAAAAGATTTGCTTCTGTAATTGTTATTTGCGCTTTTGCTGACTGCATTCTGAAACAAACTATGTTCTTGACTTTTCTCACATTATGGTAATAGATTGCTGCAGGACAAATACTACCTTCAGTTACTGATGTGCAAAAATGGCAACTTAATTTAAAAACAGTGAGGTCACAAAAATTGTTATCAGACTGTATTTTTGCATTGTTGAATCTTTATCATTGTTCTAACATACATAAAAGAAACAATCAAGTTCTAAGGATGACAGATGAAGACAAAGAAAGAACTGTGCAAACAGTGGGAAATGTCTCATTTTGTTGACTGAACCAGAAAGATCTTGGTAAAAACATAAAATGATATAATCTAAAAATAATTATCCCCAGGGGAAAAAAAACCAAAACATCCCTCTCTTACCACTCCCTCTGAGCAGTGCAGGAAAATGAGGAATGGGAGCCTTTAAAGGTCCATAACACTATATCATCCGCAACTTCTTCATGGTAGCTCTCTAGCTCTGTTCCATGAAGGGTCCCTCCCATGGGATTCAGTCCTTCCTGAACTGATACCACATGGGCTTCCCTTAGGCCACAGCTCTCCAAGCTCTGCTCCAACACAGCTTCATACCATGGCGCTCATGCTTCAGGCACTGTTCTAGCATGGGTCCCCATGGACAGCAGCACCCCAGTCCTTCTCCGCTACAGGACACTCCCTCTCCATGGGCTGCAGCTCCAGCCAGGGCTGCTCTTGAGGAGGCTCTCTATGAGCTTTGCCTTCTCCAGGCTCTATCCATTACTAATCCATGCACTCCTCCACAGCTGCATGTGGAGATCCATGCAGTCATGTATCCTGTGGGCTGCAGGACAGCCTGCTCCTTCACGGGCCTCTCCTGGGTTGCATGAACCTGTTGCTCTATGCGTGAAGCACCTCTTCCTCTCCTTCTCTACTGACGCTGGGGGCTGCAGGGCTATTTCCTCACATTCTTCCATCTCTTCTCTTCACTCTTCCATCCCAGATACTGTTGTACAGCGTTTTTTACTCTATCTTAAATCTGCTCTCACAGATGTGCAAGGAGTGTTGCTCGAGGCTCTGCTCTGACTTGGGACGGATCCCTTTTGGAGTTGGATGGATCTGGCTTTTATCTGCTATTGAACATCTTTGGGGCTCTGCTCACAGAGGCCACCCCTATGTGCTAAGAAATATGAGCCTATTTTTTAATTTTTACATTACAAGAGGCTGGAATAGTCCATTAGCAGTTGGCTCAGAAACACAGATAAGTGGAAGGCTACAAAAACGAAAGTATCAGACAAGGAGGGGATTCTATTGTTTTTTTCCTAGTGAGAAAGTAAAAATTAAATGGTTATGTACTTGCAGGATTTATAAAATAAAGTGTTGTCTGTCATACGATTCATTCTAACTTCAACTTTTCTCTGGAATCAGTTTACAGCAGAAGTCATCTCTTCTGCAAACACTCAAACTGTTTTGTCTTTCATTTTTGAATGCAACAGGAGGTTTGGCTTATCTGTATAACTTCTAATTAAAAACTTAGAAGTAAACTTTTAAATGGGAGCAGAAAAAAAGTAGCTGATTTTAAGGAGTACATTCTGATTTCAAATTCACTATCGAAGAGACCACTTTCGTTAGAAATCTTACTGTAAATTAGATATTTTCTAAGGTCACTCTTTGTGTAACTTACACTGAGGTCTTTTGGGAGAAAAAAATTTGTGGCAAGAATACTAACGAGAAGAAGAAATTAGTAAGTACAAAACTAGGCCACTGATATTATTAGTGTGCAAGATTTTCAATCTTGCATTTTGTCAGTGGCTTCCTGGCTGGTCCGGCCTGGTTTCAAGACTAGCGGGGCGGAGGTATACATGAATCCGTGCCTCCAGAAAGGGGAAACAGGGGACCCCAAATAATTAAAAACAGCAGCAACGATCTGAGGTGAAAAAAACTAACTTACTGAACATGGTATCAGAATGCAAGATAACACACTATAATACAATATAATTAGAATTGGAGCTAATAAATCAAATGTAATGAGAGAGAGTGTTTGAAAGGTGGAAAGGCCTTTCCTAATGCTGAGGTGAGATGCGCAGTCGAGTCGAGCAGCAGTGACAAGAGAGAGATGAAAAAGGGCAGGTCAGGTGACCTATGAAAGCTTATATCCCCTCTCTGAATGCAAAGATCTCTGGGGTATGTAGTTCTTCTTCTCTTCTGGAAGGTGCCTGGAACTGGATCATTAACTCTTTAACTCCCAGTGTGCTACATGATGTTATGATGTGGAATACCAATAACCAAAAATCATAAAACCATGACATTCCACCCCTTATTCTACATCACTACATCATGCTTAATATATACAAACAAATCATAATTACCAAACTTTAAACACACACACACATATATACATGAAATTGCTGACTGCACTCCTCCAATTTCATCAGAATTCCCGTTATATCAATTTTGATTTCTGTATGCACAAAATTTCTTGCTCATTTTTTTCAAAAACTCAACCCACTTAATGGAAAGTTCGCATCGTTACTGAATTTACTTATTGGCATTTCTATAATTCTTTTGGCATAGTTACAGAACTGTTCTGTTTGATAGACTGGCCTAAGCAATGGCATAAAATATGATGAAATAACTCACCAAGATAGAAAGTAAGGTTATCATCATCACTCTGCTTAATGCATCTGTAACTAAGGATGACCGACAGTATTTTTTTATCTGTTGTAAAAAAAAAAAAAAAAAAAAAAAAAAAAAAAAAAAAAAGCATATTTTTACAGTTCTACACGATTATTTAATATTCTGGAAATTACTTTTTAGAGATAGACTCTAAAAGTCCTCTTTTACTTCTTTTTTATTTTTATTTTTATTTTTTCTGGTAAGTGGATGAAACAACTCTCAAATCATATGCTATTTTTTCTTGAATAACCTGTTATAGAGATTAGTGTATTACTCAAAGTCTTCTGAAACACAAAAGCGTGACCAAATGGAATAACACTGGATCAACACTCATACATTCAGATCTAATTTTTGTTCTGAAGTATCTTTGTAATTCAGAACAGGTTACCGTATCTCCATAAACCTGTTTTCACGACACAGAATGAAAATCCAGTAAGCGTGTGATTTGATACAGCCTGTTAGCTGAAATTCAGTCACGTGCATGGATTAAACCAGGCAGAGTAGTTAACTGTGGAGCCACGAGTTTCTTTGTTGCAATTTTTTGCTATAATATATGTATACCACTCCCTTCTCCAGTATGAGAGGTGTTAAGTATGTGAAGATAAGCTCCTTTTGTTATGGAGCAAGGTCTCTTCCAACCTACAATCACCTCATTGAGCTTTCTTCACATGACCAGTCTCCTTGGGTTTCCTTGGTGAATGTGACACACAAGCATGGCACAAAGATTTTCAGTAAAGTCATTGGACAATTAGTCATAAAACCGCTTGTAAAATTAGATTTTGCTTTTCATTCAGTAGAAGAGTATTTGAAAACTTGTTTTCTTGCTTCTAAGAAAGGGGAGAATCTCAGATTTCTGGAAAGGTCACATCATGTCAATTCTAGGAACTCTGAACATTAAGCTAGTGCTCAGAAAAGACCTTCTAATATGGAACAGTGAATCTTTCAGTCTTTCAGTCTTTCAATCCAAGTACAAGTTTACTCTGCATTAGTTTGCTGTCATTTGAGAATAATTATGAGCTCCCATATAACACAATATATATTATGAGGCATATAAAATATTTTAAACAATTTGATCAGATTAGATTGTTATGAAGAAAGAAATCTTATAAATTTTAAAGATAGACAAGGAATGAGAAATAGGACCACTAAGATGTAGATGGGGAACTGAGTCTCAAAAAGATAACATAATTTGACCAAAGGTGTATGAATATCTACAAGGAAAATATCTACAGGGAACCAGTATCTTCTGGCTTCTATTTCAGTCTTTCATCACCAATCCTTCTAGAATCAGAATACTATGTTAAATATTTCTACAGATGCAAGGTACTGAAAGGCTCTATAATGGACTGTTGTTTTTCTGAACAATTAAATCATCTTAAGGCCTGTGTTCTTGGTTTTCTCTTTGTTTTGTTTCTTATTTTTTTAATGATCCTTACTCATTTAGCAAGTAAGCCAAGTCTGGATTATTCATTAAAAAATGACCACTACCTTCGATTTCTGGACAAAATTTTCTTATACGTTTTTCAGACAATGTACATTTTTTTCCCTTCTAGGTTGCATACTTCCTGTTTTAACTTTTTTTTCTTTTCTTTGCCCACTTGATTAGTTTAATATTTTATAAAAATGTAACCACATTTCATTTTGAAATACTGAGTGGCATATAGTTGGTACTGAAATAGTTAAAGTCTATTTCTTCCTCTTTATGTTGGAATAAAGTTAATAAGCAACCAGTGACATGGGCTGTAGCTGCTAAAGCTAAACTTCTAAGTAATCCTAAACGGAAAGAAGAAAATTGTTCCTGACAAGCTGAAATTACATTATAAAACCTTCCATATTCTGAAAAGCCATGAGTTGTCCTAGGCATGGGGCTTATTTCAGTGTTTAATGAAACCTGCTTATAAAGAAAATATCTTCCCCGATATCAGTTTTCCAAAAACACGCCCCTTAACCCCTGCTTTTTTGTTTCTATTCATTGTTGGCATGGAGACAAAGAGGTACTCCACTAGACTGATCAATGTTTGGTATTATCAACATAACATTTTCAGTCAAGTTCCCAGGAGCCTTCCTCCTGAATCTGTCATTTTGATTCAGATAACTAAATCAGGCTAAGCACCGCAATGATAACGGATGACTTGCCTCATTAGCTGTCTCCTGCTGCTTTACTCTGTCAGGAAGCACCACTGTGACTGTCTGGATTCCTAGGGAAGGGCTGGCTTGCCTTATTTTATATTGGTATATATGTGCTTTTCTTATTTCTATTCATTCTTTTATCTATACTGAAGTATTTAGAGAGAAATGCAAGCAGCATTTAATAAACATTTCATTCAAAGGAAATGAAGTTGCAGAATTCTTTATTAAGATCCAAAATTTAGTAGAATCCTACCAGCATAGCTAGATTATCTTATCACTCACTGTCTTAAACTTTCTCTTTTCTTTAAATGGGATCCTTTTTGTTTTAAGGCACTTTGCTTATCTGAGCATCCAGTGATAAAGTTAACTTGATTTCATCAACATACAATAATTAAAAAACCCAAGAATCATTCCTAGATGAGTGATTTGAACTGTAAATATTCTGTTGAATAATTAACTGCTTTAAAATATTACCTTTAAATGATAGGACAAACAGATTTTCAATTGTAGTTATTAAACTTACAACAGGTCTACTACAGGAAGCACAAGAGCAAGTAAAAATGAATCCAAGTATATACAAGGGCTGCTCTGAAAGTAATGCCCCCTATTTTATTATGTTGGCCTGTTATGTCAGAGGCAGACGTTGGTGATATGGCAGCAGAAGCTGAAACTTCCCGACAATATCCCATTACTTTTTGTTGCTGTGTGACAGATGGAAGCAGAGGGGCAGTCTGACAAAATAGTGTCTGTCATGGATGTGCTTACAAAGCAAAGGTGTGCCATTGAATTCCTCCATTGGGAAAAAATTTCACCCATTGACACTGATTGATGCATGCCAAATGTTGATGGCGATCAAACAGTGGATGTAGCTCAGTGAGGTGGTGGGTGGTGTGTTTTAGCAGCAGTGACAGCAAGTCACTTCCACTGGAGCAGATTTTTGTGAGTACAGTATGCAGGCTCTTGTTCAAAGCTGGTGAAAATGATTGGCTAATGGTGGTGACCATATTGAAAAAATAGCGTCTTGCGTCTTAGAATATGCTGTATCAAATAGTGTTATTGTGCTCTTTGTATCTGTAGTAGTTTCCATGTAAATAAATAGGAAGGATTACTTTCAAAGTGACACGTATATTTAGCCAAGCTGTCAATTTACACATTGAGATAGAAGAAGTAGCTTATTTTGTATATTATCAGTTGTGTTCACGGACAGATGATTAAATGCAGTAAAAAAAAAAGTGAAAAAAGTTACACGTATTAGATGATTTACTCACAAACCATGATTTTCTAAAATTGTACTACAGCCATCCTCAGATGTTTATGCTGTATACTGACCAAAAATTTATCCAAATTAGCAAAATGACAATGTACTAAAAACAATCTCCCTCAATACTTCCCCAAAAGCAGACAACATGCTTTGAATTCTAAAGTCAGAGATTTATTGCTTACTGAGAAGAAACCTTGCCTCTGGCATTGAAATAATACCATTCTGTGAATGTCAGCCAAAACATCTTATCCACCTTGAGCTGGTAAGATACAAGGAAAGAGAAAATTGTGGAGCTTTCCATTTAACTCCAGTCCCTAACATGGATAATTTGTTTTCAAAATATACAGAAAACAAACAAACAAACAAACAAACAACAACTATATATTGTAGCTGAGCTGGGGAATTCCAGTTTCTGTTCCATGTTCAATCATGGAAGACTTGTATATACTTATCACAGCACCTGGATTACATTCACCAGTTAGAGAGTTTCACTGCACTATTTAAATAACTCTGGTGTTGACTGCCAGAGCATTCACAAAAATCTCATTTAAACAATTTAGTAAGAGTCAGAAATTGATAAGAAAATCCTGGCTTTTCTGCTCTACTGCAGTATAGTTTTTGATGTCACCTGCCAGATTGACACATCTATTCAATATCCAGTGGGGCTCACAAATTCCTTATTCTCTAACTAACTCACTATAAAATTAAATAAAACTTTTTATGGAGTGTACTTATACATAGCATTAAGAAAAAAAAAAAAAAAGGAAAGTCTTGGTATATTTTTTTTCTTCTGCATTATGTCAGTGTTTGAAGAATTTAATTCAATTATCACCTCTGAGATTTATTTGAAAAGTAGAAAATAATGACACACCTTTTCTTAAGTGTAGGAAGATCTCAAACTGCAGGGCATAGAGTATTTCAGGATTTTTCTCTTGTGTTCTCTTGTAGCTGTTCAACTTTGGACGTGTAAATATTCAGTTGGATAAATTAAATTGCCAGTTTCCCCCAGGGGATGAGTTCTAACCACGAGTACTCCTTGAACCAGAGTGTTTCAAACACACTGTTTCCAAGAAGTTTCATTTTTGGAAATATATCGCTTCCTTGTTTTATTGCAAGTAAGAAAAAACAAGAAAATGCACGCACATTTCTGAATATGGTTTACAGTGTGATCCCTTTCTGAATTTTCAGGTACAGTCCATCCATCATATTTCATGCTTTTACCTGCAGATGAGTGTCATAAGTGGTGACTTTTCTCTTACCAACTGTAACACATGTAACATATGGCTGTGTGTACTCCTCAGGAATGCTTGGTATATGAGAATCATTGTAAACCACTTCTTTCTCACTTTTGATCCTTAATTACAACTCCATTTACATCAATATCCAGAACTGCGTAGTTCAAACAAGATGATCAAAAGGGAAGTATAATTCTTGTCCAAAAAGAAGGTATCTCTCAACTTACATAGATGAAAATCTGAAATTGAGAAGCTGTTCCCTAAGCAGTCTCTTCTACACCAAGCAACTCTTCTGCAATATCTCCAAGTATACAAATTATTCTTCCAATTATTTTAAAGCACATATAAAGAAGGTATTAGCCTCATATCATTTTTTTGCAGTATAACCGTCATGGTGTGCTATTGCTAAAATTAAATATCTTTTGGTCCTTAAAAGGCCTTGATTTTAATTAAGACAGAAAACATAAGCAACTTATTGCACTTGTTGGGGTCAAAAGAAACTTGAAACAAATTTTCTACAATAGTTTGTTGAATAGAACTGAATGATTTTATGATAAAATATGCATGATTCACAATTTAAATTATTCAAACATTTAAAAACTACCTCACAGAATCAGTGTGATAATCTATTTATGTTTATCAATGGAAGATATTTGATTGTAAGCATTCTGGACTTTGAAGTGTCTACAAGTTCTACATTCCATCAGAATTTCTGTTTGCTTCTTTCATCTGCAATCAACTTCAGATTTGGAGCACATTTGGGAAAATACAAAATACCCAGAAACCTGGATAAGTTTGAGAAATGGGCCCATGTGAACTTAATGGTGTTCAACTAATCCATAAGCAAGGGGCTGCACCTGAATCAGGGCAGTCTTCAAAACGAGTACAGGCTGGAAACGAATTTGTTGAGAACAGCACCGCATAGAAGGTCCTCAGAGTCCTGGTGGATGAAAAGCTGGGCATGAGCCAGCAGCATGTGCTTACAGCCCATAATGCCAACTGTACCCCAGGCTGTATCAAATATGGGTGGCCAGCAGGGCTAGAGAAGTGATTGCCCCCCTCTGCTCTGCCCTCATGAGGCCCCATCTGGAGTGTCAAGGCCTGAGGTCTCCAGCACAAGAGAGATCTGAA
>JAOWBP010001760.1:44442738-44464203 GCA_028571105.1 Tragopan temminckii | reverse complement strand
TTTTTTTTTCTCCTCAGATCATTGTCACTGTATATAATTATCTTGGGGTCCTCTGTTTCCCTTTTCCGGAGGCACAGTTCTGCGGATCCCTCCGCCCCGCTAGTCATGGAACCAGGCCGAAGCAACCTGTAAACTGTTGACAACGGTTTCAGGAGGGGTATATTAAAACTGGGTATCTGACAACAGTCTCCAAACAGTATTTGCATATCAAAATAACTTTAGATACTATGTTGTGGGGAAAATGACATTACACATTTTGTTTATTTCCTTTTCTTATTTGTCAAAATACAGTTGAGAAGAACTTGGTGCTGAACTTGGAATTTCAATGATCTGAATGAATTTTTTTATCTATTCAGTCTACTAACTCACATAAATTCAGAACAGAAAGTCTAGAGACCATGCAAGGAAATACTGAAGAATACAGAGAATATTGAATAAAGAATAAATGAAATGCTCCTGTCACGTTCCAATAAAAGAAAAACAAAATTAAGAGTATAGAGGTACAATTATTCTAGTTCTCAAAAAGAGAAACTGAGAAGACTGGAAGTTTCAATCATTATATCTATAAGCAATCTAATAGCTTAAGGGTAGGAGAAGGAGATGCACTAAAGACAGAAGTACCTCTGAGTTGGATTGAAGGGGAAGTAAAAAGCTGAAGGAGGAATGTGGAGGAAGCATTGCAAATATTAAGGTATATATGTTAGTCATCAAAACTTTCCTGACTTCTGTTTAATACAGATCATCTTAATTGGAGTAGCTGAGGGAGACTAAAAAGCAAGTGAACCTTGCCTATGGAGAACCTGTAGGGAGCTTGATCTAAAAAATTCACAAAACTGTTTCCTTTTCTTTTTCCCCTTCACTAAAGACTAAGCTTAATGTGTATATCATGTAGAATACTATTGTAAGACATGACACAAAAATGTGACTTCAGGTACTACTTAATTTTCTTGCTAGCAGGCATAGAGTTCCTGGTTAAGAATACTCTTGTGGCTGTTATAAATAAAAATTTTTACTAACTACATCTCCACCACTGAGACAAGAAAGATTCCCTCGGGCTCTTAATGTGTTTGGAATAGTTAATTAGTGAATACTATTCAAAAATTAATCCCAGATTAGTATTATTTCCTGTTTTTCCAGTATCCTTTTTAAAATGGTGTCTGAAGTGATAGGACTGCAGTTTTAGATCTCATTTGGTAATTGAACACTTGTATTTACTGGTAGTCTGTCACCTCAAATGAGAACACAAACTGGCAAGGGAGTTCCCTGCCAACATAGTATACATAGCAGAAAAAAATAAAAATAGTTTAAAATAGGCCCAGTGAGGAAAGGCTTCATTTTAATACGAAAGAGCTGTTAGTGAGGGGGGACAGTTCTCATGAGACAAGGAGAAAACTGAAACATTTAATTCTTTTATTCTCAATTTTAAATGTGGATGAGAGTTTAAAAAATCTTTCACTTACAGCATATTTAGTAAGGCTTTCTGAAAGCATGCATTTAATATGTGTCCTGAAGTTTGCAGTAATTAGGGTAGGATTTCTTCCAAGTATAATTTAAAAGTTTAATGTTCTCTTTAAATATACTTCTATGTCACTGTGATATTATGTTATCTAATTTTTTTAGATCTGTGATGCTTTGCACTTCGCAGATACAAGCCATAAAGGAAACTGGTCCAAAGCCAGGGTCTCATCTGTGGATACAGTGAGATATGCTTTTATAAATCATGTTTCTGAGAATAACCATCAAGCCATATCTTTCTAGAACTGCTTGCTTATTTCTTTTAGTATAACAGAAGAGATAAGTCAGTAAACAGATTACAGGGAAACTGGAGAGACAAGGAAAAAAATGTTCTTTAACTCACAAGACGCTAGAGTCGCCTGACGATGTAATAGAAAACAAGAAGAAAGACACTCAGAAATATGTCTGGTTCTACTACAGTGACAGAGAGAAAGCCATTTAGCTTTTCACTGTAAGTTTTCTCCAGCACTGAACTTGAAAATAGCCCTTAATTCAAGAAGCAGATCTTGGGCTCACAATTGTCTGAAATCATTCCTTTGGCATGCAGTAGTAATAGAAAAAAAAAAAAGAAAGAAAGAAAGAAAAAGGAAAACTCAGCTGAACTTCAACATCATGTAAGCTACTGAGAACAGGAATGAGAGAGAGAGTTTGCCACTCAAAGCTTTGATGTGCTTACATCTTGATTGTGGTGAGTCATTTTGGTCTCCACATCTCAAGAAAGATGTAGCAGAGAAGAAAAAGGGACAATTACATTGATGAAGATGATGGAAAAGCTGGCTTATGAGAAAAGAATGTCAGGGATTTATCAGCTAGGAGAGCGGGGTGACATCCTATATGAGCAGTCACTGAGATTACAGGAAAGGGGAAAACAGAATCTTGGTAGCAAAGCCTGTAGAAATAAAATGGGGAGGCACTCCAAGACTGTTATAGGAGTTTAAATTAAAGCATAGAATACTATCTGCCTGCTGGCAATTAACTTCTGGAAACTTTTGCAATAACAAATCAGAATTGCAACCAGTGGCCAAGGGATTGTCCTAGTGCTACAGACACCATGTTGTCCATTCTAATGATTATCACCAAGATAAAAGCCTAAATGTTTCTAATTGTGGGACTGATGTTAAAAGAATATTTAACCCACCAAACTCAGCCTTGCTGTAAAGTGATCTAGAACAAATAAGCAAGTAGGTGTTCAAGTTCAAAGGCATTCTGTGTGAGAAAGGGAAAATATTCAAATGTTTTTTGAAGACTCACTTTTTATTGTTTTGATTGCTTTTTTTTAAAGTAAGGAGTCACAGGTGATGAGATAGTAATAATCACATTTGACAGATATTTGAATCTGAGCTTGATAGAAGGGTTTCATTTTTAGGATTCAGTTTAATTCTAGCAGTTTTCTAATTTCTCACCTCAGTTCTGAACTTAGTACAGTGCACCCACAGTCTAAACAGAATACTTCTGAAACAAAATATATTCATTTTCTGAATAAATTATCAGTTTCTTTAATATATATTTGTGCAGATTTCTATTATATCTGTCTCATATATGGTTCTGTAATTTTGTCTTGGATTTTTTAAGAGATCATGATACAATGACAATTAAGATCGTCCTAATAGAATTTCATTCCCTGACAATACCATGTTGTTATCTGTGCAAATTTTAGCTCATTTTCCTTCTTTGCTCCTTGTTTTCTGCTTCTCATTTTCCAGAAAATGTAATGTCAGCTTTAAAAAAACAGTTGTGGTGTGGGATAGGCTTTGAGATGCTTCCAGATGCAGAGACATATGGGGTAGTTTTTTTTCAAGAATCTGTGTTGAGAAATTTTTTGTGGAAAGAATACATAGTTTAAATTTATACTTTGCACATGTAATATTGTCTGAGTTTGATAATAAAACATACACATATATATGAGTTTCTATATTACAAATATTTCATATTTTTAAGAGAACATCTCGATGACATAGATATTTGTATGGAAGCCTAAAATATGTTTCGATTTCAATGTAATTATTGAATCTACTTCAGTGCTCTTCTATCATATACGATAGATATGGGGCTCAGCTGCTTCAGACTATCTGGCAGTGAGTTTAATTAAAATCCTCACTAACACAATGCACGTCAAGTCTTTCAAAACAGTGGTACACTGATTGTACAAATTCCCATAGGTGAGCTCAGACGCAGGCACTCTCCATCCCCAGAGCTTCTTTAAAATATGTTCAGGGAAAAGGAAAAGAGAAAAATATTAGTGGTCAGGAATGGAGGATTGCAGTGTTTATGTGCAGAAGAGAATCTAGTATGTTTTCACTGTGTTGCATAGTTGTTCCCCTTTTCTCAATCTGGATTTCCTTCTTTTAAGGTAGTAACTATATCTGCCTTGACTAAAATCTGACATTTTTGAGAGAGTATGTCAGCTTTTCAGCATTCCCAAAAGTTCTGAGAAATAAAATGAACAAAATTGGTGGGTATGACATCCAGCAGGCCTTAGATTTCTTTCTCAGTAACTAATTTTAAACATAGAAATGGTGCACTGTTGTAAGTTTCACTTCATCAAGTCTTGCAGATGATGAAATTCTTTCACTGGTATTCAGAATTCATTAGCATGATTCATTGGTGGTTCAGGTAGCAAAGTCTGAATGCCTGAATGTATCCACTCTCTCATCAAGAAGCAGCAAGATATCAGAATGGACAATTTCCTCCTGTAATTCTTCTGGCTGGATGTTGCACAATTCAGCTCATGTACAAATGCCAATGCTATAAACAGGGATGCTGGTAATAAAGACAGATGTGGATAGGGCCTATAAATTACCCAGTGGCAAACTAACAAAAAGCAACTGGATTTTCTGTGGAGAAAAAAGAGATAGGGAGAGAGAGAGAGAACTTTGGAAATCATTAACTCCTAATGAAGTTAGATTTAAAGAGAAATCATGGAAATAAAATCACTGAGGCAGAGTGGTTGAACAGATAAATGGAAATGAATAGTGTGGAATGCAATTTCTGAAACTGTGCTGTAGGTTACAAAACATTTACTTAAAATGTAAGGTGATATAACTTAATCTGACATTACAGTTTATAAGAAGAATAAGTATAGAATTAGGTTAAAGTGTATGAGAACACAGTAAGTCTGTGTAGTTTTACAACAGTTTAATTAATTTAGAACAAGATAAATGACTGTACACATTAGCTAGTTGTTTAAATATAGATGTACTTTACAGTATAACTCTATGTGATAAAGGAGTAAGCTTGCTTAATAGTTATGAGAACCAGGCTCATTCAAGTTCTCAGCAGCAGAGGTAAACGCAACATAAGCTTACTTTTCTCTATAAATGATAGACAGAAAGAAAGAAAGGTGCAATAATGGAAGAATTGAAGCTGTAATGGATACTCATAGTTTGAAAGAAAAGCTAGAAAGGTGGCTATGTCTAGTGACTAAGCTTTGATTTTACATTCTGGAGATACGTGTATGTATTCTGATATCTGTGAAATCTATTCTTTATATCTAGCTGTTTGACTGACAATAGCTATAAGTAAAAAAATGGAGCTGCTGAAGGAAAGAAGAGAGAATTAGAAATTCTTCAGCAAAGGCCTGTTGCAGTTTCCTGTACTGATCTTTCTTTTTAGAAATATTTTTCACTCAGAGGGCCACCGGAACTGGGTGGGGGTAGCCACAGTGAGACGTAGTTTTGGGAGGAAAGGACAAACCTTTTTTTTTTCATCATTTTTTAATGTTCAGAAAAAAAAAAAAAAAAAAAGAAGAAGAAAAAAAAAAACCAAACATAAAAGTGAACGAAATTTTATCCTTTGTATACATACATATATGGGAACCCTGAGTTCAAGGACTGTAATTGCAGTAATGATTAATTCACACCCAACCATGAATCTGTGCAGGATTTGCTGCTCTAATAGGATGCACTTAAGTCAAGAGGGCCTAATGGGATTCATCCCAGAGTACCCCAAAGAGCTGTCGCCATGAGACCTCTTCTCAACTAGTTTTCAACTGTCTTGGGAATTTGCAAGTCCCAGCTGGAACTGCAGGCTTCAACTGGAAGCTGGCAAGATTGTCCTAATTTTCAACTAGGCCTATCAGTTCTTGGCAAAATTATAGAAGAGATTATTCTGGAAGTTATTGAAAAACACCTGAAAAATGATGCAGTCATTGGTCACAGCCAACACAGGTTAATGGAGGGAAAGTCCTGTTTAAGTAACTTAGTTTATTTTTGTGACAAAATTATTCACCTAGCTGGCCAAGGGAAGCCAGTTGATGTAAACATTTTGGATTTCAGCAAAGCTTTTGATATTTTTTCTCACAGCATCCTTCTAGATAAAATGTCCAGCACATAGCTAGACAAAAATATAATATGGTGCGCAAACCATTGGCTGATGGGTCAGGCCCAAACTGTTATGGTAAATACAGTTACAGCAGGCTGGTGATATGTCACTAATTTTTATAAATAACTATAAATAACTTAGATAAAAGAAGAACATAACTGAGTTTACAGATGACACTAAGCTGAGAGGACTTGTTGACTCCCTGGAGACCAGAGGTCTTGCTGATAGATTTTGACAAATTAGAGGTCTAGATGTTCACTAGTCAACTGAAACTTAACAAGAGTGAAGTTCTAGATTCTGCGCATTGTTTTTGTATATCTACAGTCTGGAGGACAAGAACAGCCCCACAGAAAGGGACCTGCAGATTCTGGATTAAAGCAAGTTGAACATGAGTTAGCAGTATGCCCTGGCAGCCAGAAGGACCAGTCACAACCTGGGGCACAACAGGTGAAGCACTGCCAGCAAGGAGAGAGTGGGGATTATCCTGCTCTGCTCTGCACTGGTGCTGCCTTGCTTTGAGCACTTGGTCCAGTTTTGAGTGCCACAACATGAGGTCATAATACTGTTGGAGAGCAGCCAAAGGAGGGCTATAAAATGGTGAAGGGTCTGGAGGGCAAGATTTTTGAGAAATGACTGATGTCCCTGAATTTGTTTAGCCCAGAGCAGAGGAGGCTGAGGAGAGGCTTGATGGCATCCTGTAGCTCCTCACAGGGAGTGGAGGGGCAGCACTGAGCTCCGTTCTTTGGTGACAGTGACAGGGCTCAAGGGAATGGCATGGAACTGCATCAAGGGAGTGTCAGGTTGGGTGTTGGGAAAATGTTCTTCACCAAAGGGTGGTGGGCACGGAACACGTTTCGCAGGGCAGTGGGCACAGCCCAAGGCTTCTGCAATTCAATGGACATTTGGTCAGCACTCTCAGGCATAGGGTTTGGATTTTGGCTGGTGCCAGGTGTTAAAGGTGGTAATCCTTGTGGGTCCATTTCAACTCAAGATGAAACTATACTCTATGACTTCCTTAGGCCTATGTGAGGAAAATTCTAGGTACAAGACTACAAAGGAAGCACCAGTGGACCTGGAGCCAAAGGTGTCTGCTTCTTTCTTCAAACTGGGAGAAGTTGCGTCATGATCGTGTACCATTTTATGGCAAATACAGTTGCTATTACTGAGTATGATACATTGTAAAGTATTAGCTTCTGCTTCAGTCCAGAGTGTCATTCACAATGTTTCCTTTGCTCCTTGTGTAGTACAAGTTGGATTACAAGCAAAGGGAATTCCTTAAGAATATCAACAAAAAGACACCCATTAAAAGACAAACAGAAGGAAAGCAAACAAAAAATCAAATATTTTACTTTTCATTTTGCCCTGTGTTGGTTGAATTGTATTACTTAATTTTCAAGCATGCTACAAGGTAAAGTAATATGGGTTCTTCACTGTGAATTTATAGGCCTTTTACAAATGTCTATGGTGCTGGATCTCAAAAAGCATCCCTGATAACTCAGTATAGGGACATTTCAAGTTATAAACTGTAAATTAGTGTTCTTCTTGATAAAGTTGCTAATTAAAATCCAAGCAAGTTTGTTGTAATAAAAGATATGGCTGAAAAGAATTAATTCCAGTAGTCAAGAGAATAACTTACAGAAAACATTTGTATGTTCATTACTTCTGCAATTCAAAGACGATGTTCTATTTAATTGAAACTTGTTACATTAAATACTGTTTTCTATACAGCTTCTACATAAAGAAAAATACTCTCTCCTGCAAAGAGAAATTTCTTGTGTTATGAATTATGTTTTTGGCTTTCTGGAGGCTTCAAATGATTATCTGTGCAGTAGTCTTCTCCATTTGTACATGTCAGAAATCTATGCATGCAAGATCAATCATGATTCCTATCACATTGCCCTGAATCATATCTTTATTACATTACTTCAGAGTTGGATGAGTCATAGTGCAAGACAATCACTGCAGGATGGAAGAGTTACACCCCACGACATTGGCCGAATGCCCTGTTTAGATCTTTTCTCACTTTTGCTTTCTCTGTTAGTTATTATTCGCTCTTTCAGGTGTTCTCTTCTAGATGCCTTACTAAACCCGGTCAACAAATTTCAGTTCACTAAACTGAAAAAAAACCATTCTCTTTGGTTTTCTTTTCATGAATGGTATTACCTCATATGGAGATAGTTGCCCACAAGCATTTGTTTCTTGATTTCTCTTTTGAGTGACTTTCAGCATATCTAAGTGTCTAGTAGTTTTATACTTCCCAACAAAATAAGCTTATAATTTAAAACTTAATAATATGAGCTGTACAAAAATTATTTAATAAGACTCACAGACAGTGACACACTGTAACTCAAAACCAGTCTGTAAAGAATTTCAGCCATCGAATTTGATGGAAATCAAATTTCAACTGGAGTATACAAAATTACTGCAGATTTGTGGACCTGTTACAATAAGTAAACTCAAGCCTTGTTTCAAACACTACAGTAGATATCCTTGATATGATACATAAAAAACAAATGAGCAAATGAAGAAACTGGTGTTCACATAGGCAGAAGTCAGATGTTCTGATTGTCTATCAATACTGTTGAGAAGTCCAATATTTAGAGCATGCTGTCCTTCTAAGTTTTTAAGCAACTAACTGAAGTATTCTAATTTTGTTTTTTTAAAGATTACTGGCCTTGTTCCCAGATTTCACTATGGTAAGTGAGCCAATGGTCTTTCACACTGATCGAATACATGTCAAAAAATATTTCTGTCAGCATTGAAAACTTTTTCATGTTCTTACTGTATAATAGTGAGACTGTCTGGTGTATTTGACTTAAAATCTTGTTTGTATAAAATGAATTTACGTGCATTCTATTTACATCTATTTTGTCTCTACCTTCATATCTGCTTTATTTTATAACTCCTCTTCAGGAAGGCTTTCACAGGGCTTGAGATGCTGTCTTCAGTTAAAGCAAAGCTTGCTTTAGATAAATAGGATTTATTATTCCTTTCAAAGTTAATTGCTTTGCAAAATCAAGATCAATTTCCTGCCTTGCTTGCTTGAGGGGAGTAACACTTTTGGAGACCCTTATGCATTTGATTTGTAATAAGCCCTTCTTCGTACACTTTATGCTATACAATCAGCTCCCCAACACAGTGTTAGTGCCTGTGTCTGTGACTGCACCTGGAGGCCTGCAGATTGGAATGCCGATGATGGGAAGCAGAAGTGCTGAGGAATGAATGTCTGTAAGGAAAGTAATAATCTGGTTGCAAGTGTCCACAGCTCCTATGAAAAATGAAGCTACCTTTGATGGCCTTTCTTTCTTACTTTTTCCCTTCTGTTTTTTTCCTTCTTATTTTTTATTTTTTAATGGAAATTTTCTTTATAATACTGTACTTGAAATAGCTCCATTCTTCTGCTTTCTTTTCCACTTGGTTTAGAAATGTTGTGAAATAGGAAAGTAATCCACTTTCTTCTATTAAAAAGAGATATGAATTTGGGATTCTAATGGTTAAGCTAGGGCATTTTCCTTTTGGAAAATTTGGCTTCATGTCTGGACTTCTAGATTGTAGTCTTTGTCTAGCTTCACATAATGACAACTTTAAATCATAAATTTAGCGGGAATAAAGGCTATGGAAAACTGTACATATTGCCTAGAGTTTTGCCATGAAAGATTTTTTCACTAATTTTATTCATATTAAAGGAAAATCTCCCCTTCTCTTTTTCCCCAAGAGAAGCATGGATACTTACAGAGAAAAAAAAACTTTAAGGGATAAGGGCACTCAAAATGTTGTAGTACCACTGAAAAACAATTTACTTTGCATCTTACTGCCTCTTTAGAGTCAGCTTCTTGTAAATTTGGCAGGGAGATTTTCACAGCTGGACTTCTTTAAATGGACAGGAATGGTAGGAACAGGCTTTTCATTTTTCCACCAAAGAAATGGAGAAAAATAGAAAATTCTACCTAAAGACATGGAGAAAACTGAGAACCATATTCAAAGATCTATTCTTGAACATATGAAAAGTTGAGGTCCTGAATATAGGATACCTTTTGGACATTTGGATTTGAAGTGCAACTAAATATTCATAAATAATTAAAAACGAATATTAGCAACACTGGATTCAATTACGTTTCCATTGGGCTTTTTGTCTCACAGACTGTGGTGTCTTAACTGAGGTAGTAAAGGTTTTCCGAAAAACTTTACTTTTAATCATTCTTGAATATCTCCTGTAATGTTCGTGTCAAGTGAGGGCTTCAGAGAATCTGTGAATGGAAAGAGACAATTTGTCAATTACACTTTTTTTTCCTTCTGTGCTATTTATATTCACTGGAAGTGTTCAAAAGTTGAATTTTATATCTGGTGAACTATCTTCTATCATTTCCTTTTGGCTAAAAGAGCTCACTCTGGCAGAAAGCTTTTCCTGTTGACTTGATCTATATTTAAATTACTGCATACCTCAAACCATAGGATGTGCTTTCACAAAAGATCTGACATTTGAGTCCAGGAATAGGGCAGCACATTTGTGAAAGTGGAATAACTGTTTTCTTCTCTGTAGAAGGATAAGTATTGCTAAACTCTAAATGCCCATTGAAAAGTATGCCAACTTCAAAGGAGCAAACATTTCTGCAGAAAGATTGTACAGAAATAAATATTAAAGCTCAATAGACCTACTAATACACCCTGAACTTGTTTTGTTCATTTATTTCCAGTGCCTGTTAATCTTCAGGTAGATTTAAAGATTAAGTTGGTCCATAGTAGTACTTTGTTCGTAACTCAAATACAGTAACTCCTCCTTATTTTCCAAAATCAAATCTGCTGAAGGTTATATTTGGTCATATAGTTTTATATCTATCACTGATCTCCAATATTTTCATTGTGTTTGTGTACGTGAGATCTGGTCTATATGAGAACACTGCTGCTCTAACACAGAGAAGGGTCCATCCTGATCCTGGTCTGAACCATGGATAAATGCTTGTCCAACAGACACACTGTTGCTCATTTGGATTATAACTGATTTTTCCTTTTTTTTTCCCCCACATATATATAAAACCTAGAAAAGGTACTCACTCATGTTTTGGTTAAGAAAAATTAGTATTTACTTTAAAATGAAGTTGGCTCTTTAACAAATCAATACAAAACAGCTTCACAGATTTTTTTTTTTTTTTTTTTTTCCCCATGGGAATCCTTAGAATCTTTTTCCCAAGTATAACTGTGTCAGTGTTTTCATTTGATAAACTTGTACAACTTCAAATATAGTGCACAGCTATTCCTGCCTGTGGCATGATTCTAAAAGGGTGTAAAAAAGCTAATGGCCATAATGAGTTGTATTTAAATTTGATAATGAAATAATAGTGAAAATACCATGTTCGTGGTGACAATGGGAGAAGGAACCACAGAGTGTAAAATGATTTACAAATAAATGCTATGGGCGTGGCACATAAACTTGTTTTGCTTTGTTTCACTTTTGGTGCTGCATGAGTTTGTGGGCTTTTTTCATTTTTCATCCAAATTGTTTTGATTTCTGTTCATGTAATTCAGATTTAAAACAATACTGTCAAGAGGTAGTGGCTCTAGGTGTTATTGGACACACATTGAGGACATTTAGCAACTACAGTCTGAGAGGAGGTTATTAACTCCTCAGCTCTCCAAGCTCTTGCTTTCTACTTTGGTCATTTAAATTTCTGTCTTGGAATAATGGATCTTGCTATACTTAGGCAAGAAGTGAGTGGAACTTGTGCAGGAGAAATTCTCTGACTGTAATGCCTGTGGTATATTCCAGCTACCTATGGCATGAAGATTTAAATCATAAGCAAGTTTCTAAGTCTGTAATTCTAATGTTGATATCTTTCATTCTCCTCAGTAGAGAGAGAAATTCAATATATAGAAATATTTTCACTTAATAATTATTTCTGCTTATCTTTGTTTGCATGGCAGTTACTTTTATTTACCACTTTTGCTTTCCCTTCCATGAATTAGTGGGGAAAATCAGAAAGGCAAGAGAAAAAAAAAAAAAAGAATTACCTCAAATTCTTTACTGCAGTGTGGGAAGTCATTGAATTTTCATTTCCTCTTGTACAGATATTGTCTGTTTCAAGTCACTATTCGCATATTTACATAAAGATCTTCTAATAATTTTGATTCAAGTAGAAGATCATAGATTGATAGAATTGTAGAATGGCCTGGGTTGAAAAGGACCTCAAGGATCATCTAGTTTCAACCCCCCTGCCAGGAGCAGGGTCATCAGCCACTAGACTAGGCTGCCCAGAGCCACATCCAGCCTGGCCTTGAATGCATCCAGGGAAAATAATCCTTTTCTGTGATATATAACAGGACACAAAACTGAGATTATCAGTGGGAGTTTCTTCTGTGGGTACTATCAGAGGGTCTGGGATTCTGTGCAACAAGATTGTTCAGTGACAAGGAGAGGAAAATATCTATCATTATTTTTCCAAATATGCAAGAAATATTAGCAATCTGAATAATTGTGCAGCAGGATGCTACATCAACTTAAGCATCTGAATCTTGATATTTTTGGTAAATATGTTTTTATTAAATATTTTAAGGTAATGTGAGAGGTGTTGTGAAATACTCTTTTTTGTTGATGTTGAGTGCTTTCAGTGCACTTTTATAATATCATAGCACTGTAAATTACTGTATTTTCTTATACATATGCTACTACACATGTAAATTCTCAAGTATTAGTACCACAAAATCCATTGATTTCCCATCATCCTTTCTATCATTCAGTGTATTTAATACATGGTTTTCTCACTTTACCATTTAAAGTTTTTTTTCAGTTGTGAGTCATGCTCACATTCTGCAGTACTTTGTAGAACTACAGTTATGGTTAAAAAATATGCCTAATGTTTTTTCAGTAATAACTGAATATTTTATTTCCAACTAATGAGATAGAAAAACATGCATTTTTACAGATTACCTATAGAGGCAGGAACTTATTTGAAAAATCAGACAAGCCTGAAGGATTCTTTAATAACAATAGAAAAAATAATTCTGAAATTCCAGTTGGCAAGACTGTATTGACAATTTTTCAGTGTTCAAATTTTTATGTGAAATCTCTTGTAATATTCTCATTTTTCAGTATTTCTGTTTCACAGTGTTGAAAGTGAGATCCAGATTCTGATGTCTTTTTTTTATGCTGAAAACCTCATGCTTATTTCTGGGGACTGAGTGTGGGGAGAAAAACATCATAGACAGAATTCAGCTGGAATGCAGGTAAACTGAAATGTTCAGAAGTTCCTAAGTCTTTAAATCTCAGATAATCATTGGAGGTAACAGAAGTAGAAATCTTTTAACTGAATCATTTGTTCATTTTTTTTTAATATCTATTTCAGGATGAGATTAATCATTCTCCTGATGTACACAAATTTCCACACACTGAAAATGAAAGTTATGTCAGGTGGCTAATACTAAGACATCTAGCTTTTGGAGAAAATGATAAACTGCTTAATAATTGGTTTGAGTGTTTGCAGCTTAGGAGACAAAATGTGTTCAATTTTAAGTCTCCCTGCTCACCAATGTCTGGTGCAAAATGTTTCCTTTCAGTAAGTTGGTCAGACAGCTAAACAGTATTAAATTTGGTCTTCATTAAGATGACAAAAAGGAAACGGAAAGGAATGAAACATCAAGTACTGTGTAAATGAACTTCAATTGTTTGCATCTTTCAATCACTGTGGTTGACACCAGCAGACCTCTGAATGAGGGAAGCCATCCATTCTTACTAAACAAAACACTGAAAGTTACCTAATGTTGTACCAGAGAAGTACCATCTCTAACACAGTGACTATTCAGGACTTGAACCCAGTAGTTCTTTGTGTACTGCTCTGCTGGTCCTGAACCAGGTGAGATGCTCCTGCTCAGAGCATGGATGTTGGAACTAGATGATCTTGAAGATTCTTTCTAAAGCCAGACATTCTATGATTACTGTATATAAGTGTATGTACATGTCTATACGTGTATCTCAAACTGCAGTTCCTCTGAAATTTGGGATGACGTATTTCTTTACATGTGATTAAATTATTAATGGAATAACCTGGACATTATACTGAAGATAAAATTTGCCATTTACTTATTACTTACGCATTATTAGTCTTGCTAAAAGAATACAATAGCACTGAATGCCTTTCAGGAGCCAAATTTCTTTTGCACAGTGCTGCAGATTGTTTTTGCATGTGGAGAGGCGTATTAATATCCATAGATACCTCTTTAACAGTATTAAGTGAGTTTTGACACTGTCTGCAGTGAGGTTTAAGTGTTTCAAATGAAAACTCACCAGCTTGTTGAAGGCCACTTCATTCTAATCACAAAGTGAAATAACTAGTGTGTTGGTTATGGTAAATACAACAGACACTTTTTTTTTTTTTTTTTTTTTTTTTTTTTTTTTTGTACTATTCCACTATTAAAAAACTTTATATAATTAGAACACAAAATGAAAAAAGACTCCATTATTCATTTTCATGAGAAATTCTGAAATTTGTACATGTTCCAGTTCTCAAAACAGAACAACCAGAACTGACCCGTGGAAAAAGCAACATGAAATTTGTTGTAAATTTAAATGTTGAGTGTGAGAAAAAAAAAAGCTTTATGGAAAATGGCTGAAAAGAAAAGGAAACACCACTTTCTTGCAGTGGACGGGTAGAGCAAGGTACAGACCTTTCTGGAGGCCACAGTGTGAACAGATCAGAAATAATTACAAAGAGAGAAATAACCTACCTTAACAAAGTTAGGTGGTAAATGTCAAAATTGTATCTTATTTCTGTGTGATGTGGTGTGGTATGCAGTGTTCTGTTGAAGGAATAAATACAGGCAACAGACATATAAGTAGTCTGTAATAAAATATTTTGTGGAGAGAATATTAACTGTTTTTAGTTTAATATTGATCAGCTGACAGTGTCTGTACCACGCAGAAGGATAAAGAAAAAAAAAAATACACACACATACAAAATAACAGAAGAAAGGTATCTCTGAGAAGCATAACAACACTGTTTCTAGCAAATGATTTGTAAATCCAGACATACGGAATAAAACTGATAAACTGTTGCCCTGAACATAACTTTTACTATATTGCAATGTATTCCTGCCAAGAGTATACCAGAATGGGTCTTTTGTAACTCAACTCAGTAGACTGATTCAAGAAATCACAGAGATACTTAAGGTGTTCATCTGAAATAAGTATTTTGTAATATCTAATTCTGCCTCTAAAATTTTCCGCCCTTAAGTTCTTTCTCTTGAAGGAACATACAGTGCTTTGGATTTGAAATCATCCCTTCAGTAACATATATTATAAAGGACATCTGTCATTCTCTTGATCCTAACTACTGCTAGTGGCTGTAAGCCAAATAGACATCAAAACCAGTAATTTATCATTACCTCATTATTCTCTCTGAACGCTGAAGAAGTTCTGCTCAAAAGCATGTATTTAGGAGATGTATGCCAAGTCATAAACTGAACATATCACATTGCAAAATTTTTTAAAATGGCTACGTTTTCTGATAATTCTGCTGTGTTGTGTTAAATAGGGCTGGGTCAGTAAAGATCTTATACACCTAAAATCTGCAGAGACCTGCCCTCAGGCAAGGACTGCAGAACTGTCTGTCACATTATTCAACTATATGGAAAGAGTCAAGTGCCTCAGGGTAAAATGTAAGGAATTACAATGCTGATCTGGGACTTAACGCTCTGCAGTGTAGGCCCACAGGTTGAAATCCCAATTGCAGCAGCAGCTTTGGTAATTCATTAGGTATTAGGGGCAATGCTGCTATCAGGTAACAGTCCAGATGTTGCAGAAATCTCTCAGGATGAAGAAGACCCATTTAAGAAGGGCTCTTCAGCCAGAGATAGTATAAGTTGCCCTTTCCCATGTTATAGGGAAACTCTGCAACTCTGAAGTAATAGAGGCATTCTAAACTTACAAAAAAAATATTATCCCTATTGAACCCAGATGTTTTTCTTCCTGTAGGGAAATGTTGATTACTGGCCATTTCATGATGAGGGAAAATAGATAGAGATAAGGAGATGTTTGACTTAAAGATACCAACACTTACGTACCTCCCTTCCCTCCATTTCACTTCAGCTGCATCTTGTGATCAATCTGCTCTTAGTGGGGCCTTCTCATAGCTGGGAACCATGTACACATGCACGTTGCTTGTTTGAAAGCAGTAGAATTTAAATATTCTCCTTTCTCTGTGAAACTCAGTATTTTAAATTGCAATGGCAATCGCGGGTTTATATGGGCTGGCTGACACTATCCTCCACTGGATGGTGCTTTCAGTCATCAGAACTTGCAAGTTTTGGCCACAGTACAGATGACTCTGTCTTTAGGGTCACTGTCCCGTCTAGTATCAATGCCATCGCAGCTCTGGGGAACACCTGAAGCAGAAAGTAAGAACTCCTGAGCAGGGATTTTTTTCTCAGATTGGAGATCTTGTCAGGTTTACACCTCACCTCCTCAGAAAGGATCATTCGATCCTTTACATTTCCATTAGTTGTCTAAGTATTTTTATCAGCTGACTTCTTTGAAGAGTATTTTCCATTGCAAACTTTTTAAAGTTATTTTCTTCCCTGTATTTTTTCCTGCACCTTTTAAAAATTCTTGTTTTCCATTTTTGAATAATTTCTATAACAATTTAGACTTTATAGCATGTGAAATCAGCAGTTGTCTGCATTCTGATCAAACTAGTCTCATTGAGAAATTAGGAATGTCTTTTAAAGTTGAAGGTAGTGTTGATAAAATCAACACACTCCCTGACCTCTTTAATGTATTAACAGTAGTATCTACAGAAATGCTCAGATTCAAGTTCGTTGCAATGACATAAGCTATATTGGTGACAAACTGTACCAAAATCAATGTGTAGCTATTCTGATGAAAAATCATAGCAGATACTGAAACAGGCTGGTAAATGCTATAAATAAATAAAATTCAGTTTGCATTCAGCCCTCAGTGATTTGAGGAAGGCTTGCACAGTACTGGAGGGCAATATGACTCAGTATTTCCACGTTTATTTCAATGCAACTTCCTCTGATAGCAGATAGTTATGAAAATTGATAAAGAAATGCTTCATTTTTATGTGTTTAACTCTGAAAGACTGTATTTTTGTGTCTGCTTTAAGAATATAAAATTCATGAGAAAATGAACTCAGATTGCTTTCTGAAGGCTAACTGATACTGGTCATGTTTTTTTTTATTGGAAATAACCCAGATATATACAGCACCAGTGACTTGAATATTCAATATATGGACTGTAGATTGTCAAAGATTAAATATCAGTTTTAATTCTAATGGGACGTGATGAAATGCAATGAATGACAATTAAATATTTGTGCTTTGTCGACTGGGGAGCAATTTCCTTCTCCCTTTTTCACACAAGGCTTTCATGGACTAATAGGCTTTGAGTAGAAGCGGTGTACAACAACTTTTGATTTGGCCTCACAGCTAACACAGTTGCCAGTGTAAAAGCTGCTGACAGATGAAGGATAAGGGAAATGCAGGAGGAGACTTTTCATGAAAAAAAGGTTTATTCTACATAAATATTTCTTAACTGTTCTTTAGGGTAACTTTTGCCACTGTTAAAGGAATGTGCCCTATTTCTAATCTTAACTGATTCAGATGGTAACACTGCTCACTAGAAGGACAGTGCTTCTGCTGTCTTTATATATTTTTAAATATATTTTAAAATATATTTTTAATATAATATAATTTTAAATATAATTTTTTAATATATTTTTAAATATATTTTTTCATATCTAAGACTTAGTGGGAGGGTGTCCTGTGTGAAAGTTTAAACAGAGAAGTTAAGCTACAGAATCACTGATATTTTTAAGACAGTATCTAGTCTAGAAACCTCATCTTTGTTATAGCTTTGAGTTAGTAGTACTCTATTTTCAAGCTCGCTCTTTCTAGCTGTTATCTCAGAAACAGTGACCTATATTTCTACTAGATTTTGTACTTCCTTTTTAAATATATTTATATAAATATTTATAATGTGTATTTCATTGATAAATGTTTGACAATATTTTTGAAACACATGTAGTTTTACATAACTGAAAACTATGATGTGAGAAAAATAAAACACAGAAGAGGCCATTGAAGATAACTCATTATCTCTGAAGTGCCCAGAGTAATGGATAAATATTTGATATAACTGAAAACAATAAGTACATGGGTAAACATAAAAGTACAACAGTAATTCAGTTTGAAATACTATTGAAAATTTGTTGAGAAAATTTATAATTTTGTATTTGATATACAGATGTATAATGACATAAATATACTGCAATGAAGAGTTCTTGCTTTCTCCTATTAAATAAGATCCTATCTGGAATATTTCACTCTTCTCCTTAGTTCTGATCATATTGAAACATTTTATTTTATTTTTTTTAAATCTCTTCAGACTATACTCACTTTGTTTAGTCTAATATAAATAATTAGTATTCTGTAAAGCCCTAATTCTTTAGTTGTTGGGCTTTTTTTTCCTAGAACGTCTGTTCTTTAATTTAATGTTAAATCTTTTTGTTTTAACTTTTCTTTGCAATAAATAGGCAATTTGAAATGTATACCTCAATTTTCATTTGGAAGGAGAGTTCTGTTTTCTATTGAGTAATAAATAAATCATCAACTGAAAGAGGATAAGAAAATAAAAATAATCTCACCGCATCTTGAGATCACACTAGTCTGCAGCAAGATTTTCATGAGAAGAAATTAGTACATCATCATACTGTTAAAGATAATTTTACATATACCCAGTTAAATTAACTTAGAGAGACCAGTAAATCTGGACACTTCCTGAAACACTTTAGAAATGGATATTGCAGTCATAGTGATCTTGTAATAGAGGACAGTCTCATTTCATCTCAGGTTTGGAATATAATAAATAGCTTGAAAAAGAATATCGTAAATCCACTACTTAAGTGGGAATTCATATCTGCATTCAGAGAAACAAAGACTTCCATGATTCTTATCTTACATAATTTCCAAATTTTATGCTTATGATCTAAAGTGTAGACACAAGTTTTTACTTGAATTTACAATTGTATGTTGGCAGCATGATTCTTTTCTAATCAAATTTTCAGAAACATCTGAATCATCTTAACAATTAAAAACCTCTACCAGAATTAGAGATCGTGCTATTTCGAAAACAGTTACCAGCAAGGCTGGATAACCGCACAAAATGAAGGTGGTTTGCAGCTTTTCTCCATTCTGCTGTTTTGTTTTACACTGGTAACAGCCACGTATTTTCATACAATTCAAATTCATTTGGGGGAGTAAAAAATGTACTTCTTCAACACATTCCCCCTCCACATATTGTAGATGATTATTCTTCTAGGTCTCCTGCTTCAAAATATCATATTAAATGTTTAACACAGGATCTGCATTTGTCATTCATCAAAATATCTAGAGACTGCTGTCATTTAATTTTGCTCATGTCTGTTCTTGTAGGCTGGCTGATATTTTTAGGATCTGTCCATGTTTCCTCATTCATCCTCCATACTTGCTCAGGTATCATCTCATTTTTTCCCCAAAGTCCTTCATAGTAAAGGAGAAAGAGGAAGCTGGGAAAGAAAACTTATTTTCATAGGTTATAAAATCTTAGAATGGCTTAGGTTGGAAGAGACCTTAAAGATCATCTAATTCCAATCCCCTTGCAATGGACAGTGCAGCCACTCGCCAGATCAGGCTTCCCAGGGCCTAATTCAACCTGTTTTTGAATGCCTCTAGCCTGTGCCAATGCCTCACCACTCTCTGAGTAAAGACTTTCTTCTGAAACTCTAAACAAATTCTCCCCAACTTGTCCTATCACCCATGTAAAAAGTTGACTTATCTCCTGCTTGTAAGTTCACTTCAAGTACTGGAATGCCAAAGTGAGGTCTCCTTGGAGTCTTCTCCAGACTGTACAAGCCCAGCTCCCTCAATCTTTCTTCATAGGAGAGGTGCTCCAGCCCTCTGATCATCTCTGTGGCTCTCCTCTGGACCTGCTCCAACAACTCCACGTTCTTCTTTTGGTGGGGACCCAGAATTGGATGAAGTACTCCAGATGGACCTCACAAGGACAGAGCAGGGGGGGACAATCCCCTCCTCAAGATAGGCCCCTGGCAGACACCACTGGTGAGAAGTCTCCACATGCACATAAAGCCATTGACCACAAACAGTGAAGCTTAAAAATTTTAATTTTAAGCCTTTTCTACAAGTCACTGAAAAGGGGTTTCTGAAAGAGCTGGCAAAATCCAGGTACCATATGTTTTGTCCCCTTAATATTTCTGTAAAATTTGGACATCTTATCCTCTTTGTGAAATTAAAAATACATGCCATCTCTAATAGTTTTTTAAAACACCAAGTTGTGCTAAAGAAAAGAGTTATATAGAAATGGAAAAGAATTGCTCTCAGAGTACTTAATTCCAATATGGGAAAAGCTGCTTAGTAAAGATATTGTAAATTGATTAACTATCAGAATGATCAATATAAACATCCTCTGCCAGTTTGGAAATTAAATATGCTTGACCATTGATCTACTAGCAATAACTGAGATCTTAAATACTCTGCTAGGAATTGCATGATTTAATTTGTATGATTTGTTTTGTGTATTCTTATTTACTTACACACTCAAGCAATTTATCACAGAAAAGCCATATGGCAACCATAAACTTGAACAGATTATGTTCACAAATTTTCAGTTCCAAACTGAAGTAAAGTTTCTATTTCATGCAGATGTATTCTCCAAGACATTAGATTGCTTTCTAGGAAATGCCACATGTTATATTTCTCATATAATGTAGGGTTTGTCCTTCAGTTAAATATAGCGGCAAGCTAAAGAGATATTTTTTTTATGCTACTGATGAAAAATCTTTCTTCACTGCTCTCTAATGTTCTATTCATATACACCATGAAGCACATCACTTCAGACCTCCTCAAACAATATATTTCTTTTTCAAGTACCTGCATAAGCTATTACTTACATTAGTGAGTTCTCTTTATCAACAGAATGCTAGATGCTACAACTATACCTAATGAGGACTAAAAATATTTTTTTTATTTTTCATTTGTATTTTTCTTAATGCAGACAATGTTGATTTTAGTATGTTTATGTTGTTATCTTTGCAAAGCAACTAAGCAGATCCACTGCACAGACTCTTCCTAGACTGCCTGAAAAATCACTTGGTTTTTTCATAGAAGACTGTCCTTAAGAGGTCTGCCAAAAATTCTTGCCCCAGATCAATATTTTATTTTCTCAGTGCCTGAGCATCATCCTTCTAGTAATCATTAAGGTTGTATATATCCATTCTGATGATGCTTTAGGGATGCCTTGTATTCCTAAGATGTCAGACAAAATGCAAACAGAAGTTTCTGAGCACATTTTGCTTCCAATTATTTGACAACATGGATTAAACTAATTTACTTTTTCATTCTGATGAGATATTTATGTCCTCTGCTAGAAGTTAAGTATGTAGTTAGTTAGCTCTCTGATGTTTTCTTTGAGAATTGTACTTTCTTTTCCATTTAGAAAAGCAAATTCCAAAGCAATTTCCAACTTATGAGTAATATCTAGAAGAAGAAAAAATCAGAAAAAAAAACATTAAATTTTTGCCAGATTCTCTCCATGAATTCTGATTGGCTTTGTCAATAGATTAAGTAAAA
>JAOWBP010001760.1:44394209-44441005 GCA_028571105.1 Tragopan temminckii | reverse complement strand
TCTGATCGCTGATACTAAACATAGAAACCATATGTACTGGAAACATTACTTAGAAACACACATATAAATTGTTTACACTAATACAGCTATCTATTTAAATCAATAAAATAAATCTTGACTTGATGTATGAGAAGGGCAAACAGAAGGGAAAAGGAGGAGAAAGGGTCCCTAGAGAAACATCATGCAATCTCTTTCGTTTATGTTCATTTGTCTATGCATTTATATCAATGGTGGATTTATATTGACAACGTAGCAATTGTGATGTTCTTTTAATTAATATTTGTAAAAAACTGTGGCATTCTCATATTGAAGAGACCCAGAGTCCACTCCTCTCTTGGCTCATTTAAGGGCTGTCCTCCAATGGGAGAATGTCTTCTGGACAATGGCTAATTCCTGAGAAGGAGTATTCAGTAGTCAGAAACTGAATCACTGTTTAGATGAGTTAACTTCTCCTTGTATGTGATTATTGACGTTTCTAATGGCGCTTTGGCTGGTATCGCAAAAAATTATCTGAAGCAATTTCCCTGCTTCCAGGGACCAACAGCTACCATCTTCTGGTGTCATTTATCTGTCAACTACTGACATTGATAAGCGTCTAGTTTTCCTCTTTCTCCTCGAAGAGGTGTCTTGACAGAAAAATGGAGCAGGATGCCAGGAATTCACCCAACTTACTTGTTCAGGTGAAAAAACAATCTACTTTATCTGTGTCCGACAAGGAGATTAAGTAACAAACACTTGCCTGGTTTCTTTTTAGAGATCTCTAGTGTAGCTGCTGCAGTCTCTCCAGGAAATCTGCTACAGTGATTATCTAACCTTGCCAGTAAAATCTTTTTTTTGATAGCTGAATGCTCATAGCTGCAAAAGAGAGGATTTTCTTCTTTCTCAAACTTCTTATAGGCTATCTTGCCCTCGTTTCTCCCATCTTCCTTGGGGACAATTTCCTCATGATTTTTTATAATTCAGATTGCTCATCGTTGGAATGTCCTGAATGGTCAATATCAGTCATCCTGAAGATGAGATTACAGTAGAAGCTTTTTAATACAAACTAAAGCTGTGTTACCTCATGAATGGTTTTTACTGTCTGTATACCTGTATGTATATCCTTGGTGTGATTGCATGAGATGGTAAGTTTGACTCAGGTTCAGCTCATGATTAAGGAGTATTTTACAGAAAATCCACTCGACCAATGGTTACACAGTCAATATTTGCAGCTGATCATTCCTGTCTAAATGTAGTATCCTGCATTTGAAACTTAATATTTCTTAATAAGGAAACACCGTAAGGCAGAAAAAAATCATTTCTGAGAAAAGTTTGGAAATCGCTTTTCTTGTGTAATATAGCTTTTTGAAAATCTCAGTATATATTTCTTACTGTCATTACTTTTACTAATGGAAAATTTATATATTCATTAACTCCAAAAAGTGTTGGTGAAATCAAAATATTGGGTAGGGAGGTAATTACTCAAAAACTGATTAGCTTGAAACTACTCAAAGAAGAAAGTTTGTCCAGAAGAGAGTGGTAGAAACAGGCATTTGCATGATCTGTTATTTCTATACTAATTTAATGTTTTCTTAAGTGAGTAAATTATCCTCTATGAACTGTTTTCCACTTATTTTTATGTTTCAGATCAGCTGTTTCAGTTTTGTATACTTCCAGCTTGAACTGTTACTTAACTTTCCTTAAGGCTAAAGTAACCAACTACAGGGTTGTAGAACTATGAAACTGAGCTGATTGTAATAATAATAATATTCATCACACATAACTTAAAGCAGCAATATGAATAAAACATATTGTACTATCCTATTTTGTTTGTTCTTCTTAGTAGGAATAGACCAAGTACTGAAAAAAAACCACCCTACAATATAGCATTAAAGAAACATTTCTAACCATTTGGCATCATCTTTGGTTAGCTGGCAAAAACACAGACACATACAACTGATTAACTATTTTTACATGGAAAATACATCCATTAAGCCTACAATGTGAAACACTGATGTAACTGGAGTAGTCAATCAAATGTGTAATGGAGCTGTACAGGAGAAGAATTAATTCAGGCATAAATAGACAAGAAAGAAAGCTTGCATCCTGAAGTAGGAGATTACTTGCCATAGCAACATAAACAAACACTTTTTGATGCATTTGTTTTCCAGTTATATTAGATTACTAACCAAGCAGTGAAGCAGATGAAGATGTAGATGACACTGTACTGGGCTTATTTTCAGAATTATTTTGTTGTTGTTGGTTATCTGCTGGAATGTGGCAGAAATGAATGTATCAGAAAAAGCGTTAAACAGTAAGCATTCTAGGTCTTGGGAAAAATTGAAAAAAAAAAAGAAAATTGTTAACTCATTCCTCTGCGCTTCTTATAATAATCTATTTTTAAAAATTTTAAACAAATAACAACTGTATTGGTGTATGTAAGAATCCGAAATTTTCATTCTATAATGTCAGGTTCAGATAGGCAAAGCACTATTTACATGTATCAGGTTTAATCTCCACAGTAATTCTAGTTCCCTGATTTGCTCACTCATGGTCTTTATTACTTTATTATTCTAAAATGTCCAGCTGTCCTTCCAGGAGATAAATATTCCATTACATATATCAGAACTTTATACCCATCGCAAAAGATAGTCTTTCATCTTCTATGGCTTATCCACTGTCACTAAACTTTGTTTTCTCTGTAGGTATAATGAAATTATTCTTTTCTTTCTTTCTTTCTTTCTTTTTTTTTTTTTTTCTTTTTTTTTTTTTTTAAGTTGGTATGCTGTGATACTAGAATTGTAATGTTTTATTTTATTTTGGGTAGCTAGACAATAAGAATTCTTTGTCCAGCTTTAAATTCTACAACAAATGCTTTTGCATTTTATATATTTTAATGGTAGCCTGTGTGGAAACAATGAGACTGCATGGCTTATAGTGCAGTTTTAACATACACAACTGACAGAATTAATATCCTTGGAAGTGTAGGTCTCTCATAAGTTCAATCAGTTTGCTTTTCTGCTTGGTCAAGTTTGATATTTCTAAAGTTTAATTGTAAGTTTCCTATATTATACACACACATATATATGCTTTTCAATGGGTAACTCAGTTACATCTTTTAAGCTTTGTATCTTACACTATCTGCTAGTTGTGAGTATGTCATTGTGTACTAGGGCAAACTTTTGCCCTAAGATCTTCACTGATTTTTAACACTGAGAAATATGTTTTGAGACAGTTCTGCAGCTAATGTTATGCATCATCTCATCTCTGTAGACTGCTAGTACAATTCTTGCAGATCACTGGAGTGATTATGCAAAAAACAAAATGTTCTTTCCAATCTCTACAGGAAAATTTTTAGGTGCTACATTGGATGAGGAGTGTAAACTTTGCTAGTTTTCCTCAATAGGATATGTACCATCTTCTTTATTACAGCCACCAGTTCAGGTTTCTTTTCTGGCCAGGATGGGATCTGTCACCTTCCTCAGATCGCTGACACAATGTGCTATGACAGTAATGCATTCTTTTTTCCCCACATATGAAGCTGAGGAAAAATCCTTGGATGAGGTTGCACGGGCAAGGGCAGTCCCTGCTTTGGACGGTTTGCACTTTGTTGTGAATGTCATTATGAGCTTTCTACCTCTCTACCCCTTTCTAACTTCATTTTTGTATCTTGTGATTGATTTACCGTGACTTGCTTCTCAAAAATGTATTTAGACTTCGCATTCCTTATTTAGAAGCTGCACCTCTATTATCTTCAAATCCACATGCAGGTATTTGTAAGGAATTGGGTTATTTAAAGACTTCTTTCTTGATAGTTACAGGAGCCTAGAAGGATTTGTTTGTTTGTTTTTTTGTTTTGTGATGAGAACATTTTGTAAATACCTGCACTATTAAATAGCACACAGCAGAATTTAACAACCTGACCAGGTGTCAAGGGCAGCTGTAACTGCAGCAAATCCTGTCAGCTTGCTATTAGATTCCAAAGGATTTGGGGTGATTTCTGTGGACTGATGAAGGACCTGGTTGTACCCCAAAATGACACAGTATCCTGAAGGAAAGAGAAGAAAGTTGACTGCATCTCTAGGCAGAACAGCCCTGTCTTTCAGCTGATGAAGCAGCACTGGCAGCCCTAGAGGAATCTGTTTGCTGTTTTTCCACATGAAGGTGACGTATCAGGAGAGCTGTAGATGACAGAAATGGGGCAAAGGGAGGATTTTCTTGTAGATAAGACTAGTTGCAAAAGTTAGTCATGATATCTAGGAAGAGTAAGAACTAACATAGTTCAGTGCAGCCAACATCATTGCAGAAGGAAAAAAAAGATTTAAGGATTCATACTAAATGACTTAGAGGAAAATATAAGAATTTAGCAGCTAGTTTCAAAATCAATAAACTTAAAGAAATATAGAATAACCGGTTCATTAGTTCATCTATTGGGTCAGCATGATATTTCACTCCTACGCTCCCTGGCCTGTGTACTAACGTATACAATGTGTGGAGCAAGGGGACCATTGCCCTGCTAGAGTCTGCTTGATGTTTTCTGGCAACAGGAAAGCTTCCAATATGATCTGGATTTTGAGGGGAGAATTCACAAACAGCTATTCTCCATTTCCCCCTACTCAGATAACACCAGCAAGGATTAGAATAGAATTGTGTACTAGAGAATAGAATAGATTGTGTACTAGAACAAGTAATCTAGCTCTTTTTCAGTGTTTTTCTGATAGTTAAGATCTTTATTAGATGTAAAGGTTTTTATTAAGTTATAGTATTTTGAAGACTCTTTGAATTAACAGGGACTCATGGTGTTTAATGTATGATTTCACTGAGAATTACTAGTAAAATGAAAATTCATGAATGCAATATTTTATTATATATGTTATGACAACTAACATCTCTCTATATTTAGAAAGGAAGGCGCTTTCTTTCGTACTCTCCTATGTAAAACGTGGAAAAATACCATCAGATACGCCACAGTGAATATAGGATGAAGGCAGTGAAATGATTTAGATCAGAGGCTATATTAAGCTTTCAGCACTAGAGAGCTAGAGGAGTAGTTTTGTTGGTATCAAAACAACAAAAGAAAGCAGAGTATCTTAATCTAGACATGTATGACATTTGGTTAGCATTTTCCTTTTTCCTTGCTTCTGAATCTGGGGTTCTTACGGAATAGAAAAAAAAAAAAGCCACATCTGCAAAAAATACTGAGTAAGGAACAGGGAAACATTTTAAAATCCTGTCAGTTCTGTTTCTTGCCCTTTTCTTCTTCCCAGTTCCTTTTCATAAATAAAATGACATTGTTGTCATTCTCAGTTTCTCAACACTTATTTACTGGTTTAAGCAGATTTTTTTTATTATATCCAGTTAGTAAGCAGTAAGAATAACTAAAACCAACCAAATTTTGTAATTCTGATCAGTAAGAGATGAGGACTATCATACTCAGTCACCTTAAATGTCCTGTCTGTCTCTAACTTTGACCAATAGCAGAACTTTATGAAAAAGAGTGGGATATGTCTGGTATTTGAACAAAGAGTCTGCATTTTTTGTGGTCTCCAAGTACTGAGTAGTCAGTAGTTCCTTGATTTTGGGGACAGAGGGTTGGAATCAAAACCACTGTGTTTAGGAGCTACCTGTCGATCTTACCTTTCTTCTTGACAGTATGACTTCTCATTAACAGAAAAATTGTGCACATTGAGATACCACTTACTTAGGCAGTTAACCAATTCATTTGGCAGCAGCCGTCTAGATAAATAAATAGCACACCTTGCTCTATTAATCAATTTGGTTCTTCGTAGAATGTACTTTTCCCAGGCTATGTGACAAGATCACTACAGCTATAGTATCCAAATCAAAGCAGTCATAGAGGAGGTGGCAATGACTTCCCACCCTTTCAGTGATGCATAAATCCAAGCCTATGCTGGAAACCTCTTCCACCTCTATGCTAGACCAAAATTTCTAGGACTTAATAGCCATTAGTTGCAGCTCTCCAATGAATTTTAATATAGATACAGCCTGCAAAGCTTGTCAGATTCAGAATGGCATTTCAAAACCTATGCCTAATTTTGCCATTTATTAAGAGAATTCTGAAGTTAGTGAAAGTTTAACAGTCTTTCATATTTCTCTTCTCTCCTCCATTTAAGCAGTTTCAGCACTGCACTGCTGTCAGGTAAAAGCATTTCAACCTTCAGAACAGTGAAATGAGAAAATCTGTTCTCTATAATAAATGACCCAACTCTTTTATGACTTTTATCATGCCTTCACTTATGAGGAGATATTGGTATGAGAAGATATTATCAATCACATTTCCTCCTCTGTGTTTAGGTCTGTATTAACATACCTACATGTACATTAGGTGTGTATTCACATATCCATATCCACATAAAGAAAGATGAAAATCTTGGCTCACAAAGGACTTCTCAAAACAGCAAATCTGATCCTTTATAGCACAGCAAGACTCTACAGTATCCCAGACTGCACCAACTGATTTTAACTATTTTAATTCTAAGTGCTTTATTCCCTAAATCCTAAACTATTCTTGTAGAAATGTTTTTATTTAATACACATTTCCCCTCCTGTTACTTCCCAGTAAACCTAGTAGTTCTCTGTCAATTGCTCACTGTCCATTTTGTTACATCCTGCAACATGTTTTGTCAGTAACTATGTCTCCACTATGTCTCCTGTCAATTTTTTTTTGTTTTGTTTTTGTTTTTTGTTTTTTTTTTCTAAGTGGATTCTTGTGGGACTTGTTTTGTACATGCTTAATCATTTTTTTGTTGGCTTTTTTCTGAGTTCTCTAATTTGTTTTCATTTTTCAAAGATGGTGCTTAAGACAGCATGGGACTCCAACTGATGCTTAGTAAGCACTAAGTAGAAGAGTGTAATTAATTCACTTCTTAAGAGTAATAAATCTATAAACACAACTTACTATACTTTAGAATTTTCTTCTTTTCCATCACTTTTTTTTTTTTTTTTTTTGTATGAAAATGCTGCTTGTTTTATTCATAAAAGTTTTGTCATCCATCACAAACTCCTGTCCTTCTTATGCATCTATCTCATTATTTGCCTTGCTTTTTATGTTGGAACACATGATTGTTCTTCTGCCTTTAAATACTAATAACTTCTTGTCTCTATTTGAGAAGACTTTTTATATTTCTGCTTATGAAGTTACTAATATTTCATTATTTCTTGTTATAATCTGCTTTTGCAAGTACACTCCAAAATCATTTATTATTTTCTTACGGCTTTAAATCAGCTTAGTTTCTCATGTGGTTCTGACATACCCTGCACCAAGCCTAATCAAAATGCTGAAAGATCTAGGATGGGTGTCATGCAGAATCTCACTCAACAGTTGTGTCAATATAACACTATATATGGTAATAATTACTTGAAATATTATTCATTCATCATCAGAGGAACTTTTCTTTTCTTTTCTTTTCTTTTCTTTTCTTTTCTTTTCTTTTCTTTTCTTTTCTTTTCTTTTCTTTTCTTTTCTTTTTAATTCCTGTTGACTTTAATGCTTGAAGAATAAAGTAAGGTCAGTGTCACTAACTTGTAATCTTGTTCTTTGGTGTTGCTAATCAGTTGAATAGATGAAAATGCAGTTCTAAGCTGACTATTTTACCAAAGTATTCCTACTGTTCCTGGAAGGTAGAATTCTGGGTCAAACCAATATTGAAAGTTCCCAAAGTAAGGCATGAAGTGGGCTTTTTGTTTCTTTTTTGTCTTTTGTGACTGGCAAAAAGACTGTCTAAAGGAAGTGGAAATTCGGAGTAGATTTTTGTGGGAAAAAAAGTACATGTTGGCAAGTTTTCAACTGTCTGTTTGTTCAGAGATGGCAGGTGTGCTGCTAGGGAATTTCCATGTAGCTGAAAGGTAAAAATTTGATTGATTTCTTTCCTTTGTGCTCATTTTCTTTTTATCACTGCTTACAAACTTTAATTCTTGTGCGCAGCGAAATGCCATGAAATATCTTGTGCTGTACTAGAATACTTAAAGATTTTCATCACTATTTATTTATTTATTTTGCTTGCCTGTGAGGAGGTCAGTGGGATTTTCCATTGGCAACCAACAAGATTGATCTGCAGTTGCTAATAATATTTTTAAAATAAAAAATAGACACTACAAGAAAATACATCACAAGAACTTCTATAATTTATTTAGTCCTCATTTACCACGATATCTAAAACTTTATAGGTATTATAAAGACATCATAAACAAATCTTTGATATATTCAATCTGTATTTCTGTAACTTCATGAAAGTCCATCGGTGAGGAGAGGGAAAACCACAAGGAATTGTAGTACAGGAACTTAGAAAACTGTCTAAAGCACACTAAATCTTACACTGTCTTCAGTTTTATATCTAATACAGTAGTTATACAGGGAAATGGTAAATTGTTTTATATCTTTGTAGTTGCTGCTTTCAAACAGACTATGCTCTTCAGATACTTTGCATACAATAATTCATCACCTGAATGATGAATGAGCTGAAGCTTTTGACAGTGCTGAAAAGTGCAAGAGGAAGTGTGATTCCATTGAAATTTTTTCAAGTTAAAAAAAAGTGCTATGGAAAATGGCAAGTTTCAAATCAAGAACAAGCAGCTAGAAAGATTCAAGAAGTGGACTCAAAAAAGGCAGGGGGATTGAAACTAGATGATCTTTGAGGTCCTTTTCAACCCAGGCCATTCTATGATTCTATGATTCTATGATGCACTCAAAAATAGCATAAGTGTCTTGTTATATAGATGTCATCTGGAACTTTATTGCTGAGCCAAGATTTGGAATTAAATATTTAACATATATGTATTACCACAAACTGTTTTTAACTTTTCTAACCATTTCATTTATTAAAATGCATATGTATATACATAAAACATATGGTTTGTGTTCTATAGTATTAACAGAGTGTTTGTGTTTTTAATAAACAACCCAAATAAACCTAACTCCAAAAAGAATATTTACAGATATTCGCTCACGCTTGAGTTTGTCATTTTCTCTTCTAATATAACTTGAAATGATCTATAGCCTAGTTCCTAAGACTTTTTGGAACTTGCAGCACAGTCTTCAGAAAAAGAAATATTAAAAAGAGGTCTAGTACAATAATCTCTGAAAGCTTTCTCAGAATGGAGAAAATATATATATATTTTTTTTTTGCTGTGAAGATCAACAGTCTTCCTAGCAGCAGTTTCAAACTTTTTACTATAATTTTACTATAATTGATGTAAAACACTGTTAGAAATAACTTCTGAAGTGTATTCTTGGTATTCCTAGACAGAGTTTGCTGCAACAAACTGGCCATTTTTTGTCTTAAAAAAACTAAACAAACTACTTCTTAATATGGTAATCGATTAAATCTATTGATTTGTCAATTCTATTTTTAACATAAATAAAAGCTTTTGACGTCCTTCTATTCTTAAATTTTCTATGTGATGTGCCATGTTATTTTTGATGGTATGGTATCTATATTCATTGCCAAATATCACTGTTGTCAAATGTACTGGTATTTCCTCTAATGTCAGTGACAGTGAGATTGTCTTGTTGGTAAGGAAAGCAGGTGCCTTGGGCATGTTGAAATTGAGAAATTGGATCCCCTTAGGAGAGCAGCCGTGTGAGAAGTCTGAGCAGTTACCTCCCAAGCAGGAATTGGTAAATTGATTTATAAGAAATGAGAACAAAAAACTTTGCTTAAAACTGGAGCCAAGCATGCAGAATAGTTTGCAGAAGACTGCATGCATTTTTCCTTTTCTCAGTTGTGTTCTTCAGTTTCTGTTCTTCTGTATTCCTCCAGGCAGGTTTAGCAGAGACATGTATCAAAGAATAATGTCTCAGCTTCAGATATAGATAGATTCAATGTATAGGTGACCTTTTGTTCACTGTTATGTTTCTGTACCAAAAATGTAAATAAATACGCAAGGGGTTACTACTTTACTAATTCACTTTTTAATGGTTTGTGAGATTCCTTTCAAACATTTTTCAACATATACTTCATAATTCAGTAACTACTTGAAGAATATTCTTGAAGGATATTCTGGTTAAGATCCAGTAAAGTCTGGGAGACAGGTGTAGCTGCCATCTGCCTCTTCAGAAACTAGAGCTGAGTATGTGTCAAGGGACTTTGCTGGAGCAGGTGCTGGAGTGCTTGGCAAAGGGAAGATGCCAGGGTCATTGCTCTGTTTGTACAAGTGAGATAGAGTTATGGTAAGTTCTACATACTCTTCACCTATTGCTCATTCAAAAATCAGATTAAAGACAGATTCCACCTCTATTACCTATCCTGAGGACTTCCACTTTTCCTGCTAACTATGTCCATTTCCAACACTGAAAGTTTCTACTGAATGAAATTTGTTTAATTTAAGCTTATTGGCATCTCTAATATTCTTATACTAGAGAGACTCAGCTGTGTAACATATGAAAACACATAGACTCTTCTTATTAACTTAACTCTATGACACGGTAGGCAGAATTGGATATAGATATCAACCAGAGAATTATTCAAATTTAGATGTAATCATTTTAATAATGAGCACTTCTAGCCGAAGACAGCATATTTACAGAGGCAGATTATTTTAAACAATTTCAGAAAGGTGAGAAGTCTTTATTTGACGATACAATTTAAAAGAAGGGAAGGAAATGCATGTCATATGTATTGTGATGTTATAAATGTAGGGACAGATAAATCAAAATGTGAAGATTGGAGAGAGGAAAAGAATGAAATCTTACAGTGAATGCAGAAGGTATCCCATGGTCTTCAACACATGAACAAGGGATAGGCTTCTCAAAGCAAAAGGAAAAATATATAAGAATTTTCCCAGGAAGATAGTGTATTTAGGAAATAGTATTATGCTGAGTGAAACATTTACTAGAAGTAGATCTACCCTGTTGATAAACACTGGTTTAATACTGTTGTTCTAAATTACTTCCAGTGAGTGTTGTTTCTTAAGTTCTTCCTAGGATATTGAAAACCGACATCAGAGTAGTTTTTCATGACTTAGTGGGTTTCTGAATACCTGAACAGCCATCCATCCAAAGAACTTCTGTATTATCAGCTGCAGAACAGGAATACATTTTTGTGGAAAAAAGGATCTTCAGAGATGGCTTCATAAGCAACTGCTGAATTGAACTATGGAAAGTGTATCTTAGAATTCAGTGGAAATGGGTAGTTTCGGTGAGGAACCATAAAACAACAATGAAGGGTGGTTTTAATTTCAGGCATAAATAAAAATGATGATGATGAAAGAATCCCAAACACAGCCTGGAAAAACAGGGAATTAAAAGATTAATGCAGTATGATTTTTCTTTTTCCATCCTGACAAGCCTGGAATTCCTTCACATGTTATTACATACAGTCTGGGAGATAAAGTGTATAACATGAAAATCAAAGTGTTATAAGCAAACAAGGCAAAGTAATTAGAATTATGGCTGTATAATAGAAATGTATAGGATTTTTATTTGAAAAACAAAAACAAAAACAAACAAAAAAACACAATTTAATTCCTTTTCTACAGATGACAATATTATTAAACGTAGCTGGGGAAGTTATAGCTGGGAACATACAAGCTGCCTCGCTCTTATCTCAGGAAGTAAAAACTCAGTTTAGAAAAACTTCAAAAAATGTACATTGGTTGCTCTGAAAATAATGCCTCCTATTTATTTCTGTGGGAATGACAACACATTCAGAGAGTACAATAACACCATTTGATAGAGAAAATTCTCCATTACAAAATACTTTTTTTTTTTCTACACAGTCACCAACATTAACTATATATTTTTGCCAGCAATGAACAAGAGCCTGCATTCTATGCTTGTGTAAAAAATGAACAAGCAAAAATACACCTGCATCAACAGAGGTGACCACTGTCAGTTTTGCCACTACTGAAATGCACCACCCACTGCCTCTGTTCTCACATCCAATGTTTGGTCTCCATCAAAATTCAATAAGTGTAGATGAAAGTCAGTGGGTGCAGTTCACTTCCACTCCTTTACATCATATGCTCTTCCATGTCAGACGCCATTTTGTCAGACTCTACTGCTATCTGTTGCACAGGAACAAAATGTTTGTTGCACAGCAACAAATGAATATTGATGTAAATGAACAGACAGCCTCTACTGTCATACCCCCAAAATCCACCCCTGACACTTTTGGCCAACATAATGTTACTTTCAGAACAGCCCTCATAACATTTTAATCTTGTAAATCTAGTTTTGTTTCCATAGAATTCCTGGGGAGGTGGGGGAGGGGGAAGTCTTCCATTGCTTATACAGTAGTTTAACTCTGTAAATTTTACTTCTTCACATTCTTTCTTTTCAGTTCTTTACTTTTTTTTTTCACAACAGTTCTTTTCTTTTACATCTTGCAGTCTTTAATCACTGAAACTCTTTCTAAAAATGCTGTTAGCCAAATCTAGCCAAATAGGTTATTTGAGAAATTGCATTATGTAGCATTTATATTCTCTTGTTTAGGTTTTAAAAGTAAGAAAATATTAAATATAAAGATCTTATTAAGAAGTCCTGCAGATGAGCGTGATATTCAGTTAGAACAAATTTAGGCAAACCTTATTTCTCCTTTATATATGATACATTAATTATATTTTTAAAATAACAAGAGTAATACTCTTGCATCTTTTATGTGAGATAACCAAGTCTCTGTAAGGAGAGGAATAGACGGAAGCAGATGGTTAAGCCACTTGTTGGGAAGTCCATAAAAACCATAAAAACTTTAAGACATTAGCAAGACATCAATGATGGAAATTTAGTTTCCTTTAAATTTTGCCTCTTAATAAATAAAGGATAAGAAAATAAGGAGATACTATCTGTTCTGTCAGGCTATCACAGGTTCTCTGATGTGCTTATACAATGAAATGCCGATAAAAGCAATAATCACTCCCTGATATTTCATATTCCTTTCTATCTGCCAAAATCCTGCATAGGTCTTTGTAAAAGCATAAAGTGCCTTAACAACTGAGGTCATCTCCTTCTCTCTTTTTAATCTAGGAAAAAACTTTTCTCAGACTTTTTCTGTTCATTTTTTCTTTTTCATCATAGTCTGCAGGGAAAATTCCTGAAGTCTTCAGCTTCTCAAAATTCTAAATATGTGAAAGAATAACATAGAAAGTGGTCTAACATTATTGAAGAGGCGCCAGAAGAAAATTTGCTGAAGATCTTGACTGCTACAAGAAATGGAAATTTGCTTCTAAGAGTGATTTCTACAGGAAATTGATTTCTCTAAATTAATCATGCTTCCTGTGTTTAGGCTTCACAGCATTTTCATTGGATTTATGTGAATTGAAACTGTATATAGCTAGAAACCAATTTTCTGCAACTCTTTGTACAACTCATTCCTCCTAGCCTAACTAGTGACAATAGCCATATTTGAGGTGTAGCTCCAGCTGTTCAGGAGAAGGAAAAGAATATATATATTTTTGCCTTTTTTCCTTCAAGCTCCAACACAGGTGATTGACAGTTAGAGGAATCTTGGTTCAGCCTCCTTTACTAACCTCTCCACACTTCATCTCTTCCCTTATATCTGGCTGACCCACAAGCCTACTCACTCTTTCAGTTGGCCTTTGTGATCTGGATTCCTGGAACTTTTTTTGTGGAGAAGCAGAGGTGCTTTTCTTTATTTCATAGTCTCAGTTGCAGCTAGAGAAGACAGACAGGTTGCACTTTTCTATTAGCTGCTGTGCATGGGCATCTAATAGTCAGAGCTAATATCACTAGGAAAATACCTAAAAAAAACCAGAACAGGTGGTCTCAGTCAGGAAGCAGCTCATTACCTTTGTTGTTATTCACCATAATTGCCTCAGCCTGCTGTTAAAGCCCACTTGTCCGTAACAACCAGTTCTGGGAATGATATTGCTAACTGGAAACATTATTATTAGACTTGGAGATGGCAGGTGACATCTAGATGTGTCCAGAGCCAGACACATTATAAACAAACACATCTGAAAGGCAAAAAGAGAGAGAAATTTAACTTTTATATTTAGTGGAATAAGAGAGATGATTCTTTCAGCAGCTTTTTTTAGTGAGCCTCAAACCTTTTATTTTCAAGAGGAAATACAAAATTCCTAATCAAGCTGCTAAACTAGACATAGAGATGGTAAAAACAGTCTGGTCACATTTTTTTTTTGCTAAAGCAGCAGCTGAAAAATTTGTGTTTCATGAAAATTTTAGGGGGTCTGTTTTGTACTGAAGATATGAGCCATTGCTTAGTAATGAATGCAATCAATAATGTATGTATTGACAGAGCATATAAAAGTGAACATATCTGCAGTTAAATTCAGAATGAATGTTTACAGCTGGAATGCCATTCTTTCAAATTCTTCCTGAGGTCCTCCTAATAAATGAGGGCATGTGGGTTTCTTATTCAGTGTGAGACTTAGAATAAAATATTTTGTGAATAGTGTTATAGGGCTTTTTTAGTTTTAAGTACAGATAATTAAAGAAGTGGGAGCCTCTTATCTACACACAGTCCCAAAGATTTCAACACTGTCTGAGATACCAGAATATTAAACTTTGCAAAATCACAAAAGGACTAAATATGACAGAACTAAGCAGGAGAGCATTGGTTTACCTTAGGCATTTTGTTTAAACGCCTATAGTAAGCAGTACTTAAAGCATTTGAGAATTTCAAATATTGTTATTCAAAACATAGTGTACTTTGACTTTATAAGGAAAAATAAAGAATTCTCTTTTGTAGGACTCTGTGCAGAGGAAGGGAAGGGAAATAGAGATTGGTGAGAGAATAGGAAGGAAAAGAGAAGCAAGTAAAGAAGAGGAGAGTTCTGTATGCTGTCATATTTTTCAAAATTATCTTTGGAAGGAAATCATATTATGACCGTAGTTTCTGCTTAATAGCTATATTCTCTCTGTCTCATTAGTCACCATTATTTTGCTGTTATTTAATATTGAGATCTCCCTTTCCTGTCCTTTTTTGTCTTAGTAGACTAGAACGGAGAGCACAATTCTTTAATTACAGAAAGCTACAAATTTTTCTTATAAAATTGCTTTTGTTTGATAATGGCTTAAGAACAAGTATTCTTAAAAACAAGTAACCCATAAAGCAAGATTTCCTAGACTGCTTCATTTTTTAGTACTGAAAAAAAAGCTTTTCAAATTGTAACCATTTGTTGATTGCATCAGCCTTCCTTTGTTTTAATACAATTCATTGGCTACTTCAGTCATGCTAGCTATCAAACTTGTGCTTATTGACAATTGTAAAGATTCAGTAGCATATGTACTGGCTAGTGGTGCCAGTGGTCCCACTGAAATCCATTCTTATTAAAAAAAAAAGAAAAAAGAGTAAAATGAAGTAGAAGAGCATTTCACATGGAAGTGGTAGAAATGTAAGATTCCTAGAACTATTCACAGGAGAAATGTTTTTACTTGATAGTAAATGTAGGATCAAGCAGAAAAATAATGGTATTATTTTTTGTTTCTCAGAATATTTTAAACAAATACTTAAACTTCCCCATGGAAAGAAAATGTTATAGCCTTGATACCAAAAAAGTTTTTAAAGATTTGCCACAATAGACATAGCAAAATAAGTTTGGTTTTTACAAGAAAAAAATACATGTTTTCTCTTTAAGAAAGTTGTTTCTTTATACAGAAAACATGTTTCCATTTAGAATATACTAGCAGTGTTTGAACAGCCCTTCAGGCACTTTAGACTTCAGTAGTGCCAAAAGGAATGCCTAATTTAATAAACGGCCAGTTTAACAAACAAGCAGCCGTAATTTACCATTGTTTCTGATAGTAAAGTGGAATCTTCTGTTTATGTCGGTTTGAGCTCTAAGTTAGATGGCATATTGGGGTGGAACAAGAGTGTGTGTGTGGATAGAAATACCTGGTTCTTGCCTGCAATATTGTTTCTTTATCCTGCAGAACATAGGTGGTGACTGCCTCCTGCAAGGTGAGCATCCAAACCTGAATGATGCTCTAATTACCTCCACTCAGGGTGGACTGGAAGTAACTTGAGGATAATGGGGGTGATTATGTATTTCTTTACAGGTTATTTCCAAAGTAGATTAAGTTGTAACAAGAGGGTCCACCATACCTTCCTCTACTATTCTAAGTAGATGGGGTGCAGAATATTATCAGTGTAAAGATAAGCATGTGTATATCTGTACTTTGCTGTTGTGCAAAACCATGAAGACGGCTCAGGCATACATGAGTTTCCTTATTTTTATTACTTTCTTTTTGCTGTGGTCTGGAATCAAGAATGTGGCTGCTTAATGGGACTCATCTGCTAATAGCTCAAGTAGATTTAATGGCTCAACCCCTTCCTGTCTCAAACTGCAAACATGAGAGATGAGGATTGTAAGTTTAAATAAACAGGTCATACAGCTAAATATTGTCAAGAGCAATATTAAACAAGGTTTGTTGACTTTCTTGACTCCTTTTTTTTTGTTTCTGGAGATCTGTTCTTATCAATCATTATTATTTGTTTTAATATATATTTCAAAATTATATGAAACTAGTATGACTAGGCCTTTTTGTGTGTGTATGAGACATGGGAGAGAGGGAGGAGAAAACAACTATAGCAGTACTGGGAAGAATTTCTTGTAAATACGGATTTAGTGCTAATGTGTAATGCAGAACGGAGTAGAATAGGAAGTGGCTGTTAGAAAGTGTGCTGAAATACATAGAAGAAAAAAAGTCTATATAGTAGAAGATTCTATATCAAAATACTGCTGACATAGGAAAGAGTAAAAGAGAAAGGGGATTAGGTGGGAATTACATTAATAAGATCCTGTAGTAACTAATTGAGATAACACAGAAATAATAACAGAAGAAACCAAGACAGAAGCACCACAGTACCACAGTATTTTATTAGCATATGGAAGAGAATTTGTCTGAGCTATGAAGTTCCACTTGTAGTAAATTCCAAGGGCAGTGAATCTTCAATGGATTTTTCCATAATGCCTTAGAAGAGCTTCAGGGACTGTCCAGATCATTAGGACTGCTTTACAGACCCATAACAAAAAGATTATGAAGAAGTTTTCCAAACAAATTCAGAGTCAGATCAGGCAAAAACTGAATATTGATAGATCCTATATAAGGAAAGATTTGTATTATTTTCCTCTTTTAGTTCAGAATGAATTCCAAAATTACAAATGATTCTAAAATGAACATTTTTGTTGCTGCATCACTTCTGACCATAAAAGAACAACACACTCAGCTGTGAGCACTTAAATTGACTGCAGTAATACTGTATGTTCAAATGAGAGCAAAGGGTGTTTTCTACCTCTGTGTTAATTTGTGTTCTGCACAAGCTAATACCCAATTAAATGTTTAATATCTTGCTTTATATGTTGGAAGTCACATAAATGTTCACCACTGACTGATCTTAGCCTATGTACGTCACCGTTTGTCTGCTACTTCATAAAATGAGAAAACAATAATTATTTTCTATAGCCCTGGGACACATATTGTGCCACAGCTACTGACGCCATCATACAGCTTAGAATTGTAGGAATATTCAGTGTCACCATCTAAGTTTATGGTCCAGAAGAAAAGGCTCAGAAGAATTTAAGATTTTTTTGAAGCAACTTTTTAAGACATAGTGTCCTTTGTTATGTAAGGAGACTACTCCACTTTCAAATACTTATTCTGCTATTTAAAGTAAAAACATGTCTTTAACACAGTCCTAGGCTAACCTATGAATGCTCCAGGCTAAGTGGTTTCAATACTTATCTTGTCCATGGATATTCTCTTTTTAGTTATTAATAGCACCCATATCATCTTAAGTACTCACCTGATGTCATCTCCAGGTTTTAAAAGAAGTTGTTGTGTTTCCTCTCCTCAGCTATTCCTCATTATTCGTAGGCAAGACTTAGTATTTTCTAGATTTACACATTGGTGCCAGCATAATAAAAGCTTGAGTCACATTTTTTAAACACAATAAATGTGTTTATTTAACTACTGGAAACCTTTACAGGCAATCACTGAATCATAGAATGACTTGGGTTAGAAGGAACCCAAATGATCATCAAGTTCCAATTCCCCTGCCCTAGGCAGGACCACCAACCTCCAGATCTGGTACTAGACCAGGTTGCCCAGGGCCCCATCCAACCTGGTCTGGAACACTTCCATGGATGGGGCATCCACAACTTCTCTAGACAGCCTGTTCCAGCACCACACCACTCTCTCTGTAAAGAACTTCCCCCTGATATTGAATCTAAACCTTCCTTCCTTGAGCTTAGAACAATTCCCCCTTGTCCTATCACTGTCTACCCATCTAAAAAGATGATTTCTGTAAAAAGTTGATTCCCTTACTTTTTATATTTCCCTTTTAAATACTGGAAGGCTGCAATGAAGTCTCACAGCTTTCTCTTCTCCAGGCTGAACAAGCTCTGTACCCTCAACTTGTCTTTGTAGGAGAGGTGCAGCAGCCCTCTGATCATCTTAGTGGCCCTCCTCTGGACCATCTCCAACAGCTCCACATCTTTCCTGTATTGGGGGGCTCAGATCTGGCTTCAGTACTCCAGATGGGGCCTCAGGAGAGGAGAATAGAGAAGGACAGTGACCTCCCTGTCCCTGCTGGCCACCCCTCTTCTGATGGTGCCCAGGATACAATTGGTCTTCTGAGCTGCAAGATCACACTGCTGGCTCATGTTCAGTTTTTCATTAATCGGGACCCCCAGGTTCTTCTCCACAGGGTGACAAGCTGGGGCTCTCAAGAAAACATATTTTCAGTTTAGAAACTCTTGGAAAGTTACAAGCTGATATACAGTGAGATTGCATGTTGTTACTTCATAGAATAAAGTTTCCAATGTCAAATTTTAGTTGTATCTCACAGTTCAAGCTCTACATGTTGTAACTATAAACATATGTTAGTTGCAGAATCACAAGGGTTGGAAAAGACCTCCAAGATCATCTAGTTCAACTGTCAAATCATCATCCTCAGATGAGTGATGCTTTCAGCAAAGGTTAATGTTGAATACTCAAGGATAACAAAGTGAAAATATGAAAAGAAAAAGGAGCATTGAAAAAAAAAATGTGAATCTATCCTCAACTATGTAAGCTGATATTTTCCATCTATATTTACAAATTTCTTCAGAACTTTATTCCTTTGAACTTTGTCATGGGATTATTTCATTAACAACTGAACCTGAGCAATAATCAATGAACCAGTGGACAAAGCAGGATATTTATTCAGTATATTCTTCCTAAGGTCACAGAATGCAGGTTACATTTTTGAATGCTAATTTTTGTCCTGAAATTTATTTAGAGACTTATTAAAACACCAGAAAGAGCTGCTAACATTTTATTTCTCACCATTCCTGTTGTTTAGTTAAAACAAATGCACAGTACTTCTCAAGCTGAACCATATTATGTTATCTTATGGTGTATTAATTCCTGTATGACAGAATACTAGCAAACTGCATAATGCATGTACTACATTTTAATGTATTTGCACTGATTTTGCCAGTAATAGAAATTATATTCACACATCTGTAATTGTAATATACCTACACAAAGTGTAATATGTCTTTTTATTCTCCAGTGTACTTTCTAATAAAAAGCTATTCTGAATTTCAAACTGTCGTGTGATCTAGTGTTAGTATGTACACAATGAATTAATGTAAACATCTTTTTTGTTTTGTTTTGTGCAGGAATCCCATATTGTAATATTTGCTTTTGTGCTCTGTATTCAGTCAAAGAGCCATAGTTATCTTCTTGAGAGCTATGAAGCATGTGTTTTATCATGTTATTTCCAAATGTAATTTGATCTTGGTTTTAGGAACTCTTATCCTTATTTGTATCCAGCGAACTAAACATTTACACTTAGTCTTACATTTCATTTGTCTTACAATCTGTTGAGAAAAGCTACATGATCTGGAAAGAAAACTCCACTTACTTTTCTGCAAAACAGTTGTCATTTCTGCATGCAGATCCTGTGGCTGCTATAGAAAATAGGTAATATGGGCTTTCCAGTCAAGATGCTACTCTAAACACATGACTCTGGATGTTATGTTCTGAAAGTGATGCCTCCTATTTTATAATGTTGGTTCACAATGACAGAAGTGAATGTTGGTGGTATGGTGGTAGAGGATGAACCTTCCCACAAGTAGTCCATTACATTTTGTTGCCATGTGACAGACAGCAGCAGAGGGACAGTCTGTCAAAATGTTGTCTGACATAGAAGAGCATATGAAACAAAGGGGTGTCGTTGAATTCCTCCACATGGGAAAAATTACCCTATTGGCATTCATTGACTCTTGCTGAATATTTACAGACACCAAACAGTGGATATAGCACAGTGAGGCAGTGGATGGTGTGTTTCAGCAATATAAAAGACAAGCCACATTCTAGGTGGCCATGCAGATGCTTCTGAGTGTGGCATGCAGGCTCTTGTTCATCACCAGCAAAGATGCATAGGTAATGGCAAAAATACGTTAAATTCACAGCTACAAAACACTAGCAAACAGTGTTATTGAGTTCTTTGTATCTATCATAGTTTCCATGGAAAAATAAATAAATAAATAAATGCAAGTACTACTTTCTGAGCAACCTACATCTTTACAGCCTCCTGGCTATGATACTAAGATGACAGAACTAGAGACCTCTTCAGTTATGAAAGTAGCATGAATTTTGAGTAGAAAACTAAAAGAAATATTTTTGACTTACTGTTAGTATAAATAGTACATAGCTGTCTTTTCTTGATATTTCCTGTACAGGGAAGACATTAAACTATCAGTGAGTTGTGACTTATTCTGGGCCTTTGTAAATAACAAAAGATTCAAAGTCATGAAAACACTGTTAAGGAATATATAAATCCAAATCAAAGTCAGGCACTTAAGTGTTTATTATACTCTAATTTGCACGGGTGGTCATTTTTGGGGAAAAGTATTTGGTGCACATAGCAATGCAATGTTGTTTTTGCCTATTTTTATATACACATATTCATATTTAAACATACATATGTACATACATCTATAGTAATCAGTGAAGCCTGTGCACAAACAGTGTAAATAATATTAACACTTTATTAGACATGAACTACTGAAACTTTTACAGTTTCATTTTGACCACACAACTGAAAAATATTGAGAGACTCCATGTGATCTTGAAAAAAAGTTATTTATTTTCACCACAAGACAAGTTAATATATGACATTACAATGCACTGTGGACTGTTAAATAATTGGTGGACATTTTCAAGGGAAAAAAAGAAAAAGAAAAAGATTAATGAGCAGCAAATACCGAACAAATGAAGCTATGCTTTGATTCCAAATCTCAGTTTACACTTAGAATGTGTTATAATAGTCTAAACTTGTCAAGAAGCCATGAAAGTGCTAAAAGCTTTCAAAAATAAACATATCCAAATGACGGAAGCCACTTTACTCCAAGGGTAATAGATCTGTTTTAAATGCAGTAACATATTTATGATATAACATGGAATAAGATATTTCCAGAATCACTCACAGCACATTATGTAAAGGTGTGTAAGGAAGATATAACTATCTCTGTCTTGATTGATTAAATTTTACAGACTCAGGACCAAACTCATTACCTCTGATGTGTGTTTGTAAGTGACACCCACGAGAAGGAGTATATTTGCATCTGAAATAATTGTAAACCTGCTAAGAATGTTCTTTGGGAATTTATTTTTAATTACTATCTTGAACTCTTGTAAAAGGAATTTTTCTTACATTTTTTCTTGTGGATAGTTGTATTCTACTATTGATTGGAGTCCCATACCTATACGAAGGGAATGTGTCCATTTGCCTCTCTCTAAGTGGGCTCTGCTCCTGCTGGAAGCATCATGTCCTTGGGTACAAAATCTCAGGTTGTCTCTGGATGGGTGCTCAATTCTTACCCCAGTGAAGTCCTTCTCAAAATGTTCTGGTGATCTTAACTGTTCACTCTTCACTTTGATATGACTGCATCATTTTTATATTTGAGCAATCGTCTTTCTGCGAAAAGTGGCTAGACAAAAATAGTGCTGCCTAACCCAGCTCTGCTTCCTCTAAGTATTTTGAGCTGCTGACCAATGTAAATGTATTTTTAGTTTTGCTCCTTTTAGCCCTGAAGAATCAACACAGGTAACACTGTGGTCTGAGAAAATATATTTATTCCACAGATCCACCAATAATTTTCAGATGTTTTTTGCTTATGGCATTTCCATCAAGTCTAAAATTAAAGAAGCAATTTTCTTTGATCAAGAGTAAAGTATGCAACTACTCTGAACTAAAGTACATAAATATACTGTACCAATGCTAAAGTTGCTCTTAGCTTCACCATACCATGTGCTTGCTTGTGACTTGATGTCAAGGATAGATTTTTCCACAAGAATTCTGCAGTCAGATTCTTTGAGGTTAGATTCTTGCTTTTGTTCCCTGCACATTGAAAAGTTTATTCCAAATCTCTCACAGAAAAGCTTGTTCCAAATCTGTCATTTAACCCTGTCTGACTTACAAATGGATGCCTTTGTCAGTCTTTTGGTCGCAGCCTATTTGGAAAGTGTTCCTCATCTATTTTGCATATCTACTCGGCTATGAATATTGCAATTTAGGATCCTTGGTCATGTCATCAATTAAAGTAAAATGAGAAATCTGTCTTAACTTCATTGAAGAATCTGACCCAGAGAGTCTGGATTTTTACAAAGTTGTCATCATGTTCATCAGTAAGTAATATTAAATAATGTCTGGATGTCACTGGAGAAAAGAAACTTGTTAAGAGAAATAAACTGCACTGATCTGATTTGCTCAAACTCAAGGGAACTTCAGAAGTACTTGATGTTTAATGTTAAGCTTTCAGTTGCAGAATCCACACTTGTTCAGGCCATCTTAACTACTCACTGACCTTGGCAACACTGCAAGGGCTGTATTTTTCTGTGTATGAACTATTTTTGAATAAGCACTGTAGCACATTGAGCACATGATTTTTAAAAGCAGACTTGCTGATATACCCCCCATTTCTATTTCTACAAAGTGGTCTTTAAATAAAGCACAGTTATTGTAGATAATAATATATATAAGAATCAGGACGCTTTTTTTCTGTCCTTGATTTGTGAGTAAGCAAAATGCTTTTTTTTCCCCAATCTGCCAGAGATCTTCAATGTCATAGAGTAGCACCCAGGTACCAAGTACTGTGGAAGATCATACGTAAAGTCAATAACAAATGTCTTGTACATTTTAAAATGACTGCTTTCACTCTGTCATCAGAACAAGAAGATACTGAAAAGATATCTCCCCCCTGTAGCCCTGGATTAGGATACTGTTTTTCTCTCTGCTGTTGTGGGTGGATGATTCACAGATACACGTCTTGAGGCATAGACTGAAAACACTGCTGCACTGGAACCCTTAAAAGTGCCAGCATGTTTCCAGGCAAGTGCATTATAAGCCTCAAGAAAATCCACTGTGAAGGCACTGATTAGAAATATATTTACAGATTGGAATAAAATTTTAATGACTATCTTTGTACTTCTATTAGACACTTTATAACATCTTCTCTGGAAGCTCTTACTATTCAAGAACAGTGAGTAGAAGTGCACACAACATCGTGTGCCTGACACTTTGCACCCTAATGTCACTGCGAATGACTGAAGATTTGGCAAACTCAGTTGTTGATACAGAAGAATGGGAAAGAAAAAATAAAAAGAGAGACAGTAAGGAAAAGAAGTAGAGGGCCTAGAAGAGATAGAATCAAGCTTTGAGGAAAGCTGGTGTGCAAAAAAAAAACATGTAAGAAATAAATTTAGAAGCCTGCCAGGCCATCAGTACAACAGTGTGGAGAGTGAAAAATGACAGTTTGAAGACTGCAACAACTATCATAAAGTGCACAAATGGGCGTTCTTCCATACAGTCTTTCTCCTTCCCACACTCTAGCTCTATGTCAAGACCATGTAGTTATGATAGTTTAAAAAAATAACAAACAAAACTCTAAGAAAGCCTAATAAAACTACTCAAGTATATGATATATCTCTCTAAATGGAGAATCACACTTTGTAGCAGTTTTATCTCAGAGAGTGAGTCAAAAGGGAAAAAAAAATGAAATGAGAAGGAAATGAACCTAAATAATTGGAGGAAAAAAAGATGTCATGAATTGAAAATGAGTTTTGCTTTGAGGTGCCAACTGAGATGCAGATGCACAGTTTTCCATTAAAGCTACAGTAAGAATAAAAATAGACCAGAATTTTAGTTATGAATAATAATAAAAAAGACTTTTGTATTTGCATCAAATGCTTCAGAAATAGCCAATTCTTCTGTTTATGAATTGGAAAATAGAAAATCTTTGCTATAATACTTTCAGATTTTGAACATTAGCCTCAAACACGAAACCTGGAAATGAAAAATGAAATATAAAACATCAAGCTTGCTTTTTTCTTCTTTATTTATGATCATTCATGTGTGTAGTAGAAGAAATAAAATTTAGATGCAAATTGGGAGATCACCTATAATCATTTTTATATAGAGGTTCAAATATGTACGTGAACAGTGATGGAGTCTAAAGACAGAATAGAGATGTTCGTCCTTGTTTGTGTGCATGTCTCCATGAGTCAACTGATGATGGCTAAGACACTACAGTACCTAACTGCTTTTTTTCTGGTGTTTTTAGGATGAATGTTTTAAAGTAGCTTTTTTTTTTTCTTTTTTTTTTTTTTTCCACAGCATAGTTTCATTGTACCAGAGATTGCAGACTGATAACTACTGTAGAAACACAGCTCCATTGTGCTAGGGGCAGTGTTAACACAAATGCAGACAATTTCCTTGTATTGTGTAGAAAGATTAGCCAAAATGCCAAGAAATACATGCCTTGGGAGTTTACTTAAAGATGTATTTGTACCTTCCTTTCAGATTTGAAATAATTTCTTCCTTTGAAATGGAATCAGTGTTGGATGCAATAAGGAAAACCTTTCCTGACATTTCTTTGAAACAGAAATGGGAGGGGAGGAGAGGAGAGGAGAACTAATTTAGTAAAATGAGAATTGCTTTGGTGTTCCCAAGGTCTGATGCGTTCTGGTAAGTAGAGCTAGATTTTTCATTGATTGTTCTTTCTTTTCAGTATGTATATTTTACACCAGATATCTGGTACAGGTGGGTATTAAGTTGTCAACAAATCAGTCATTCACTGGGAAATGCAGATCAGATAAAAATCTACCAAATTTTATTGTCCCAAATAAGAATGATAGAGCATTCTGAAATGTAAAGACAGCTTATAAGCATTTACCATAAAATCCAGTTAGTCAAAGTTGCTTTTTCCCACTAGTAAGATGCTGGAACACAGTGAAATCGAAGTTCTATTTTTGGTTGACTCAGAGCAGGGATTTGAATTAATGTATCCTGCCCAGAAGAACACCTGAAAAAGCAGGCCACATAGTCACTTTTATGCTTTCCTCATGCCCAATGAATATTTAAACAGTCTGTGCAGAATATCAAGGATTTGACAGAAAATGATGTGAAAGAGCTACATTCATCAAAATATTTGGTACTGCTTTGCTAACCTCTATATAATGTGAATGTTCAGATCACCACACAAGACAAGTCTTCACCTATGCATTTCATGACTTTAAATGAATTTCCTAAGCACAGGATTATTAGATAGGAATGTAAAATCTGGTTACTATCTGCTAATTTGAAATGAGACTTCTCTGCCTTTTATTTCAAGAATGTCAAAAATAAAATTTTCTGTTTCAGACTTAACAAAATGTTTAGCATGAAATATTGTGCAGCTCAGAGAATCATCTCTAGAACATTTAAAAGCTGGAGGGACAAATGTCAAGTAAATAAAGAGGGAGTTATATTAATTTACACTAGAAAGATTTCTGTATAATCTTTGTTGTCAGGCTCAGGGTGGTGCTATAAGGATTTTTTAATTCTTATTTTCTTTTTGTATCGCAAAGGAATAAAGTTAATAATACCAAGTTAGCCTATGGTTCATGCTTATACATTGAAGAGAAAAAAAGAAAAGGTTCTGCGACTTCTGTCATTCTACAGTAATTACTCAGTATGGATTATTTTCCAGGTACCTGAGACAGGTGCCTCTTAAGAAAAAGAGTGTCACAACAATCACAGAAATTCTAATATTAAAACCATTTTAACTCTAAGTTTCATTTTGCCTTCAATTATACCTAAGTCAAAGTTTGTACATTCTGCTCTAAATATATACTTAAATAGAAATAAATTCTGGTGAGCATGTCATTACTAATTTACATCTCTGATTAGAGAGAGAAAAGACTTATCTACCCAAGCCTAATCTACTGGATCTCTTAAAATCATAACAGCCATATACATGACATCAAAGAATATGATGCAAACTCATGATTAAATCCGGAGAAATTGATGTAATGGAAAAATTAATAAAGACATTGCAAGAAGATGGAGGAGCAGGCATAAGTGCAAAACAAGTTTTTAAAAGCAGAGAAAGGCCAGTATTTTGCCTTTTACTCAGGCTTCTATCCTTTAGATATAGGACTTGAATTCTTCTCTGTGTGACACTGGTCAATTGTTTTGTACAGAGGAAAAATTCCCACATACTTGGTATGATGGAGTGAAGAGTATAGAGTATATTGGTAGGACCCTGTCCTGTAGTCCTGAAAGCACTTATCTGTCTGTTTATCAGATAGAAAGTTGTTCAACTGCAGAGGGCACTGGGAGGTACACACACTGTTGAAAAAGATGTTAAGGTTTAGAAACACAAGAGAATTGATGCTAATGAAGATGACAACTTGACTGTCTGGCTTCTGCATAAAAGCAGAGGACAACTGCTTAAACATCCTGGGTTAAAGCCTTGTCTTATAAACTGTACTGGACAAAAATAAGTCATTTTGCATGTGATGTGATGTTAGCATATCCAGAAAAAGTCTTAATAATTGAATCTAAAGGATCAGAAGAGAGATACTTTAAAGCATGTGTGACTTTGCAGATGACTTTGAAATGCAATCTGTTAGGATATAAAGTTGCATAAATACTTCTAATCAAATAGAGCCTGTATACCTCTTCCTTGATTTTTCTTAATTATCAAAGGAAAATTCAATGAAGATTTTAATAAACCCCAGACCGTCTCAGCTCTTTCCTTTACTCTAAAGGAACAATCAAGGATAGCTGGAGAAAGTTAAGACCTCCTTGGTTACCAGTGTTATTTTTTTTCACAGTATTTTTTTGGTAAGTTCCAAATACTTGAGCATGGATTCCAGTGCCCTGTGTTAGAGTTGTGCTGCTTCTCTTCTTAATGTAATTTTTAATTATTTTTCTTGCCTTTTATCTTTTTCACTACAGAGATGCTTACAAATATTCCTGAACACTACAGCTATTTTCTTCTAGCTGCAGTTAGCAATAATGGTGTGGTTTGTCATGGTAAACACATGGTAAGTGTTTGTCATGACGGTGTTAGAAAACAAAGTCTTGTTGACAAATCTGGCTTATGCACTGTTCACCTTGATTTCCTCTTCCTCAGATGTGAGTCTAGAAGTCAAAATAATTCTAGGAACCCACCACAAAGAGTGGAAAAGGCCCATGTCTTTCTGACCACAGATGAAAAAAAATGTATTTGAGCAATTAAAAAATACTTCACAAAAACAAAATCACAAACAGTGCTGAACATGGCAAATCATGGCAATGTGACAAAGTATATAAAATAAAAATACTGACTGCGTGTATAGAATGAAATTAAAAATTGTTATCAACTGTGAAACATACTAAAAGTAAAATACAAATAATCTCCATCAGGAATTTTTCTACTAGTTATTATTTTATTGGAGTTCAGCATTGAATTTTAAAGTAGAATTCAGACAGGAACCTGTAGATGGGATCATTATGATGAGGATCATAATCCAAGCAAGGTCCAAAGGAACATCTGGCTGGAGAGCAGATTTGCAGAAGAGGACAAGGAGTGCTGCTGAACAATAAGGTGACAAACAACCAGAAAGGTACCCTTGTAGTAAGAAAGGCCAGCAGACTCCTGAGATTCATTAGGAGGAGTTTTGCCTACAGATGAAGGGAAATATTGTTTTCTCTGTTCAGCACTTGGTGAGACATACCTGGACTCCTGGATCCAGTTTTCGGCTCTCCAGTGTGAGAAAAGTATGACCATGTTGGACTGAGACCAGCAAAGGGCCACAAAAATGATGAAGGGACTGGAGCATCCAGCAAGGCTGAGAGAGCTGGCACTGTTCAGCCTAGAGGAGAAAAGGTTTTTTTTTCTCTTCTTAGTAAGAGAGTGATCCGAGACAGGCTTTGAGATGTTTTGGAGTCTCCAACCTTGGAAATGCTTGAAATTCAACTTGACATGGTCCAAATAAAACTTTGAGTCAGGCTTGCACTACATGATATCCAGAGTCTCCTTTCGCTCTCAGCTATTCTGTGATTGTGTGGTACAACACTGTCCCAAAATGTCAGTTTTAAACACTTGGAAGGACTTGTACAGGCCTACATGAGGCTTTGATGCAGCTGGAAAATTTCACAGCCTAAACTGTACTCCATCTTGGTTTTATAAATAATCTTTTCTCAGGAGATTTTTAGAATACAGTACAAGCAGTTCATAAATGCTGAGAAGGGATTGGCAAAATTATTTGCAAATTTTAGTGAAACAATGCATCAGGTAGTACTGTATGATGCTGCTTCTGCTTCTATATTTGATGCTGAGAACTGCTCAGTATGTGTTAATAGACCTTCGTGGTCACCTTCTATTTTGTTGTTGTTGTTGAATCTGAGTGTCCTTCTTCAGTCTTTAGGGTGCTCTCTCTTGGTTCCCTGGTCTTGTTCAACTTTACCAAAATTTCACAGCGGAGAAAGACATTTACTACTTGTTTATATGGCATAAGCATGCCTTTAAAATAAATATATATAATTACTTTATATATAAAGCACAATGTCCCACATTCACATAAACACACAGAGATCATAGTCTTGTTTATTTTTTGTATATTAAAAGCTGTAAGTAATGTATTCATCTGAACAGCTGGGTAACTTTAATGCTGCATGCAAATCAGATTAAAAAGTAACAAACAGAAAAATGTAACAGAAGCCTATAGTAGCTCAAATTCTAGATCTGATATGAACCTCTCACTGTTCAGAAAATTGAGTTTATTGTCTATTATTTTTAGAAAATTCACTACAAGAACTTAAAAAGTAGATGTATTCATTTTCACTGTGGCATATCCAGGAATTCCATTTTTATCCTATAACTGTTCTTTTGGGACATGCAGTGAATCAACAGGACAAAGTTCCTTTCACAAACTTAGCAAAGTAGGACGGTGACCTATAAATGACAAATTTTTAAAAAAGAGGCATGGTTCCAGTTTTCTATTTACTTGTCTACTTGTTTTTATAATTCTGCAAAAGATTTAAATTTGATGTGAGTGCTGGTCAGTAAAAATAAAACTAGGTGTGCAAGTGATGTATTTTAATGTTCAAAGCTTATTTCACTTATTTGCAAGGTATATGGAATTTCTACTTGTTTGAAAATAAATAATGAGGCATTCAACATTACTTATGCTGCAGTTTAGAAATGTACAGGAAAAAATGCTGTATGCTGTATGCGAATGTCAGCTTCTCATTTTAGCATTAAAAATGTTTGAATTTCTCTGCACTAATTCCAGTATAATTTGAATATGGATTGAAATTCTAAGAAATTAAAGAACTGAAACCAATCTTTACTTAATAGTAAAGATTTTATTGGCATCCAAAACAATTAGTTATTCTTGAATAACTTGGTATTCTTCTCTAAAAAATCTGGACACAAGAAAATGTTAATTTTCCATTTATTAGGTAAAAGCAAATAATCTTTGCCTATGCTTTCCCCCAAGCATTCGTAAAGTAGTATGAAGAATTATGAATGAGAAATTAAGATAATCCAATCAAAGAGCTCACCATCTGAACATACATCCAGGAATGTAAATTACACACTGAGCATCTTTTGCCTTGTCAAATAGTCCAGATGACTAAAACTTAAAAATATGACACTACTATGAATAGCAAATTTTTATGGCTGTGTTCTTCTAATTAACCTATAAAAATATAGCACATTATCATGATAAGTGATCTTCATGCATACGATGAGCACTTGTTTAAACAAATGTGTGTTTTAAAGTTTGCAGCAAAATGGAAAGAAATATTTTTATCAATATATTTCCACAGGGAGAAATTCAGTGGGTATAGAGAAACATAGATTCCTACAAACATTAGGTATATAAGCAACAACCATTTTCCATCTAGTTTATCTTTTCACAAGGATCAGATACAACTTCTTAAACTTCCCAAAATCTCAGACATTACCTAGTGATACAGCCAAAAGAAAATGACAGAGTAGAACTGTAATATTAGTAGGATCTTAATTCTAAAACTGAAATAATTACTTAAAAAGTAGATCGATTATTATCACTGAGTCTTATGTGTTTTGCAGTGAAACCAGATTGTTAAGTATTATTTACTGTGCAGGTTCTGAATTTTATACCATGCTTCCTTACTTGAGTTGCAAAACTGCAAAATGGCATTGATATTTTCCTATCAGACATTGTGAATTATAACATTTCCGTGTTTTTACATAAATTCAGCTTTATCATCAGATGGATTTAGCAGAAAAAAAAATGATATTTATTTTCAGTAGATGAGTTAAAAGTGTTTTCAAGAATTGTACTTTCTGCTGATTATGTCTTTCATTGTTTTATGTATTTATAATCACTTCTTTTTAAACCTCAGTGTGTCTAATATCATTTTGATTATGTCATACCTTCCATTTCTTCGTAAAAATGGTAATCTGACTTTCACAGCTGCTAAACAGCTGCTAACTCCATTAATCTTATTCTCAAACAGGTAGGCTTAATATGGGCCTCATCTTCAGTGATATCAGCAAATCACATCTGCAGGGTCACATACTGCATACATTTAGCAAATTATCTTGACTTAATACTACTGATTTCTCAGTTAAGGATTTTTTGTTGGAGTTCAGGTCCCCACTGAGAGCTGTCATAGAATCACATTTTCTGTGGTGTACAGTTGTATAACATGCACAGAAAATCAGGCAAGCAGAAACAGCAGTGGACTTTTTAAGTAAAATTCTTGACAGTGACAGAAACATCATTGAATTTGCATGACTTGCACTGTAGCTGAGAGGTAGCATCATTTTCTAAAGGTTTATTTTATGGAATTCTCATTTAACTACTTTACCATATTATATACTGCAGTAGCTGGCTTTTATTCACTTTTCTGATTGGTGAGGTAGGACCCACTCCATCCAAGATCAAGCATTTCACTAAATTAGGAGCCTAGTTAACCCACAGATTCTGTCTTATTCACCTTCTTTATTAACCAATGAACAGATGTGACTTTTCTGGACAGTGATTCAAGTCTCTGGAGGTATTACCCTATTACCTTAAAGGAGACTGGTAAGGATTAGCCCTTATTGATTCAGCTACATGAGAGGTGTCTCTTTGAAAATGAGCCACTTGTAAAGGGCTAATCTATACTTATGTAACACATAATAGCAACAGTATAATCAGTCAGAAGTAGAAACCTGACACAGTTCTGCAAATAATTTTGTGTCAGAAAAGAATAATATTTTTAAAAGAATCTCCTTAATGTCAATGTATTCCTTTCCACTGTAATTATTAATTTGCAATAGTATTGCCTAAGCTTATGCCTTAGGATTTAATCAATGGTGAATATTCAATGAAAGGGAAACCCATCTCACTTTCAATGTTCAAAAATAAACACTTGAAGGTATTTAGACCTGAGAGAGTATCTCACTTGTCTTAAGCATTTGTCATTAGGTGATAACTGCATTTTGGAAATAGAAGTTGTTCCCAAGAAAGGAAGAATCTGATGAGGAGATCCTTGGACCACTGGTTTAAATACAGATAACTGACTTTTAGATAACTACTTGAAGTGAGATGCATACAACATCTGTTTGTATCCTAAGAGCTCATAATGTTAGAGGCAATTTAAAAGCTCACAGCTTCTGTTCAACATTTAACATGTGCTGAGTGATATTTTTTGAATTCTAGATTTCAGTTCTAGACATATTTAAATCTTTACTACTTCTGTTTCTGAAACACATTGCAAGAGAAATGAGATTTGTCATTAGGCAGACTTTCTATCTCACTAAAATTTGATGCATTAGTAATAGTGGTGATTTTTTTTTTTTTTATGTAGGGGAGGAGGTTTTTGTGTTGTTTTTTTTGTTTGTTTGTTTGTTTGTTTGTTTTTCTTTTTCCATTAGGACATAATGCATGTAGATGTAAAATAGAGTATTATAATTGATAATCAATAATCAAAGGTATCATTTTATGAAGAGCTATACTATCTTCAAAAATGTCCTAGACTGCCTAGACTGTTTAGATTTTTACCTGAGGGTTGCATAGGAAAATAAGGCAATTCAGTGAAGAAGTACCAGCAGGGCATTCTTTAGAGGAGTTAGTTCTTTCTATTTCAATTTCTTTTTCATCAAACCATCATGAAAAATTCAAAAGAATGCTTTGGGTTTATAATCCGTTTCATCACTTGCCACTTCAAAAGTTTATTTTACAAAATAATACATTGACTCATTTATTAAAACTATGTCACCTACCTTTTGCTTTGGAGCAGAGTCTAGCTAATAATTTGCTATTGAGGTGGATTTTGTTTGTATGTATTATTAAAAGGCTGTCACATATCTGTACATGAATCCCTCCCACAGATAAGGACTGTTGAGAGAATCTGTTGCTGTGGAGAAGAAGCAGCCTTTGGCTGTGATGAAGTTTGAAAATATCTATGACTTGGAGAGTTTGGATATCTTGAAGAGAGAGTGTCATTATGATGAATGATGTCATTATGATGAAATAAAAGTACAATTTATTTGTGGTACTCTATGGGAATGTCAGTTCCCAAGCAGAAAAATCTTCTGACTCAATTAATGTGTGGCTTTTTTAACTGCATTTGTTTATTCAAAAAATGTATTGAATCAGATTCACTGTATCTTGAGACCTTATGGACCAGTGCTTAGTTTGTTTCCAATTTTGAACATCCAGTACATGAGGTGCCTTCAACAAACTGCTTTGTAATCACAACAACAAAAACTCTCCCGAGTTTTCTGATTCTAGACTAATTCAGAAATTTGTAAACAAAGAAGACGAGAAAAAAACAGCTGTTTTCTTCTCAGTAAACCAACATTATGCTTTTAAGGGGAAGAAAAAGGACCCCTCCCCTAATAAATAGATGAATAAATAAATATTCTCCAAAAGAATTGAATATTGGCCATACATCAACAGTTTCATTAAGAGCAAAAAATGAAGTGTCTTGTCAATAAATTTTAGCTATATACTTAGTACAGAATTTGAGTTTGAAGATAGAGGAAAGTATGATTGACTACCAAAGATGAGTAAACCAGTCAGTTGATAATGGTAAATATCTGGGAGTCTCATGGAAGATGATAGGATAGTTGACTACCTGGCTGGCTACCAATTATTAATAAATAAATAGAAAATCTTTCTGTTTCAAATTTCAAGTGATGAAATCCACATGAATGCTGGCATTGGCTTCTACTGATTCTTTGGACACTACAGCGTTTAGCATTGAGCCAACTTCCCTGCTGTTCTGCAATGCAAACTGAATGGGAAAATTAAGGGTAAATTATCACCAGCATGCATGGTGTTGTAGGCAGTCTCAGAATCTGCTCCTGGATGGGAGATCAAAGCATTCTACTTTCAGCAGATGTAACAGGAGGCCATTATGAAGACTTGTCTAATGAAGTGTGTCCAGCTCCATGAGCCATATCCAATTTTGGAGGTTTTGAATACCATGCAAAAGTCTGCTACAAAGGTATGTTCAAGATAGGATTTTTCTCCCTGTAGTACTTCTAGAATCTTCAGGAGTACAAACAATGTTGAACTTCTCCAGCAAACTGTGTGAAGATTGACAGACTCAAGTGTGGGGATACTGTATAACACATGCACTGCTGCAGTTGTGAGAATCTTTATCTGAAACACTGCATTTCTGCTTCCAATTCTTCTCTAAGAAATGCAATTTCCTTTATCCAAACCATGGTGGGAATGTGAGAGACACTGGTTTGTCCCCAGATAACCTTTGACAGAATGTTTCTGTTTTAAGGATATGGAATTAACTTCTTGCAGTACTGATTCTACCACGAGCATTTGTTAAGCCTTCTCTTCACTATAAAGCAGATAAAATAGTTTTAAAATGTGCTGCCGTGCTTTCACAGAAAGTCTTTGTGTATATATGTACAAGAGTGTGTGGCATGGATTGTGTTATCCTCCAAAACCATATCAGACATATATATATGTATATATTTCCCAGCAGGAGGGAATGTTAATCAGCTTTTCTTCACTATGAAATACGATCAAAGTTCAGAGTAAATTTTTCCGAAAAGCTGAATGGGTGAGGATAGTTGTTCTGAAAGGGGTCCACAGTTTGCTCTCCTTGTACCAATTTCAGGTTCACTGGCCACTGACAGGCCCAAATCTGCATGAGAATGTGGCCTTGGTGGCTTGTCATAATCCATCATGGACACGCCACAGTGGCATCATCTGGGCTTCCCAACCATGGCTTTGCTCTAGGATGGAAAATCCCTTCCTTCTGTTGAGGAGCAGCTCAACAGCAGCTCAGGAACATTCTCCACCAGACAAGCTCCCTCTATAAATGACTGTGCCACAGAACTCTCTGAAGGTTCACAACCCTGTGGACATGCAGAGTTTATCTGTGGCAACAGATCAAGGCCTAGCATCAGGCTTGGCAAGTCTAGTTGCTGCTGAGTGTTCCAATATACAAATTATCTACTGTTACATGCCAGTTCAGTTATGAGTCAAAGTGTGAATGGAAGACTATTGAAGTTTCACATTTTTCCAGTGAAGATTAGACAGACTTTTAAAAGATGCTGATTATTGAACTTAGAACTGCATAATGCATCTCCTCTCTAGTAATAAAATATTATCATCAGTCAAGAAATAGTTTGTTTCTTGCAGTGAGGTCTGTGGCCTTATTATCTCAACCTGGTGAATTTCTGACTGTAAAGACAGAAAAATAGTCTCATATCTGCGTCAGGAAAGATCATGGAGAAGATCCTCCTGGAAGCTATGCTAATGCACATGGAAGGCAGGGAGGTGATAGGTGAGAACCAGGGTGGCTTCACAAAGGGAAAAGTATCTAAAAGTATCTAAAGAGGAGCTACAAGAAAGAAGGGGACAGACTCTTTAGCAGGGTTTTTGGTGAGAGAACAATGGAAAATAGTTTCAAATGTAAAGAGGGTAGATTTATTTTGCATATAAGGAAAAAATCTTCTACAGTGAAGGTGGAACTGGTTGCCCAGAGATGTGGTGGATACCCTGTCCCTGAAGACTTTCAAGGTGAGGCTGGACCAGGCTCTGAGCAGTGTGATCTAGCTGTGGATGGCCCTGTTCATTACAGGGGAGTTGGACTAGATGACCTTTAAATGTCCCTTTCAACTCTAAGGATTCTATGATTCTATGTTTCATCACACATAGACTGATCTCAAGATAAAACTGCCATTTTTAATACCTTGTCACATGACAGATTTATATGAATAAAATTGGGAGAGTTATTTTGCTATTTTATTATAGTTCTTTTGCTAGTTTCACTCTAAGTGTCTGATCTGCATTTCAACAGCTCAGCCCTGCAAATGAGAGAACTTTATGACATCCACAGTTCAATAAGTATTTCTGGGATTTTTATTATAATTATAATTATTATTATTATTATTATTAACTGTAGACATGGATTTGTGAAATTATAGTAATTTATCCAAAATTAACATGCTTTTGGAAATTCTGATATCGAGTGAAGAATTAGAAGAGCAAAAAGGAACAATTCTTTTGACGTGTTTTTTGATATGATCAGGTTTTGAGAATAAGAAAATGGAGAAATCGATTTTTTTTAAAAATGAGGTTTGAATTCTTTGAGAATTACTCTTTTAAAACAGAGAAATCTAGAATGTATCATACACCTAGAATACGTTATAAATAGGTATAATACATAAACATATACATACACACCTATATGTGGATACATGCCATATGTGTATATATGTATAAATTAATGTATACATATATGTCTATATATATATCTGTATGTGTATCTGTGTCTATGTATAATGCAAACTCTTTATACATTCTCTTAAGGTGCTTGTATATGCAGATATAAAGGTACAATCATTTTCTTGATGATTTTCCTGGTGAGTTAGAGGATCACTCTTTAGAGAAAGCACACTGAACAGAGATATCTTACTTTCTTTTAAATGTCATTTATTTAATCCTTAAAAGGATGACAAATGCGCAGATATTAAATGTACTCAACTTAAACTATGTGGGAGATTTGCTATCAGTCAAGAATTGCTTGCAGAAATAATAGACTTTCATTTTTAAAAGTAATAAAATGCATTGCTTCCCTGCAAGGTGAAGATTGAGTAGGAAATAAACATGATAATGACACCAAAAGTCCTTTATTCTCTCCAGCATTTCTGTAGAAGGAAACGACATGTCTTCTTTGTAGTAGGTGCTTTCTTTTCCATATTTGCATTCAGAATTTGGAACAGATAATTGATTTTATGCTAATTCTTAAGATATAGTTTTTTAAAAATGAAGCACCTAATTATTTTCATGGGAAAAATGGTTTTAAAAAATGTACAAAGTTATGAACACTTGAGATACTCCATGAGCCCGTGTATTAAATTTGTTAAAGTCATTTTGCACATGAGACTGGTGTCCCTCTCTCTTGTCCCCCCCTTTTTTTTTTTTTTTTTTTTTTTTTTTAATGTTTTCCTTGCTGCAGTTTCAATGGAAGGTGAACAGCCACCTGCCAAACTTTGATGATCTTTTCAGATGGAAGCCCCTTTGGACAGAATGATGGCTCCTGCTCAGGACAAAGCAGTTTGTCAATTTCTGACTCCAGGATGTTTGTAATTAAGCAGTAAATCAGCTGTTGGAAAGTTCAGATCTCCTAATGATGCTCATTTGGGAACCTTCTGACAAGGAACTCTCTGAGGGCTGCTCAGCTTACACAGAAGAATCTTCAAGAGAAATCATTAAGTCTCGCAGAGGAAGGGATGTTTACGATCTATATGGTCAAATATATATATATATATATAAAGGTAACCTTTCCACTTCTGTGACCAGGTGAGGAGGAAACAAAGTATTTGGAGGCACTCTTGATCACCTTTTTGAAAGAAGCCCATATCTCATTTCAAGATAAGCTCATAGTACCTTGGAGAAGTCTGACTGATGTCTGATAATTCTTGAAGGCTTGAAGAAACTGAGATATTTGGATGCATTCATTATTTTCCTTTGTACAACAGTACATCTGTCTTCCTCAAAATGTTGGATCTCAATGAAAACACGTTTGATTTTTGGTTCTGATTCAGAACACCAACATGCCTGATTTTGATGTTCCATTTCAGCAAAAGAGTTAAGAACACAGTATGCCAAACACTGTAAAATCTAGATATTGCACACAGTTCTAATTCACTCTAACCTCAATGTTCATGTAAACTTAATGCAGTTATATACTTATCTGTTTAATGATTTATTAAGCCTATTTTTCTCTGGCATCAAATTATACAATAAATCTATATATTCTTAGTTTTGGGGACTAAGTTCATACTTTCCGTCATGAATGTCCAAGCTACATTTTATTCTTTATTTGTTTTATTTTGTACTTGTTAGATTCATTACTTAATCACTTTTGCTAAAATGAAATTCATTCTGTTCATTGATTAACGGCAAGCAGTGAACAAACTTCTAAGTAAGAGATATGCAATATAAAATAATATCTAACTTTTACATAATTTCTTACTGAGGATGAGAACTATCAAAAGAATGGAATTGAAAAAAATAATAAAAAAGATCAGAATATGAAATAATTCAACCTTCCATATAGAACAGAAAGAATAAATCTGTGCATGTTGAAAATTCCAAGTTATAATGTATGTTCCCAAATTTAAAAACATATGTCTCTTCAAGTAAAGCTTCCTATATATTTCCGTAGAAACTACAACAGATACTAAGAGCAGAACAAAATTATTTGATAGAGAAAATTCTCTGCTATAGAAAACTATTTTTCAACATAACCATTACATCATAACCATTACATATGCATTATTGCCAACAATGAATAAGAGCCTGCATGCCATACTTGTAAATGTTTGCAGCAGAGGAGGTGACCCACTGTAGATACTGATACTGCTGAAATGCACCATCCACCACCTCACAGGACACACATCCACTGTTTGGTCTCCATATACATTCAGCAAATGTGGATGAATGTGCCATTGTTTCTGCGTGGAGGAATTCAATGACACACTTTTGTTTCATGACGAAAGTTGCAACGTGAACAAGCAAGGAGTGCTTGCAGCCCAGAAGGCCAACTGTATCCTGGGTTGCATCAAGTGTGACCAGCAGGTTGAGGAATGTGATTCTGCCTCTCTACTCTGCTCCACCTGGAATACTGCATCCAGTTCTGGAGGACGTGGAGTTGTTGGAGTGAGTCCAGAGGAGGGCCACAACGATGATCAGAGGGTTGGAGCACCACCCCTGTGAGGGCAGGCTGAGAGAGCTGGGGCTGCTCTGCTGGGAGAAGAGAAGGCTCTGGAGGAACCTTATAACAACCTTCCAGTAACTGAAGGGAGCCTATGGAAATCTAGGGTGAGACTTTTTATAAGAGCATCCAGTGACAGGATGAGAGGAAATGGTTTTAAACTGGAAGAGGGTAGATTTAGACTAGATATCAAGAAGAAATTCTTTACTGTGAAGGTAGTGAGACACTGGAACAGGTTGCCGAGTGAGGCTGTGGATGCCCCCTCCCTGGAGGCATTCAAGGCCAGGCTGGATGGAGTTGTGAACAACCTGGTCTAGAGGGAGGTGTCCCTGCCTATAGCAGGGGTTTGGAACTAGATTATCTTAAAGGTCCCTTCAAACACAAACCATTCTATGGTTCTATTATTCTATGATTCATACACAATTCCATGTCAGAAACCATTTTGTCAGACTACCCCTCTGCTATTGTCTGTCACTTAGCAACAAATTATAACAAATATTGCTGGTAAGGTTCAACCTGTACTGCCATATCATCAACATCCACCTCTGATGTCATGGGCCAACATAATAATCACAGAATTATAGAATCATAGAATCACAAGCTTGGAAAGGACCTACAAGATCATCTAGTCCAATTGTTCTCCCATTACCATTGCTACCACAAGCTACTAAACCATATCTCATAGCTCCTCTTCCAGACGCCTCTTGAACACTGCCAGGGACGGCGACTCCACCACCTCCCTGGGCAGGCCATTCCAGTGCCTGACCACACTCTGATAGAAACAGTTTTCCCTTATGCCTAATCTAAATCTCCTCTGGTGCAATTTGAGGCCATTTCCTTGGGTCCTGGGAATAAAATAAAAACAATAATAAAAATAATAGTAATAAAATAGGAGACAAAAATAATAAAATATGAGACATTACTTTCAGAGCATCCTCCGTGTGTCTCTGTGTTTTATATATACGTATATACATTTTTTTTCCCTCCAGAAATATCAGTGATTTAAAGGAGATATGGGTGCCCTGGACAAATTCTGTCTTGACAGCATATTTGTACCATCACAACCATAACAGATACATTATTTCAAGCTTGTAAATTGAAGATGTATTAGCCATTTCAATACATTATGAAGAACAATAAGACTACTGAAGGAAACTTTGGAAATACAGTACTAAAGAACTATATGGTTGGATGAATAATTGACTGCTAAGAACTAAACTGTGTAGAAATATCAGGAGAGTTACTAGTGCAATTCACTGAACACTTCAGAAAATATGCTTCAAAATAAGTTGGAAGGATGTATTTTAATGAATACTAGATGTGTTTGAATGTGAAGGAAATTCAAATAGCTGTTCCTCAGAATGATCTGGTCTACAGTATGACCCTTTTGCTACAAACTGATATAGCTTATCTGTTAGTGCATAATACAAGCGAAGTTATTTATACTTTATTTTTATAACTACAAATCCCTGACAAGACCATTAGTGAAGTGAGTCTCTTTTTTCGTACAGTATCAGATGGAATTATGATTTTATGTAAGATTTCTGCATTTTCTTCTTATTTTTCTGTCTCTTGTTTTGAAACAAATCTTAAATTACTCAAACCTGTAACAAGTGCATAAATATTTTAAAAAAAAAATAGTCTCAGTTATTTCATTTACAGGAATAAATCTACCTCATCATGAGAGTTCACATTTGCTTTGTAGCAAAAGCTTTGGCTCGAAAGTCTATTTACTGCAGGCAATAGCTATCATTCTTTAAGGGAGGATTTCGTTTTTTGCTTTTAGGTATACGACACTGGCTGCATGAGAGCCTACTGTTCACTAAGCCTAAGGAATTCAGTATGGTCTGTAAAACTGATCCAAATTCATCATTACTTATCACTCTGTTCTCCTGTCATACATGGTGAGCAACAATACAGCCTATTATTCATCAGTGCAAAATAACGTGCAATTTGACAGGTGAAGGATAACTGAAAAGTCACTTCAGGAAGGATAATTCCACAGTTTTTCTACTGATCTTGTAGAACATAAATATCTATGGTAGATGATCAAATCATCAAATCATCAAGAACTGTAGATTAAATACAGAAAAATACATTGTATTTCTTTTTAAAAGAGTACAATGTGAAGAGGTCAGAAGAGACTGTTATCTTTGTTCCTGGAGGAACACAGCTATCATGCAGGAAGGAAAGAACACAGTGAGCCTTGGCTCCACTGCATTATGTATTAATAAATGTCTTTGGGACAAATGGAATAAATGGCAGTGAACAAAGGCTGCTCAGCTCTGTAAGACTGAGTTACTCCAGGAAATGCTTCTGTGTCTTAGCAGTCTCAGACAACTCTAACTGGTACAATGCAATTTTGCTAATTTATAATCTTTTCATTTTAGGGCTGGCTAGAGTGTAAAATATGGCAAAACAGTCTAATCTTCACTGTGGAATTCTGTTCCAATATTGATGTTAACTTGATGAAATAAAGACATGTGAAAGACTGGAGTGAATCCTGTTCCAGAAAATACAAGAGAGGGAAAAATAAAGAAGAGACAGAGACAACATACTTCTTTTTCCCTCAAAAACCAGGTATATAAGATGCATTCTGCAGTTACCCAGGTTATTCTATGATCTGCAAGTCCATCCTGGATCTGTTTGTCTTGAACGTTCGAACTCTGTGAAAGAGGAGAGAGCACTCATATACAAGTGCCAGCAACTGGTCTTCCACAAGGAAAGCTGCTTTAAAAGATTCCTTTAAGGAATATTTTTCACAGAGCCAAATCTTAACTGCTGCAGTGTTTCAGCCTTCTACCTCTGATACATGAGTAACATCATCATAGCTCAATGTAGATTCATCTAACACCAGCTCACTATTTAGAAACAGAAAAGACAGAACGTCCAGCACCACCAGTAGTCCTGAAAGGACAATTAATTCTCTCAGTAAAGCAGCCCAATGCACTCATTGATTCCCAACTGTGACACAAGAGGAATGGCCAAGTGTCTGTTGTACAGCTGTTTTATTCTTTCACTGTGATTCGCATAACTCAAATTTACTTGGATGCCTAGCAGTGCTGCTTGTGGAATTTTAATAGTTTCTTTTCCAATTGTTCTTCTGTTATGACAGGGACTAACTGAATTTTTCGTAAGTCCAAAGTGCATTCAAAATATCTTTTATTCCTGCTTAAAAGAAAGGTATTAAAATTCTCCATGAACACAGAATTCAATAGCTGTGTCTTATTCCCAGCTATGGAATTGGTTACGGAAGATGTCCCTGCTTACATCTTCAGTGACACTCTGCTCGTCCATTGTTCTCTTTGTTTACCATATGACTTTATTTGCTTATTCTGCTGAAGAGCTACTTCGCATTGCTGTCGTGTAATGTGGCTCTTCCTTGTATTATTGCTGACCTCAGCACTACACAGAAAGGACTACTGTACTATGATAGATGTGACGAAATTATATTTCTGTTAATATCTTTGTTCCACAAAACTATTTTTTTTTATATTAATGTATTTAAAACCATACACATGTACCTATGTGACTACGTATTTCGTAATCAAAATGTATTGGCTACTTGTAAGAATCTAAGTTACATCTTATTTTTTCTGTTCTTCATTTGGCTGTATGCACAAAACCTAGCAGCTTTTTACTTGTGTGTGCATGTTTGTAGAGCTAAATTTCTGCACTGGCATGATTCCATAGTCACACCGCAGGAGAATTAGGCCCTTTGCATTCAGTTTCCGTGACTCTTTGTACAGAGTTTAACATTTACTCTCCATTAACATTTATGTTAAATCAGCGTGAGTAGAAAGATATACAAGCAGAGCCAATACATTTGTCTAAAAATTTGGTTAAGTAGTCATGGACAATTGCTTGAGCTTGCCTATCATTTGTCATCAGTGATCATCAGTAGTATTAATATTAGAAATGCTACTTTTCTTGTAACTAGGATTTATGTAGTGAAGCCTCTTAACTTTTATTAGACCACTAATGTATAAAGTAGTGTTTAAAATATGTACTTTTCCCTTTGAAGCTACTATTCTCTTAAATATAATGACTGACTGTGGAGATATACTTGAGTTCAACAATGACTATTAAAGCTTTCAGAGACCTCTAGAGCTGTAACCCATTTTCTTTTAATAATAACACATACGATTTTACATTTTTTTTTCATATTCAGCAATCCTTTCAAACACTAATTACATCATAAAAAACAACATTGCCAGGTGGATCAATCATTATCCCTACCTTTGAGATAAGAAGAGAAAAAAATCTTCAGACTAAGATATCATTTTGACTGACTCAATTTCTAGATCATTTTATAGCACCTAGATGTCTTTATGGGGTGTTGAATCATTTGTTCATCCTCATTTGAAAGCTCTTCTGTGTTCTCTAGCTCTAAAGTGATGGATGTTAGTCAGTTGGAAAAGCTGATTTGGGGCACCTTCTCATGAGATCAGCAAAAGTTGAAAAAACATAGATGTTTATGATTCCCAAATTGGAGTTCAGATTTATATTTACTGTTCCAGCTACATAATGTGATTTGATCAGGTTTCATGACATTACTGTTTTGTAGAGCGTACAACAAAATTACCTAGTATGTTTAGCAAAGATATTGCAAACACTGTATAGTGTTCTCAAATTAATATAAGGCATGGCAGGTTGTTATGCTGTTTCTTTATTGCCTTGCTTCATTTAAAACATATTCTTATAACTTCAATGACTATGTTCAAATATTGGTTCAATAGCAAGTAACCTATGTGCTAACATGTATGCAAGTAGAAAAAGAAGAAACAACATCACCTTCCCTACTCCCAAAACAAAGCAACAAAGCAACAACAAAATCCAAACAAGTAGAAAGATTGACAAATATTTTCAAAAGTGTCTGATTGTTTCAGATGCACAGTTTGAGAAGCCTGGTTCCCATTTGGTGAGAAGTTAACTTTAAAAAATATATATATATATATATATATATCTTTAACTGAATCCTCAGAAAAGAACCCTCTCTTCCCTACTACTACTAGTAACTTCAGAAAACTATTGTACTGAAATACTTTTTTTTCCTACCTATACACTTTTCTGGGATCTAGAGATATCGTGATTTTCACCTTAGTCTGGTTGACTGCTCGAATATAGCCACATTAAGATCTCTGTTTCCTATTAATATGAGGATGGTAACGAAATTTTTAATAAGGTGTAGCTGTGTCAGGTTTTGTATTGTTTGTACTACTTGATATGTAAGATCACAAGATACTACTCTGGTGACAATACACACATGTTTGATAAGGTCTTGTCTTGTTTCTGCAGGGAAGGAATTCACTCTGGACCTAAGGTTAAGGAATGAAGGACCTGGAGCCGCTGGATATCTTTGAGGCAACATGAGCAACTGGAAGCACTGACTGCATTCAAGCTTGTCAGTTTTACACCTGCAGTATTTCTTGGCCAGGTATCATTGAGATTCACATGACTTTTCTTAATAGAAATATATGGGTGTTTCATTAAATTGTAATAAAATAAATGAGTGCCTCTTGCAAGTGTATAGCATTTGTACACTTTTCATATGGCATGTACTGCTTTAGTTTTGCTAATCAAATTATTATTTTAAGCAATATTCCTCATTTATTGCTTAATATCAGTATATACCTAATTTTCCATAGTGGTAGCATAATCTCAGATCCTTTACACACATCAGGGAGTGTCAATTTTTTCTCACAGAGTTTACAGTGATATTAGCCTAGAAGCATAGGATTCAAGAATTGGTTAACATCATACATGTGTCCCTTGAGAGAAATAGGAACTGTTTGTGCAGCAACACAGAATTCTCAAGCAGTAGATCCATGTTACCATTCTGACGGATGTGTTCTTCATACACAGAGCCAAAAGGGCAGGACAATCCTACCCTGTAGGCCAAGTAAATTTCTTGTTATGACTCTGTTCCACTCTCTGTGCACTCTTCCTGATGCTGGACAGAATCTGGAGAAGGGAACATCCCTTGCAGTTGAACTGCAAGTGCAGATGTTCCATTGTACAGTGCTGACATACCAACACACAGTGATGTCTCCATCAGGATACAGCTGCACACCTTCACTTCCTATCACAAACTTCCTGAGAAATTTTTCCTGAGTTTCTCAGTAAAATGATAATCAGAACAACTACCATTATGGAAGCCAACAAACAAACAAAACATACGGAGTACAGGAAAACTACCCTCATCAGCACTAAATGTGAATGTGAATGGCTGCATCTTGGAAGCCAAAGGAATTATTTGTCTTGCCACCAAACACATAAAAGAATTATTACACCATTAGGATAGTCAGGGTGCTTGCTTATTTGATGGCTTTGAATCCAGAATTCAACAGAAAAAGTCTAACTCACTCTGTCAATACAAGTGTATCAGTAATTTATATCTAGCTTTTGACACTTTTCACATCACCTGGGTACATAAATGTTAATTGAACCATGCTTGAAGATGTGCAACAGAGAAAAGGCTACACTTTTTATCTGCAACCACTCCTTCAATATGAAGTCTGACAATCTTTTTCTAAGACTTACAAGTAGCCCAGTTATCTCTCAAACTCAAAGTGTAGAGGCACACTAAAATCTAGCAGGTCTTCCTGTTGGTAAAACAATATCTCTCTCCATTAGTCCCCAGCATACTTTAACCAGTATACGTAGTATTTATCTCTTTACAGGAAAAATATCACTCTAAATGCAAATTTCTCCAAATTGAATATGGTTTTACACATAAAGTTCTTTTATTTCATTTTGGAACTTACATTGGGAAATTGTGGATGTCTCAACATTGGACAGTATCTTGTTTACAGGTATGATAAGAGATGTGTTGTCTCTTTGGTTAGCCTTTCCTTCCAAGACCAGAATTTAGTTTTTGTAGCAAAAACACTTACTTATTCCTATAAATAATGTTCATGATTTCTTTTGAGATAACTTGTGTCTTTGGAGACATCACTTGTTGACTTCCATGTCAAAAAATGCTTTCAATGGAACTGCAACATCTAGAACAAAAATTGACACAAGTTGCCCTCAAGGCACTCACTAATCTCATGGTAACCTCATGAGGTAAATCATGAGTGCTGTAACAAAGAAGGTACATTCACTTATGTCTTCCTTCTTGTTGTATGTGAGACACAACCTCTGTCTGAAACTTATATGCAGCTGGGATTTACATAGTATATATTTCCTCGGCAGAATCTCTCTGCTTATAATTGCTGTTTTTTGTTGGTGCATTAATCATGTCTCTCCTTGGTAGTTAAGGAACAGAACAGATTTGGAAGCCCTATCCTGTAGTTTTGTTTTTTGTTTGCTTGTTTGTTTTTTATTCAGACAGTTCAAGAGTTTGATGTGCACAAACACATGAATATTATGTTGCAGCAAGACTTGTATCCTTCAGAGACCAGTCTACAAAGCACTTATGTCTAGGAATTTAACACAGAAATTGTCTGCTTGTTTAGACAATTAGGTAAGTTAAGAAACTCTCCCGAAATTTAAGTCTTCAAAACATGATTATAAAGGAAAATTATTAGCGCATTTCCTACACTGCACTAGAGCAAATACACATTCATAACATCATAGAATGCCTTGGGTTGGAGGGGACTTTAAGATCTTCCAGTTTCAACACCTGTGATATAGACAGGAATGTTACCCACTAGATCAGGTTGGCTAGGGCATGCATTCCTGTGTGAAATTATTGATGGTGCTTATATATAAAGTATCTCCAGGAGACTTGGGAAAAAAAAAATAAAATAATAAGCTAAAAAGAAAATAAAACACCTGCCTAGTACATAAGCTGTACTGCAGTTCAAAGGGTTTAGATTCTTGTTCTTCACTTCTGTCTTCCACACAGCAATACAACATTAATTTGAAGCCAGTAATTTCTGGGGCTTTGTGGAATTTGGTCATATAATTGTTACACATCTGAAAGTGTATATGCCAGTAGTCAAAATGTTGAAAATCTTCAGACTTCAGGAAACTTGCCAAGGATTTGTTGTACCAAATGCAGAACAAAAGGCAATTAGCACTTCAAGAAGACTTCTCAGTATTTTGTAAGTAAATATGTTTTAATATATTTAACATATATTTATTTTAATTCTTTTTTTTTTCTTTTTTTTTTTTTTTTTTTTTTTTTTCCGCCTCTCTGGTAGCATACTTCAAATCCATACATAAGAAAACCTATGACAGGGTACAGCAACATCAGTTTTCATTTTTATATTCTCTTTGTATGAGGTGCTTTTATCACTGCCCTTCATGCATGCTATGCAACTTCCTAAAGGAGAGGAGAGGAGAGGAGAGGAGAGGAGAGGAGAGGAGAGGAGAGGAGAGGAGAGGAGAGGAGAGGAG
>JAOWBP010001760.1:44353619-44382345 GCA_028571105.1 Tragopan temminckii | reverse complement strand
TTTACAGACTAATGGTTCAAAGTACAAAGGTTTTTCAGGTTTATAATAAATTCAAAAGCAGCAACATAGGTCTTTTATACACTGCCCAGCTGTTCTGCATTGTAATAATTCTGGACAACAGTTTTGGGAAGTCTCTGCCTGTTCAGACTCTTGAGAATGCCAACAGGAGCTCTTGTTTTGATGTGAACATCTGTGCCAGGTTAAGAAACACCATCCTAATGGTGCTGAGTGGCTATCAGATGGTAAAAATGACTTTTAGCCACTTCTGACCTTATCAAGATTAGGCTCTGCCAAGTGAAAACTTTCACAACTTTTCTCCAGTGTTTCACAAACTCTGCTCTCTAATTCATTCATAAAGGTTATATATAATTTTTTAATTTTGCATGCTCTCAGAGAGACTTTATTCCAGGTCATTATTTTTTTTTTCCCAAATAATTGCAACATTCTTCCTTGCATACTCTCTAGTTCTTCTGAAATACAGTGTACAGTATGTAAGCGATGTAAGAACACCTAAGCCAAAACTTCCACCCTGAGAAGACAGGAATAATGACTTCAGAATTTGGGCAACTTCAAACCCTCCAGTCTGACAATATTAAAAGCAGCAGCAGACGTGTTAATGACAGTTTTGAAAACAGAACTGCTATTTTTTATTCTCAAAATTTATAGCTTGAAATTTTGAAATAAATTATCATTTTCCTCCCAGAATCTTCTCTGTCAGTTCCTAAGCAGAACCATCATTAATCACAAGTAGCCATAGTCGTGTGCTGATCGTAATTTTGTCACACCGAATAAAAGACGAATGATATAGAATACTATTAGCAATGATGGTTTTAATGTAGACATTTATCATTGATTCAGGTTCACTTGATATGACTTTGGGATAAAAACAGGGAAAAATTGCCTCGCTGTTGAAAATTTTATTGCTATTTAATCATAATTTTGGCAAAGCTGTGAAAATAAGACTGGCAAAGCTTTCTTTTCCAGAAGAACCCAGATGCAGGGAAATTAGAGAAGTGAATGCAGATTAGTTGCCATCTATCTAATAGCTAATAATAGAAGCATAGTTTTTGGCAAGCTGTCTATTTATAGAAATCATTCAGCTTACCAAGCTCATCAGAATAGATGAGAGAAAGATCTACACACATGTTCAGCAATGTAAAACTCTTTCAATAGCCATGCATAATGGAGTCAGTGGCACTGATACTGATGACACACTTAAGAAAGTCTTCATTATCTAACTTTGTTTCAGGGTATCAACCAGAAATACAAGGCAATTGTAATTTTGTGTGACAAGTAAAAGAAGAAAATCAAAATGATTATATACTTTTCTTGTAGAACATTTATTATTCTGCATGTAGTAAGCACCATTTCTCTTCTCTAAGGTAACTTCAACATTGTAAAACAGATAGAAGTAGCACAGCATAAAAATGCATCTGTAGTTCAAAACTGAGGGATGCTCTGAAAGTAATGCCTCCTATTTTATTACACTGGCCCAAGATGTCAAATGCGGATGTTGGTGGTATGGCAGTAGAGATTGAATTTAGAATCATAGAATCATAGAATGGCCTGAGTTGAAAAAGACTGGAATGTCCATCTTCTTTCAACCCCCTTCTATGTGTAGAGTAGCCAACTACTAGACCAGGCTGCCCAGAGCTACATCTAGCCTGACCTTTAATGTCTCCAGGGCCTTTTTTGTTCACAGTGTGTTATTATTTGTTTTCAAGGTTGTTTTTAACTCCACTGTTTATTGTCTCTGAGGGCTGATCTAGCTTTACTTATGGTTTTGCCAGTTTGTATATAACATGCGCTGTTCATGTTATAACAATTGTGGATTTAATGTGGTACTTGTACTCAGTAGTGCCATCATTTTCACACTTCAGGAACTTTACTGTAGAAACTCTCAACAAATATACTCTTTATTCCTCTTTATTTCCTTGAAGGTAATCAAGAACTGGCAAAAAGGAAAAGATTTTGGAATAACTCCAAAGGAGGAGGTGATGCATATTAAAGAGGCCCCACTGTGTGATAAACTAGAAAACGAGATGAGAAAAAGTATTTCTTGTTCATTGAAAGCTGTTGTTATATTGTGGGAAAGTATCAGAAATGGAAGACTGTTGTTTGGAGCTTTACATAACAAGTTACAGAAACTGCTGAAGGAGAAGATGAATTGAGCCAATGTGCAGAAGTGAAGGCCATCCAGCTGTCCTTGGACATTTCTGAACACGAGAAGTGATCAGCGTTCTACCTCTATATTGACCCTGTGAGGGTGGAAAATAATCTGTGGATATGGTTACAGCAAAAGAAACAGAACAACTGGCAGCACAGAGGTAAACTAATCTGGACTGCTGTACTGTGGAAAGATATTGCTCTCTGGGTAGAGAATATGGTAGTAGAAATATGTTATTTAGATGCCCGTGTACCCAAGGGTCATACCATTGAAGAACAACAAAATAACCAATAGGTTTACTGGGCTGCTAGGATTGTCCTGGACTAGCACACTTTTAGCTTTGAATTCAGCTGTGCTATATAATACTGGTAACAGAATAACCTTTAAGATTCTTGCTAGTTGGCACTGAAATGAAACTTTAAATTCATAATTTCCCCTTTCCTTAGGGATTCCCTGAAGATCACATGAAGAGCAATACTGCCTCTACGTCTAACACAGATTAAGCATAAACTCTAACCTGAAGTGACATTGGTGAATTTCAGCAGTATAGTAAATGTGATAATTTCATATACACTATGAAGATGTTTCAAGATTTTTATCCTTTGCACAGAGCTTTCTAGGATATCAAGGTACCTCATAGTGAGTTAAACTAGTGAGCATAAAACAAGCATATGTCATGTTCTGATTGTATATGGAGGTAGTGCCCTTTGGAAGAAAATGAGTAGTGGTCTGTTTCATTACACCTTGCAAAGACTTTGCAGTATGTGTCCAGTATGTCCAACATGACCCATATACAAATGTGAAAGAAATAGGTAGGTCTCATCCAGAACCCTTAGTTTTTCAAAGCAAACAAAACAGATTTCTACTTTTCATTTTGGGAAATGTAGGTTTATGAGTAAGAAGCAGTTCTATGGTTTTTTTTTTGTTTGTTTGTTTGTTTGTTTTTTGTTTTTGTTTTGTTTTGGTTTGGTTTCGTTTGTTTTTCTTTTTGTTATGGCTGATACATAAATGAAAATTATGTTTCAAAAACTCTTCACCAATCAGGTCATTTAAATAAATCATTCTTGATATGTATACTGTTCTTGATGCATATACTACAAATCTTGATTGTTTGTGTCCTAATGTATTTCTGTATTTTTAGATTTTTAAATTTTTTTTGCAAAAAAAAGTAGAATAAAAGAACATCTTCCTTTTACCAACTGATCCAAGTCTGGTAGAGTAAGGGATTACAATTGTAAGGTATGATTTTTTTTTATTTATCTGAGTGATGTGTAGTTGGAAGTATAGTTAGAGGCTTTTGATTTGGTAGCACTTTTTGCAAACAAAATCTTCTCTCAAAAGGACAAGTACACCTGTAACTGGCCGAGGTAGAACCTGGTTCCAAGTATCCAGCAGAAGAATTTGTTCAGTGCTTTGTATCTCATTACCAGGGAGTCAGCAATCATTAACAGCTCTGAACAAAAATTCCCAAACATCTTCAAGACTTCGATGATTTACTAAAGCCTTAACAATACAGTTTATGCTTCTGTATATTATTCCTGTCACTGGTGTGAACATGATTTCTATAAAGAGAGCCTGGAAATTTAGACTATGTTGTGCAACCTCTTCTGAGCTTTTCTGCTTGCTGTGTAATTTGAGGAATAATAATTCTCACAGATAGACATTCCTAGCAATCTCAGAATTCAGGAGGGAAAGAAAAAATCCAAACCCGTCTACTTCTAAAATTATTTCTGTTGTCTGATGAAGATAATCACAAATTTGTGTGTGGTTACATGTATTCACTGCACACTTCAGAAAGATCTTGACTGCTCTGGGCTACTGTGTTTATGCCCTTTTTTAGGACCATAACTAAAGGATATATTATTGGCAACTATCTATAATACTGAAGGTCCTATTTAGATGCTAGATTAAAATAGTTCTTGGGATAACATGAGTCTCAGGTGCATTTAAAACCCCTGGATTATATTTAACTGAAAGAAGTTAGAGGTATGATTGACAATCGTTACTAATAGGTTTAATTTATTCCAAAATCTCTGTTTGAATAAGGAGCATTGTCTGTACTAAATTGTCAGCTTTAAAAACTGTGGAAAAGTTCAATTAACATCCTACAGATACTAGATCAGTAGCGATCATGGCTAAAGAGCTGTGTAGAAACTTTTTGTTTATTTGTTTGTTTGTTTTGTTACTCTTGCAGGCTCCTTGTACATTCATAGCTTGAATAAAATAATTCTGACAAAGATGTAAACTAACCTCTGTATTCTCCACTTGCTTCCAATCTTCAAATAAAATCTTTACAGTGATTCCTCTTGTAATGACTATTCATTTGAAGATGTTACTTACATCTTCAACAGCTTCATACTCTTCTCCACTTTATGTCGAGTTAATCATTTTCTCTCAAAAAAAATCAAGATCAATGCTTCCTTTCGTCTTGTCATGGCCAAATTAGTAACTGTTTTGGAATATTTGTAAGGGTAGTATATTATTGCTACTATAATTGTTAAGTTCAAATGAAAACATTAATTCTGATTTCCCCCCCTTTTGACAGTATCTAAGTCTCAGACTAACAGGACTTCTAATTTTCTTGAGCTCTGAGAGTTCTTTCAAGGCATTTGTGATAAGCGAAAGATTAGCTATTGAAATGTCACACTGGTTTGCATATAAGACACTCTGGTGCTGGGATTAGATTGAATATGACATTGGATACTATTATGTGTGGTATTTAAGATTAGCCATAAAAGATTTCAGTTTTGCCATATTACATCAAGATTTACAGGCTTGTTTCTGCACCACATTGGATAAATCAGAGTTTTTTTAAGAAATATTGGAATAAGAAAGTGAAACAACATGTCTTAACAACCCTGTGTTTTGAGCACCATCCTGCAAAGCCAGCATCCTGAAGTGTTGGGTTGGTACTGTCCTATCTCTTTTAAGAACTATGTGGTCATTAGGTTCATGTGCAAGGAGATACTGATAACAGTAAAGTAGGGGTAAACACATTACCTAGAGAGAGACAGATTCTGCTTCAATGCTAATGTAGAGTCAACGAAGAGAGCTCTTAATCTCTAATCTTTCTGAACGCTAGGTGGGCGCTCCTCTTGTTGGTGTTCTTGCCTTCATCAAAACCCTTTCTGTGGAAGAACAGAAGGCTCATCTTTGTTTAACTACTGGTAGAAATTATTCCTTGAATGATTGCAGAAAGTAATACATTTTCACCATTATACATCGATATGTAGACCTGTTAACATGCATTTTCCATCAGGAATAAACTAGCTCCTCTCTCTTCCTTCCCAAAACCTTCCCTCCCCTGCAGCTTAGATGTTTGCCTAGGGATTTTGGGAAAGACTGCTTAGTCAGGTATAGGTGATACTATTCTATAATCACCCTCTGAAATTGCAATTTTAGAATAAGGTTTGCAACTAGAAGTCAAGCTACAGCACTGACATGAAGTTAGCAGATTAAGTCCCAGTAATGCTCCTGTAAAGAATCCTCATTTAGTGATCCTTGGATGAATATATGTATGCAAAATGCTGTGAAACATAAAAGGCAAGAAATATCTTCTATGATGAAACTACAGCTTCCTGAAAACCAGAGGGATTCCTTGCGGATGATAAATTTTACACAGTTAGAGCTTTCTGAAAACAAACCCTCTGAGAGAATCTGCTGCTGCGACTACATTAAAAGTATGTTAAATGATTTTAAACATCTTTAAATACTAAAGATGCTGTTTGGATCAAATAGAATTACATTTATTTCTGGCAGTATCAATTTTTCCTTCTTCATTTAAGAAATGCCCTCATGAATTACCTCATGCTAGATAAATGTCCTTCCTTAACCAGGAATTTCTTGTTTTGAGAACTGTTATTAGAAGTGATAGAACTGTTGTTATAATATTATATGTCATTACACAAAGCAATTCCACAAAACCTTGTTAAATAGATAATCAGTTAAAGGCAAGAGGGAAAATTCCAATGAATTTTCTTTGTAATAATTTCTGATCAAGCATCTTTTTTTTTTCTTAACATGATAGCATGATGGTCAAGTATTTGATGCTGTGTTCTTCCTTTTTCTCAGTATTTGAGTATGCGTAAAAAGCTAGTTTTGCTCACAAGTTCCTGATTTGTGAATTATGAAAAAACTGGAAGAGGAATATTTTCCCTAGAGGATTCTGGATTAAATGCTTCTCAGTCTAAATATTCTTTGGAACTTTGCCACTCACTGGCTTTATCAATCATTTGCACTTAGCACTTTGCAAACACTACTGAAGTTATATCTTGCCTCATTACTGCGTGAAAGGTAAATATCCTGCCACATACATTAGAAAATGGCAATGAATTTATGTAGGGTCTAGAGAGACTATGGCAATCCATTCAGTTTTCTTATACGTATTTGTGTTTTTCTCCTCATTCTGTACTTTGGCAAATGACAAGATTGCCGTATCACTTGAAAGATATGCTTCTGCTTACATTTTAAGCCCATTTTAAATTCATAGTTACATATCTATATAGTCACAACATGATGACTCTTAATTTATGTTGGTGTTACCCCTTTCAAATTATAATACCATGGTAGACCAGGTTCTTCATTTTCAGTCTGGGACATGGTTAGCATTTCTGCAGTAACCTTTTAGGCTATCCTAATCACTGGAGTTCAATTAGTGACGCTACCCACTTGCGTGCTTACCTGAGAACAGAGTGAAGAGCCAAATTGGAACCGGTTTCATTGCTCATGTTGTCTGTTTTTTAACAATGTCAAACCTGCCCAGTATTAATTAACTTAAAATATATATTAGTCTTTGTACAGTTATATAGACAAAGAGAGTGGGAGGCAGCAAGCTACAGACAGGTAATTTATGTTTGTATTCATAGTGGAACATAAGCAGCCCATTCAATTTTATGCCTTTCTTAGTATACACTATAGAACATTACTATGTAATAAGTGAATTCTAAAATGAGTGTGTTACAAAGTAAAACTTATTCATATTTACTCTTAACAAATTAGACAGATTACTGAAGAATTTCCCCCTATTGTTCTTACTTTCTGGGCTTTGTTGAAAGTGGTATGTTACAAACTTTTCAGTTGATAGAGATGTCAATAGGGAGAAATGGGAAAGTGTAATTAATGTGCTTAGACACTGCATCCCTGTATCCTGTGCATATCCTGGCAGGCAAACTAAAGGAGAATTTTCCCTCCTGCCACCACATGCAGAAAGGTAGCCCTGTGCCTGTTCCCAATAAGCCCTGCTATTCCAAGGCTGACACAAGCACCTCCTTTAAGATAGCAGGAGGTAGCACAAGTTTTGGAAGATACAAAGCAGTTGCTTTGAGATGCAGTATATGACAAATGCTTTAACAGAGGAAGCTTTCCAGATATTCTCATTGTTACTTCTTTCCCCACTTTGAGAAGGCTGAAGAAGTGCAATCAAAAGCAGTTATTTATAAGCTGTGACTTTTTACATTGCCATGGATTTCTGTCATATTCTAAGCTTGTTGTCAAACCGTTGACACTTGTTCACCAAAACCCTACTCTTATCAAGAATGTAAAACGGTAAACAGCGAAATAAAAAAAAACACCTTATGCTAGACCAAAATGTTTTTGTTGCATTTCTGACTGCTGTGTTTGATCTGATAAATTGAACACTAAAATGGGGCCAGATAGGTCAGAAGTCTTGTTTTGCACTTCTGGCTTCTGATCTAGAAAAAATTATGGCAACTCTCTCATTAAAATTCACAATAGCAATGCCATTCAGTAGCGGACCAAGACCTCTTTTCTCTAACCCACCAGCAATTTTTCTTGAAATAAGTGGCAATTACTAGCCAAGATTTGAAAAACATTTCTCATGATTTTTTTTTCATTGGCATTTAAAATATGTTTTCCACCTTTTCTTTTTTTTTTTTCACAAAAAGCTAAGACTTTTATTAATATATATAAGATTGTTATTAGTGTATATTCAGTAGTAGACTGTCAATTCACTACTGTTCTTACAGGTTGTTTTTGTTTGATCCACATCAGTATAGGTAATTTCCCCAACTGCTACCTGCAACATAATTAATAGTCAGACAGGATTAAAAGAGAGGTCTATCTGGTCCTAACATCACTTAAGCTAAATGCTATAATTGAATTTTGGTGCTTGATTTATAGAAAAATTATATGAAATAGTCATTAAGAACAAAACATCTCTTTACAAGAGGAAAAACAAGATATATAATTTTTGAGTTGAACATTTATTTTTCATTTTATCCAGCAAAACCCCTAAGCAGTTATTCAAAAAGTTCTTGTAGTGAGTATCCTGATATTGCTGCAGAATCTCTTTTTCATATTCACTTCTTGTAGTATAACAAACTCTATTCTTCTCAGCCAATAAGCTTTCTTCCTCACTCCCAGGTGCAAACTATTTATGAGTCAGGATATTGTTGTTCATGTGCTACACATATAGTACTGGAAAAGTGTTATCTGTATCACCATTTTTATTTTTATTTTTAGCCAGCCCTCGCTACACAGTGACTTTAGAGAGCAGGAAATAGAAATTCCACTCCCTATTAGTTTTCTGTGAGTTCTTTTCTCTCACTCAAATAGGAGACTGGGGAAATTTTACAGCACTAAAATGTTACATGTTTGATTTTATTTAAAACAGTTTCGAAGGCTGTCTCTCCTCATCCATGAATCTTCCATTTTCCAGTTTGTACTTATTGCCTCTTGTCTTTATACTGGGCATCACTGAAAAGAGCATCTTGGCACTCTCCCTTCGGGTATTTATAGACATGAATATAATCTCCCCTAAACTTCCTCTTCTCCAGGCTGAACTTTCATATTTCTCTCTGTCTTTTCTCGTAGAAGAAATGCTCCAGTTCCTTGATCATCCTGGTGCTCATCTACTGGCTTCTCCCAGAATGGTGCCCAGTGTGCATCATGATGATTAGCAGGTGCCAGTAGGCACCCATACAGGACTCTGGACAGCTACCAAACAGGTAGGGCCCATGAGACAGGGCTGAGTGTGAAAGGAGGAGGCAGGAGTTATATGAAAAGTACATGAAGGAGAAGTTTTGTGGGAGGGTGCACAAAGTGCCACTGAGGAAGCAGGTGACAAAGAAGGCTGGCAGTGTCACTGTGGTAAGCAGAGAAAGTACAGAACTGTGTAAATTAGCTGCCCATCTTGCGGCTACAGGAATCAGTGGTTACATATACTAGTAGCTCCATCAGTATATTAGTATGAAAAAATATGTAGGAAAATGGATTTTACATCTATTTAGTAAATTTCTTCTCCCTATTATGAAAGCAACTGAGTAAGAAAGAGGAGAGAATGAACTGTAACAGAAAATCCATCAAGACAGGAGTACTTATAGGTGATGAGGGGCAGATGGTCTGACAGGTGTCAGGTGAAATAGACTTTTAACTTTGATCATTTTATGGCTTATTCTTGTGTGCTTGATACTGCTTTTTTATATATCCTCTCTGACACACTACTTACATCCATCTTCTCTACCAGTTCATTGCCTTGTGTAACAGGCACTATTGCTTAGTTACCAATAAGTCACAGCACTTCAATAGGATTTGCAGCTGTTTAGTCCACAGGTAAATTTGGCCCACACCATCCGCACTGCTGAGTGTGGATGTATTAAGAGTAAACTTATTTTGGGTAAGTATCATACAATACATTTCTCTCAAAACTGGCTAGGAATAATTAAAAAAAAATAATCCTGCTGTCTAACTGCTTTATTAAAGTCTAAGGGGCATAATTGAAAAGTGGGTTTTTATGAGTATATCTTATTACTGCTAGCAATATTTGTTTATTTATCTCTCTATACAACATTTACAATCTCTCAATAACCACACAAAGACCCACTAATGGCTTAAATCAATGAAAAAAGAACAAGTTTGAAAATATTATCTTCTCCTCTGGTTTTGATTACCACAGAACAGGTCATTTGCAGTATTTTCCAAATTCAAGTAACTAACTATCATAATTTTTATCTATTTAGTGCTAACCGATATCTTTTAACTTTCTATGTAACTTTGGAACAGATCTATTTCAATAACAAAACCTGTCTAATTCCTGTGATATCACTTAGGCTACTGTCTTGCAATCCCTTTTGCACAAGTGGACTCATGTATCTAGATCAAGCCCACATGTGCCAAAGAGACTCCATTCAATGAAGGCATCAGCTTATGGAAATCCAACAGCAAAAGCAAGACCTTAATTCCATTAAGTTTTCTCTCTTCTTAATGAAAGCTGTCAATTACTTATAGTAATTAGCTGGGCAATGGATGTTAACGGGATGAGATTTTAAGTATGCTACTTCAAAATTATATGAATATATCACATGAATTTCTTTCCTTGCCTTTCACCATATGTTCTCCTTCAAATCCAAATCATTTATTTTACATCTGTTAAAAAAGGCACGTAATATACAGGTGCTGCAGTTGACTTTGAAGGACTTCAAAGGTGATGCACCAACATTTCAAGAACTGTCACGAAAATGGTAATTCAGCTAACACTAGAATTGGATTTGAAAGTGAAGTTATAAATTTGCTAGTAGAAATGCTCCATTCTGATCTTTCTTTCTGTGCGTGTGCATGCTGCCAGTGTTTACTTCCAAAATAAAACCTTCTTCACTAAATTGCTCTTGATATGTGTGTCAGAGGGAATGAGTCTGTAACACTTATTATGATTACAAGGGTATGATTAACCTGTACATTTCTTATATTGGTGTCATTTATTAATATCAGTAGAACTCTGATGGGATCTCTGTCATTTCCTCAAAAAACAGCTTTCACAAAAATATTTGAGGTTAAAATGCAGATTTTCATCCATCTTCCTGAATGTAATACAACTTCATGCAAACAACATATTACAGTATGCATTTTATTATACCAGACACTGGATGTCTGCTGTGGAGAAAACAAGCTTGAGTTAAGCAAAAATGCCTTTGCACTGAGTGTGCTCTGTAGCTGAATCAGGTCAGCATTAGACAATTACAAGTTCAAATATTTTAAATAAAGTCTTTGCAGAGAGCAACATTAAATAACCGCACAGATCTATTCATTTTTCCAAATGGAGGCAATAATTGGTAACTATTGGCCTTACGTACAAACACTGTGTTCCTCCAAGAATAGCCCAGTATGATTAGCTCTCAGTAGATGGGCTGTTTTTTATGAACTCTCTTGAGTAGCTTTTTGTCTATACACATTCACAGATAAAGCCACTGAAACTGAGCACAGCTGATGAGTCATCTCACTGAGTTCTGTACATCTGTTTCAAAACAGTTCATTGTTTTGCTGAAAAAAAGAACAAACTTCTATTTTTAAGAAAGTCTGGGTCCTCAACATTGTTATTAAGAAAAAGCTCAGGCAGACATCTTATAATCTTAACCTGTGACATGAACACTCCTGCTTCATCCTAACAGTAGTACTTAGTCTAAAAATCCTTCTTGGCATTGTTTTTCTCTCTCTTAATTTTTCTTTCTCTTACCTAAATACAGAATTCAAACTGTGTTTTTCTCCCTAAGTCACATTTTAGTTCCAGGAATTGGGGATGATTCAAAGGTAATTGGAAGCAGAATGCAGCTGGAGTGCTCATCTAGTTCATGTATAATCAGAACTCTCACCACTTCTGCCCATCTCTGGCCTTTTGAAATGCAGTATTCCAGCAGGCTATTTAGTTCACATTTCTTCAAACAGCCACAGGTATATACATCTCAAAGACCCAGGGTTTAACCTTTTCTATAAAAATAGACAACAATGTATCTCTGTGCTAATGAGGAGTTGGGAAGTATAATAAAATTGAATACTTCAGCTAAATAATGTACCATAATTTAAAAATATTAATTACCATGTCTAAATTTAGATCTCTGATGTGCTACAAAAAAATACTTCAACTTGCAGCTCCGGTAGGTAGGACATAAATACAACTTGTTTAATATTGATTTAGCAATTATCAGAAGAGCTTGAATGCTTATAAATGAAATCATTTGTTTAAATACTTGTTTAACTCTTGGATAGTAATGATGACTGCTAACTCCGTAGTGGAATAGGATCAAAATTTGGGAATTGAAGAATTAAAGCTCATCAGTTGTAGAAAAACTCCTACTGGTTGATTCTACCTTTGAACTGGGAAATTGGCTTCTTGACTTAAAAAACTTCCTTAAACTTTTTGGTAAAGATCAAACTCTCACACATAAATCATAACACTTTTGCAAGCAGTAGGATTTTAATTTTCACAATGAATATATTATGAATTCATTGAGGTTTTAAGATAGTAAGTGGAGATGAACTTGCTTGGCAAAATGAAGAAAGTGAGCGTACAGATAAAAGTGCTGGTGATCAGCACTTTCTGGGATAGTAATTAAAATACAGACAAAAAAAGTTACAGCAGTATATGTTTTTTAAAAGATCAAATCAAGTGAAAAGGAAAATATAATGGTGAAATGGAAAACCAGTTGGAAGAACTGGATGTGGTCGTATTTGTATCTCCTCAGGGTAGTTGTTAATTGTTTGATATACAGATTTAGAGTCAGAGTGACTGCAACTGGAAGTCTAATATAGAAAATAAGATTTTTTTCCAATGCAGTGAGTGAAGAATTAGACAATTTTCCTGCTTGAAAATATCTCTTGGACTTTCACTTATGTCTTTGGTCTGATGCATTTAGATACCAGTGATGCAGATCCCATAAAATTTCAGAAGAAGGCAAGACTGACGAATATGACCTGCATCTTCAAATCCAGACTCCTTCCATGCAAGAATGTTATAAAATCTCATGAACAGGTCAAGTGACAAGTGTCAAGTGACAAGCGAGAACTGACATTTTAAAAATCATTGGCCATACAGGGAGTTCATTGAGAATCTCAGCATACTTACAGCTGAGAAACAAAATTAATTTTATTTATGGTTTAAATGTCCTTGTGTTGACATTCTTAGCTTAAATAGCCGTTCATCTTTCTGCTTATATATCTATAATTACTATGTATATATCTTTCTAGTTTTATATTATAGCCATGGCCTTACTATTAAGATAGATATCAAGTTTTTGCTTCTTTGTTTAATAATTTTTTTAATGTTCTGATACTTTTAGTCTTTTTTCAATGCCTGTTTTGGTCTAATTTCATCTTTCTTATGAGAATGGAGCATACTACTCCAGCTGACATCTTTGCAGCTTCTCTCACACAACAGTCAGTTATTTCCTGGGTCTCCTGGAAACAGAAAATGGTGAATGTGAGATTTGTGTTACTTCTGTCAAAAACAAGAATGTTCAGTTATGTGTTTCAGAAAATAACTCCAAGTTTTGTTTTTATGTTATGAAACCTTCAGCAGTTTGTTGCTGTTTTGAGATGTATCACCTTAGATGGCTTGAGACTCCCACAGTTTTACACAGCTGGGGAAAAAGACTGAAGTTTTCTCAGTAAAAATGAGATGTTATTGGTGCCCTTGTGTCAAATAAGGAGGATAATACATTCCAAGACTCTTCCTGGATTCTCTTTCAACCTTCAAATTTTAGAAGTATTAAGCTTTTAAGTACAAAGCAAAGTTTGTCTTCTAATCTATTCAGTGTTAGGAATAAAAACTTGTTTACAAGTATAGAAACCATTAAGCCCAGATGGGAAAATACCCATTTATTTAATAATCTGGTTTCATACGAAAAATTACTTTGCTACATGTTAAGTACACACACTTATCAAACACGTCTGACATTTGTCCCAGACATCTACAGAACAACTTTTGAAATAGTTCTCTGATTTAAACCCAGTTTGACTAAAGAGTAATATTTAGATAGATTATTAATTTTCTGTAGGATTTTGTACAAGTTGGTGGGAAGGTAAAAGGTGGGTATCAATTCCCCTTCAACTCTGGGAAAAAATTGCATTCTGAAGTCAGCTTTTATTGCACACCGAAGACTCTGCGCTCAGGAGAAATATTTTTTGCTTGCTGAACCCTGGGAAGGTTTCAGAAGTAGATGATATCTTCTCATTTCTACGCATAGGACACCAAGATTCCTCCGTCCTGGAATCTAGGGAGATATTTTATTTATAAGCTCTTAGAATTAAGGAAGAGTGTGAATTTTAAATATTTGATTAAATATCATGTAGTAATGTTTTTTGAGTCCTTCTGAACTTTTATTATTTCTTAGACTGAATAATCAATCACAATGTATCTAATATTTATTCAAAATCATAACTTACACATTTGGCTTCTTGCCTGTGCACCTGATGATTTCTCTGGAGAAATTGTATAAATTAAAGATAGAAAAATAAAGTGCCTCATGGAAGTAAAAGCATCACAGATATACTTAAAAATATTTAGAGTTCAGAGGAAAATATGCCTCATCTTTACACTTCGGGTTTAGCTGAAGGTTTATTTAAGGAGTCAGACGAGAGCAGACAATAGCATAAAAGGAAGAGTAAGAAAGAACCACAGTTGTATAGCATGAACTGAGATGTAAGAATGAATAAAACCATCTGTCAAGCTCGTGAGTTTTTGTGCCTCTGGAGAATGCTGTGGTCATATCGTCTCCCCAGGCTTGGTCATTAGCAAACTTTTTACTTGTGAAAACTGTAAAAAGCTGTATAGAGGCTGGGATAAAGTGCAAGCCACAGAGTGAAGGAAGTAAGAATTTCAGATCGGCTAGAAAGTGTATTTTTTCTTATGTATGCTAGTCATTTCCTAAAAACATCAGAACTGTCATTACCAAAATCTTTCTCCTGTGAGAGACTTTCTGTATCCCTGACTTCTCCCACCACATTATGTGATTTTGTTAGAGAACAAAAAAAATTCAAGTAAACAAATAGCTGTGTGTGTTGTTGTTGTTGTTGTTGTTTTTCTATTGGTGTTTATTGGGCAGGGATTTGGATTTTTACTCACTATTTTTTACTCTCAGTGTCTCATGTGTTTTTGTTTTCTTATTTTTTTCTTATCTATTATTTTCTTTCTAAGCTGCCTTTCTGACTGGAATTCAGGCACTGGAAATTTTGAAATACCTCTTATTGCTGAATTGTATACAATGAAATTAAGTCTAACTTTTTAATGCTTCCTGCAGAAGTCACTTCAAAATTTTTATTGAAGAATACTTATAGGATATATGCCTATCTTGTAGAATTCTCTGTCTGAAAACATACATATTCTATAAAGCTTCCTTTCTCTCCCCTCCATACAGCCCCTATTCTGAGCATATAGTTAAGTTAAGTTTAAGTTCAGTTAAGTTAAAGTGGAATCTGGAGGTGAAAAACAAGAAACAGACTGAATGGATTTCAAAGAACATTCTTAATTTATTTGGACTGGAATTGCCCTTTTATCCTCTTTCCAGGAATGCTTCCAGGTACTAAAAGGAAACTGTAACAGAATGTTACTCTAAGCCACTTGGGTTATTAATTTTTACAGTCAGGGAATGGGCAGTTTACTACTGGTTCTGTCACAGTATCTTCCAGAGGAATTGTTCTCCTGGCTGTGGGAATGAATTAGATAGAGAATCTTTCTATGTAGCATGATCTTGTTATCATACAAAAAGAAAGCTGCTTATCCCTCTGTAATGTGCTGTCCAGTCTAAAAATAGCTGGGAGTGGCAAGCAAAAGAAGCTTTCTTTTCTACATTCATGTATGGGTGAATCACTGCATGGACTACATGAATTTATTCAGCAATCCTACCTTTACACAATTAGCTTCTGCTCTTTACCTATATCTGCAATAACATTCTTATTGTTTATTGATTAATTCACTGGGTGTCAGTGTAAGATGGCAGAAAACTGTCTTTTAGAAAAATTGTTCTTGTCCATCATAGTTTTGAAGAATTTGTCTTCATATCTGAGCCTTATCTGTCACATTCATTTCAGTGATATGTGGAAGTGTGCTGCCTACCTGGGCACAGTTATTTCTAGGAAACATTTTAGTCTGATTCACCCCTCTGATTATTGTCCATTATTGATAGTTCAAGCAGATAGTGATGAAGTCTCTGAGAGAAGCCTGAGGAGTATCTCTCATTTTATTTATTAGCTTCAATTCTAGATATAATGTATTATATTCTATTATATTGTGTTATCTTGCATTCCAGTATCTTATTTAGTAAATTAGTTTGTTTCTCCTCAGATTGTTGCCACTGTTTTGTTTTTAGGTCCATCCCCCTACTCTTTTCCGCTTTCCCCCTTTTCCCTTTCCCAGGGCATGGGTCCGTGGGTCCCCTCGCCCCGCTACTCATGGAACTGGGCTGAACCATCCCATAAACAGTTGACAGTTCTTCAGAAGGGGTAGGCAAGGAAGGAAGACTGATAGCATGGCTCTCTGTGTTAGAGAGTGTTTCGATGCTGTTGAGCTCAGGCTGGGAATGATAAGGTTGAATCTCTATGGGTAAGAATCAGGGGGAGGGCCAACAAGGTGGACATCTTAGTGGGGTCTGTTATATACCACCTAACCAGAATGAGGAGACAGATGAGGCATTCTATGAACAGCTGGCAGAAGTTGTGTAATCACCAGCCCTTGTTCTCATGGGGAACTTCAACTTCCCTGGTATATACTGAAAATACAATACGGTCCAGAAAAAGTAGCCTAGGAGATTTCTGGACTATGGAAGATAACTTCCTGTCGCAGCTAGTAAAGAGAACCTACCAGGGAGGTACCCTGCTAGACCTGCTGTTCACAGACTGAAAAGGACTAGTGGGAGATGTGGAGATCAGGAGCTGTTGTGGACAGAGTGACCACAAAATGGTAGAGTTCTTGATTCTTGGCGAAGTCAGAAGTGGGCCAGCTAAACTGCTACCTTGGACATCCAGAGGGTGGACTTTGAACTATTCAGGACACTGGTAGAGAGGATCCCTTGAAATTCAGTCCTGAAGGGTAAAGCGGTCCAGGAAGGCAGTTTGCTCCTCAAGAAGGAAAGCTTAAAGGTGCAGGTGTAGGCTATTCCCCTGTGCCATAAGATGAACCAGCAGGAAGAAGACCAGCATGGATGAACAGAAAACTTTTCCTGAGGGTCCGGGAGAAAAAGAGATTCTAGCTTTTGTGGAAGAAGGGATGGGCAACTTGGGAAGAGTACAGAGAAGTTGTTAGGATGTGCAGGGAGAGAATTAGAAAGAAAAAGGCCCAGCTTGAACTCAACTTGGAGGTTGTACTAAGGGACATGGCTTATTGAGAAATATTGATGGTAGGTGGGCAGTTGGACTGGATGATCTTGGAGGTCTTTTCCAACTTCGGTGATTCTATGGTTGTGTGATATTCAGGATAACACTATTTTGTCCTTTGTATGAGATTCTGAGGTCAAAAACATTTGTTGACTGCTTGACAATGGCAGACTGTTTCTGTAGCCCCTAGTGGTACTCTGGTATTCATTTTTTTGTGATCTAGTAATATTTAGATTGAGAAAAATCCAGTGATGTCTGTTACTGACTCTTGTTTTTATGCTCATAACACAGCATTTAAAAATGCTGTCAGGTATGCTATTTAGATGTACGCTATTGGTATATTTTATTGGAAATATTTTAGATGGATTCAGTTTTAAAACTATTCTTTCTAGTAGGGTGATGACTGGAAGAGCTGAGATTTTGGGGGCATAACAGTGTTGGGATTTGTTCAGCTTCCAACTCCAGAAGTTCAGTTTGCACGCAACTGTAATTCTAGAGAGGTCTGCACAATCTGAAGCCTTGTTTAGAAACTGGTAATCTGTCAGCGGGCAGTCATTTGTACCAATACCTTGTTTCCTTTACAGATCAGGGCTGGAGTGGAGTAGAATAAATAATCCATCAATACAGTCTGAACTTTGACCTTGTGCACTTCAGGCTCCATTGAAAATGAATCTTCAGCTACAGGAATGAAATGGATCACCTTGACATCTCCTCAGGTGTGGAAAGCATAGTGTCAGTCTGAAATTTGAACAAAGGATTTTCCTTTGGAGAGCTGAGCACCTTGCAAGGATCAGGAGGCTCAGTGAGAGCACATACTGATTTATCAAATCCAGTTATTGTTGAATATACATATATATACAGAGACAGAGAGAGCTCTTGTGGTTCATGCGTTCTCTATATGTTTACATATCAAGACTTCTGAACTGTCAGCCAACCTTGATGTGGTGTATGGCTTATGACTTGACACTGCAAAGAAAAACATTTAGCATATCTGATTAGGAGCTCCCTGTAAAGTGAACTATTCTTTCTAGAACAAATTGTTTCAAGAGGCACAGAACTCTCTTATCACTTAATACATTGTGAGGAAAGATGTTCTTGCCCTTAGACTACTTGTCAAACATGATTTGAGAGTTTCAACATCACTGAAAGTGCAGAGTCTTTGCATATATAAATCAGTATTTTTAAGTACCTAGATGACCAGGAAGTCTGTGCCTTACTGTAGGAATTAACTTAAACACTGGATAGTCCAATTAACTCCCAGATGGAAATATTTCATATTCTTTAATATCGCACACTAATTTTAACTGTGGTTTATTTTAACTTTTACAATTCATGTAGAGATGAGCATTAAAAAGAGGCATGAGTTCTCCCACATATCCTATTTTCCACAGCTCAGGTCACTCTAAATGCCACTCTTGCTCACTCTTCTCCCAGCGGTGATTCCTGTCCCATACTCCCAAGATCTCTCCTCCTTCTCACCATCCTGTCCTAGGCTACTCCCAGCAGTGCGATTCCCACATGAAGTCCGTTCCCCAAGTAACCTTACCACTCCAAAGGGGTGCTTTTCTTTCACTGCAGTATGTGTAGGAAACATACAGTGGTAAAGAAATCACACTTGGTAGTCCCTGTCTCCCTCAGTAAGAGGAGCAGATGCCAGTGAAGGGGCAAGGGAAGAGGTCTGCCTTACTCTTGGAGCAAGCTCTCAATCTCAGGAGATGAGACTTTCCCCTGGCATGCTAGAGCTGCTCCTTTCACCAGGAGACAAGGTCTAGCACTCATCAGACTTTTGGTATTGTATTCCATGGCTCCCAAGAAGACAAGGGTTGGCAGGATTTTAAGTGAAGGAGTCAGGTGTTTTGGAGAATTCTGTTCTAACACTTTGCAGCTGAAATAAGATGTTAGTTGTGTTAGAGACTTCCTTGTTTTGAAGGCTTTGGAAAAGTTTTGACTTGTAAGCAATTTGCTAACCATATGCTGCATGTCCACAAATGTACTGTGTAAGCTGATAACTCAAATCATGTGGACACCAAAGGGATAATAAGGCCAAGGTGATGAGCAGAGTCACACTGAAATTCAAAAGCAGAGCAGGACACATCTTTCTTCAGCAATGAAAATGAGCGCTCTTCCAATGAGGTAGCTCCTATCCTTCGCCACTGTGCATTCGTGTCTTACTATAACACCAGTGATGTCCAGCTCTTCATTAAAACAAACTGAGATTTTTTTTCATGTGTGTACCCAGTAGTAATATTAATGCTAATAGTGAGATTTAAATAGTCAGCCTTACAACAATCAAATGTGGATTAACCAGACTTAGCTCTGCAGGAATATTTAGATCTTCAGATTCAAACAAAACGAGATACTTCAGAATAAATCCGTTGTAAATTCTATTTTGAACCCAGGAAGGTTTTGGAATGAATGGGAATCTTATTCTTATTTCTGAATACTAAAGAATAATTGGTTTTTCTATGTATGATAAATGAAAGGCTGTTAGAAGAAGTCCCAAAATTCTTGGAGCAATAGCATGTTCGGTATCTTAAAAAAAAATCACAATGACATTTCAGTGAGTTTATTCCTTTCTTCTATGAAGAATATAATTAGAAACATAAGATGTTTCTTAATATTTAGCAAGTAGATATTTTGATTCTACTTATTCAGGTTTATAGTTTAGCATATGCATTTACACATACTGCTTTAAACACAGCAGGAGGAAAGCACTTTTCATTTTATCTGTCTTAAGTTTTTGCTGCTATATTCATCTCTACCCACTGTGCTAAGACCCTCAGAAACATTAACATTTTTGATCCTGTTTTACTAATGAATCACATCAGCATCGTATTGTCAGTTGGTATTTCTCTCTACTGTCTCCACAGTATGCTGGTTTCCTCCCCCCCCCGCTGTTAGTTTAACTCACACCTCCAGAGTTATATTGATTTTATCAGCTGTGTTTAAATATGCTACCGTTACAGAGGGGTTAAGCAGGTAGGATGATTGCTCTAATAAAAATTGATAAGTAGTCAGGTTATCCTTCCTAATTTATTGCCATGGCAACAGACAGCACATGTGGCTTGTTGCTGTAGAACAGAATGCTAATAATCAAATGTGTCTTACCCAAATGAATATATAACACAGCTTACTAATACAGAGTCTTGACATTGTATACATTACTGAACAGCAGCACGCATTAATTCTGCATCTAAGTTGCTTGATGCATATGCTCTGGAGAATAGGAAAAATGAAAAAGCACGTCTGCTACATCAAAGCTTTTCATTAAAGTAATGTATTTCAAATAGGATGTACAGAGGAAGATCCAATTCTCCAACAATTATCTTGTTTATTTCAGTAGGTGGTTGGTATACAAGGAAAATGCAGTAATGCATAGTCATTGTGAGAGGGCATAAAAATAACTGACAGAGCACAGGAGTTCAATTAAGCAATAATCCCTGGGAATAAAAAAAAAGGTCATTACTAGCAGTTAATGGCTGGTTTGTTAGTTAATGGCCCAAGGCAAAGCTGATAGCAGTTAAACCTCTAACAAACAGGTTGTGAATTATAGAAACAATGTTTTCTTCTGGGGATTTCCCCCCCTATTATATTTTAGATATGATATAAATAATGTATTTTTTAAAACAACAGTTATATGGTATGTTGATGGAAACATTGGGTGTTTTAATGAAATCCACAACTTTTCTACAGAAAAGGAAGAGAAATTTTCACTCTTTTAAATATACGCGTATGCATTGTATACATTTTATACATATAGTACACATGTATTTCATATGAAAGTTATGTGTTATATATAATATACCAGAGAGTATGTACAATATATGAAACTACTTTCAATGTTCAATTTCATGTGTGACTCTATCTCGGAATTTCCAAATTATTGAAAATTCACAGGTTATATGATGCATACACATACATATAAGCACATATAGACATAGGTACGAAAATATATGTATATATATTTTATGTATATACAAAAACCTTCAAGTTTTTGTCTAATACCCTCCAAACATGTTTAAGTGAATCATTAAGGAGAATAAGGAATGAGAGAAAAATCAGCCCATCTCAGTGTTTTACAAATGTAAAGCCTCTGCTTCATTTGCGCTCAGCAATATTATAATTAAAATTCTTAACCTAAGAACTTGTACTGCACTGTCTTGTTTGGTGCCATGATCTAAAAATTAATTTCTTTATCAGTCATTCTTTCTATTAAAGGTCATAGGATTTCCTTTAACCAGAACGAGCTATACACCCAAACTCATAAGTTGAGGCTTGAAACAATTATGCTTGAAAATATACTATTCTGTCCATTTTAACTCAAAGCTTATTGCATTCAGATAGATATTTTACTCGCTGAAATTTTTGGTATGCAAGTGCAGTCTACTTTCAGAAAGCAAAGTGTAGTGGGCTTTTAATCAACTTCCTGAAGATTTAAAAGTATCTTGATAAATGGAAATGGTTAGCAAAAATTGCCATGAAGCTGTAGCAAAGCAGCTTTACAATGAATCTGAGGTGAGGCAATTTCAGATAAGACGGGGAGCCATAAAACTGTCATGAACATAAAGCAAACTGTATTTACAGTACGAGTACTATATATTCATTCTGAAAATGTTCATGAGTACAGTTCAGCACTATGTCATATTTATTTATTTGGATGCTAATTCAAGGAATGGTGAATTTGGACTAGACTGATTTCTGGTATTAGCTCTACACATATTCATAAAATAATTTTATGAAAAAAAAAGACTTTTTTTCCGATTACCTGTCAAGAGTTGAAGTTTTCTATATGATCTTCAAAGGATGGGGAAGAATTGCTAAACTATTTTTCACTTTCAAAAACTACTTTATGATGTTGACCCACGACTTCAGAGGTGGATAGTGGTGCTATGGTAGTAGAAGTTGAACCTTCCCACCCATATTCAGTTATGTTTAGTTTCCATGAGACAGATGGCAGCAGAGCAGTCTGACAAATGGCATCTGACATGGAAGTATGGATAAAGCAAAAATATATCTTTGAATTCATTCATGTAGGAAGAATGGCACCCATTGACATTCACTGATGCTTGCTGAATGTTTATGGAGACCAAACAATGGATGTGAACACCGTGAAGCAGTGGGTGGTGTGTTTCATCGGTGGTGACAGCAACATGAAAGACAAGGCACATTTTGGACAGCCATGCACAGCTGTCACATCATGAAATGAAGAGCATCTCAATCAGCTCGTCTATACGAATTTTCTTACTACAAGGAGGGGACTGTGGATGAAGCTGAATATCAACTTCAATGCACTGGAAACCATAAGGGCAAATTTAGAATATCACAAAGGTGGGTTCCATGAATGCTCACACAAAAGCAAACAAGAAGCCAAATGCAAGGATCTATTGAATTAACATGAGTCTGAAGGTAACAGCTTCCTGGATCACATCATTGCTGGTGATGAGACGCGGCATCACCACTATGAGCAGGAGTCAAAACAGCAGTCCATGCAGCCACCAAAAATAAGTTCAAGACACAGGCCTCAGTGGACAAAGTGATGTGCACTGTCTTCTCGGAAAGCAAAGGAGTGATCCTTCTGGATTTCCTGAAACCCAGACAAAGCATGAGCTCTGACTGCTACATCACAATGCTAAATAAGTTTACTTTCCAGAGTCAAGTCAGAAAATAAGACAACCTTTATCTTGCAAAATGATGATGCCAGGCTCTGCGCCAGTTTGAAGACCATGGAGCATGTTGCCATCTTGACTGGACTGTCTCTACCACACCCATTGTGTAGTCCAGATTTGGACCATTCTGACTGCCATCTGTTTGGGTTGATGAAACTGAACCTTGTGGGCAACATTTTCTTAGGAATGATGTCATCACAGCAGATTCATTGTAAAGAGCAGGTCACCTCCACTGGTGCAGATATTTATGAGTGTGGAATGCAGGCTCTTGTTCACTGCTGGTGAAAATGTAAAGGTAATGATGGTTCCGATGTTTAAAAATAGTATTTTGTAGCTGAAAATCTACTCTATCAAATAGTTATTGTACTATTTGTATCTGTTGTATTTTCAATGAAAAGAAATAGAAGGCATTACTTTTGGAGCAACCTACTTATAAATCCTCATTGTTATTATTGCTCTTTGTACTTTATGATGCCTTAGTTCATTCAGATCATGTCTAATCAGGATTTTTCAAATAATTCTCCTCCTTGTCTGGAGAGGAAATTAAATCAGAAAATCTTCTGTACATCTGAAAGTATTTTGTGTTAGAATGTGGAGTCAGACATGACAATGGGATGGAAAAGGGAGGGATGTATTTGTCATGAGACAGCAGCCTCAGGCAGTGTACTATTTGTTCAAACAATAGTGAGAAATAGGAGTGGGGAGTGAGAGCCGTATGTACATAAAATATCAAAAAGGGGGTAAGAGACAAGAATAAAGAAAGGCTGAAACATGATTCTGGAAATGGGTTGGGCTGAGTAAGAGAAAGTGTCTGAAAGGGGAAATAGAGTCTTCAAAAAGAAGCAAGGTAGGTGCTGAGCAGAAATTAAGATAAATAACTAGAAATCATTACAGAATGCCCCACATGACCTTAATTTTGCCCTCCTGTGCATATACATTATGGATCTGTCTTTAGTTATATAATCTTGTGCTTTGTTTTTCAGTGGACAACTGTTTTGCTCAGTGCTGAAAGCTGGGCAAGAGTCAATGCCATGCAGCAAGGGGAGACAGCTGTCATGGAGTAAAGCTGAGCCACAAGACTGCCATTGTTCTTGACAGTGGAGTTGAAGGGAGGGCTCAGCCTGAGGTATTAAAACAAGTCTTCTAGATAGAGGAAATGCATTTTGCTCCTGGGTCATTATATACCCAGAAATTTAAAGATCTGTACTGAGAGATGGATTTCAGTATGCTATAGAGTACAACAAAAATATATCAACAAGAGAGGATAGATACAAAAAACTTATTCTCCAAAAGAGTATCCAGGCGCTGGAACAAGCTGCCCAGGGAAGTGGAGTCACCATCTCTGGAAGTGTTCAAGAGGTGTATAGGTGTGGTACTTAATGACATGTTTTAGTGGGCAATGTTGTTGGTAAGTGGGCAGTTGGACTAGATGATCTTAGAGTTCTTTTCCAACCTTAATGATTCTACGATTTTATGAACAAATATTGAGTATATAGTAATGTGTACAATTCAATTTGCATGCCTTGCTGCCTTCATCAGACCCCAATTTTTCTGTTCTCTAGTAGAGATTTTCCCACTTTCTTCCTGCTGCTCAGGAGTGACAGGTACAACATAGTACTACCAAAACAAGGGAGAGGTGCTCTTGATCCCCTCTTAATCCCTCTGTTCAAGGAAATGGTAGCTGATGACTACAGGATAGCCAGAATTACAGGGAAAGTCCTGATTTGCCCCTTCATTTTAGGTGTGCCAAAACTGAATCAATCCCTCTTGACTCTGAGTCAACTAAGTTTTAAACACTTGATTTGAGAGAAAAAAAGAGTAAATGAATAGAAAATGACACACCACTGCTAAAAAGATGACTCCATGCCAACTTTCTTTTCCCTGTTCTAAAATCAAGATTTCTTAGAGCTTTTGTGTACACGTACATAATTCTAGAGAGTGGATGAAATAATCATCTAAGAATAAAACTGTGTCCAGAAGATAGCTGCATGGATATCATCATCTGCTGTTATTAAAATTTAGCAGAGTTTGAAGCACTTGAAGAAAATATCTTATAGTAGGAAGATGATATCTATGCCACCTCTAATTACAGAGTCACATAGCAAGGAGTTGATGAAACCACAATGATGAAATTATTATAGGTATCTGCAGTGTATAGGCAGAGAGAAACACACATAGTAGGGAAGTTAACAGTCAGCTTCTCCCAAAAAATGAACTGAGAATACAACCCAAGATTTTGGAGAGATGATATCTTTTACTATGCTTTTTTTTTTTTTTTTTTTTTTTTTTTAAAAGGGAAAATAATAATTAACATTTTTAAGAATACGATATATTTAAGGCTAAGCTGTAGTTTACATATGTATTTCTTCTAGAGTAGAAGCTTAATTCTATAAAACCAGAGCTGTGAGATGAGACTGAGGAGAGGGTGTAACTTAGAAGGAGACAAAAATTATTAGCATAAATCTTAAATTTGAGTTAAGGATTCTAGATAAAAGAATACAAAAAAGAAAAAAAAAAAAGAGATGAAGTTTAGATAAGAGCTGGGACACACTAACTTTTGCTGAGAGAAATTGGACAGGCTGTAAAATATTCCTTTAAAATAGCGTCTTTACTACCTTTGAGTCATCTATGTAGACCGTACTCCCTATGACTAGAGCAATGAATATATTTCACCTCTCAACTTTCTTAGATCAGAGTCCAAAACTTTGTCCAGGCCATAAAGCTATACCATACTCTCAGATAAACCTTTATTTGCCCACTCTAAGTGGATGTTGTGTTCTAGTCACAGTGCTTAAATTATTACCATGTCAGTTTTCTGATGTTGTGATGCTATACCCACAGCTGTGATTTGTCTTGGTAAGCAAAATCCCTGTTCAATTATCAGCCTCTGCTGAAATAGTTCTGATGATCTCAGTAGAAAAGTAAGAGCATAGGTGGGTGAGAATTCTTTTCTGTACTGGAAAATAAAGAAGAAACTAGTGATTATCTAAAGGGAAGGTTTCACTCTCTCCATTTCTCATTTTAAGGTGTAGAACAGTGGCTTTAAATGGGTTGACACAGGAAGAAGGATATCTCTGTGCTGTCTTTTGGAGCTGTTCCCTATGTATATTTACAGGTGTTTCTGTTTGCAATGAAAAGTGCCCTGGGTGTGTCTAGAGTATGCATGGTGCTAGGAAGGCCAAGTGTCTTGCTTCAATGCGTTAGACAGAAATTCTATGCAATACAACCAGCTGAAAATGCAGGGAAGGACGGTGTATTTCATCCATGCATTTGTGCAGCCACCAGTCCAAAGCCTTTGTGTATAGCCAGTTCACATCAGATTTTGAATAGGCGAAAGAAGCAGAATACTATTTGCATATAATGAACTTAAATCACTTCTATTAAGATTTTTATTATTTAAAAAAAAAAAAAGAATTGCTGTGGTTACAGTTGTTGAGAAAACTTGGAAAGGAATCACAACGAAACTTGATGGGAAGATGGATTTCAAAAGTAAATGGATTGCAAAAGTATGAAAAGTAATGTAAAGAGCAGTTCTACTGAGGTGTAAGGGGACTGTTGAATTGTTAAGTCTCTCAATATTGGTAAAAGGCTGTAAGTGAGAATGAAAGGAGAACTCATCCCACAGACTTAGCTCTGCCTACAATCTAAAATAATAATTGAAAGAGAAATGGAAGGAAAAAAAAGAAAAAAGAAGAAAGAAGCATAGTGAAACCTCTTAAGAAATGAAATATAGCCTTGTGTAAAGGTGTGCTCAGCAGCTCTGTTGTTTTTTCTTTGATTTTTCTGAGGGGAATTTCATCTTCTGGAATACAAGTAAATCTTCAAAAGGGAATTTTTCCTTTGGAATGCAAATTATTACAGTGACGTTTCCCACATCATGAGAGGAAAATAGTAATGATATACTGATCCAACTGTTTCTATTTTCAGCTCTCAAGTACTCTTGGATTTATTTTTGTGACCTTCCAAAAGCAGATAAACATTGGAATTGGAATTTTACTACTAGGAAAACTGAGACTAAACTTGTTATCCATGATCTTGCTGTCACAGTCGAGTGTGCTCAGCTTATGCACAATCTTTCTCTTGGGCAGTTAGTGAACTGCTTACAGGTGTTAATATTTGCATTTGTGGGACCAGTAACTACACGATCTACAAGTATGGGTGGGATTGTCAGCATAACTTCGTTGTAAAGATTGAATCTGATAACTACCCACACACTGTTGATGTCTGCATCTGCTTCTGTGGGCTTCACAGCTTTGATATTCTTTATGATCAGAGGTACTCTGAAGGAACAGAACATTAATTTTTTTCTGGCACAACTCTAAACTCGCATCTTGGAGGCAGAAATATCTTCCCTCATCTATCTGCAGGGACCCTGAGGTAACCATTTCTTAAGCACAGTGTAAGAGTTTTTGGATTGGCTTCACACATTCTGGCATTGTGACTGGGAAGAGCAGGAATTGCAAGTTCACCATGCTCAGTTATGAGCTTGAGCACATGCTTTATCATTACAACCACAATCATCTAGTACTGAGTCTTGAATGTCCCTAACTGCTAATTCCCAATACTCTGCTTTAGCTACATAAATTTATGGTCTTATTTCTGTACAACTTTCTGCAGACATTGGACCATCCCTCTGGGGACATTTTTATTCTGTCTGTTTTACTTGTCTGTGCTGAGGTTTGAGGCACTGCTATCAATGATAAATATCTGCTTTGAAGTAAGAAGCAGGAATATCTGCTGAAATACATGTATCTGTTGTGTGAAGTTAATGCCACTGAAGAACTGTTTCATATGTCACATTTGTGCTCTGTAATTTAAATTAGGGAGGATGCCAATTTAGCCAGTGCCTGTCATCATTTTTTTTTTCCAGAATGAAAGGAAATCAGACTCTGTGGGAGAAGTTCATTACTCAATGGAAGGAGCAATCTTCTGGCACTTAAATTTTCTCATTTATAACCACAAATGAAATGTTGGATATTTCTCAAGGTAGAAAAAAATCTGACCTTAGAAACCAGTGTAGTATAAGCACGGTTACTGAAGTAACTATTTTGCTAAAACTGAAAATGGGAGAAAAGTTCATGCTTTATTGATCTGTCACTCATTCTGTTTTGAAATTACTGGTTTGGTATGTAGAGACCTGATATTTAGTAGGAAAAGGAGCAAAAAATAATGTGTGTGTGTGTGTGGGGGGGGGGGGTGTCCCACAAATGCTCCTCAAATAAGTTAAAATACCCACTAAGAAAGCTTGTGATACTCTATTCAATTGAAAGACTAAAGCATATTTACTCCTAAATGGATATGATTGATTTGATATGTTAACTTTGTGTGAGTAAGAATTTTTAGAAAAGGTAAGGCCTAACGGTAGAGATATCAATTCTAAGCAGAACTTTCTTTCAGGCTGAAAGATGTGAAAACTAGGCTGAACCTTTTAAAATATACATCCTATTCAAATGGAGCAAATAGTTATAGATCATTATCAATTTTTAGCAAACGTTTTCCCCTCCCTTTTCAGTTACCCTGTCTTTAACTGTGCAGTTCTGAAAAGCAGCCAAGTTAATGAGTTTTCAGATCTAACACTCAGTTTTTTGTAGTACTCTTACACAAGGAAGGTATTGATTCCTTCATTTATTGTCTGATTGTCAGGGGACTGGAACACCTCCCCTACGAAGACAGGAGCTGAGGGAGCTGAGGGAGCTGGGCTTGTTCAGCCTGGAGAAGAAAAGGCTGCGGGGTGACCTCATTGCAGCCTTTCAGTACCTAAAGGGAGCCTACAAACAGGAGGGGAATCAAGTCTTTG
>JAOWBP010001760.1:44327621-44353519 GCA_028571105.1 Tragopan temminckii | reverse complement strand
TTCTCTTCTCTTCTCTTCTCTTCTCTTCTCTTCTCTTCTCTTCTCTTCTCTTCTCTTCTCTTCTCTTCTCTTCTCTCTCTCTTTTTTTTTTTGTTTGCTATATAGCTTTGTCTCATTTATACTTCAACATTGCTGCAGTTAATTGAAATTCAGAATTGTACTTTTTTAAAAATTTAACAGTGTAAAGTGATTTTATTGATATTCTTATTTACAGTAAGATGACTTAGGTCTTGAACAAATGACAGATTTCATAAAGGAAGATAATTAGGACAGGACAACTGTCCTTACTCCCTAGAGTACATGAAACCCAGAAGTCAAAGATCATGAAAATAATAGTTGCTCAAAGTTTTCTGCTGCTCAACAATAAGAAAGTAGAAGCTTGTCTTGGGAATGCATCTCTTAAAATAGCTAGAAATTTCAGGCTATCTTTGGAATATATTAAGCATGGCATTTTCATCTTCATAATTTTCACCTCCTGGAAATTTCAGGGAGCAAGACATTCCTTTTTTTCCTATTTAAATATTATAAAAGTAAATCAATTGTACAGGAAATATTATTAATCTTGTTCAGTAATTACTGAGTTGATTTTAAGAAGCTCTAGTAAAAAATAGTTCTCTCTCAGATAAAAGAGTAAAAGGCAAAAGCCTTTATAATTTTGTTGATGAAAACATACCCTTTTCAAACTTATCTTTGTAAGTTATGATACTTGAGTTATTTAAATATTTCCGTACTAATAACACTCCAGTAATTAGAAGACAATGCAGAAGACCTCATCTTCATACCTGAAGTTACGTAATGCAAAATATATTCATGTATAGAGAAAGTCCCCATGTTAGTTTTAAATCATTTCAGATGTTTTAAGTCTACGACAATTTTATGTTGGGAAATTCATTAATAAGTCTGCTTTGTATCATTTTCCCAAAGATACAATACAGGTAAGAATCAGGATTATTTTTGTTTTTCTTGCAGAAAGCTAGCCACAACTGACTTAGAATATTTTTATAATCTTTTTCTGACAGTATTCTACTTGGATTCACCAGGAGTTCATTATCAATCTGGTAGTCTGGACTGACTGAGGATCTGTGTGACACACATGTATGAGGCTATAAAAAGTTATTTTTCCTTCTTTGTAACTAAGAAAAATGGGACAGATTCTTCATCTTTCCTGCCTGTGGCTAGATCTGATTATGAGGGATTCTGCTACTTGAATATGCTTTAGGCATCACTGATTTGTCTCTTCAGTCATCAATTCTCTTACACCTGTGTACTCTTTTTTTCTGTATAAAACATTATAATTCCTTATTCATCTTCAACAAAGCAGGCTGAAATATAACATGATTTCTTTCCTACTCAAATTATCCAGATATTATATTTCATTTTGTTCCTACTCTATCTCAAATCTCAAATTTGAGATTTAATAATTTTTCACATACACATACACAAAATCCACATGTAGGACTCATCTAGGCTTCTAATGATCTTAGACTCATTTGGACCTAAGTGACACAGTGTAAAGCAATAAAGTGGGAGTATTTCAGCTGCATTTATTTTTCAACAGTGCATACAGTATCTGACCTAATGACCAAGGTTTGTTTTACAGTCAATAGGGCAAAGTAAGAAACTGATTTCTTTTCAGTGCCTGTTTTGAAGAGATGAAGATTAAAGAGATGAAGTGTGCTCTTGCATTGGTATTTGAATGGCTCCTATAGATTTTTTTTTCAGTTTTCGTCCATAGTCTGATAATTTCTTTAAACAGGTGTAATTTTAGTGTTTAGAAAATAAGAGGTCTGTATCTTATCAACTTGACACTTGGGAAATGCAAAACCTTGAATTGTATTTCTGCATTATGTCAGTCAGTATTTGAAATAAAGGCTCTCACGTGTGAATGAATGCTATACACTATATCACCATCAGCAGAAATTTCATCCCAGACCTAAGTTTCAATGAAATGCATGTTTCTCCAATATTATTATTATTTAATGAATTCTTGAGGCTCATATATTTTAGCCACTTTGGTCACTCTTAGCCTTGATCTCTTTAGACTAAAGCTCCTGCCTTTGCAATTGGTTTGCAAGCAAACTTACTACTATTTTACTTCCAGAAGTTTTTGGGATCCTTTTAACTCACCACAAGTGATCTCAACTTATCATGTAGTTATTATAAAATAAGCTAGTCTGGTCACTGAAATATGAAGAGGCAAAGCAAAGATTAACAAAGCCAATGCAATTCTGTTATTAATTTTTCCCATTTGATCGTTGGTACTTTGGGGGGGTGAAAGCATCAGTGTTTTCTGTATGTGAATAAAGTGGACAAATAAGCCTTCAGCATTCCTTTCTTAACTTCTGTTATATTCAGAGAGGGAGTATATCTTAGGTATTCAAACTAATACGAGATTGAAGGAGTAAATCTATTATTTTTAGGGAAGATACGACAGAATTGCAAAGTTTCCTGTATGTAGCCTACTTTCAAATTTTCTCTGGAGAACAGTGTGTACTAGAATAAAGATGCAATTTAGACTAAGAAAATTATGCTTAACTCTGTTTTGAGTGGTTCCAAAGAAAGAGTTGCTGCTCCTTTTTTCTTTCTAAAATCACTGTACTGTAGAAACCTAGAGCCTTATATTCCAGGAGGAATAAGCTGATAACATCAGGAATGGTGCATCCATCTCTAATTGCCAACTTGGTTTGCAAGTGACAAGGGATTGCTTCTCATAGCCCTACCTAGTGCATCCCAGAGTGCTGAAAGACCTGTGAATTTTTAATGTGCCTCCTACAATACCCAGTACAGCTACTGGGAGCTGGTACAAAATATTTCCATACAAAGTTTATTAGCATTTTTTTCCTAAATTGTCCTTGCTAGTGATTTTGCCTCCTTAAGCTTCAGAAGTTCCTTAGAAGTGCTGCAGTGCTAAAGCCATGCTTATCCTACCCTATGGGCCTGGCAGATGGAGTCTTGGGAATGCAGTATGCACTTCTCAGCAAAGACAAAAGAGTTGGCAGTAGAAACACACAGAAATTGACATAAATTCTTTGCATTCATACACTAAGATGTACCACAAGATGTTTTTGTTGTTGTTGTTATTTTATACAAAAAAGGCAGCTGTGCTCCTTTCTGTAAAGAAAATGTGGTGAATGCCTCTAAAAAACACATTCTTAGCTGATCGCTCCATTCAGTTCATCAAATTTTTTCTTCTTTATTTACACTCCCAATATTTCCCTCAGGTTAGATACGATCAAATCTTTCTACTTTTGATGTGTTTGAGTTATCAGCCCCCATCTGCTAGCTGAAAACATTTTACAATAATTTGAATGTTTTTTTGACCATCTTCTGTTGCTCACATCTGAAAGAGCACAAAACCAGTACCTGTCTACTTTAGGTGGAGTGGAATGCAATGAATGAAAGGATAGAACAATGCATAAGTACCTTCTGAGATTCATTCTCACCATCTCTTTTTTCCATGCCCACAATTTTACTTCTGCATTTGGATTTTTTTACTTCTGCATTTGGATTTTTTTTACTTCTTCTGGTAGGTTGACTACAGCCAGCAACTAAGTTCCCAGCAGCCTCTCTCTCACACTCCTTTAGTGGGATAGGAAAGAGAATGAGAACGGAAAAAAGTGCAAAACTTATGGGTTCAGATAAAGACAGTTTATTAAGAGAAGGAAAACTGCAAGCAAACACAGTGAAATAAGAAATTATTTCATTAATTTCTATTGGCAGATTCCAACCATTTCTAGGAAAGCCTCTGCAGACGTAATATAGTTGCTTGGGAGTTGCTATAACCATGAACTTCTCTCCTTTCTTCTCCTTTCCATGAGTCTTTACTGCAGAGCACAACACCATATGGTAAAAAATACTACTCTGGTTGGTTGGGATCAGCTGTCCTGTCTGTGTTCTCTCCCAGATTTTGCCAACTCCTGCCTTTTCTTGGGGCATCAGAGTGAGAGAAAGAGAATGCCTTGACACTGTACAAGCACTACTCAGAAATAGACAGGAAGTTATGAAATTTTTTTAAGTCATCTTCTAGGCTTCTGAAGAAAATTAACTCTTTCCCAGTAAGAGCCACTACACTTCCTCACAGGTTCCAGTGAAGGTTCCTTTTTCTTTTTAGTCATCCACATGTCATTTTTATTGAATAGATGTGACCATTGAGATTTCTTTTCCATTACTGCAGGGATAATAACTTCTGTTCACATATTGCTACACTGAGTTCTCACTGCAGCTACTGATATCTGTAGTCTCTGAGAAATTCATCTATAACTATGTTCACTGGAGAAATGCATTATCTCCAAACAAAACTCCTTAGAACTATATTCTGGACTAAAGTAAGACACTAAATCAGCTCATGATTCAGTATTCTCCATGAGCGTGCAATACCTGTTAGAGAGTAGTAGCTATAAACAGTGTAGTAAGAGAGATAAAAATGTATGTGTTCATCTGTGTGTATTTTCAGCAGCTGCATATGACTGTTAAGTCTCAAGGTGAAGTTACCCACTGGCAGAATTCAGATAGAAGTACATAAAGTAGTCCAAGAAATAATTTTGCAAGTTTATACAGTTTTCTCCTTTGTTTGGCATTCTTTGCTTACTGTTTAAAATTCATCATATACTGGCTTTATCATAAACCATCCATGCTTCATTATGCTCTAGCATTCTGCTAAGCAAGTGCTTTAAGTTTTAATTGAACATCTATTAAACTTTGTTAAATCAAATTCATAGCCTGTGAGCACCTATTATTATAAGCTGCTATTACAGAAAGTCACAGTTGCTTGCACAGCAACTTATTGCTACCAAGTTATTACTATGTTGTTACCTTGGTCCTTTCAGTTTTGAGTTTTCAGTAGCTGTACTGGTTGTTCGTTCAAAAACAGATACTGATTGGTACACACTTTCCATTCATAAAGTGTACTTTAATTTAACTGTTAGTATTAATTGAAGAGTTTGTGTTGAGACAAAGGAGAGCTGAAGTTCAGTAGGTTTCTGACAATCCTCTGTGGGAAGGGTCTGTAAATCACAGAATCATCAAGTTTGGAAAAGACCTACAAGATCATCAAGTCCAAAGTAAAGTCCAGTAAAGTTCTTGTCTTTCCCTGACTGCAAAATGGGAATTCTAATTAATGTCATAGGCTACAGTATAGAGAAAAATATGACTGAGGGATGTACAGAGGAAAGTTTGCCTGCATCACACTGGCATTCAGCAGTGCATGTGTAACTTTGCTCTGTTGTTTCATGTTTACTGATTTTAATGCTTTTAACCAAGATTTGTTAGTGATCAGTTGAGCTCTGTAGAAGGTGTAGTTCTAAGGCAGCTAAAAACTTTTAGGTTCCCCTAGATCTCTAGGAACACTAAGTTCCACTGTTACTAAGTGGGTTACTTCTGTTATAGATGTTAGGCAAATTCTGATGTTGCTCCAGCAAACAGATTACTTCACTTGACAATCAATGAATACAGGATTAAATGACAGGTTGGTTGAGTAAACATTTAAAGATCAAGAAAGAGACAGGCTTATGCAGTTCTTCATTTATGCTATAGGTGTGTTGAAGTCAGTAAAAATTTGTTGGAAATCTGTGAGGTAGCACCCTTTGGCATTTACCACAGTAGTTATTCTCAGTTCCTCCTCTCAAATAAAGACACAGTTAAATGTTTGATTCACCTATAACTAGCTTAACTGCTTTGGCATTTGCAATATTTATTAAGTTATAGCAAAAGTGACTGAAATAGCTTTTCCCACCTTATTATTGCCATACTACAGATCTGCATTAACCTTTAAAGGGAAAACTCAACAGAGAGGACCATGGCAAATCCTGCTTGGCAATGAATAGGGCAAAACTTTCTCAACCGCAATACATCAATATAGTTTCAATGTTATGATAGAATAATGTCTGTGAATCTCTTAATATGATTGACCTGATCACTAGATGATAAAGAATTATGTGTTATGCAGGAAGACAACTAATTAGTTTGGAAGATAAGCATGATGTACTTATGGTGTGATAATGGTGTTTATTTCCAGATATAATGGTTATAATAATGGGAAATGGAGCTTCTGATATTGCTCTAAATATGGCCTCTTTCTGATATGATGAGATCTAATTGAATGACAAAAAAACAAACAAAACAAAACAAAACAAACAAAAAAAAAAGCCAAAAAAAGAGCTCATGACATTGTGCTCCAGTTCTCATCAGAAAGCTTCCACTATCTGAAAATACAAAGAAAGGACTGTCTAGGCTTAGAGATTTACCTGTTTCTGTTACAGTTCCTCTTGAGTGGTTACTAACTGTGTGAGATAAGTAAAAAGCAGTTCTCCTTGTGTTTTGCAGTAAAAAAGCAAGTTCTAGTCTATTCCTTAACCATTAGCACTCATTAAAAATGATTCTGGACAATGTTGGTAGCTCTGTTTTTTATCATCAGCCATGTTAACCCAGATTATGGAATATAGGTAACAGCGCTCAAGCTTGGAGCACTTGTTTTCAACTTGTTTTCAGCATTTGAAGTTGCTACTTTGGCCAATATCATATTTGAAGGAAGGAATGTGTGTTTGGAAGTCTGTTTTGCAAAAACATCAACTGGCATAGGAAAAAAATATTAGCGCTCCCACAGTAATAGGAAGTCTGATCTGTTGGTTATCACGGATCATTAAATTATCCAAGGTGTTCTGTAGCTGATACTCATTTAAACCATGCTGTATTTGGCAAAACCTAACTTTCTGAAAGGCATTTAGTGTTGCTTTTGAAACCTTAGGAGATCAAAAATCTATTTACTCCTTTGGAGGTTGCTCCAGTGTTTTGCTTCCTTATAGTTCAGAAAAAGTGGGCCTTATTTCTCACTTCATTTGCTTGACTTCAGTTTTCAGCTCCTAGATTTTGTTATATCTCTATTAGTTTAGAGAACCCTTGTATTTTCTCCCTGTGAAGGTACTTATGTTCAGTAATCAAGTCATCTCTCAATATTTTTGATAAGCTACGCGGATTGAGCTTTTTAAGTTACTTATGGCAGAGGTTAAGAGCGCTGCTTCTGGCTCAAGTATTCAAGCTTGTTGTGGTAAAAAATTTCTAATTAATGTCATTAAAAATGGACAATTTTTATGAGTGAGAGAGCATCACAAACAACTCTCAGCTGATGAGTTTAATTGTGTGGACTGAAATACCTGTAAGCTGGTTATCTATAATTATGCATCTACTTGTGAAGACAGCAGATGCCACTACTTCATTTTAAAGTGATCTGAATAGAAAAAATGTATTCAGTGAAGAGAATGAGAATGAGAATTTCTACAGTGTCATTCTTCTTCTTTTTTTTTTTTTTTCCCTAATAAAATTAAACACTTGCTTCTGTCCTAGCATTTCTTGTTCTCTTTTACAATACTTTCCAATAAGACAAAACTGATAGTATAATTACTAGGCAGAAATTGTAGGTACAAAGCATCTTCTTGAAATCCCCTCCTCTCTGTTTCTTGAAATCTAGAATATATTTAAGATTGACAGATTGTTCAGCTTTTCATGTTTATGCAATTGTACAAAAAGTTTGGTGGCAAAACATCCAAGACCGCATTTATGTATGAGTGAACACACTTGTTTCACTACTTCAATAGCAATATGCCATGCCTGATTCTCTTTCTACAGTAATTAGCAAACTATACTTAACATATCCCTCATCTTGAGCAAATCCTGGAGGAATTTACTTCAATTTGCAACCTGAAAGCAAGACTGAATTATTTTTTTCCTAACTTTTTGTTTTGTGACTACCTTAAACAGAAACTTACTCACCTACAGTTATAGATATCCTGTGGAAATACAGAGAGCCAGACTTGAGCCTGTTTGTGCTGTGCAGCTCTCTCCTCTGTGCTGAATATATTCATTCAGAGTCTGTGATATGGGAACAATTGTTCACTCTGAGGCACATTTATTCCCTAGTTCTAATCACTTGAGCTCACAGAGCCAAAACTTGTTACTTGATTCATATCTGGAAGATTTCTTTTTTCTCTCTACTCCATTGTCATGATCTTGGAGCACTGACCTATTCATTGTCAGTGTTGTCAATTCTGACAGCACTGAAGCAGGGAAAGAAGTGAACAGAGCAGAATTTGAATTTTGAACATTCATTTCTAGTTCCTTACCACATTGAGTATTTCAGGCTTGCTTGTGGAAAGGTTTCCATTAATATTGGAAATACATTCAATACAAACTTTTGAATGAATGATGGCTTAAGTACCGTTATTCCAAATGCAGAATATAATCTGTGTGCATACAATACACACAGCTTTGTTATGCATGCTTGTGTGGAAATGATATGCAGAAAAATTCTGGGCAGAATTACAATATCAAACTGTGGTGATGATGTTGTCTTGCTTTTTGGCTGACTGCCCTGTAGGGGAGTACTGTGAGGTTGAAAACACTCTCCGTTTTATTGCTAAGATCAAATTCAAACCAGAATTAAGGTCAATAATAAGCTTCAGACTGTGGTGATCTAAAAAATGAATTTTTATTCTCAAATGAGACAGTTAGAAAGAATGAAAATGTAATGTAATTGTTATCATCTACATTGCATGAATTAGAGAGTGACTTGAGTGATTTTTTGCATTGAGATGGTTTTCACCTTGTGCATTAGAGAGCGGGATGTGGACTGAAGCCACAGCATTCATCCAGATATGACCAGCTCAGCCAAATATCTGCTGGAAGGTAAGGTGCTGGGAGGATGCTTTTCTCTGTGGGGAAGACGTCTCCCAGCAGGGTCTCTCTGAATTTGCCCCACCCTCAAATATGATAGCATATTTGTTCTACCCTTTTTATAGGACAGCCAGATCAACCTAGTTAGTGCTTGCTACATTGAATTGTTTTATTTTGGTATCTTGATTTAAGCCACAACTAATGGAACCTGTGATTAAAGAAGCAGACATATTCTTCCTGTTTTTCTATTTTTTTCCTCCCACCAAGTATACAAGTAAAACTTTGCTTCATCATCATGATTTTCATTTTAGCCTGCAGAGAAGTATGTGTAAGTGAGCAGAGTGTACCCCGAAGATACAAAAGCCACACACAAAAAAGTAATACATTTTACAATTAAAAATGATTTCTATGATTAATGAAAGTACTGTTATTCTTCTATAATTAGTTCTATGCTTCCTTAACATTTGAGATTGCTATAGTTGATGCTATAGTAGTTTCAGTTTGAATCAAAAGTCTGGTCTTTCCTCAAGGGTGACACTTGTTTCATTTCTTTGTCACAGTGTTCTGAACTTCCTAGAGTTTTTTCTGATGTTGTGTAGAATTATTTCAGAGGCAAGCAATTCAGTGAATGATAAATTAATTTCTCCCCCCCTCTCTCTGTCTACCAAGTATTCTTTCTTGATGTTTTGAGTTTTCTTCTTCTGTTTGTCATGTTGATATTCGGCATGAAGTTTGAGGCAGCCTGAGGAGTCTTTGTGTCTTCATATCACTATTGAAAATGAATACATGCATTCTGCTACTAAGCTAGGTTTCTGTGTATGTATACACACACTAAGAATGGTACTGAGGCATGATACATTTATTTTTCCCTTGAAGAGGGAAAATACTATTTTTTTTATACTCAAGAAGCCAGAGAAGAGTATGCAGAAAAAAATGAATGAAGAGATCTTTGTGATAAATGGTTTCACTTTATTCCAGCAAGTATGACACTGAATTTATTGTGCAGTAGAATGTTTTACTTGCGTACTTAGAAATGGGTGAGGCAGTAGGTTAACAGCAAAAAGTGGGAAAATCAAATTTGACTTCTTCCATTTCTGTTTGAAGGCTACGAGTCCAAAAACACACAGCATTTATCTGATGTAGTGATTTTCTCAGGCATACAGATAAATAGTTAATGGCATAAGTGATTTAGTAGAACACAATACTCTCCTTCACAGGAAAAAGAACTAAATTTCTTATTTCCTTTTAGTTTTAGATTCAGAAAGAATGATGATGCTGGCATTTAGCCAGTAGAGGCTTCGAAGGAAAAAAAAAGAGGACTGTATGAGGAGGTGAGAAACTAAGGGTTATGCAGAGTTGTGGGAGGAAAAGCCTGAAAGTGCTCAAAACAGAAAATAAATTTTAAGCAGAAGCAGATTTTGGGCCAGAAGCAGAAGGTGAAAAATTGAGAGCTGGGCAAAAAATCTCAGAATGTAATGGAGGGGAAATGTCTATCAAAGAACTGTGGTCTCTTCACATGCATTGAGAAGTGACTCCAGCATAAGGTGGTGTCTACACTATTTGATTATTCTTCAGAGAAATCTAGACCAGACATAGTTAGCAGTACTAAGGCAGAGAAGTCCAACGAATAATCCCCTTCACTAGACACTAGCCTGTTCTAAAACTATCATACAGTAAGACAGTTTTGGCTATTGTTTCTTACATTTATTGTTAGTTCTCTATGGGGTTTACATTTTACTGTTTTCTCTGTAAAAACCCTGTCTTGCTTAATACCTGCATTAGTAAGATCTCTTTTTTCCCCACTTTGGCTGTCATAATTTGCCAAGAGGATTTATAGGCTGCAAACAAAAGTTTAAGAATCCTCAATTTTTATCCCCATTACCCCCCCCCCCTTTTTTTTTTTTTTTTTTTTTTTTTTTTTTTTGTCTACTGAGAGAGATGTGTTTCATCCACATTTGAATTTGATTAAGGATATACAGGCAATTTTCAGTTTTACCCACTCCATAGACAGTAAGCTGGATATCTTATAAACTGATGATAGCCAAGTCTCTTGCATGCTGAGCCTGCCTGTATTTTGGTAATCTTCAAGCCATAAGACAACATCTTTTATTTTTAGAAGTGGGGTCTGAGCTATGGTAGGTAGGCTATGTCTTATTATCTAGCAGATTAATGCAGAAGAATTAGCAGGGATGGTGACATCTAAACTGGTGATAGAAAGGATTTGCTCAAGTGCCTTAACAAATGGAGCCACCAATGCTGAATTGGTGCTTTCTAAAGGAAACCACCTGGACATTTTCCTTTTCTGCTCATTATAGACAAGGGTTTAAGCATTTTAGGCTCACTTTGTCTCTTTGTCTGAAAAAAAACAAAAAAGACTGCTACATTGAGAACTGGCATGAAATTTTGCAAAAGATAACTGTGGAGCAAAGGAAGGCAGTGGCAGTGCCTTCTTTTGCAATACACCCCTTACTGTACTTGCATATGAGCTCCCTGGGTTAGCCACTCTTTCTCTCCTAGTGGTCAACTATTGGTTCAGGCCTGGCAATTCCCATGCAATAACAAACATGAGGATGCCACTTTGACCCTGTTTAAAATATTTCTTTGATTTTGAGCCTTGTTTCAGGAGTGCTAGAAAACACACAAGAATCTGAATTTTTTTTGGAGATTTATTATTCCATGAATTCCTATATAGATTTTATCAGTGTGGATAAGAATTCAGGAACATGAGAAAAATGTAGAGAATAAATATTGTTTGAGCCATTATCATATGCAATTCTTTGAACATTGCTGGTGGTCAATATGAGGGTAGGTTTGAGGAGAAAATAAAGCCCGAGACATTGGGAATTAGAGCTTTTTAATCTTTTGAACTGTCTTTCACTAAATTACCATGCTACTTCACATAGCCTTCTTGTAAGCAAAACTTCCTGCTAGCTCTAGATTTAGGTGGCAGCATCAGGTGATATCCCTACTGAATATTGCAGCAGCCAATAACTTTGAAAGTGCTGTGTGAAATCCTCATGTTTATTGATCTTTATAAAGGCATCTACAGTTTACTGTTTACAGAGCCTTGCTGTCAAGCAGAAGTGCTAGGCTCAGCATTTGTGTGAGCCACATGTTCTCAGTCTTGTAAATATTACTATTGGATTCAGCTTTATGCTTCTATAATGTATGCTCATTTGTTCAATTAATGTTTTATTCTGGTTATACCCAGGCACTGAAGTGAGTAGATAACTGAATAACATTATTATGTCCAAAGGCGTGCTTACTAATCCTATATTATGCCATTATGCTTCAAGGTTTTCTCATAATTTGAGGTAATCTGTGAAGTGGTCAATTTGAATATGTTTCTATTTACCCACTCACACTTCTTCACTAGATGACAGACAGTAACTAAACACTCTGGAAAAAAGAACAACAGTTGGGAAAAATGCAACTGTTTGAGAAACGTCCTTAGGACTCCAAAAACATGAAACATGATGCTTAGTTGACCCATGGTAATGGGAATATTCCTAAATTAAGGAGAAATGCTTCAGCAGTTTTATCTTGGTTTGAAATGACCATCCTACCTGAGCATGTACGGTTTGTTACTCACCAGTAACTGGTATGCTATTGCTGTTGTTACTTTTCTATGGTTTTGTTGTTGTTGTTGTTTATTTTTTTGGGGGGGGAAGGGTTATATATGATTTTAGGTTTGATTGTTTGTTTTTTTCACCTCAAATATCTCCTTGCAAACTGATGTTGCCCAGGGAAGTGGTGGGGGTTGTGGGGAAGATACAGAAGAATTATAATTGGAGGCAGGCTCAGTTTTTATTGACAATGTTGTGTTTCTAGTGTATAACATGCAGACCTCCCTAAAATGTAGTTGTCTTATGCACCTAAATTACTTGCAAGCATTGCACAGTTGGAAGTAGCTGTTGCTATAGAAGCACTGGAGCTGCTGACAGTGCTGGCAGCAGGATCAACAGCAACAGCAGAAGGTACATGATTATCTTATGGGTTTGGGAATGAGAGTTTGCATTTTATATCCTATTTCTTCTTTTTGCATTGGGAAAACAACAGCTTATTTCCAAGAAAAGAATACAAGAAAAAGAGATGAAAAGAGAAGATATGAGAAGATGTGAAAAGATATGACAAGAGAAAAATCTGTTTTATTTATTATTATTTATTAATTTTGTTTTTACAAGTTTGAGTTGAACTCAGCTGAGGTGTACCAATTTTGCTGAATTTGCATAATGAAAATAAGGAGTTGCTCATAATGGTTTGGGTTGTCTCATAACTATTTAAAAACAGATATGAAGTAATTTTGACAAAGATGAAGAACTGTGTTTGGCTGTAAATGGCATTGGATGTTTCTGCACATACAAGAACTTTCATAAAAAGTCTCCTTAGTTTGTAGTCTCGTACTATGACTTCTTCTGAATAATGCCTCTTCTGTAGGAGAAGTCAGTGTTCAATAAGTTTAAATGCTCTTTCTCAGCAGAAGAGTACTTATATGTCAGCAGTGATGGGTGAGAACAATATCCTACAGAAGCAGATGAAATGTTTCTTCTCCAGATTTAAAATACAGTTCCAGGAAAACACTCTCTGCATTGCCACCAGAAAGAAAGCAGAAAGGTGAAATTTCATTATGGTCTTTACTTTCTATCAGTTTCTCATACCTCTTCTGCATTGCTGCACCCAGAAAAACCACTTCTCTGCTTCAAGTTCCATGTCTGTTTCTTCAAGACAGAGCCTTGTCTAGTAGATGGTATCTTCCTGTGGCACTGCTCTCACATCTCTTCCTTCCACAGAATCTGAGCAAGAGAGCACAGTGGGAAGGATTTCCCTGTCTTCTGCTATCAAAATTTGAAGGAATGTCCTTCTTTCTCTCCTTCACTGGGAGGAGAGAAAGAAATCTGTGTGCACTTCCAGTTTCAGGGCTCTGTACACAGCAGGAGAAAGCAATGAGCATTTAGCTAGAATGCTGAAGAATTCACACTTCCACAGATTAGTCTGTTCCTAATTTCTCTCTCAACAATAATGTTTGAGAGAATTCAAAGTACTGCACATTTGCTCCTTATTAGACTCAAACAGTGAAGTATTAGTGTCAGTCAGAATTTTGTTTAATTTTTTAATTTTTTTAGTACCTAGAATGTGAGAACAGAAATACCACATCTGAATAGAAGCTCGTGCAGAAAAATAGCCTCAGCGTAAACTCAGAGTAAGCAGATAGTGATCCTTCTGTTTTTGACCTCCTAGCCCCAAGTGAACTGAGGCGCAGAAAATTTCCAAGCAAGATGTGATGCCTTTGTATTTAATAACCAGAGACTGAATATTCTTCCATGAAGTCTTTCCATGTGATTTACATACCTGCGTGAATCCACACTGCTGAAAGCAGGTCCATGGCTTCAGTATGTGTTATAGGAGAAAGTGGTGTTTCCTGTTGATCTGAGCTTGCTGTCTGCAATTTGCATTTGATGCATCCTAATTTTTGTGGCAGACGAGGCAGAAAAAATCATGTATGTGATGAACTGCATACCAAAGAGAAAACAAAAGAAAATCATCTGATGGTTTTGTGTGGTAGAAGAGGATACGATACTTGCATGTTTTTTAATTGTGAACATACTCTGCATAAATGTGCATATCTGAGCTGTGTATATCTGAACTGTGATGGACTTTGCCATTACAAGATAACCTTGAAGGGGCTCTAAATAAATATACCCTTTGTCTTTCAGCACACTTCATTACAGGACAGATATTACCACAAGTACCTGTGTCAAGATAATACAGGAGTTAAAGGCCACCAAAATTTACCAAGCCATTCTCCATCCTAAATAAGTCTAGAATACAAAAATGATTTACAGTATTTTTGTTTCATTCCATGAGTGACATATAAGGTTTAAATGGCAGTTTTCTACCTTTTGAAAATATTCTTCATTAGAGGAAAATATAGCCAAGATAAAATCCATTTTTTTCATTTTTCATTCATCATTTCTTCTTTTTCTTTTTTAAACTTTCTGTTTGAAGTGTAAACAATGATTCATTACTGTTAATGTGATTTTCCTTTTCTTTAGTGTAAAAGAAAGGGTAGAAACAACAATAAGAATGGAGCCAGAAGGCTCCATCCATTCATCTTATTCTAGTGGAGGTTATAATTAATATAAATAATCTGCTTGAAAATATTTTATGTTTTTCTCAAACTGTTAGAAACACTGTAAGTATGTCAGATATTATCCCACGCAGATAACAGGATGCCTAGGTAATGAATCAATTTATTTTGAAAAAGCATTGCTGGAAAAGAAAAAAAAAAAAGAAAAACCCACCACAAACTTACATGTAAAAATAAGAATGAAAGTTCTAAGTGAATAGCACACAGCACATAAGAAAAAATACAACCTCCAGGTCTCTGAAGGTAAAATACAATAGAATGTGCCTATTTAAATCTCCATTCAGTGAATATGACTTCTGCAAACAAAAGCAAATATAGTTTGCAACAAAACGGATCATTTAAAATAACTATTTTTTTACTATTTAATGTTCTTATAAGATGCATTTCTCAATGTAGTGTCTTTAAGAAATAATATTTTTGTAACTGTGGTTTACTAGGGAGTGCATTTTAGAAACGAATCATCAAGAAGTAGTGAGAGTTCTCTATAGTTTACTGAACATATAAATATTTGGTGATATATTTAAGGTAAGCAAAGAACTCTGTGAAAAAAAGTCACCAACATGCCCATACTTAACCGAAGTTTTACTATTTTAAAAGGTATTGCTTTTTTAACATTTACTCTAGACTATTTTTAATCTTCATTTTCAAGCTACAAATATGTTCAGAGGACTTAGAAAGGGAGATAATGCAAAGTCAGTGAATGACATTTTCATTTCAAGTCAGGGTAGATAGGAAACAAATGTAATTGGTCTAGAGTCTAGACCGTGAATGGAAGAGCTTCTGCATGTCCATCATAGAATCCAAAAAGCATGACCCTTTCTGAAATGTGAAATACTTAGTTAATCAGTAGTTTGCATCCAGTTCAGAATTCCTATTCGTGCTGTGACAAGATCACAGCAAAGCAGCTGCATATTTTTTAATGTTGTCAGACAGAAATGTTTAGAAGTGTGTAAAGATACAGTCAGCATTGATAGGTAGGCGAGCAGTGCAAGATAAGGCAGAGGTCCACACCTGAAAACTCTTCTCCAGGTGCTGTGCAGTAGGTAATGCTGAATATTCCAGATAAAGTGTGTATTTGCTGTTCATTTGAGCTGCAGTGCTCAGATCGATTTGGATTAGTTATGTCATGGCTGTGGGCTTGTGACACATATTAAGAGACTTTTATGTAGGCAGGTACTATGTGCTGTGTGACCAAATTCTGAGGATGGTTCTGATGTTCTGCTTGAAGACAAATAATGTTGTAACTTTTCTGCATTTTCTTATCCTCATGAGAGACCATTTTTGATCAGCCAGAAGTTGTGATACATAAGAATAGAAAAGCTAGTATTTTTGTAATATTTCATAGCATCTGCATTCCTGTATTTCCATCTCACTTCTCTCCTTTTTTTTTCAGCTGCTGAGTATTTCAGATGTACACAAAGAGATTTTGGACTAGCAAACACATATTCTGAGACGCAAACTGAATAATAATGGAATAAAACTGAAATTCAGTAAGAAGACATATTATTCATTATATTTATTAATGGTCTGGGAATCTTACTGAATGTACAGATGTACTGCCTGGACTGAAGATTTTCACAAATTCTGACCAGATTTTCCTGGTAGGAAGGCTATGACCTTTCTCTTTTAACATTATTGACATTTAAGTCATTTACTAGTTGAATTACTTTAATAAGTTCTAGAATGTGTTATAAGCAAATACAATGTTGAACTCTCTCTAAAGTGGTAGTACATTATCTGTTCCCTCCTAGAGCTTGTCCATTTCGTTTCATGGTATGAGAAAAGGTGTCACTCTCTGGCAATAGAAATGATAATATTTAGAAGAAAATGACTTTCCACTAGACACTGGATGAAGTCCCACAGAGAGTTATGCTGCCAATCGAGATTGTTGGCCGCTACCCAGCCATTAGTGCAGCTTGACCCCTGAGAATTTAAAACAAGCTCACATTTTATTTGTTCTTGAAAAACTGAGAAGGACTCAAAGCATTTTAAAATTTTCATTCTTAATCTAGGCAAAATTGTAGAATTACTAAAAGTATTAAAGCAATCTATTTCAAAAGAATAAAAGCTGAGGAAATGGAGATTTTTTTTTTTTTTTCTATTACCAAAATTTCATATATATATTCTCTTCACTTTAATATGGGAACAGTGAAAATATACAAGGAAAAGTAAAGATTAAAAGGATGAGAAAGAAACACTATGGAAATTATGTGTTTTAAGTTATATTTATTGATGTATTCAAAATTAATGTACTTTACACTTTCCTGAGTAGCTACTGTCTTTATCTGATAAACTATGCTGTGAGTGCAATTTATTAGGCATCCCTCATATCTTTAATACTCCAACTTTCTGGATACCATCAAAGTGCTCTATTTGAGCTTTTATTAATCATTGTATTTCACCAGTAAATAAATGTAAGATCTCCCCCAGTGAATTTTCTGTGCAAGATATGGCTAAAACAACTAAAAATCATGGCTACTTAATGCTATCTCTTGTAATGTTAGCAGTGGATATTTTCATTTCTCTGACTTATCCCGAAGGTGGTCCCATGCTACTTGTAAGATGACACATGTTGCTGAATGGAAGGGAGGTTGTATGCATTTTCACGTAAAACTGTCTGTCTTCTGTATGTAAAACATTATCTGCAGTTTTTTCACAAGAGTTTTGATATTAGATATACGTCCATGCCACGCAATTTAACGAACAGTTGGCTAGCAGAAATACAAGAAGTCAGGCTAGTACCAGTGCTACCGACAGCAGAGCAGTGTAAGCAGAGTACTCTATCCAAGCTGATAAGCCTTAAATGGGTTTGAGAGTCTGCACAGCTCATTTGCAACTCAAGGTGTATACCTAATACAGCGATTATTTTTGTTACTTACTTCATCATATTTTCATTAGTTACACTATACTTCATAATACTGAACTGTTAAAGTATAAACCTGGACATTTCTAACTAATATTTGTATATATTCAAAAGTTTATAGGCTGTACAGAGATGGAGAGTAGAGTTGATGGAGATGTCTGCTCCATTTTAGTATACCAGATCATAGTACGCATTTTAGGAATTGCACATGCTGAGATTGGTGGGAAGTAATCTCTGTACAAAGATTTGCCACTGCTTTCATGCAATGTGTGCTTGGGCTTAAAGAGTTGAACTGATGAACTGTAGTAATCTCCTTTGAGCTGCCTGTCTCTGATATAACTTGTTTATAAAGGGGATTCTTTTAGTAAATATTTAATTAACTGACATGTTGTTAGAATGCAGTGAATAACTGCTACTTAACTTTTAGCTTCCACTCCAGTCACTCCTCAGCAGTGTGGGAGATACAAATTAGGATAAGGAGCTATGTGAGTTTTGTCAGCTAGACTAGGTGTGACTTTTAAATATAATGTCTAACACCCTAAGGGGAGCCTACAAAATCTTGAATGTGAAAGCATTACACTGTTTTGTCATGCCCAAATGACAAAAACAACCATGAAACCTTTTATGTAAAATGGCTTCACACAGGCTAACTTGATTTGTGATGGTTTAAATACTAAAACAAATTCCTTCTTTTTCCATCTTACATTTAAATGAAATGACAGCACATCGGCATCATCACTGCCTCATATTACTATAAATCAGCAGAAATGAACAATCTATAAGGTTCCTTATCCTTTTTAGTCTTGTACAATATTTGCATCTTCAGATGAAAAAAATAACGAATATTCCTGTGCTCCCTCCCAGTTTGCCTGTTTTTAAGGTCCTTGTTATAACTGAAGTTCTAGAAACCTAGAAAATCCTCATGGGAAATGTAGTGGGCTCACCGGTGAAGAAAAAGCTGGAAAAGTTGTCCAGTAATGGTTATGCTTTTCTGCCAGTATTAGTAATGAACAGCTATCATGTATTGCGCTGGAGATACTTCCTAGAACTAATGGTGTTGGAAAACTCAGCTCGCACTAGTTCTAAGACACAAAACTGTTTTTCCACAGGTTGAATATTGGCCAGTCCTGTGAATAAAGAATAATACTCTACTCTTCAAATATTCTTGTTACTTTCAACAGAAAGAAATGAGCTAATGTATTATGCTAGGAACATGTTGAACTTAGGAAGTATGACGCAGTCAAAAGCTCATTTAAAAATTGAATTTCAATTTAGATTTACCTAGACTGTTTAGATTTACTAATTTACCCAGGGTGATTGAGACCAATGAATCCAAGACGACTTGTACAGCATTTGGTAGTATACAAACTACATGTATTGATGGATGATTCTTATTAGAAAATGGATACGGTTTATTGTTTCTAATGATATTTGCATATGATGCAGTGCATAAAATGCACTACCGAATTGCATATTATATGAATATGATCAAGCATACTATCTCTTTGTAAAACTAACTGAGAAATTTTATTTGAAGTAGTCTATCATATATACAGTAATAATTCCTCTGTTTCTTTTGTTTAGATGTTCATAATGTGACTGTTGTGACTGTTCAAATACTCATGAAGATTAAGCCTCATACTTTCCAGGTAGCAACAAGTATGCTCTGTCTTCACTTTTATTTTTCTGAAGTCCATTGGAGATGAACAACAACATGAACAAAGTGGTTATTGTTTCTGAATTCAAATGGGAGTGTAAAACAGACCCAGACTGTGATAGTAGTAGTGTGAATGTGCCACAATACAGGTGAGCATGCTACAAAAATAACAGGAGAGTGAAGGAAAGTGCAAAGAGAAAATGAGAGATTTTGTAATCATTATATCTGAATCTTTGACTTGTCTGCTCATTATCTGCTCTGTGATAATCAGAGAGAATAGTTCTTAGCATACTTTTACCTTGCTTCCCTACTGTCTCCATTTGCTACATGCAAAGTCTGCAAAGTAACACAGCTGAAAAAACTGTGCTTTATGGAGGTTACATAGTTTTTGAGGATTTTTCTCAGAGTGATCTCTTCTTTCTCTTCTTCTCTCTCTCTGTCTTTCTCTTTTTCAGTTCCCCTTCCCTTACTCCTTCTTCCCCTTTTCTTCTCAACCCTTCCACTTTCCCTTTCCCATTCCAGATCTGTTGGTCTGTTTTTCTTCTAGTTTGTATATTCTTTTTTCATGTCTAAATCCTTTCATTTACTTCTCTCCTTTGTATGGAACTGACTTCAAATTATATGACATCCTCAGTAGTGTTGCAGATTCTTACAATCCTTAAAGGTAAAATACTGAAAGGAATTTGTACATAGGTTGGTAACTGGTGTCATCCCCATGTCATATCAAGTATCTCAATGACTTGTGCCTTTGTGCAACTTGTGCAACTTATCACAAAGAAGCCTTCAGGTACTTAGAATAGGATCAAGTGTTCAGTATATTATGAAACTTACAAAAGTTCTAAGAGAAAATAGTAATGCATGAACTTATAAAGTGACAAACCCTTAAGCTAATCCTATAAAGATCTTGACTGTCACACAGTACGCTTTCCAAATACTTTAGAGACATACAGAATCACCCTGCTAATGCTGACTCCTCATATGCAAACATTACTGTTTGAGTAGGGAGTGGGTAGGATTTTTCGTGCATGAGTTTGTAACCATGAAAATGACAGTATTTTTCCACAGCAATTGAGGCATTACAAGCAAGACAATGATTGATAGTGTCTTTAACCATCTAAGAACATTGCCTGCTTTTCTTACAAATATGTTGCGTATAGATGAAGAAGAAAAACATAGTAAAAGAACTATAGCAGTCAAAAAATGTTGCTTACATTATTCAGTTGACTTTTTTCATTACCAATTTAACAAACCGCTTGTTTAATTTCCCTTTTTAATTTTCTTATTATTATGTCACTGTCAGAAAGAAAAATAGTGCTTTGAAATACACGTCGCATAATTAACTAGGCATATTAATGCTGGTGACAGAGGTACTTAAGGCTTAAGCGTTCTGAGATTTACAAAGATGTTGCCAAAGTCGATGACAACAAACAGATTTTCTGACAATACAATAAAAAACTTTTTTTTCCTCCTGCATCTCATTTGATGCAGAAAATAGGTAATGCATGTGAAAGGTTTATGTTTTATAACAGACCAGATCTCTAAGACCTTTTCCCTGTAGGAGAGATGCTTTAGTTCCTTAGCCATCTTTGTGGCCCTATACTAGACCTTCTCCAGTAGCTCTGTGCCTCTTACACTGAGGAATCCAACACTGATCCCACTGATCCAGGTGTGACCTCACCAAGGCTGAGTAGAGGGGAAGGATCACCTCCCTCAGCCTTTCACTTCTGCCAACACAGACTTGATTGCTGTTGGTCTTCTTGCTGCAAGGGCACGCTACTGGATTACATTCACCTTGGTGTCCACCTGGATCCTGAGCTCCTTTACTGAGAGGACTCTTCCAATCTGATCTGCTTCCAGCACTTACTGATTCAATGGAGTTATTCCTCACCAGAAAAAGAACTTCGCGATTTTCTTTGTTGAACTTCGTGAGGCTCTTATCAGCCCAGTTCTTCCAGCCTGTTCAGGTTGCTCTGGATGGCAGCATGCTGTCTACTATATCTACTCCTTCTCCCAGTTTTATATCAAAAGCAAACTTTCAAAGGGTACATTCTGCTCCATCTTCCAGATCATTAGAGAATATGTTAAACTGGTCTGGACCCAGTATTTACCCCTGGGGTACTCCTCCAACTAGACTGTGTCACTGTCAGCTAGTTTTCAAATCACCTCACTGTAGGCTAATCCAGCCAACGCATCAACAGCTTTTTTAGGAGTTATTTTACGGTAGACGCTATTGAAAGCCTTACTGAAGTGAAAATAGATGGTTCAGCTGCATCCTGGGCAGAATGGCCTTCATTAGGGCAACTTGAGAAGTGAAGATTCAGCTACTGTATCAACAGCTGGGAGCTGTGTAGCAACGTGACCCTTTTAGAGTGGGGGATCTGCTGGTCTCCCGGGTAGTGTCAGCCAGGGGCAGCTGTGGAGTGGCAGGGATTACAGCCTCCAAAACTCCGTTATGTTAATCCAACTCAGAAAAACATCTCTATCTACTATTCAGGACTTTAACTTGGGTGTTGCTGAATGTGCATCTTGGCAGCCAGCAGAGTAGTGTCTCAGAAGTGTTAGTCCTGATTTATAAGGACTATAAAAGAAAAATAAATGTAATCTCCAAGATAGCAGCAATGAAGAGACAGTTCCTACAACAAACTCTTCTTCTCAACTACCGTACTTTATCATTCTTTTAAAATGATTACAAATCAACAACATTTCTGTTTCTTTTCCTTCACCTTTTCGTTCTCCGTTTTTTATGCTGTCCTTCTCAGAAGCATATATTCATTAACATACCTATTTTTATTTCTCCATAAGTCTATTGTTTCCATGGTCTTTTGGACTATAAACTTTCTCCTATTCCATTTAACCTTCATATAGGACTCACCACTTTATTAAGGCTTGATTTTTCTCAGCTCTTACACCACTGTAAATCATAATTCCTTTGAAATCAGTGCAGTGACACTGCTGTAAAACAGATTCAGTAGGGAGAATCAGAGATCCTAGTATTTACAGTGGACCTATGAGAAAAATTTAACCCTTGAATATTGATTTATTCAGAGACAATAATTAATACAGCAAGTTTGTCAGAGCAACGTTAGGAGAATTAATTTTAAATTGAAGAGAGTTAAACAGAAAAACCTCAGAAAATACCAGATGAACAACAGAAAAGCACTGGAAAGAGTCAACAACCATTTTATCAGTTATGAGTATTTTAAAGAGCCTACTTTTTCTATTATTAATGTGAGTTACTTGCATTTCATTTGTCAGGGGAAGGGTGAACAGTACAGACATTATCTCTGTTCTGAGGTTACCAGAATAATGTTAGATCTGTGCATTTTCCAAGTTATCTTTGCAGCTTGCCACTGCAACAATATGTTTTAGAGTACACTGGAAGTGAGGCTTTATTTTTTCATACTATTCCACTTTGAATTTAGAACCACAGAAAGCTCTCAAGTAGATTTTTACTAGAACTGTGTGAAGAACAGAGTGTTTATGCTTGATGAAAGTGAGGGGGAAAATCCTGATTCTCAAAGAATATTTTCTGCAACCCACTCAAAATCATCTCTTGTTCAGAACTGTTGTTGCTAAATTCTCCTTGCTTGAATGTTCAAGGTATATGTATTTTGAAGAGAAAAAAATGCTTTGAAACCAAGCAGTCACAAGAAGGTTTTTAAAAGGCTTTTGTCATGACTAAGACAAATTTTGGAAAAGAATTATCCTATGAGCCATCAGAGACTAGGCGTTAATGATGATGACCAGAACTAATAGCACTTTCTTTAGAGAAGTATTTGGATGCTTTTAGAGAAGCATTTCACCTCATTCATGCTGACACTCTTATGACACATATACATACTCATTTAAGACTTTTCAAAGATTTTAGGATCCGTATGTCAGCATGAAGGCATTGTCCTTACTGAAGACTTCCTAGTCTCAAGATTATCCATACGATGATATGTTAAAATGCATATTTTTACCTTTTCTTTTCAATAAAAATAAATTAAAACTTACCATCAGTCTTCCAAGTGTTTTTCCTTCTCTCTGGAAGAAAAACTGGAAATCCAGCAGAAAAAAAGGAATGTGGTTAGAGAAATTCATACATAAAATATTCGAAGAGTTTATACCTGGTTTTCTGTCCATCATCTTAACTACGTATTCTACCCTACAGGCCCAACTTCTCTACTGGACTGCTCAGGTGAAGATACGTATTTGTGGGACACTGAAGAGTAAATTTCCCCCAATGCATCACAATTACAGAAACATCTGTGCAATGTGGCTCTGATCCAATCCGCTGTGAAAATATACATCATTCATGATGGTCTATTGACTGCAGATTACCCTCCATTGTAAAGCCAGAAACAATGGGAAGTTAGTTCAAGAGTTAACAATGAAGAGTTTTCCTTCTGGAACCTGTACATCTCAGCTGTTATTCCTTGCCTGTACTGTACTGGAAGTACATTCCATTTAACATCAGAAGAGAGAAAAAAATGTTTTACATGCATTAATAAAATCATGCGCGCATCATGTAAACACAGGCAGGAAAAACATCTAAAAAATATTCTTGAATAGAAATAGGTTGGACATTTGAGACTTTTCTAGTAAAATCTATTTATACTTTTTCCCAGCTCTTGAGTCAAGCTTCAATTTGACCTTGTTTGAAAAGTTTATGATAATTTCCCATATTTCTTCTGCTTTGTACAAATTCATTCAGGCTGGATAAGGAGACAGGATGTAAAAATACCATGAAAGTCCTTATTTTGACTTAAGAAAGTAAGGTGGTTTTTTAGCGATTTCTGTCTCTTTTTCCTCAAAGAAACCTTTGTATTTGCAATTTCAGCCAAATCTGCTAGTTTCCACCAAATTTGACAGATGGGCTATAGGATCTTACTGTCAATGATATCACTTAGCTCCACTGAATTGTGTGATTTAGTAGAAATGAGAGATCCTACTGATGTCCCTTCTAAGTGAAATGCTGACACTACCAGAGAGTCTATATGTTCAAGAAACTTAATAAATACCTCAGCCATGGAAAATCTTACTGGAGATCAAGCCATGAAACAAAGTTGTAAGGAATCAGATTTCATTAATTTTCCAAATTTGCAATTCTGTATAATGAAATACCAAGGCTAGTTTCATAACATAAACTTTTCTATTACACTAATATCCAGCTGCAGGCATGCTAGCTGAACTCGTGATCATTTTAAATTTCCATTGCAGATAGAGAAAACACAGTAGCTGTAGGCTTTGGGCATTTCTTCAAGCTTTATTTTTAAGTCACATAAACAGGGGATGTAGAAACAGAATGATGACCCTGAAGGGTGATTTTGATATATTGTTCCATGGATCAACATATATATTAATAACACTATTCTAGAAGACATAGAATAGGTGTTGACGGTCACTAAGAGTATGAAATTGCTTTTTTATTTATCTATTCATTCCTCAATCTGTAAAAATGAATAGAGACCTAACTGGCCTTTATGTCAGTGAGGATTTTGCAAGTCTTAGATTTCTCTGCTAGGATAGTTGTTTTCTTTCCTTCTGTTCCTTCCAGAAAAAGAAGCTGAGTATACACATTGCAGGTTGCTGATATATGCAAGGCAGTAGGCAAAGCTGATACCTTCAGCTGATGTTAGACCTCATTTACAGGAAAGGATAAAAAGCATCCAGAGCGTCTCTCAATAAGCAAGGTTGACCCTCAATAATTTCTTATGCTAGAAGTTATCTGCAAGTGTATAACTTATTGTCTAATTCATTTGCTTTCCTACAACCATTCTATGAATAAACAGACCATTTTAAATCCCTCCCAGTATTAATTTCAGAAAACTGCAGCATGAGAGAGGTGGATGATTATATTCCTAATTAAAACACAAATATAGTAATTACAGTTTATATGCCATTATCCTGAATCTACACAGGATGACTTTAAACAGCAAAACAGCCATTAATTTTACTGTTCAAAGAAATGCTCATAATCTTTTAGAAATGTCATATAAAATATTCATTTTTAAATGCCCTGCGGTGATTTCTGAATTTATTTAAAGTGGGCTGTTGATAGCTCTTTTATAAATAAGCAATTACAGTACACTAAATATATCATGGCCCATCACATTATACATTCTATAATTTCATGGATGAAAACCCTACAGCTGATCTGCATAAACGTGGTACGTCTCACAGCAGGTGAAGAGTTTGATTACACAGGATAATCAGTGTTATTATATATAGTAACCATTTATACCTGTTATTTATTAAAGCTCAGCAAATCAGATATTGGATTATTTAAGTAAGCTGCTGTTTTGTAGGCCAAACTAGGCACAAGACTATCAAAAATATGTGAAATGCACTGTTATATTAGTAGTTTGAAATCAGTGAAGGTTATTGGGGAATGAGAGTTGTAGTTCCTGGTAGCAGTAGAGAAAGAAGTATTGAGTGGATGTCTGGGGTCTGTACAGATTCCCCTGGACAAATATCATCACTACACATACAACTGTCCCACCAGCAATATCAGATATCACTGCTATGACATTAGATGAAGAAGCTAAGGGTTGATTAGCTGCAGAAAATTTGAAATAACCTCC
>JAOWBP010001760.1:44255641-44300976 GCA_028571105.1 Tragopan temminckii | reverse complement strand
GCTTTTATCAGAGATACCGTCCTGACAAAAATTATTTGGATATTTCCAACAAAGGGGTATCCTTATATCTTCAGTTTTTCATGTAGAATACAAACAAGCAAATAAAGAAAAACTTTAAAGAACAGTGTAAGAACAGTTATCAACAAACAAAGTGTAAATTAACTAGATGGATAGACTCCTTTGCACTATGGTTAGGCTGCCTTTTATTGACCTAATAAAGACCTGGGGGAAAAAAAGTGCTTGCTAAACTGTGCTACAGACACACTCAAAGACTCTGCAATTTAAATAACCAGGAATAGATCTGTAAAAAGAAGACAGGAGGGTAGATTAGCTGATTTGCCTGAGGGCAAAAGACAGGTTCCAGAAAGAACACTAGGCTTTCCATTCTAGTTCCCATCCACAGTACATAGTCTTAGGTCTTTCATCCCTCGTGCTCCTTTAAAAGCTGAGTGGTGACTTGATTATAGCATAGATATGAGTAACTTCTGTTAGGAAGCACTACCTACTGAAACCAAAGGCATTACAAAGTATAATAGAGAGGAGCTGAAGTCTGACAACAGTAAATAAGAAAAAAAGCTTCTTTCCACAGAGAGGATGTTTATGCAGTGGGGAAAGAACATATCAGAAGAATTTCCAGCATTTTCAGATTCACAGCATTTTCGGATGAAAATAAAACAAAGTTTCAAAAGAAAATATTTTTCTGGAAATGTGTATGTGTTTTTGATGGAACCAGAATGTTTCATCTGTGAAAATGTGTTTTATTTACAGGTGTTTACATTTTCCTTTGCCAGATGCTGTATTTATATCAAGGAATAATACACAATATTGCAACTGCTTTAAGCATTTTTTTAAATTAGTTTAGACAATGGTCTCCTGGAGTTATGGAATTATGTTGGTAACCCAGTTTCAGAAGAAAATGTTAAAAAAAAACAACATCAGCTTCTAGTTATTTTTACCGCAGAGAAATCATGAAAATTGACTCTATATCTCAAAGTCTCAGAAATCAGAGAAACAGTAAAAAGGACAAATTAATGTTTAAAATTTTATGGCAATTTGGTGTTCATTAATGATTTGTTGAGTGCTTGGAATACAGTGAAACCTGTTTGTCATGTAAAGGAAAGAAGATGAGGTATCTCATCTTATTCTATTTGAAATAGTCAGGAGACTACATGCCTATTGTTAGGAAGCATCAGAATTATTTTAAACTTCTGAAAAAATACCACTTCATTTCCATGTCTTTTCACTGTTGTTTAAAACATTTGTTCTGTTCTCAGAAAACAGCAGCTCTGATCCTTCTGATGAAGTTTTTTCTTCCTGAACTGATTGGATAGATCTTACATACCTCTAATGGAGAATTTGCTTTATTGGTTGGAAATAATTCTTCCTTTTTTTTTTTTTTTTTTTTTTTTTTTTTAATTTTAACGTTTATCTTTCACAGGACTCTAAAGATAGTTCTAGAAAAGGCCCAAATTGCTCTAGTTGACTTCTCTTATACTAAAAAAAAAAACAAATTGTTTTCAAATTTGTTTGCTCTGGTGGCTCAGATAAACAGAAATCATTCTAGTGCACTGTCCTGAATGAAAGCGTGTACCTGATTCCAAGCTGCTATAAGGCTGCAGCTGTGTTATTTGTCTGTGCTCCTCTAGGGTAGGATGAGAAACTGGAGTTGGAGAGAGGGAAAACACCCTACCACATCACTTGCATTGTTCTCCTGTTACAACCTTATCTCAGTATCCATACAAAATGTCAAAGACTGTGAGTGAAAAGCAGAAGCAGACAGATGACTGCCTGCAGTGCAGGCAAGGAGGGTGAGGAGAGATAAGGTCATACCTTATTTTAGAGCTTTTCATGCCCACAGTTCGCCAGGCTTTGTTAAGAGGATATGTTTTCCTAACATTACCAAACTTGTCTAATAAATTAACGGTCCCTTTCTTATATAATGTACTGCTTGTCAATTCATACTGAATTTCAGTGGAAGACAGTCTGTTGTGCATGGAAACTAGGAAGCATTTTCTTGCATCTGAAATGTCTGGATTTCTGCTGGCAGGATATTCTTTAGACTGCAGACTCTGCCAGTTGCATAGTCCTTCCTGCCCAACACTTGTTCCAGGACACATTTGTTTACTCTCACGGAAAATGACAGCTTTTGCAAACTACTGGTGGTTTCCAGGGCATCCCTAGCATGTAGTGGCTGTTGGAGGGAATATAAGAATGGAAATGTAGAAGATGGCAGGTGAAGTGTTCTGAAAATTCGCAGCTGTATTTCTGTCTCTATTAAAAAAGGTCATAAAGCAGTCCTATATCTTGCTTTGATGGACTTTACTGTCCTCTTGAATCAATACTGCAGAAATGAATTTCAGACTCACCCTACAACAATTCCAGTTTCTCAATCAAAACACACCAATCTCTGCACTCATAGAAAAGCTGCATTTAGTTTATCGTCCAGTAAATTACTTGTCAACATTCTGTAGAATAAAAGATAGAGTAGGAAAACCTATCTCATATATGTATTCACTGCCTAGGACTATAAGTTCTTATGCCATGCCTGGCATTCAAAAGTATTAATAACACATCAGTAAGAAGGTATAATTATCTGAGATGAGTTGAAATGAATGGAAGAGATATTTAACAACTGTGTTCTCTAGATGAAAGAGAGGATAAAAGAAAAACAGAAAGACCGGAAGATAGTAAACTTTAAAATGGCTCACACAACAGTTGCTAGACAATCAAGAAAGCGCAGCCATTCTACTCATACTTGATGACCGAGTCTCTCTCTCTCCTTTTAAAGTCATTGCAGAGCTCTTATACAACCTTTTTGTTGCTCAATTATTTTTTTCCTTTCTAGTCAGGAATGACAAGTTTTCAAGAATTTTCAAGCCAAATCAATGAGAAACCCCTGTATTGGGAAACAACAGTTTGACTGCTGAGCAGGGTGAAGGACTGTGGCCACTGCGTACATATGCTTCTGTAAGGCTCCTCCAGCTCTAATCAGTTTCTGGCCAAATGGGTCTAGCAGCATAGACAAAGCACTGAGCTATGTTCAATATTTTTTTCTAACTAAGTGGCTGTGAAGGATTGAATCTTATAAAGATGAAAGATATATAGTTGTTGGGTTTGTGAGGACTTTTGCTAAGATTGTTGGCATTTGTTGATTTTTGAACACTTCTGAAGTTTTAGCAGTGATACTTAACAGTGAAGAGAATCCTACAGAGGAAAGAAACTTCTAGATAAAATTAAGACTTTAACATCTCAATGGCTTTCAGACATTAAAAAAAAAGGGAAAAAAGAGGAGAAAAAATGACGAGTGATGGTGTGAGCGTAAATGAATAGCACTGCCACACACTTCCTTCCACAAGTAGCTGAGGTTCCTTTCCAGATGCAAAGGTGCAGATTGCAGCCAGTTTTCTCTATATAGTATTTGACTGTTTCCCATAATACCCATTCAGAAGCTTCTTCCTGATGCAAGACAACCAATTCTCATCTTCTTGTTCACTGTGTCACAAGTCAGATGTTGCATTCAAAAATATGTATAAGGTGTTCATAGTCAATACTCTAGTCTTATCAGCAACTTCAGGTGCTTTCTCTCACCTTTCTCTCACCATTTTCAAAGGTGATCTACCAAATTTTGTTCCTCTAAATATTCTAATTTCTTCCTCTTGCAGGGGTTTCATGAACATACTCTCACTTTCTTGGGACTAATGATGTGACATTTAACACTACTGTCTAGCTCAGTGTTGGGCAGTTACAACACATACATCTTTTGGCTGACGGATACTTTACAGTCACATTTGATATCCTATATGTACACTGCAATTATACCGTACTTTGTGTTCATGTCTTACGGTTGTTTGATATATAATTTTACACTGTAATCTGGGCTTTAAAAATGCATTAATTACTCAACACTGATTATGCACAGATAATTCATCACTTGTATATTAAATGTAGGCTACAGGATTTTTTTAGTATGATCTTAGTAAGAGTAGAGCCAAACGTACTATGGATTTCCAAAGCATACCTGGATTTCAAAAGCAAATGTTAAAAATATCAAACTGTGATAAATGTTCAAATATTTTGTGTTGCGTTCCTATATTATTAGTGGCAACTGCCATACAATTTGTGGTGCATCTGTCACATAATTACACTGTACCATGAAGTGCATATTGTTTCTGAGTAAATTCTGCAATAATTTTTTATATGTTAGCTGTGCTACTGATGATTTTCTGGTAAAATTATTTCCTTTCTCATACATTAACAACAGTTCTTTCACTATAACATTGTGAAGAGAAAAAAAAAACAAAACAAAACACCTTCTTTCCTTTCTGAGCATTCTCAAGGAAAATCTTCTATTTTCCTTGTGAATATATTCATTATAAAATTATTCATCCCTCATAATGGGATGTATCTTCATACTTTCATTTTCATTTACTCTTTTAATCTCCTTCTAAGCTTTTCTCTCCAATCCCTCTTCTCCCTATGTTCTTCTACCTCTTTCATTTTCTGTTTCTCTCCCAGCTTAATCTGTTTCCTTTCTCTGTCTTTTCTTAATAAAAAGTGGAAAAACAAAAAGGTAGTTGATCCAGCAGACTGCTGGGAAGAACTTCTGTTTACTTTTTAATGTCTTTGGGAAATGTTCCCTTCATTTTGTGTGTTTCGCTACAGGTAACATAAGTGTCCAGGCTTATACATAAGAAAAGATAGGATGCACATAGGGTATCTATGGTAGCAGTCTCCTTATAAATCTGAATAAGGGAGATCTTTTGGAGTGTGAAAGAGTCACAGAGCAGTTATCTTAAAATGCTTTTATGGAAATAAGTTATCTTCTCATTTAATGACTATGACAGAGTACTGTCAAGTCCTCAGGTCTAGTTTGTAAGGGTTGGATTCATTTAATCTCTTTAATTACTTTTGTAGGTAAGCTTAGTAAGTAAGGGATAGACAAATGAACAGTGAGGTGGACTGAGAACTGGTTGACTGACAGAACTCAAAAGGTTGTGATCAGTGGAGCAGAGTATTGTTGAAGGCCTGGAGAAGGAGGTGTTCCCCAGAGTCTTTATTTTGAGGTCTGGTCTTGTTTAACATCTTATTTAATAAGCTGGATGAAGGGATAGAGTGCACCGTCAGCAAGGTGGGAGGAGTGGCTGACACACCAGAAGGCTGTGCTGATGTGTAGCAAAACTTGGACAGGCTGGAGAGTTGGGCAGAGAGGAAGCTCATGTGGTTCTGCAAGGGCAGGTGCAGAATCCTACACCTGGGGACGAACAACTGCATGCGCCAATACAGGTTAGGGGCTGACCTGCTGGAAATGAGCAATGGGGAGAAGGACCTAGTTGTCCTGGTAGACAATTAGTTGACCATATGGTCAAGAAGTTGAATAGTATCCTGGAGTGCATTAGAAAGAACATGGTCAGCAGATCAGTGAAGCTTCTCCTCTCCCTCTACAGTGCCCTGGTGAAGCTGCATCTGGAATACTGTGTCGAGTTCTGGGCCCCTCAGTTTAAGAAAGACTGGTAACTGATAGAGGGGGCCCAGTGGAGGGCTCCAGAGATGACTGAAAGTCTGGAGAATCTCCCTTGTGAGCAAAAGCTGAGAGCTGGGACTTCTCAACCAGGAGAAGGGAATAATGAGAGGGGATCTTATCAATGCTTATCAGTATCCAAAGGGCAAGCTTAAGTGGATGGGTCCAGGCTCTTTTCAACCCTACCCAGCAACAGAAAAAGAGGTAACGGGCAGAAACTGGAACATAAGAAGTTCCATTTGAACATAAGGAATAACTTTTTCATTTTGAGGGTTACAGAGCACTGGAACAAGTTGCACAGAGATGTTGTGGAGTCTCCTTCTTGGGAGACATTCAAAACCTGCTTGGACACTTCCCTGTGTGACCTACTGTAGGGAAGGTGTTTTAGCAGGGGACTAAAGTAGATGATCTCTAGCGGTCCCTTTAAACCTCTATGATCCTGTTAATCCTTGTGAATTTAATTTGTTTGTAAGGACATGAACCACAGATACAAGTGATCTTCACACAAGTGATCACACCCCTGACAAACTGGCCAAAGTTCAGTCTTAAAAGACCAGACTGTTTGTCTGCTATAAACAGAGAAGATAAGACTTCCTGAAAGGTAAGTCAGTTGTTTCAAGGTGGGATCATTTTTTTTCAGATATTGTAGAAATATTAAGTTAGGTGAGATAAATATCAAAATTTTGAAATGCATATGGATGTCTGAGTGACAGATACATGGCAAAAATCTCTAAATTCACATGCCTATAAGCCAATAATATGTATTATGCTCACATCAGGCAAGATTGGATGGGGTCCTGGGAAACGTAATCTAGTACTCAACCTAGCAGTTGGCAACTCTGCCTGCTGAAGGTGGGTTCTTGAAGGATCTTGAAGGGTCTTGAAGACCCTTGAGATCTCTTCCAACACAAGTTATTCCATGATTTTATGTTTTGATGATTCTGTGATTCTATTAAGAGGACCCACAGTGTGATGTAAGATCTATCTTACTGTGTCAGATGATAAGTGTATTAAGCCTGCCTCTGGAAGTGGTCAGTAGCAAATCCTTATAGAAGAATATGTGAAAATAAAAAACTCAATCTCCAAACTTACAGTAAACAGAAATGCCTTTTCTAAAACTGTTTGAATTTTCTGAAATTAGGAAGTTATTTGAAACTAAAGATATGTTTACTTAATTGCATTCCATTAACTGTAATCTCTTAACTGAAGATGTAGTCCCTAAATAGCAGGGATATATGGCTTATACATATGGTGTTTACATGTATTTACATTTGTATCTTACTTAGAAACAAAATGAAATGGAAATTAATGTTACTGCATCACTCTGTGGCTATTGGCTACAGGAATACAGTAATTTGGCTTGTGTTCATTTATTTATAATGTATTTACTTATTCCAGAGACTTAAGCAGCCGTGGAAGATGATCATATGCTTGCAGGACTATGAGCTGTGCGAGCTTGCTGCTCAAGTTACTGCTTTCTATCTTGAAGTGTTTCTTCCTAGCCCTGCTCCATTTCATCCTCTCACCCAGGATGGAAAGTGGTAAAATTAATTAGTGTCTATTGTTGCCAGAGTAAAATTTCCTTTTGATTCCCATGGTCACTGGAAAAAAAAATGTAATGGGAAAAAGGAAACAAGCAGAATTGATGGTTTACTCAAGAGAACAAATTACAGATGAAGCAAAGGCAATTACTAGAACGAAGAGTCCTAACCTGTGCCCAACCTTGAGTCAAGAGTGACAAAGATTATCTAAACTGATTGGAGTTTGTGTTGGATTAAGACATGTTGAAGTTGGCTGTGCTTTGTCAAAAGGAAAAAAAAAAGCCAACATGGAAATGATTTATAGAAAGAAGAAAGATTATCACAACAAGAAGAAAATGAATGAATTAGTAATTATTCAGTGCTGGGAGGAAATTGTAACACTCTTTCAAGAAGCAAGCGCTAAAGAAATGAAGCAATAAGGAAAGCTGGTCTCAGAGAAATAGCAATAGTTATTTGACAAATCTGCTGAGGAAATATGAAGCCAGCCTCCTAAATTAAGGTAGAAAGTGAATAATTTGAATGGGACTATTAATACCATTAAAATTGATTGCCTTAAGATTTGTTGTTGTGCTGTTAGATTAAAAGATAGATCAATGTCAGTTTTGTATGGGAGACCCTCCCACACCAATCAATCAGTGCCTTTACAGCTGCTGCCCTCCATCCCTCCCAGCAGATTCTTATTTCTCTTCCTCCATTTGAGATAGAGGATGGTCATGTCCTTAAGTTATTTGTTTTTCCATGAGTACAGTCTGCTCCACATGGGGTGTGGCAAATCATCCTTCCTACAAAGTCCTCCTAACACAGTGTTTGCACTGCACAATGTGGGTAGGTGAAAACTTACGCTACTGTGCCCAGAGCTGGAAGAAAAATAATAAATGTGAGAGTATTTATAGATGCTGAGCTAATGAAAGCTGTTGAGAGTCTGAGATTGTAAGCAAAGGATGGAGAATTCACTGACATTGGTCACATACGACTTTGGATTTTCCTGCCTTCTGAGCATGGGCTTGTATGTTCCCACAGTAAGCTCTCTTTTATGTGCAACACATGGTGTAAACACACAGCTAGCAAATGTCTTTACAGATCAGGAATGTCAGATATTAGTAGTGGTAATTACAAAATCTGAATTTATACTTGTGATGGCCCAGCCTGATGGAAATTGACCTTGAAGCCCTACAGTGTCCTTTTAAAACCTATCAGTTTTAAGAATATCCCAAGAATTTTCAGTAGCACAGTGCTTGATTTGTGACTTGCTAAAAAAGCTCAATTGAAGCATCCTTTTTACATACTGACAAGATTCAATCTCTGAGTTCTTCCATGTTTGCCTACTACCGTTCAAAGATTATCTTGTATTTTACAGGTATAAACCTCAAAAAGAGAAGAATGCCAAGCCGTATACCATGGACTCCCAAAAGTCAGATGAAATTGTTGTGACTGTTTTGTCCTTTAGAAGTTTTACCTATGAAAGTATGCATATGCCTACTGGATGTTGCTGCTGCTACCAGTGCTGTGAACGCTTGGGGTAGAAGGAGTTTAAATTTTCTGCATTTTGTGCTGCAGCTTGAAGCACCAGTGATTTTCCTCTAATGGGAAGATCCAGAAAGTATTAACTATGTCACTAATGCTTTCTTTCTGCCTGCTCATTAGGTGTCAGGAAAGGTGCATTTTGACACATTTCTTTCGAAGTGCCAAAACCATTGAAGAGTTTGGTCTCAGATGGTCTCAACAGTTTAAAACTAAACCTGCAACCCAAAATGTGACTAGATCATACACAGACATACCCAATTGATAAGAACACACTTTCGCTCCTTCAGCAAAATCTTTCATATGATGATACATGCCTGCCTTAAGTTTGTGTTGCAAAAGCTTTAATGGTGCAAAAGCTTTAATGATGCCTACACTTGATATAACAAGGCTAAGTATTTCAATACTTATTGACAGCAACAATCTTTTCTGATAATAACACTAACATACTATTCATTCTGACATACACTTGCAGAAGAGATGATTATCTGAGCCACGACCACAGAGGATGCTGAAGCCTATGAACTGCCTCAAGAAAGGCTTCAGTTGAGCATTGGGGCCTCCTGGAAAATGGAAAGTGTAGATCAAATCCATTTGAATGTGGCATCTCTGATTTATTTTTTTTCCCCCGTAGTAGTTTTTTGAGGGTGGTGATACTAAAAAGATGATGTGGAATAATAGGTAAGAAATTGTGGCTGTCTCCTAAAATATTCAACAGAAAATGCCATCAATACTCATATGTTTTGTTTTTCAGAAGTCTCTTCATTTAATTACATAATCCTCCATGCTGATCGACGAAGAAAACTTAGGGTCATTGCTCAATGAATTGCTTTATAACGCACTACAATTATATTGGAAGCAAAGTAAAGGATGAGTGGTTGAAGTGTACAAATTCCAATGGTATATAAAGCTCCTGTAAGCTTTTATTAGTTAAGGAGATTTGGATGTAGGAATTGCCTTCTTCTTAATGTTAACTTGAATTTGAAGTTTGGACTTAGAAAGTATCTATGCTACTATCTATATTCTAGAAGTGTTTTGAGAAATGTGCATGCAGATCTAATCAATATGGTGCTAAAATGCTGACAGAAGTCAAAATGGGTTCTCTAGTCTAGGTGTGAAACTTACCCAAAAACATCCTTAGTGTAGACAAAGTGTGAAGTGAAAGGTACAACCAGTGCACAGTAACAGCCACCTTCAAGTTTTATACGTTCACCTTATTTTCTGGAATAGGTGCTTGCAAGAAAATTGACCTATTTAAAAAAGGAAGAGTTCTTTTGAAAATTCTCTGGGAAATTCCGGCAGTGAATGTGATAGAGCTACATATATTGTTCAAAAACAAGAGGAAGAAAATGTGTCCCCTTAAGTTACTTATAAAAAAAAGACACTCTTTCCCCATCTTATGTTGTAATAATTCTGTCTATATTATATCTCTAATGGAAATTGTGACAACAAAGAAAAGATCTGCATTTTGGAAGGACATTGTGACCAGCAGTAAGAATGGGGATATTCTGTGGCTGTTCTCTAATATTAACATCCATCTATAATTACCTACAGAAATGAAGTATTAGATAGGAATAAGCAAGAGTACTCTGTCCTGTTCTGGAACCCCCAACACAGGAAGGACATGGATTTGTTTTAGCAGGTCCGGAGGGGGGCCACAAAGATAATCAGAAGGCTGGAACATCTCACTTATGAAGACAGGCTGAGAGAGCTGGGACTCTTCAGCCTGGAGACGACAAAGCTCTGGAGGGACATTATAGCGACCTTTCAGTACCTGAAGGGTGCCTACAGGAATGCTGGGGGGAACTATTTATAAGGGCATATAGCAACAGGACAGTGGGAAATGGTTTAAAACCATTTAAACCATCTATTCTAACAATAGATTTAGACTAGATATTAGCATGTGTGAGGATGATGAAATGTTGGAACAGGTTGCCTAGTGAGGTTGTGGATGCATCCTCCCTGGAAGCGTTCAAGGCCAGGCTACATGCAACTTTGAGGAATCCGGTCCACAAGGTGGTGTCCCTTCCTGTAGCAGGAGGACTGGAACTAGATGATCTTAAATGTCCCTTCCATTGCAAACCATTCTATGACTCTTTTAAGAAAAAATGAAAAGCATATATGTATCTCTGCATGGCAGAATCACTTAATTAAATGAATCCTAATTAATCACTTGTTGCATATTGGATGATAATGAAGAATGTATATTTTCTAAGTATTATATTAAAGAAAAATCCTAGAGAAGTTAAACACTGGATATAAATAAATTATCCTGTGTCAAAAAAGGATTATGTTTGTCTTAAAAGATGATTTTATTGATAGATAGTGGTTAAAAAATTTATATTCTCCAAAAAGATTATATGGTATAAAGTGCTGAGCATTAATTCTTTTATGTATTCTGTTAGTGCTGTTCTTTTATTATCTTGTGATATTATTTGGCTCATTGATTTATCTATCAGATTTATATGAACACACACTCCCTAAGAATGTACTATTGTAGGATTTCTTGAAGGGTAACACAATGATGAAAACTTTTGCCTTGATAGCCCTGGAGACTGAAGTTATCTGTGGATGAACTACTGTTCAAGAAAACTTAATGTAAATTTTCCCACGCTAATCCAGTAATGTGTTTCAAGTCTCAAATGGAAGTGAAATTTCTGGGGTGATATTTCAGCCTCTATATCCCTTACATCTATAAGTGTGAAGCTGTCAGAAAGTGTTGGCGCTGAACAGTCTTTTCATACAAAAAAAAAAAAAAAATGGATTTAAGCATCACTAGTACTGTCCCTGAACAACTATTATTTTAATTAGTCTCAAAGTATTTTTACAGAGGGAAAAAAAAAATTACAGGTTGAGTGGTGAATTAAAATCCAAGGAAAACATTACACTTTTCTCATAATATCATCTAGTTCTTCCTTGTGCTGCGTTCAACTGTCAGCTTAAGAGTGAAGGTTTTTATTGCCTAGTATCGTTCTCCTGAGTAGTTTAGCAAGTCTTTGGCCTGTAGACCACAAACTGGAACACAGGAAATCCTACCTGAACTTGAAAAAGGACTTCTTTACTGTAAAGGTGTCAGAGTACTGGAACAAGCTGCCCAGAGAAGCTGTAGAATATTTGAAATCTTCCCAGACTCTTTGTTGTGCAACGTACTCTTAAGGAACATGCTTTAGCAAGAGGTATTGGGTTAGGTGATCTTCAGAGTTTCCTTCTAACCTCCAAAATTCTATTATTCTGTCAACACACTTTAAAGATCTTCCAAAAAGGTCTTGAATTCCGAAAGAAATTTGAGTTTAAGAAACGAATGAATAAAAGGTTCTGAGATGCTTCTTCCTGGAAAAATGTTAAAGCTTTTCTGAACTTCATTTATGAGCTGACACTAGATCTATCCATTTTATCATTTGCAACATTATTCTATGCAGTTTTAAATTATCTCAGTGATTGAGAGACTCTGAATATTTTTTAACTAGAGAGACATAGACAGTTTGTTTATGCTGACCTTCAGATGTCCTTTCTTTTATGGTCCTTAGCCAATTTCTTAGGCGAACAATATAAACTGTATGCAGTCTGCTACTATCAAATGCAGCAGTAAAGTGGTATTCCCCTTCCAACAGCTGATGCCTGTCATGCTTCATCAGTGCTGACAAGCAATTATTAGTCTTTGTTTCTTTTAAACTATATATTGAAAAACAATCATTGCAAGGAATTGTAGAGGTAGAAATCATTATCTTTGCACTATGGTGGTAACAGAGCTTTTATGCTTACTGAAAATATCCGTTCGGTTCTGTTCTCTTATCTACAAAAGCTTTCAATTTTACTTTGTTCTATTCTGGCAGTTGAATCACCAACTTCTCCTACATTAAGAATGGATAACTCTATTCTTTCTTCAGTTGATTTTCATTTTCTACTGGATTTTATTCAGGTTTGAAGGACTTCTTTTGTTTTGCGTCCTTTTGTATTCAATTTAGTTTGGATATCAGTTTTGTCATCATTGACTTCAGAGATCTTGTTTTCCTTTTAAGCAGTTGTGACATGAAATAACATTACTGTGCAAACTTAAGAAGGAAACAAACAACAAATCCCTCTTCCCAACTTAAAAAAAATAAACCCCAAACAGCCTAAACCCCAGACTGATCCAATTTCAGTTTCTAAACTGGAAGGCAGTTTTTTGGGCTTCACTGTGCTAAGTGGTCATCCCTGCATGATTCAGTCATAAATCCTTGTTTCAAGCACTTTTAATTGCCTTCAAGATGCAGCCACGGGGAACAAAGAGTTTTTGCAGGCCTCTGAACTACCAGCTCATTGCTGTTATGTTCTTCCTTCTGAAATAGGACAGAAGCAAGTTATCAAAAGTCTTGTCTCCTGCAGGTATTGTCCTTTGTTCCAGACAGATTGTTGGACAAAACTAAAACAAAACCCAACAAATTACCAGTGCAGACAAAGGAAACATAATTTTTTACCCATAGACTTTAGTTGTACTCTGATCTCTGGACAGGTCCAGCACTGGTTCTGGCAATGAATTTTCATTTTCTGAAAAGATCTGATTGTGAAACCTCTTTGACCTTCCCCATCAGTTAACTCTACTTACTCACCCTTCCCTCGAATTTGCTCCACAGCCTTTCAAGAGTTATTTGCTAATCTGTTTTGTTGAGTGTGATTGTCTGCAATGCTTTCACTACACTTGAAAAGCATTTAGTAAACTTAGCCAGAAAGACCTCCTTCAAATATTTCCTCATGATTAATCAGTGTGGGATCAACAAAATGAAATCTCACTTGCGAAGGAGAAACATGGGCATACCCACAGGCTGAGTTATTCACAAAGACAGACACAGGAACTGACTTCAGGATTAAGAAAACATGCTTAATGAAGATAGAAAAGGAGAAAGTATGTGCACATTTCCTTATTTGGTAGCACCTCTTTGGTACTACAGCATTACAAGAGTTACAGCTCAGTCACAGTTCTTAATGTTCAATACAGTTTTTAATCAAATTTCTCAGGTGTTACTTAGGATGAGGTTTTCTTCATGCATTTGCTAAAGCTGCCAGTATTATTCAACTAGCATAAAACTGAAAAATTGCTTTTCCACACATCATTTTTTGACATGGTATGTGGATGATATATATAAAAGTAGTTATGGCCACCCCTTGTCACTGTATTAAAGGGTTTATTCTCTTTTATCTCATCTTCAGTTTCTTTTCTCCTGTTATAGAAGAAAGTTTTTATAATCCTATTAGCTTTTGTACTGGCATTTGACATCTTTGTCTTTGACACTGTCAATGAATGGGGAGAGAGTCTGTCCAAAACATAGCTCTGCTTCATCCCCAGAGCTGAAAGATAAGTTGTTTTCTTTTTCTTTTTGATCTTTTTTTTTCTTTTCTTTTCTTTTTCTTTTTTCTTTTTTTTTCCTGGTGGGTTTCTACTGTCATGTTGCTTGACAGTAGAGGGATACGGAAACTGTAACTCTGTCTGCTGCATGCACACTGAGATGAGAGCTGCTCCAGGAAGAATGGACTAACTTGCCAGTTCTTTCTAGAAACAAATTACTCAATCCCATCATTCAAATCCTTATTTTTTTTTGCGCACTACCTGCTCCCCCAATACTGCTCCTCAAATATAATTTTTCATTTGTACGTATGGAAAATATGCCACTTTTATTTCTTCTGGCCTGGGACACACTACTCTATTTCTGAAATGCCTGTTGCATTCTGGTCTACTTCAGTTGTAATATGTTTTTTTCCTCTAGTTGCTTCTACAAGCAGGACAGCAGAAGGTTTGGTTGGTTGGACTTTCTCTACCATAATTCCCTTGTGTAACTCTGAGGGGACGCTACTGCTTGCCTAAGTTTTCTCCCAGGTGTCCTTTTTCTGTATCACAGAGAACAAGTGGGGAAGCTCAGACATAGGCACTTCTCAGAGACACCAAAGTATGTTCTGCAGAGCTTCAGTCTGTGACAGTCAAACAAGCACCTAGAGAAAGCGACAGACCTACTTGTCATGAACTGTGCTTTCAAAATCCCTCTCAGACAGAAGATAAAGTTCTAGCCCTATCTTTTCCTTTTCAACCATTGTATGTCTACTTTATTTAGATAGTAAAATCTTATACTCCTGTTTACCTTGAGCCACACATCAGTAAGCCCACTCTCACAAAGGAGCCTCTAAATACTCTTGTTGTATTGGTATTAAATATAGGAATACACTCTTTATATCAAGAAGGAAATATTTGCATAGTATTATATTGTAACTGCTGAACTTCTTTAATATCATATATACAGCATGGAAGTACCTGTTGTAATGCTCTGAGGCAATGAACTCTAACCATATCCCTGTCTTCTCTCTAAATTCTGAGAAAGACAAGAGTAGATGCCAGCCAAAAACCTGATCCCAGTAAGTCTTCCAAATTGTATGTGGGCTCTGAGGAAGCTGATCACCGGTTCTGCATTAAATGTATAATTAATATATTTAAATAATAATGTTTCACAAATGGAGAGAAACTCAAACTTTCTTAAAATGAATATGTACCAAAAAGTAATATGACATTAAAAAAAGCAAAATTATTCCTTTCTAGTAAACTTCATTTTTCTCAGAAAAGAATGTTAAAACCTTTCAGCTCTGTATTTAAAAATTGAGACATTTCTCACCTCTATATATTAACAGAAAATTAATGCTGTGTTGTGAGATGGAAGGTTGCCTTCCATTTTTCAGATTGCTGTCTAGATTCAGGTTTCTTTTCACATTTCCATGCAAGAAAAATATAGACAGAAGATAGTCACAGGCTGTTCCAGCTTGCACCAACTCACATAATCTGCTGTCACAGATCACATGCTTTTGCCACAAACTTTTGTTTTTCTGCTTTAAACAACAGCTTTTACAGTATTTTTATTGGTGTGCTGTGTGTGTCCATACAACCAGTGTAGTCACTATTTACTCAGTGCTGGTCACTGCTTATCTACTGACTTATCCCCATTTTACCAGAATATTTTTTAGCTAGCATCTTGTCTCCATTTTCGAACTGAGCTTTATTCATATATCCATTTGATTCTTGTTCTAGGAACAAGAAAGTGAAGAGAACAGTGAGACTATTAAAAATACAGTGTGAGTTTATGAAAAAAAAAGAAAGAAAAAAGAAAAGGAAAAAGAAGTTATTAATTTCCTCTTGCTTGCTTGTTTGTTTTCATTATGCTTTAAATAAGCCAAAGTATCTAAGAAATCCTTGAGGGAAAAACAACTGAGAAAGAGATACACAGATGTAAAAAGGACATGTGTGTGCAGATCTTACCAAAATCTGCAACATCAGAATTACCTTTATGCACATTAAAATTACCCTCTGAAATCTTTGTTAACCAAGTTTGAGCCTACAGCCTATTTATGGTCATTATAAAAGCCCTATGAGCCAGAACTTAGGGTAGGAAAGGTTCACTCAGACTCTGGGAGCTCAGGCAGGTGATGCCATAATAAATACTTTGAAATATATAATAATAGTCCATGCTAAAGTTTTAAGAAGTGTTTTGTATTCGTCCTCATCTGCTTGTCAAGCAGAGAGGGTGGGAGTCTATTGGATTAAGATGCTTCCTGCTGGTTTCTCTGTTGTTGGCCAGACACTTGCATGAAATATTTATGTTCTTCTCACTGCTTCTAATCATACCTTTTCTCTAAGCCATTGGATGAAATCTTATTCAAATATTCTCTCTTGATTTGTCATTGAAGAACAGGCTACAGTCCCCTCCTTCATTATCCCACAACTGATTTAATGATCTCAGACTGTTATGAACATTACAGTTATAGATAAGTGCTGACAGAAGCAGCTTGGTACACACACGTAATTTTTAACCTTCAGCAGCGCAATTAGCGTATATTGGTGAGCATGTCACTGGTCAATATAGAAGTATAAATAAAATTTTGCTCTAAAATTTCATGAGGATGTACTGCAGTATGCTTTCAGCTGGTAGAATCAACATGGTAAACCGTTTATGTCTGTATGATGCTTTCCTGGGGTTCAGCTGTGTCATTCAGTCTGAAGTGGCCAACAATTTCTATGATACTTCTACTAAAATAGCTATCCTTGCAGTTCAAGTGAAAAAAATTAGGAAGTGCTTGACCATTTCTGACTGATTTTTCCAGTGTTTCATTTACAAAATTCCCTTTTAAGAACAGACTGGTTTTTGTTTGCTTGTTTGTTTTTATTTTTATTTTTTCTTTCTTTCTGTCTTCCACTGCAGCTGGTTGGTGGCAGTTCCACCAAAACAGAAAGGAAGAACTGAATATTCTCTGAGAACAGTGAAAATGGGTACTGAAAAAAATGAGAAAGTTTTTAATATTTATGGCAATATTAAACAACCTATGCATTGTGAGTTATATCTATTTAATTCTGATAGATTGGTTATTTTTCTAACTTGAATTAATTTTCAGTAATTTCCCTGCTATCCAAGTTTACTGTTCCTGAGGAGTGCACTTAATGTCATGGATGATCCCTAATTCCTATGTTTGGTCTCATGATACAAGTCTAAAATTTTCATTCATAAAAATTTTGTGTAAGAAGATTTTGTTCACTAATTCCATTTGTCTTAAGTCAATAAATAAACCTGAAGAAAAATAACACAAATTTCAGTAGAAAATTAATATATGAATGGACTGAATTATTCATGGTCTGTCCACCCTTTGAAGCAATGAGTTTAAGGAGGCCATGACTGTTCTCAAAAAAGGCAATCAGTAAAAGAATAGGCTTGTCAAACAGATATTTCAGTTTGAATTATTCACTCTGTTCCAACAATTAATTAATAGATGAACACAATTGTCCTTGTTGATGTCCAGTTACAGGAAATGATTATGTTTTCCCTATCATGTCTCCTCATTCAGTTTAATACTGCAGAAGGATCTGTATTGTGAGGACTTTGGAGCCATCAATATTTATTAATTCATGTCTGATGCTTTAAATGCTGACCACAGAAATAAAGCCACGAATTTGAGAAGCTGCATGTGTGTTATGGCTGATCCTTACTGATTGTTTGATTCCTGGCACCACAATTCTGCTCTCTTCTGACTGAAAGTGTTTTTTTAAAAAAGAGAAAATAGCATTTAGAAATGGAACAGACCAGATGACTGACTGTATTTTGGCTAATCTCTTTGTCACTGAACAAAACAGTTAGGTGTATGAGCTATGAATAAAGACATTTTATTTGACACACTGCCATGTTTAGGACTTTTGGATCTCTGGAATTTGTTTTACTTTTGTCAATGAATCCTTACTTCTGTCAGTTTCAGTTATCATCTATTGCAAATGAATTCCATATCACCCAAACAAATTTTTATCCAGCAGATCTGATCTGAAAAGCCATAGTTTGAACTGGGGATCATTTACTTCTGAATTGTCACAGAAATGATACATAGACATTCTAAATTGAGATAAAAATTATTTAAAAGCTTGAAAAATATTAGCCTTGGGCTACTTATCCTCTCTGTATCTAGTAGTAAAAGAAAAAGACTTAAGGGGATGGTTCTTTCAGCTTTTGATACAGACTGACAGGTAAAGGAAAGAAACAAGAATAGACTAGAAATATCTTGAACCAGACTTGTGATGTGTTTCAAAGAGATATGATGTTTAGCTGGTTATGATGAAAGTTTACAGTTATCATGCAACTGTCCAACTCAGCAATAAGTATGACCTCTCTAATACAGCATTCATCGTCTTTCTGTAAAAGAGTATTATTTAGCACTACTGAAGTTCTTTTTTCCAGATTTCATTTGGATTTGGCAAATAGTTATGAATCCACCTTGCTTGTATCCTGGATAAGCAATGGAATGAGCTATGTGTGGGTCATACTGACCTAAACACACAGTATTTAACTGATGGTATTTTAACTGATGCAATTACGTTGCAACATACTTTATCATGTGTGATTCAAAGTATCTTGTTTGACAACAACATTGCAAATACATGCAAAACAGAATTCAGTCCAGACTCCACGCTCTCTTGTGAAAGCTTTAAAACACTCGTTGCAGTGAACTGTGTCAGCTGCAAAATATAAGTTCAGAGTCCATATGTGAGTATTAGCCAATCTCGAAATTACAATTCCTTAATCTAATAAACTATCGTTATCGTGAAAATCAAACTGAGATCTTTACCATAAACACTTGCTTGGAGAATTCAAAACCTGTTCCATTTCAATTTACACTAGATTAAATGTAGAGTATTTTGCCACCAAATCTTTTCCTTTGATGGCCCTCAGATTTCTTGCCGGGCTGAAAGGCTCCAACTGGCCTCTCCAAGGGGAATGTCCCCCTCCTTTCCTCCTCTCTTGAGTCCAGGGGCTCTGTTTCAGCTGGGCCATCAGCCTTCATCTTTTGATTTATGTGTGTGCCTGTCTTTTTCCTTGTTTTCACTTTGTTTAATTTTGAGCTCAAGTTGCTTGCTTGCTGTAAGATTACCAAGAGTCACTAGGGTGTCCTGCTGTTGTCATCCTGCCCTTTTCGTCCTGCTCTGGTGCTGTGGGACAGTCCCTATCAGGAGGGACTTGGTTCAGTCTGTGCTGGGGCTGCTTCTGGCCTATTACCCTTAGGGACCACCCATCCTCACTGATCCTTGACAAACTTTTTTCCTATTCTTATTTCCTTGCTTGCTAGGAAAATCTCTTATTAGTAGTATTTTTCTCTTTGTGAAAGCAGACACATGGTTGTTACTATTTTTGAACAAATGTTGCTTCTGCTTTTCAAATGGAAGGCCTTCCTCCACTTTTCACATGAGCTGCATAAACTCCTTCAGAAACTAACCTGGCTGGCCATTATTTCTTGGCAAGCCATTTATACAGTTTGTGAAATAGGTGAAATAGGTGAAAGAGCAGTTATCTTGTTTTCATTAACAGTCATAGATTTTAAATCCAGAAGAAGCAGTTGTGCCATCTACTGTGAGTTCCATATACCACTGCTGACTAGGTTCTATCTTTTTATCTTGTGATTGAGAGCAAATACAAGTAACACAAAAATTTGGTCTAATTCATGAGTATGATCAAGTTGCTACAGGTTCCTTTGTGTATCTATTTATATTGATTACGAGATGGGCAGAAAAACTTAATTGAAAATTCATGTTTATGTCTACTTTCACTACTTTTCACCAACACTGATTCACCTTTGGCAGTCTGAGCTTATACTTTTCTACAACACACCAACGATGCAAAGTTGCCACATTCCTTTAGAAAATGTTGTATCCAAGCAAGTCAAATTCTGATGGAATTGGACATGACATGATGGAGTGCCAGGCTGAGACTACTTCATGAGCTCTTTGATAAGCCCCTCCAAGCAATAAACATTTCACTGCTGCGAGACTGTGATGTTTATTGGGCTTTTCAGGGAGCCAGAAGCAAGGGTCTTAACAAATATTGGTATGCAAAAGTGTTTACAGAACAAAAAAAGAGAAATATTCATCCTTTGACTAGTGCCAGATATTTTACTCCATCTGCCTCCATCACAGCTCTATAAGGTAAGAACCCAGTGGCTGCTAAGAGAAGGGATCAGCCACCCTTCGCATTGTTCAATACGGATAGTTGAGGAATTTGATGTTCGTGATGTTCCAAAGTGTTGTCTTACAGAACAGCTCAAACTCAGTTATTATAAGAAAATCACAGCCCTTATAAAGAAAAAAAATCTGACAATGTTAATGAGACATTTTCCTTCCTTAAAGCCTGAGAGCTGGTATTAAATGCATAAACATTAACAAACCTCAGACTTTCAGACTAGACTCATTGTATTACACTAACAGGTCTTAGGACTTGGGTCCAGGAACTGGAAGGAAATATTCTGCGCAGAGACATTGTCAGAAAAAAATCCCTTTGGATTCCATGTTTATACACCTCATGCTCTCTAAAGTTACTTCTGGAGACAGCACTGGGAGTTAGTGGAAAACGTGGACTGTTCAAGCCAGGATGATACAGGTAGGAAGAGGCCAGAATGTTACACTGATTTCAGGGCCAGGTAATATTCAATTTAACGGTATAGATATGTTCTCATAATAACCATTAATAAGTCAAGATGATTAGAGAAGCTCAAGTATGTTTAGAGGCAGTTGTAAACTTTCCCTATTTGGCAAAATGAAAATGTTGTTTAAATAGTTTTGTTGTTGTTGTTGTTGTTGTTGTTCTGTAGCATTTTGTTGTTTTTTTCTCCTGTGATTTATGCAGGAAAAGAACTGAGTAGCTTGCTGTATGTCTCTTAAACAGGATGGCAAGGAAACAACAGCAAACTTGCTGTTGGTACTTAGCTTATGGTACTTAGTTGAAAGGACTCAGTCACTTGTCAGTTCCTAATATGCATATTCCACCTCATCTTCACATTCACAATCCTTATAACATCATAGAATTTTCAAATATTTTATAAAGGCGTTATAACTTATTTGATTTTTTTAGTCCAGACTCAAGCAAACGGGTGTTAGCACAGTTGCATGCTCTTACTGCACTGGAATAGTGATATCACCTGTTAATATTTAAAAATGATGTTCACTGTATAGTTACAGAAGTGATATTTTGTTTAATCATAGGACATATTTTTCCCTTCACAGTCTTTGAGTCACTGTCAGATCTGCTTCCAGTTTCCACATCATCTGTTACTCCTGTGAAGACTGTTAAGTTAGAAAAGTAGACAAATACTTTATGGGGTATTTGGAAAATCTTAAGTCAAATGACAGAAATTATTTAGCCCACTGTCCCAATGCAATTGCCTTTAGGAGTTGCACTAGCAGTTAAACTGCAGAAGTGATACAATGGTGATGACCGTTCATATTATTAGTGACTAAGTTTTTTTCACTGTGAAGTGAAATTAAGAAATGTTAGCTTGTGTAAAGTTTTTCCTTTCTCTCTCTGAACATCAAACATGTGACACCATTCCTTTTAACTGGAAGTAGAATAAAATGTCCAAAGCACAACATCAAAGTTGCCCAAATTGTGTAGTAATAAGCCCAGTGGTTACTTTTATTCAGAATTGTTATTGGGGTGACTGATGTTATTGTAGTACTTCATCTTCAACAAAGCAGGCTGCTCAAATGAGGATGTTGCACTGCATGTAGGCACCTGTCATATCTGCAGATTTGACTGAAGTGTTACAAAGGAAGGCAGGCATAATGTCCTTAATACTAAAATCCTGAGCAGCAATATCTGGTGGGAGTCTTGATCAGAATAGCTCTTTATGGCAGTCAGTGTAATGTCACATTCCTAGTTGAATATATGCAGATAGGATTCCTTGTCAGCCAGCTCTGATTCTTACAGTGGTGGCTCCTTTCTGCTAGAAGAGGATGTTCCCAGAAGCTCTGGACTTTTTAAAATCTGCAGATGGTTCTAGGGTGACAGAAAGCTCATGCAGTGCCATGTGGTAGCCTAATGCTACAGTGCAGTAACAATATTTTGCTTCAAATCAGCCTTTAGACACATTTCATAACTGAGTTTATTAACTTTGCTTATATAGTAAAAGTGACTGCAGCTTGCCATGCAGTAAGAAATCCATTGCTTTTTATATTCTTAGGATGATGCATATTCTGCATATTCTCTAAATGTCTTAATACGTGCTCAGCCTGGTTTCACAGTAGCCAAATTCACCACATCTTATACAAGTGCACAAAAGCATGGAAACTGAAAGCTTGCACCACTGGATAGTTCTAGTCTTCTGCTGACTGTGAACTACTTTAATTTAGCACTTACAGGACAGCAAATACACAGAAAGGGATGGTATTTGAGATCTGGGGAATAACGAGTTCTCAATGGCCGTAACCTGTAATGCAATAACACCGAAGTTTGCTGTGCTAAGTTATCTGCTCCTATTTCCCTGAACAGAGTAAGAAGTGCTGAGTGTAAAATGGATCATACTATATTTGATATCCTTGTCAATCATCTGTTCAAGAGTTAATTGTCTACATTGTCCACATTCCAAAGTGCTTTCTCCATCACATTTTAAAACAGTACTTGCATGAGGATCTTGGTACTTCTCTTGGGGAACTTCTGCAGACTCAGCAGGCAAAACGTACTGGATGTAACACAGTAAGAAGAGTGAAGACGTGCTCAAAGCAGCTGGAGCTCAGAGGCATGAGTAGGTAGGAAAATGTTCCACTTCTGCTTCCCCGTGAGAGAGTATCTTGAAAGTAGACCATCTCCAGCTATATTTGGAAGCAATTTGGTGTTTATTTAATGGAAAAGCTACTCTTGTAAAACCTATTAGACATGGTTATTACTACTGTATTCACAGAAAGAATATATATAGTGTGCGCTGATCGAAAAGTGTCTACACTTCAAACATGAGTATATTTCAAGGCACTGAAGAACAAGAAATCAAGTTTTCTTGTGACAAGTTAAACCATGAAACAATGCAGGAATGAGGCTGTTGCCCCATTCATGTTGCCTCTACTAATGTCTGCTTTGTACTACTTTGGATTATGTGGGATCTATGCATATTATTAACTATTACCGTATGCACCTCATGTTACCTAAATGTTGCTGTCTTGTCTGATTGCAAAGGGAAACAAACATGAAGGAAAACAATGAAAGAGTCTTAGAAAATTGTCCACAGTCTTTGTGGGAACTAACAAGGAAGCTCTGAATTGGAAATTGCCTCTGCCGTTTACCAAATTGGTGGGCAGGTTTACTGTCTCCATCCCTAAGCAGAATATTACTGCTTTTCAGACACTGATTTGAGGGAAGAAGGGTGGTTAATTGAGCTGTCAGTGCAGGCAGGACATGACAACTGATTGAGAGGCACATTGGCAAGTTGAAACAGAGCAACTTGTCTCACCTATCTCCAAATAGCCTAGAGATAGAAGTAGCAGAGTAAAGCTGAATTTATTGAGGTTCAAAAGGAAATACAAAAGCTGAGGTAAGTATCTTTCATTTGTTCAAACTTTTTTCTCTGTGTTTAAGTAATGTTTTGTTTTGGAGAAGCTGGATCAGGGTCATTTCAATTCATCTGCTGTCAAAGACTTGGAAGAAAAGGTTTACTGATGATAAACACAGATATGTGTCTGTCCGTCAGCTGAATGTGAGCATCAAACAAGACATCTTCACCAGGATTTCTAGTCTTAGAGTGACTGTATGTCTCTATCCATTGAAAGTGGAGGGTAACAAACCTCTTCTCAGGAAAGTATGCTTGAGTGGTATGGAAAGGCACTTCAGTACAGCTTATCTGTAGTTAGAACTCATCTCCTGAAAATACTTTCTTCTAATTTGAGCAATCAAAAGATGAGCAAATATTTATTTAAAAAATTGCAAATTTCTAACATTTTTTCACTTCCTGTCAACAGCTGATGTGCAAAACAAGTGATCCAGAACTAGCATTACTTAGTTCATTGCTTTGAAAGAAATATTTGGTATATATGTTACTTCATATAGTTTTTCCTCAATAACTGAATTTCTTTTCACATAATTTTAATTATTCTTAAAGAAATGTAATTTGCAAAAGCTTTAATAATGACAGGTTTAGATTTATTTAAGGATATAATTTTCCTTGCAATTTTCTTTGAAGCATGACCTGTAAATGCCTTGCAGCCAGTATCAATTACGTATTCCTAACTAGTAGAGCACTCCTGAAATCAGTCACTGGTTCTACAGACAGAAGTGAGTGTGGGCCAGGGAGGTGTTAAGTCACCTATTTTAACAGACTGAGGCAGACACTATCATTTGAAATAAAAAGTAAAGCCACCTTGTTCTGTTGTTGCTGTTCAATAAGCAGAAAGAGCAGAGAAGTGTGCTGAGCACTTATTAACATCCATGAGCACTAGGGAAAACCCAGCAGTAGAATAGCTTCAGGTTAGTAGGAGTCTGAAGGAAGGATGCAAAAAATGGAAATTATGGGATAGAGAAGACAAACTCCTTCAACCCACCCTTTCTCTCATGTCTGTAGTTCAAAGGACTACAGGACTTTTTCACTATGGTAGTTGAAAGATTACCTTATTTTTGATTATGACTGAAAAAAAATTTGTTCTTATTTTGTTAACTCTGGACTCGACAGCTTGTTTCTTTGAATCTAGAATTGGACTTCTAAAGAAAAAATCTTAAGAAATGCGTTATAAGTGAATGTTTAAACTGGAACTTGCAGGGATAGAAATTCATGTTTAGTAGTATCGCAGGTTCATCAGTGTATCTTTTGTTCGATGGTTTATATACTAAATAAAAGATTTTTGTTTCCTCTGAAGGGAAGAAATGAGGTGTAAATAAACCAGGAAACATATTCTACCTTGAAATAAAATACAGTGTTTATGATTAACAATCTGAAAAAAATAAAAATAAAAATAAAAATAAAAATAAAAATAAAAATAAAAATTGAGCATCTTCAGGAGAAAATGATCTATGGTCTCTCTACAATTACAGTCGTATGACCTTAACAGAAAGGAAGGCATGCAGGTCTTGAAATACAAATATTGACATGGAATAGCAGAAAATCAAGTACTTACGGGAGTAATAAATGTGTAAAACTCATTTCTGCAGATCTGTTTTATGACCTTTATTGTAGTTTTAGGTGTCAAATTGTGAGAGCTCTTACAGGGGAGTTCCTTGATGTTGAAGCTATTTTAAGTGTTTTCTCCTATGTGTGCATGACTGGGTAATGCAATGCATCCATCAGAGCCACTTAATTTATTGGAATATATGTCAGGTCTGGTTGAATCATCAGCTACTAAATCCAAAAATCTCTGAACACTGTGGGTATTCAAACAAACTGCCATGCATGTGCACACATACATTTCTAGGGTGATCCTCTGGCCTTTAATAAATTACAATTAAAGGTATCTTGTATTATGCACCTGACTGTGAATTACAATAGGACTGTAGATTCTCTTCCAAACATTCTGCATGTGCTCAGTGTTTCCTCAGACAAAAGAACTTCTGGAAGTTTCTCTAGAAGCTGTATGAGACAGGTCAAATTTCTGACCCGATGCTAGATTTTAGGCAAGGGCACTTGTTTGAATATCTTTTCCTAGAGTGAATAGAGAAGTATTGCTCACCAGTAGCTTCTGTATTCCTGAGTTTCACAGCACTTTATCAGGGAATAAAAGACATTTTCATAAACACAAGTGTGATTTTGGTAAAAGGGTCTTGATCCTTCATATTCTGAAATTGTAGGAAATTTGCAGCTAAATCCAAAATCTATCATTTATTTATTTATTTATTTGTGTGTGTGTGTGTGTGTGTGTGTGTGTGTGTGTATGATAATATCTTATATCTGTTAGAAAAGAAGAATACTAGGAAAGATAGGACTCAGTTTCCTTCAAAAACCTTGGCCCAGGTTCTCTTCAAAGGAAGGTGTAGGACCTGATGAATATCTGTATATCTGTCTTCCCTTTTCCTATTCCCTTCCCTTCCCTGTCACTTCAGAAAGGACCATCTGGGAATTTACTAGCCTGTTCAAATAATGTATCAGGACAACCTCTTTTTCTTTCTTTAATTCCAGTCTTCCCCAAGGGTGTGGTTAATATCCTGTAGTTGCATCCTATGCACTATATAGGCTGCCCAGGTCACTGTAGGTGTCTTTGTATGGCTTCCAAACTTAGAGGCTTACTGCAAGGGTTTGAAAATTGGCCCTTAATTGTTCAGTTTTTAGTTCATCTTATTTTCAAGTTCTGTAAGCACTGCTCTGCATCAGGACCAAAAGGTTTGTAGTTCTTTCTGTATCTCAACAAGAATGGAGTAACAAGTAGAATGCAGTATAAAGCAGGAACAGTAATATAGAAGGGAAGCAAATCTTTTTGTTTCTTCAGATTATAAGAAATTCACTGTGGTGCAGCACTGGGAGATGCATAGCTATGGCACGTTATTCAGGATTCTTGTCTGTGGAGATGTTCAATTTGCCCCCAATACTGTGGCTCCTTCTCTTGACAGATAAGAATATTATCTTTCTTAATTCCCACCTGAACATATCTAGCTGCAAGTACCTATGATATGTATCCAGAAAGACTGCACATTCAGGACATTCTGCTACATTTATATATGCAAAGGGTCACACTGTTGTCACTCATGCTAACACACAAGTCTCTCAAGACTCACAAGTACAGGGTCCACTACCACAGATCTGACTTTCTTAAGATCACTAACTCCTCAAAGACAATTTCTCCTTCAAGACTCTTAATATAGGAACTTATTTGTGTTCTAAGGAACTGAATTCCTCAGGTTAATTGAAACAAATACAGAAGAAATCATTTAATCATTCTAAGTGCATTAAAAATATCATTAAATGCTTTGTTGTTAATGTCTTTCTGTAAAGATCACAAATTCAGTCACGGCAATATAGTAATAAAATGTGACAGTAATATTGAGAGTAAATTTATAAAAATGAATGTATAAAGCCTTGTGGTCATCAAATACACCAGTGATCAAAACTCATTTCCTTAAAAAATATCCAGTAGAAACTCTGTGTTTGTGAAGAAAATATCATTTGCTACTTTCATTTCCGGTAGAACAGCATCCCATCAGATAATTATTACCAGAGAAAATTCTGATTCCAAATAAAAAATGATTGATTAGAGAAAAAAATCCGTGTTTCTTCAAAGTTATCACATCTGTTTGTAATGTATTTGTGTGAGGGGGATTAGAATGAAGAGACATAAATATGAGGTAATTAAAATATCTATGAAGTTATCACATCTGTTTGTAATGTATTTGTGCAGGGGAAAAGAGAATGAAGAGACATAAATATGAGGTAAATAAAATATAAACGGTCTTCAACGCAGTTACTTCCACTAATGAGATCAGAAAGGGTGAATATTAACTTATTACTTTTCTACCCAGACTTCTTGAATTGCATTGTCAATTGTAAACATAGGCAATTTTTAATATAATTTTTTTTAAAAAATCTATTTAGTTATTGTGATAACACAAAGTACAGAAGGGGAGATATATGAGGGCAACTCAGTCCTTGAAGAAATGTAGTTTGCTGGAAGTTGCTGGGTGGTTAATTAGAAAAATGCAAGTTTCCAAAGAGTGGCGAAGGATATGTTCATTGCCAAAGACTTGTGGGAGAGGTGATTGCTTTTGCAGAGCAGAAAATTCTGTTTATGAGCAAAAATATTGCCAACATGTTTTGCTTGTGGTTTAAAATCAACTGAATGAATATGTCACTTCTGCAATGACATACAAATGAGAGAAGCCAAACCTCTTCCTCCTTCAGAAATGTAGGAAGAAAAGATTTTTCTTTTTCTGAATTCTGAAAACTTTATTTTTTTTGAAAAATTGTTTGAACTTTAAGATATAATGTAATAAGTTCAGTGCATCTTGATGCAGTTGCAATGATGGATCTGTGCTCTGTAAATTTACAAGATCACTGATCTTGTGCAGGCTGTTTTGGAGGTACTTTCCTACACTCTCTTCCCTCTGCCACCAAAAAAAAAAGTCCTGTGAAATAATGTAACACATTCTGCATTTGTTACAAGATGTAGAGTGAACTTTCAAAAAAACAAACAAACAAACAAAACAAACAAACAAACAAACAATGACATAAGACTACTGCACTGACTTACAATAGTTCAGTCATAATGCCAAACATGCAATTATTAAACTCAATGTAACTGAAACAGAATTCATCTAGTATTTAAAACAAAGTCTAGAACAAATATCTGGATGACATTTTGTCTTATTTTATTTTTCCATAATATGATGTGTTTAAAAATATAAATATTACAATTTAGCCACTACAACGTAGTGTGGCACTTAGAAATAAAGGTAGCATTAAAGATTTTTATTTTCTACAGTAGTATAGGACGATCAACACTCTATAAACATAAAAAGCATAAACCAAAATACATATTTGACATTTGCCCCTTGTTCTAATGTTCACTGGATTTCTAAAGTCAGAAGGAATAATTAATTTGACCTAGTGTATAAGAGAGCAATTTAATGTCACCTGATAATGACTACATGATTTTCAATAAGCTGTCTTCAAGAAAAAGCCAGTACACTAGATGTAAAGACTTTGAAGACATACTTATTTCATCACTGATCAAAATAATATTTCTTTGGGTATTCCTGATTTGCAAAGCTTTGAAAATGTAGAGAAAAATGAGTCATTTTTATTTAGAATACGAGTTTTCTTCCCCAGATGATTTCTTGTAAATTGTATCAAGTATCAGCAAAAAAAAAAAAAATAAAATAAAAAAAAAAAAATTGCCCACTGAAAATCAAAAATAGCTAAACAAACTTGATAAAATACCTTTGTTAATTAGACTGAAATTGTTTTTTCTAAACGTCAGCCTGACATGCATTTGTAAGAATGACTTACAAGTTAACACTGTAGATAGAAATTTGGAACAGAAATGCTGACCTAATCCTAACCAAAAAAATAGAAATGTCTGCACAGAGATCTGCTTGTAAGGACATTTTAGAGTGAGCAGAGGAATTCTGGAATATTAAGGCAAACGACTAGTGTTCTCATTTTATTAAAAATGGTCAATACCACTTCTTGCTCTTTTCTTGGAGCTTCACCAATAATGCGCATATTCTCATGCTCCTATGGGCTGATCCGAAGTTTTAAAGGATGTGCAATTGATAGTTCCAAATCCATATAACATACTTAAATATCTACAGTTGAGAACCTTGGTGGAGAAAAACTGAAACTTTACGAATTCACTGATACACTGTATGGCCAGACTGAGACATCCATCAAAGCTTTAATTCTTCTTCTTCTTCTTCTTCTTCTTCCACTTAAAAAAAGTTTTTCTTCATGTGTATCTGAAGGTCATCAGAGTTCTAGCATATACGGTCTCCTACAGTTTTCCGTCTGTGATTCTGTGATTAGGGTACTATGGTTAGGTTGCAGTTGGACTTGATCTCAATGGTCCTTTCCAACCTGAACAGTTCCGTGATTCTATGAATCATTAACAGTTAATGTTATGACATATGACTGCAATATAATGTGATTTTTACTGTAATAGGTACACATTCACAGGCAACATGAATGATTTTGGAGCTTTTGTGTAGGTACGTGTGACAACATAACCAAAGCAAATTTTATGGGCACTGGCTCTCTCCCTTTTTTTGAGTGCCATCAATGACTTAGACAAATAGCATACATAAAGTTATTACACAATTATAAACAAATGAAATATAGTTGGCATTGGTTTTAGCTCATCTTTTAGCTTTGAGACTCTCTATCTTTTGTTCTGTTAATCTGATAAAGTAGCAGAGTTACCTTTAACCTAATTTTGCCAGTATATGCACAATTCATAGATTTAAAACTCGTAAAAGTCTACTGTGAATTCTTCCTTCCAAATATTACAGTTAGAAAGATCTCAAAGTCTCAGTTAGAAACAGTATTTATACACTTACAGAAACATTTCATGCTTCACTTGAATTTGCATGTAATTCTAAAAGTAAAGAATTAAATGCTTTGCAATGGTTTGCCTTAGGGTTTTTTTGTTGTTGCTGTTGTTTTTTTTTTTTGTTTTTTAATAACAGACAAAAGCTTTAGAGATTTCCTGTCGTCTCTTTTATTTGGAAGGTAAAAGGGTCTTCAGAAACCTGTAAGTGGGAATTTATTTTTCCAGTTTTGACATGACAGTGCTCAGTTGTAACTCTTGCCATTTGTTTTTGACAGCATAGAATTGTAGAGTCATAGAATGGCTTGAGTTGGAAGGGACCTTAAAGCCCACCCAGTTCCAACTCTCTGTTGTGGGCAGGGCTGTAACCCCCCAGCTCAAGCTGCCCAGGGCCCCATCCAACCTGGCCTTAAGCACCTCTGCGGATGAGACAACCACAGCTCCTGAGGGCAGCCTATGCCAGAACCTCACCATCCTTTCAGTGAAAAAATTCCACCTACTATCTAACCTAAATCTCCCCTATTATTATTCTGTGTAAAAAATTGATTTCCCTCCCATTTGTAAGCTTCCTTCAAGTACTGGAAGGCTGCAATGAGGTTTCCCTGCAGCCTTCTCTGCTCCAGACTGAACAAGACCAGCTCCCTCAGCCTGCCTTTCTTGAATAGGTATTCCAGCCCTCTGATCATCTTCATGGCCTCTTATGGACCCCCTCAAACAGCCTCACATCCTTCCTGTGCTGTGGGCCCAAGTCCTGGATGCAGTATTCTAGATGGGGTCTCATGAGGGCAGAGCAGAGGGGGACAATCACCTCCCTCACCCTGCTGACCACTCCTCTTCTGATGCAGCCCAGAATAGTTTTGGCCTTTTTCGCTATAGCATGGAGCTACAGAGGGAAAATCTGGGAAACTCTTCAAATCCGGGAGAATTATCTTCCAAGGAAGTTAAATCCATTCAGAAATTGATACATAAGAAAAAACTATCCATTCCACTTACCCAAACAGCTGCAATACTCTGTCTGGATAGAAGCTCAGTATACAAAATGTGACACAGAGGAAATTTTGGCCAACAAGATTTCTTGAGGTAAGAAAAAAAGAAATGTATCAGCTCTTAATTTTTGTTGTACAAATAAATCTTGTCATTATGAAATAAAAAGAATCTCTAAGACATAAAACACATAATTCTCAAGTTTCTAATTCCTTAGGTTGTAGATAAGCGTATGCAATTTTCTATCCACAGTGTTTTCTGTACTAATTCCTGGATATTTACTGCAGAAAAAATAACATTTCTATTAACTAGTTTTTGAATCAGAAGTATTAATGTTCCTATGTAACAAGAGTTCTTGATTCCATTGTTCTGATCATGGAACTCTTACATTTGAGACTGCCAGTGTATGTGCTGTATCAACATCTCATCTGAAATAGTACTAGAATATGGGGAAGATGTGTTAGCCCTCATCTCCTGGGGCTATCAATATATGTCTGATCTGATGGATCTAAAAAATAATGAATGTTGTGAAATTGAACAATTAAAATGCAGTTGATAGGAAATTGAAATCAGAAGCACGTTGAATGGTAGCCTTGTTTTCTTACTTCTTTTTTTTTTTTGTTGATCATTTGCTTGGATTTCTCATCTGCATTAAGAAACAGTAGCAATGTGCTGGGTATCACTGTAACTCTGCGAAATGTCAGTGGTACAAAGCAGTAACAAAGTATTTCCTAGACTGCTTTACATGGGCTACTGATACCATTCCAGAGATTATACAAAGCCAGTTACTGAATTCCTGTTTATTTTCACTCTAGAGGAATTTGATTAGTTTGTAATTTCTAAACCTGTCTGTGGAAAGGAGGCACTGCTTGGTTCTACAGCTGGTTTATTCTCACATAAAATGTGGACGTTTTTCATAGACACTGAAAAGTGGTTGTTATCACTAGATCTGTTTATGGCAGTTTAAATGCAGATAAAAAAAACCCTAAATGTTGTTAACGAAGTCATAGTCTTCAACTGAAAAATATCACCCTATTTTCCTTTTCATGAATTCAGTTTTTGTGTCCTTCACTGAACTGCATCTGTTTGTGTAATATTCAGTATCCATAATGAGTTGTTAATGAGCTGTCAATTATGAATGCAATTTATACACAAGAGAGATTGAGGATTTGAGGTACTCTTTCAACAAATAATTCTCTATCTATCTCATTTCTCTTTTATGTAAAAATATGCACTGTTTCTGTAATAGTATCTTAATACCAAAATCCTGCTCTGAGTCTCTCTGAATGTAGTTAAACATTTACTGAGTTTCATTTAATGCTATACTGACTATAACCTGAATATTGCAAGACTACAATATAAATAAAACTATTTGCTGTACCAAGAATAAACTCAAAGAATTATACTTATTAAGCTGTGATCTTCAGCCACTGAATTTAGTGGGAATTTTGCCAATAAAATCAATATGAACAGAATCAGAACCTAATTTCCTGAAGGCAACAGCCAACAGATCAAACAAACAAACAACCAAAACCAAAACAAAACAGAAAAGAAATTTTAATAGCTTTTTTTTTTTGTTTTGCTTTTGCTTTGTTTTCTTTTTTTGTTTGTTTGTTTGTTTTGTTTGTTTCTTCCTCAGCTTTTCTACAGTCAGAAGTAACTGAGGCACAGGTGCTGAAACAAACATCAAGATTATATGTAAACAATTGCAGAAATGAACCTGTATCTCTCAACTGCCAACACATATAATCATGTTTGAGCACAGCAGCAAGCCTTAGTATAAGAATGGGCACCAGGTGGAATGTGCACTCATCAGACAAATGAGGTCTAGTCACTCCATTACCATTAATTACAGTTTTAGTGGCTTGAAATTGAGGCAGTTCATGAAACAGAATTTCTTATGAAAAAAACAAGTTCATAGTCAGATTACCTTGAATGAACCCTGAGATTTTATGAGCTTTACTCCTTCACTGAGTAGAGGTGGTTAGCAGAGAGGATGGTGATGTCCTTCCTTGTTTACCTAAGGCATGAGGTTTAGACCTCCGAATATCCAAAGCAGACAAAAATTAATTGGGTATATTGTGGTTTTCGCCCTATTTATTTTAATTTAATACATCTATTTCTATACCATCAGGAAATGTTACCTGTATGCAGTAATTTTCCAGAGATACAGAATTAGAGATTTTATTTTCATTTATTCGTGTGTTTTGCATCAGTTACATTTCACTCATTCTGAGGTTTTGAAAAAACTTCGTACTTTTTCTCCTGTCAAAATCAACATCTGGCAAGGACCAAGGGCACGAAGGCTTTTAAATATTTGCTCTGAGTTTGAGAAATGCAGCTGTGATAGTGTGCTTACAACCTCGCTTACTCTTCTGAAACCTGAAGGAAAAAAAAAAAAAAAAAAAAAAAAAAAAAAAAAAAAAAGGAAAAGGGAGAAAAAACTAGAAAAAAAAGAAGTTGTTTAAAATCATATGACAGGTTATTATTTTGTTTAATGTGAAATGTTCATTTGACAAGCTTATTGAGTTTGATTTGTCTACAGAACACTTCTGCAAATCTACAGTTTGTGTGATTTCCCTTCCCCCACTCTCCCTCCTTCCCCAGCATCACCAGCACTGACATCAACCATTGTGCCATCTGAGGAAAAAAAAAAGGCACCTGGAGTATTAAAATGATTTAGCCAGTTTGATTTATGTTAATAGTACAGAAGAGAATATTTTTTGGTCCTCAAAAACATAACAGGCAATTGATGTGCCATATTGCAGTATGGTTTTAGCTATCAACATGTCAAGATTTAGTTTTGCTGTTAACATTTTACGATTTAGAAGGCTATAAGAATATGTGCAGTATAGCAACAACTCAGGCATCATTCCCCAAGCTATGTTTATTGGGCTTTCACTTTTCCCTTTTATAGGAAAAAAAAAAAAAAAAAAAGAGGAAAGAAAGTAAGACACACCTTTCCTGTCTTTAATTTTCTTCAGTTTGTCAAGTTGTGAGAATAAAGATAAAGAAAACGTACTTTTGTTGTTGTTGTCTTTTTTTTGCTTTGTTTTCAGACTTTAGTCTTCAGTAAAATTCCATATATTTTGTTGATTTCTCCCTAAACTAAAGATAACCTGTGCATAAACTGTACGTTCATTGCTTCTATCCTCCCTGTGCATCCCTGTAACTCAAAGCTGCATATTTAATGTACTGTGGAGATGGTGATCTATAGAAGCCAATTGAAAATCTGGAAGTACTCTTTGCATTGTACATGGTTATATAAGAATTTATTCTCTTTCTAGACCTTCATTTACTTCTGCTTTTGCTCCAGAAAATCAATACGATATACTTCTTGTTGCCTATGTGGGAAACTAAATTTATTTCCTAAGAGAAGTCACAGTGGCTGGAGCTGCTAAAATTAGGGTTAAAATCTTCTGAGAACTTCAGTGGACATTTTACTTCCCATAGCTTTTTGGTTACTGTTTGTTGGATAAAGATTTTTGCTGGCCTTTTAGAGGTTATTGCAAAATAAACGAGGCACATAAAAACCCTGACATGTGCCTTCTGAAAATCCCATGTTTAAATTTCCAAATAAGAAACATGAAAGACAAGGTAGGGTAGTAACAAACATTACAGCTTTAAAAAACATTTCGAACTTCTTATATATCCATTTCAAAATTTGAAAGTTACCATGAATGAGCTGAAATTCTCAGTGCAGCTCTAATTAATACTTTTTTTATTTTTCAGGTTGCTGCATGTGGTGAAGAAATGCCCTTTGTTCAGGACAGAAGGCCAAAAACTGTATCTTCCTAAAGCTGATGTAAAGATAACTAGGAACTTTGCAGACGCTGTTGAGGAGACTATATATTCCCACTATGCGTAGCTCTTACTGACGGTGTTGTGCTCTTCATTTCAGCAGAAGAAAGTCTTATGTATATACCAGTCTCTCATCTGTTTCACAGTGGACTTTGCTGAATTTAAATCATTCATCTACTGATGGAAAAAACAATTATTTGGTTTATACTTTCTGTTGTACAACATCAAGAGCTAGTCTTCCGTTGTAGTCAGGTTAATTCTTTCATTGCTTCTATCCTAAAGCTTCCATATAGAGGTGTCTTGTCCCACTCAGTTGGTTTCAAGGGAGGTGAATCTTTTTCTATCTCCTGATCTCCCCTAGTCAGCAAGGGGTTGCTACTGCAATGGAATCATCCCAGACTTGGAGGAATAATACATGTTAATTTATTGAGAGCTTTCCTAGCAGCTAACAACTGCTGGGAGTTAAAACTGGATAATTATGATTAATAAGCTTTACAGCTAAAAACAATTTTAGGCAACGGCTACTACTAAGAGTAAAAGAATAAAAGAAGATAAAGAGAAATGATGGAAAATGGGGAGGGACAGACAGCTCGCAAAGCAAAGTGGTTCACCGCTCCTAGATCAAGCGATTCTTGGTGTCAGATGCTGATCTTAGTAGTGAAGGGTCGTGGGAAGTTGTGTTATTGTTGATGATTAACAACGACAGTACGAACTGTCGTTGGGGTCGAGGGGTCGAGTCAGCTCTCTTTGGAGCGTTAGCTTCTGGCTTTGGGATCTCAGCTCCTTTGTTCCTGTCTTCCAGGCCTTGCAAGTTTAAATCACCAGATAAGAGGAAGCAAAGAGACATGTCCCGTCTTCACAGGGTACAATGCTACCATCTCCCAGTCTCACCTATCAAGCTGGAGTTATTTGCTTGGCCAATTCTTCAGCCAATTAACACTATTGAGCACTCCCTTTCGAAGGCAAACAGCTCCAAATAAACGCTTTCAAATGTAAAACTGTTCACAAAGTGATGTTTATAGTCTCATGTTGACTTGAGACCGTCCTTAACAGCCTCAGACAAGAGGTAAAAATTTTGAAACATAACATCTTAAATTTGGAAGACCATGGTTTTCCTCATAGTTTCCACTTTAGATTTTTTATGTTTAACATGTACTTATCTACTATTTATATCACTGTAGCTGCCTTGAACTAGCTTTGATTTTAAAGGTCAGACTTTTTTTCTTCAAACAAAGATGATGGTTATGTCATTTTTTTGGTGTGTGTGGTGGCCAAGGAATTAGAACAGTTTCCACATGATCTGGATAGGCTCCACTCATACTTCCCATCTTCCAGAAGAGTAAATACCTTTACAATTATGGTCTTTCCTTTTGTATCTAAACTGTTGTCCATTTGAGCTGCTTTGGTGAAATGCTACAAAAATAGAAAATTCTGTGAAAATCTGTTACTAATTCCAGGCCCTAATAGAAAGCAGTTGTTCTCCTAATTTTCCAAATATTTTATCTGCTTGGAATACTGCAAAGATGAATTACTTACCCTTTTGTCCTACTGTGGTGACAGCAATATCACAAAGGAGTCTATTGAGTAATAAATATTATCCCTCTGAGTGAAGAGACTCTGGAATAAATAAGGTCAGAACTATGCAATAAATAGGAGGAAAACGAGAAGTATTGATTAACTGTTCATGAAGAGAGAGCCAATCATCTTGTGTATTGTGTTGAAAAAATATTAGGTTATTACCTAATTAAAGATTGTACTGCCAATACATAAACAACAGATTTGACTTAATAATTCACAGGCAAAATTCTGATATCAAAGAAGATAAGTATGCAAAAGGCTGTATAATCAGTGAGGACTTTGTTATTGATATTGATTTTGTACGGAATTCATTCAGTTCCCAAAGTGAGATTTAAAATCTAGGGTAGAAAAAAATGATTTTCAGCATTTTTAAAAATTATTATTTAAGATATTAAACATATTATACATATATACATTATACATATTATTATACATACAAGGGATATAATACATTAATGATGTAGTTTGAATATAGTAGTATATTTTAAGGGCAGAAAGATGTTTCATCTTATTATATTTGAAAAACAATCTCTATAGCAAAAGGTAAAGTAGACCACACAGGAATTTTTTAATAGGACATCTGATGCCAGCAAACTTCTTTCATGATTTATAAACAAAGAATTCATATTTCAAAAAAGAACAGCAGCAAAACCCTTCAAACAACAAAAAACTGGAGCCTTGTAGTTTCTTAACATTCATATTACCCATAAATAAATTGGTTTACCTTGACTCCAGTCTGCGTTTAAAATGGGAAATTGAACGGTAGTAAAATAATCAGTTACCTACAGAGCAACAAGCTTGCCCTTCTTCACACCTCTTACTGAGCTAATGTTCAGATTTGAAAGGTGTGATTTTTGTTTGATTGATAGTTTTTGCAGTATATGCTGCCGTGAGGCAAGATTTTCAGAGTGAGTGGCTTTTATTCATTAAAAAAAGAAGCAACTTAAATATGTCACTCAAACCAGAGTCAGTAAAAAGTTTGAAAGGACCCAGATGACATAATAGATACTATGGTCAGATTGTTCATAAAATTGGTGTGATCTTAATATTGACTAGAAGTCTGATTTCTTTTTAGTGCCATGTTATGCTACCTTCTGTGTATAAGGAATGGAAAAATGTAGGTACTTTAGTTTAAAGAAGCTCTTATTACCAAAACACATTATTCTATACAGATATCAGATTGCGTGTTTTGACTTTATGTGTGAGATTTCATACCCTTGGGTATTCTTTAAGAAACAAGCCCAACTAACATCTTCATTTGCAAACCAGAAAGCTGACAGCCACAGAAGCAAACCAGTACAGTGAAACCTGGTTTATGAAACCAGAATCCAAGCTATTAAGCAAGTTCCCTCCTTGGTAGGCTGGTGTTTAGCCACGTTATCAGTATTGAATGCAGTGCTCTAGGAAAAGAAGGGCAGAACATATTATAAGTGTATTTGTGCCTTTGGGTCTTCAGTATTTCTGCCAAGATCCATAAAGCTCTAATACACAAATGATGCATGTTAGAGTGCAAACTCCTGGTGTACTATGTAAAACAGAATTTGAACTGAAGCAATTAAAAAGATATGAAATCGTTTACACAGATGTATGAGGAATGCAGGGTAAAACAGTCTACTTCAGTCTACTTCCATACCATCCCTGCTTGTTAGACCAATGATTGCTCAGGTTAATATATGCAAGGAATATATATATACATATCTTCTGTTTTCTTTAATTCAGTATGCTTGTTTTGAATGTGTATTAAGCTTCATTAGAAGTAAAGAAAATAAGAAAAAAAGCATTGAAAAGTAAACATTCATACAAGGGAGAATTTCCTGATAGTTGTTATTGTACACTCAGTGGCCCCCAAAACCTTCCGCCTGCCTCTGGCCCGGGCTAGGAATAAGCACTTAGAATATATTCCTCTCTACTCTGCTGCATAGGAATATGCTCTAATGAAATCTTAGTGGTGTTATGCCAATGTAAAACAGATGTTGTGAGTGGAGCACCAGCACTAATGAATTTAAGGCCTTGATTTTTGGTTCAACTTACACTTTCCATTTATATTGAATGTATAATACTATACCGCATAACTTAAATCTAAGATTGCAAGAACCATTGTTTTTTTCAGTGCTCCAAGATCTCTGAAATCATGATGTCTGATAGTTGATGCACTTCCTCTTGTGTTAAGAGTGTATGCCAGTGTTTAAGAAAAGGACTTCCACACATAATGTGTCATCTGTTGGGGGTTTCCAGAATGTGTAATGGGTGAGTGGTTAATTGCATGGCAGGAGAGGAACAAGATTGTGAGTGGGGAAGATATCTTGTTCCTTGTGCTGTCCCTGTCCAGTATATTCACTGCCTGACTGCAACACCATGGTGTAACTCCTCTCTTACTTAGCCTCCTACATAACAGGCATAGGTACCAGTGTAACACCTGGGTTATCAAAGTGAAAGATGATAACAATTCTGTGCTGCTGCTACTAACATGATTATCTCCATAACGGGAGAAATACAAAAGAAGAGCCTTCTGTTGCTGGATATCTGACCAGTATGCATTTGGTTATTTGCCTTCTCCAGGTGATATCTGTGAGAAAAGTAAGTGCGTGACTCCCTATACTGGATGTTAAAAAGCCTGAAGCCTGAAATTTTAGTGTATGAGAATCCACACAAGAATATAATTGCCTTCAGATAATATTAAAAACCATATCAAATCAAAGCAAAAAATCAAAACCTAAAATAAAATTTGGGAAAAATAAATAAATTGATTAGTTGTATAATATAGCAGACAAAATATAATCTAATCCTATCTCATATCTTGTACATATTTATCTGCAGTTCCCTCATAAACCTTTTCTGAAATAGCCTGAGTCAATTCACCCATGCAAGAGTCTATTGACAATCCCATTCAGTTTCAAAGAGATGAGATAACATTTTTAGATGTTAAGAGAGATTTGTTATCTGAATAGAAATGGATCATTTAGCAAAGTGTGTACATCATTTTTATTGCAGTCTCTTCTTCAAGAGCATCATAATGGGTCAGAAGTAGCATATACTTTTGCTGTCAAGTTAAGGACTTCATTTTTTCAAAGGGTGTTAGAACATAACATGCTAGATCTAAGATTCTGTCACATATTTCAGAATCTCTTTTCCTTCCAAAGTGGCTAACAAACCTACTATTCACTGTACACTGTTTTTTTTTGTTGTTGTTGTTTTGTTTTTTTTAGATATACCTTTTAAAAAAGAGTGAGGCAAACTGTACACTATTTTTCAAGGAGGCTTTATTTCTCTGCTTACCAAGGACAGACAAAAAATTGATGTTTATTGCTGACAACTTGTTCAACAATCTTAATGTACATCACAAGTTACCTCCTGTATAGTATCTCTTGTTCACAAACCTAATTTTTCCTTCCTCCCTTCCTCCCTTCCTTCTTCTATTCTTTGTGAAGTTCATTGTACATGTGAAAGGATGTAACTTACATATAACTTACATATTGTCCAAATTATTTTGCAACTAATACATATGGATTAGGTGTGTGATGACAGACTTTGTAGTAGGATTTAATAATGTGATTGATTCCATATTTTGAAAATAAAATGCTTAGAAACATGCTGGAAAAATCTCTCATAGGTTGATCTTGCTACTCAGAAGTATATTTTCTTAGTGTGAAACCACTGTGATTGAGAATCTTGTAAATACCTTGAGGAAAGATAACTATGGTGGCTTACACATCCAAAGCAGTATCATCATCTCCAAGTATGAGATTTGAATAATAACAATCAAGCATCAAATCTTTGTATAGTAGAAAAGAGAGTACTTTGTGATTACTTCAGTAATGAAAAAAGTTTCATAATAGCAGTGCCTGAGCTGCTGGAAATCTGTAATAGATCTTTAGACTGTATGAATTGGTGTCGTTCCCATAGTGCTCTGCCACTGTAAACAAGCTGAGGTAGTGTTATTTTAACTTTTCTCTTGTTTGACATTTTCTTATTCTAATTGTGTAAACTCTGTGTAGGACTGTATTCTGACATTAAAAACCTTACCAGCCCACCCTTCCCTTTTTGTTACTGTTTTCTAAAGCAAGAGAATCAAAATTAATTGCCTCTGATCTGCCACAATGGTAATTACATAGTCCCAGCTGAGACCTGACCAAGGATGAACTGCTGCTGCTGCTTTTTGGCTGGAGACACTAAACAGGGATAATAGAGAAGTATGTCTGTTATAGTGCACTGGTTGTTTCCCACAGCAGAAAATGATATAAGTCTATTGCTTTACAATTACAGTGTAGCATTTGCAGGTTGCAATAGTATCCAGCAAAGGGGTGAAATGTACGTAATTTTCATTACTGTCTATCCCAAATTGGTAAGTGTTTCAGAGAAAATGCTTAGCCTGCTGTCTCTTTACTCCTTTAGTCCTTATTAAAACGTCATGCTGGTATTTAGGACTCAATAAAATTATTAAAAACAGAGCTTATATACTATATGGTCTTGGAAAAGAAAATTAAGCAATAATGGTAAAAATGGCTGAGATTAGGGAATGCTAGAATTCACTATCACTACATTTAGAAGTCACAGCCTGTTCTCATATATATATATATATATATTTAATTCTAAATGGTAAATTGATTGAAAACATTAACAATCTTTCTAAATAAAATGTGCGTACATTCTATCTTCAATTATTTCTACAGAGAGCACTAGGGAAAGAAAACTTAGCTGGTAAAATATGTGTGCACGTTTTATGCTTCTGTATCTCAAGAAGAGCTGGAAGAATCGAGCTGATCATTAAATCTAAAAACTGAAATGCACAACTAACCTACCAATCAAACAGCAACAAATACCTTAGCATTATATTTTGTCAGAAAGGAAAAGTACGTATGTAAGCAGTATTGTTGCACGTCAAATTAAGTCTCATGTTGAGTTAGGTCCCTAAATTCATACTGTAGACTCATGAATAGACTAATCAACAATTGAATAATAATATATTTTGTTTAACTTCCTGATTTCTGTACAATCAAGGAAGAATATTTTTAAAGCTGATTTTCTCACATGGTCTATAGACTTAAACAATCCCAACATGTAAAAAGTATTATTTAATTACAAGTTTGTGCAACATTCTTGAATATAAAAAGCATTATTTTTACTATGACCGAAGCCAGAATAGTTGCATCTTCTGGCTGTTAGTGCTACTTTCACAGAGAAGATTTATGGAAAGAATGTATAAGATGTAAATGACAATCATTACACTTCTTGGTAGTCTTCCGAGAAAGCACAATAAGATACAGGTATACGAACACTTTTGTCTATGGATTAAGACTTTACATGCTGCTATTGAATGTGCTTTCAAATACATGACTGCAGTGGAATTGCCAGGTCACAGCTTGAACCAGTGGTTGAGCACCAAGTGACAACCCAGGGAGCTCAGGTGCAAGAAACACACCTGAGTGACTGGAAGGGGTGGAGTCTGGATCCACTCCTCCTCTCCCTCATTTAAGGGTTAGCAGCCAAGGTGGTGATTGCACTTCTCTTGAGCTGTTACTGGTTGTTGGAAGGGGGGTGAACCAGCTTTCCTTCCTTCTCCTTCCTTCTCCTTCCTTCTCCTTCCTTCTCCTTCCTTCTCCTTCCTTCTCCTTCCTTCTCCTTCCTGAAAAACAACAGCATCAAAATAAACAAAGCATTTGAATTTTTATGTATTTACTTCTGTTAGAGGATGGGACTTTAAGCAAGGTAGTAAGCACTAATTACCAAATCAAGTCATAGTGTACCTTATGCTAGTCCTTTGATGTGAAAAATTTCACTCAATGGCCATCAGCATTTGGAAACCGGTTATGAAGGCTGTGTTGCACTTGTCACATGGTACATCTTTAAAGTAATTGAAACTTCAGTTAGCAGAGTAAATATACAAAAAGTCTGTTGCCTAACAAATATCAACCATTTTCTATTCATTGTAAGTAATCAAGTTGTTTAAAGTGAGTAATGACTGAATAATCCTTATTTTCATCTCCATTCTGCTTTATGTACACTTCATCTTTCAGGCAATTTTGCACATAGCAGGATTTCAGTGGTCAAAGCATTGTCTGCTGAGATGAAGAATTGAGATTAAATCATGTTTCTCTTAGTGCTTTCACCTTATTACAATCAGTTTTAGAAAATAGCCTATACTTCAGTCCTGAGGTGAGTCACCTCTTCTGAACCAGATCACCTCTTCCAGACACAGTGGCTTTAGAACCAGAGAATCGTCAAGGTTGGAAAGACCTTCAAGATCATCTGGTTCAAACGTCAACCTGACCTACTGAGTCCAAACACTAAATGTTACCCTTAGAGCCACAAATGTTACCCTTAGAGCCACACCTGCATGTCTCTCAAGTACCTCTGGAGATGGGGACAATATCACTTTCCTGACCTGCCCGTTCCAATGTTTGAAGTGTATCCAGCTGCTTGTGCTCTCCTGTTGTTATGCCAGCAGTGAATGTGACCTCTGAAATGGTCTCTCAGGCCACTTGTTTGCTGTTGGAAATAAAGCATGCTACATGTATATATAAAGCAATTTCAGAGGAACCTTGTGTAGAAGTCTCTAAATAATACGTACAATTCAGCAAAGCTGGAACAAAAATACCTCCTTATTATAGGTGCAGTTCAGACAGCATACTGGGAATGAACAATTTTTCAAGTAGGTGTGTCATGATTTGCCAGGGATTCACAGGTCAACACAGGCTCGTATCGTAGATGAGCACAAGTGTTTCTGAGCAGTGTAATTACTCAGCTGGCCAGTGTTGCTGAACAGATATCAATCAGGAGAGAGTGGTAGTGATGAACTCTGCACAGAGATGTGAAGCAGAAGACACTCAACATCTTATGAGTAGAAGCACTGAAATAGGGAGAAGTACATTTGATGATGCTTTAATTCTTTGAGATGGTAAGCTGATGTCAAATGCTTTTTTTTTTTTTCTTATGTCCTGCCTCAGGAATAAAAGAGCAGAAGTGTGACAGAGACCCCTTTTCTCTGCTATCAATAGCTGAGGTGAAGAGGTACATTAAGACAAGACTTGCACTGTTCTGCAGGATTTTGCACACATGTAAGCTGGCTGGTCACTTCTGTTGGTTTTTCTGAAGTTGAACATTTCAGACTTGCTGCTGACTTCCTCAGCTCTGTTAAATTGGAAGGAGAGAGAAGATGAAGTATACATAATGGATGCTCTGCTTGTCTTGGATGTAAATGCCATAAACATGTGGTGTGAAAAGCACATGCTAGCCATAGAAAATGATAAATTTATCTTTAAAAAAATGATTGAATCTGTTCAGATTCTGTTTTTCCAACAAATAAAAATCCTGCTAATAGAAAAGCATATATTACAGATAAAATAATGAAAATATAATTGTTGGTATTATGTTCTTTTTTTTTAAATGAAATTATTTTAACTACCATTACCATGTCTGAAAGACCTGCTATTGTCTATGATTAAGATGCTCAAATTTAGATTTTTGACATTTTTTATCACTGCATTCTCTTCATTAATAGAAGAATTTGCATGATAATGGGATTTTTGTTTTTAAGAGTTCATGGGTTTCTGTCACTTAAATCCCACTTGAAGCCATAATCTTCTGTTTATAATTTCATAATTGTTTGGAGTAGAGGTGATTAAAATCTCACAAACATGGCATTATATTGACTTCAGGAAGGGAACAAGCAGTGAATGAACTCTGGAAGTACAAGAATGTTGTTTTCATGTAAATAGACCAACTAATACAAAGTAAGACAACAATAGCTCTTAAAAAACTGCAAGTTTCACAACATGGTAGAGTCACACCTTCCAGTAGAATAGTTCCCTCTTCTTTCACGAAGCTTTTCTGTTTTCCAGATACATTGCAATAAGCACTGGCAAAATAATAATTAATGCAACAATTGTGCACAGTAAAATTTTCTATCATCTAAACAAGACAGTGTGTCAATTTTGCCCATCGCAGTATCACTGTCAAGTGCATTTGAGTCTAACAGGTGTTAAAAGCATCAAAATTCAGTCTGTGATGTTATCTGTTCCCCTATGTGGTCTGTACAGCTATCTTTCCCTATTTCTTTCAGCAGAGTACAACATATATTTTCTAACTATTTCTGTCAGTGCGTAAACCCCTAGAAGAGAATGTTTAATGAAGGCAGTCAAAGCTTGTGCAGCTAACTGCACAGAATCTTGTTTCTGGCCTCCATCACTCACAGCTGCTTGCCATATGCATTCTGCTGTAATAGGAACATGTTTCGCACTATGTAAGTAGGCAAAACATGGAAACTCAGAACATCTATGATCTATCTGATGAGTTAGACAAGCAATTCAGAATTCAGGGTGACTCCTTCCTAAACATACACCCCTCTTCAAATATCATACTGCAACAAGAAAGGCAGGTGCAATTTTGAATGTTTATATTGACGAACACCAATAAAATTATTTTTCCTCCTCAAAAATCCTAAAGAATCTTGAAGCTTGTCAGTTCCAAGTTCCCTCTGTGTGGTTCCCATGCTTCAGTTACCACAGAGAAGAGACTGGCACTATATGTCTTCTTATATCAAAAATTTTAAACTCAACTAATTCATAATTACTGTGGTCAAGATAGCCACCTACTACTCTCCCTTCTCCCACAAGGTCTTCTCTATTTTTAAACAGCACATTAAGGAGGGAATCTTTTCTATATGGCTCACTCAATTCTTGTGACAGAAGATTATCTTCATTAAAAAGAAGAGAGTTTGGTAGCACCATATCTTCACAGGATGTCACTTCAGGAAGAGGAATTTTAGGGATGTAAAGGGTAACTGGAAAGAGTGAGAAGTTTTTCTTCATTAATGAAAGCAACAATGTATCAGCTATGGTCATGAAGATACCTAAACTCAAATATTTTATAAGAGGTAGAACATATTGTCTGGAGCTTTACACACAAAAAAATGTGAATATGTATGCCTGTTTTGCTTTTCTACCTAATTTATTATAGAATGTGGCACAAGTGAAGGATTTCTAGACATAGATGCATAAACTAACATATCTTTTTCTTTCATTTACAAAGTACCAGCTTATAAAGAGAAAAATAAGCCCACCAACAACAGAAATCTCTAGTTCAGTTGGACAGATTTGCAAGGACCTTTGAAAATGTGAAGGAAATGGTAAGA
>JAOWBP010001760.1:44216427-44255541 GCA_028571105.1 Tragopan temminckii | reverse complement strand
TTTCCTTTTCCTTTCCCTTTCCCTTTCCCTTTCCCTTTCCCTTTCGCTTTTCCTTTCCCTTTCCCTTTTCCTTTCCCTTTTCCCTTTTCCTTTCCCTTTTCCCTTTTCCTTTCCCTTTTCCCTTTCCCTTTTCCCTTTTCCTTTCCCTTTTCCCTTTCCCTCTCCTTTCCCTCTTATGAAACTTCCATTATCTCAACTCAGAAGTTCTTTCACTTTTCAATTTTCTCTCCCATTTCATTGTGGGGTGGAGGAGAGTAAGTGAATGGCTCTGTAGTATTTAGCCAGGTTAAACCACAGCAGACATTCTCATAATGCTACATCTTTCCTTTCATCCTCAGACAAAGTAAACAAAAATTGATTTTGTTCTGGTAATGATATAATATTATTCCAGAGTCCTTACATTCAAGTGGGATTCATGTCTTTAAACATCCCCCCAACATGCCTGGTTGCTGATACATCATACAATTCACTCTATGTACAAGGGCAGCTCCAAAAGGAATACCTCTTAATTTATTATGTTGGCCTGCAATATCAGAGGGGGATGTTGGTGGTATGGCAGTAGAGGCTGGAACTTCCTACTAATATTCCATTACATTTTGTTCCCATGTGAGAGATGGCAGCTGAGGGGCAGACTAATAATTTGGTGTCTGACTTATAAATGCATATGAAGCAAAGGTGTGTCACTGAATTCACTGATGATTCCTGAACACTGATGGCAACAAAACAGTGGCTGTAGCACAGTGAAGTGATAGGTGGTGTGTTTCAGCAGAGGTGGCAGTGAGATAAAAGACAAGCCATGGCTAGCCATGCAAACATTTATGACTGTGGCATGCAGGCTCTTTTTCATTACTGGTCAAAATATATTTGAAATGATGGTGACAACGTTGAAAAATAGTGTTTTGTAGCTGAGAATTTGCTTTAACAAATACTGTTATTGTGCTCTATTTATCTGTTGTAGGTTTCCATGGAAATAAATGGGAGGCATTACTTTGGGAGCAACCTACATGGAACTACATGTCTTATTGCCGCAGTTCATAAACAGAATATTGACAAATTCCTCAGATTATAAAAATCAATCAGATTGACAAATCAAATTGCAAGAGTTTTAGATGGGACTATTTCAGATGTTGGAGTTGAGGTCGAAGAAGTCTGGATAAATGGTGCTGAGTTGCATATATAATGAGTTCTTCAACAGTTGCTTCCCATATTTGTGTGTTCAGCTTTGCTAGGGAAACTTTTCTCAGCATATTTCATGGACTCAGATGTCAGATCAAGGGGGAAACATTCACTGCAACCAGAGATTACAGAGCTTAACGGACCTACAAATTAACTTCAAGCTGTCATTTGGTCTTAGATATGGAGACCTTAAGCTTATGGTCTTTTTTAATTTAGAAAGACTAACAGAGAAAAATGACAGACATGCAGAGTGATAGTCTTACAGAACTCTAGGAATGGGTATTTTATATGTTGAAACTATGTCTGTACCATTTTGAATAAAGGCAATTATATTCATATCTGGCTAAAAATTAACCTATAATCTGTTGGGATGTGATGTGCATATTGAACAACTGTTAGGGGCAAAGATCTGAAGTTTTCTTTGTTTGTGGAGATCATATCTAGCTCCTCTGAGCCTCTAATTCTAAACTTCTTGCACCTTGAGTATTGCGTTCAGTTTTGGGCCCCTAACTACAAGAAAGACACTGAGGCCCTGCAACTTGTCCAGAGAAGGGTGATGAAGCTGGTGAGGGATCTGGAGCACAAGTCTTACAGAGAGTGGCTGAGGGAACTAGGATTGTATAGTCTGGAGAAGAGGAGGCTCAGGGGAGACCTTATCTCTCCTTACAGCTACCACAAGGGAGGTTGTGACAAGGTGAGATTTGGCCTCTTCTGCTGCATAACCACTGATAGGATGAGAGAGAATGGCTTCAAGTTGCACCAGGGGAGATACAGGTTGTATATTAGAAAAAATTTATTCTCTGAAAGAGTGGTCAGGTAATGGAATGGGCTGCCCAAGGAGGCGATTGAGTCACTATCCCTGGAGGTGTTCAAGAAATGTTTAGATGTTGGGGCATGGTTTAGTGGGGAAATATTGGTGGTAGGTGGATAGTTGAGCTGGATGATTTTGGAGGTTTTTTCCAACTGTGGTGATTCTATGATTCTAAAAGAACTGTTGCTGAAGTTTTCCCAAATCTTTAAAAACTCTAGATGGACTACAAAGAATGTTAAATTGGCTTTGAATAGATTTCAAAGAGAATGCAGTGATATGTTTGCCAAATACTAGATGTGAAAGTGTTATGTTAAAATCTCACATGGAAGTATATGTATACCAGTGTGAAAACTGTGAAGGAATCATTAGTATATTTAGTATTTAATATATTTGTTCAAGCCCTCTGTCAATATTTTGGATATTATTTAGAGTTCTTTTAATATTATTATTTTTTTAATAAAGAAATTACACCTCGGAGTTAGAAGCGTATTTAGTACATTATTTTGAAGTTTCAGTTTCTGCACAAAGCTTAATTAATGGTTCAGAAAAGACAGAGGTTCTCTGCTCCAGCAAAGAATTAACCTGAGTTTTGAGAAGAGAGTTTAATAGAGCTGTACAAAATACTACTTCAGTGTTCCTTCCCAACCAGTTATTTATGCAGATGTGAATTAATGAACTGTTATAAAGGTAGTGTGATTTCTGTCTTTTCAGTTAAAGAGTGATGATGGCCAGGATTTCTTATAGTGCTTTACCATTTAGAAATACTAGTGTACTAATTAAAAATCATTGCATAACTTTTAAGAATAAACTTCTTAAAATTATTAGGAAAAGGGAAACTTTATCCCCTGTGAAGAAGAAGCATGCTTGTTCTTTCTCAGACATTATCTGAATCTGTTAGAACTGCTCACATCAGAAAGACCAATGTCTGGAAATGCTGATACTACTAGAAGTGCTATCATAGATGTTTAGAGAAATGTAATTGCTTACTTGTAAGCATTTGTTTATGCATGCTGCTCTAGCTGAAGTTATATCAAAATATTTTTGCAGAAGCAAATTTTGATGTCTGCCACTGGAGTTCTGTTTTCTTTCTATGGCAAGATTCTAGAGATTGATCTTAGTTTCACTGGGTGTCATGAAGCGTGAATTTTTCTTTCTGGACATATATATCAGGTTTAGGCGTTTAACTGGCATTTCTCTTTAAATAAAAGTAGCTGCCTTAATGTCTAACGACTGATTTGCCCTTCATGATACATAAATTGATATTAACTTTTTTGATATACAAAGAAAAGCTCATTCCCATAGAGAAATCTTTTTCTCTTTCCTGAATGAAATGACACAGATCTACAGTTTTCTAAGCCAAGCTTATAAAAGGTTGTTACAATCGGAGAACATCTGTGGGAGTTAGGGATTCCAAATTCTAATTTAGGCATTCTTTGAGGTAAAGAATTTGCAATGCTCACTTTTAACTCTCCGAACACTCTTATGTTTTTGAAATATAGGCTAAAATAGAGACTAGGAGGCATATAAACTTGTATGATTCTCTGTACAGGCTTAGATATCATTCAGTTTTGCTATTGCTTTGTGTTTGTAAATGCTTTAAAATATAATGCATTGTGCAAGAGCTAAATCTTCTTTTCATAGCTTAAATAGTTCTAGTAAAATAGCAGATTTTCCCTATTCATTTTAATTACAAAAAGCGATTGATAATCTCTCTCTCTTCTTTGGGTAGAGAGCTTTTGATTTATACTTCTGTGCATCTCATTCTTTTTCTGAAAGCCTGTGTAAAGTACAAAAATTGAAATATTTTGCTTCATAGGAGTAGCATAAATATAGGCACACACAAAATTCAGTGTCACTTTAAAAAAATAAGGACCTAATATTTCTAAAGTCCTTAAGAAGGGAAAGAAGCTGCTGCAGACTTAGATGAAGTGGTATGACAATATCCCATTACACATTTGACCTTTGATTCTCCTAAGTAAAGCTTCAATACAAGCAAACTCTGCATGATTTGTACTTTGTCAACTCAACTGGTGCCTCATGCTTTTCTGAAGGAAGTAAATGTATTTAAACACTCACAGGTTATGCAGTTTGTGAAAATGGTACCAAACAGCTATGTGTGTATGTACTCTAGAATATTTGTGTTTCAAATCATCTCATACTTTGCTGCTTCATAGCAAATATGCAGAAGGGGCGTGCAGGGATGATAAAGACATAGCAGAGAAGCTCGGTGAAATCTTTCCACTGGCATTTAGCACTGAGACTCCAACACCTGATGCATTTTTGTACTAGGTAGACTAGAATACGTAGGTCAGTTTGAAGTAAGTACATTAAAAGTATTGGCTCAGTCAGGCAGATTAGACAGACTAGACTTGGCTAGTCAAGTGGTGGACAATAAGCCACCAAAATTTTGGGCGTTTGGAAAAGTTGGTGAGATTACTCTTAGAAACAAAGAGCACCCAAATGGAGAGAACAGGACATCACTCTAATAATTGGTGCCCATATCCTGAGTCACAGAATCACATAATGGCCAGGGTTGGAAGGGACCTCAAGGATCACGAATCTCCAACCCCCCTGTCACATTCAGGGCCACCAACCTCCCCATTTAATACTAGACCAGGCTGCCCAAGGCCCCATCCAATCTAGCCTTGAACACATCCAGGGACGGGGAATCTCACGTGTAGTTTGGTCTAGACAGCTAAGGAAGGGTGTAGTGGAGTTGAAAGAAGTGTGGAGAAAAACACGTAAATTGTTTGAAGTGGTGCAGCAGCTGCCTTCTGTAGAGACACTCTTCTAGTGTCTGGGAGACTTCATTTAGGAGCAGAGAAGGCTTTAGGAGAATATGACTGAAGGCAGATAAGTCATAAACTGAATATATAGTGGTTGTTCACAAAATACCACAATATTAGGTCTTGGGAACTTGAAATCAGTTGAGGTTTTGTTTAAAGCTGGTGAAAGAAAGTTCTTCACACAGTGAACTTCAGAAACTAGGGTCATTGGACAAGATGGAAGCAGTCAGTAGTGGAAGGCTTATGAAGGGGTAAAGCTCTCACAAATGAGCCTTTAGCTCTTTGAAGGTGGGACAGAGATGTATCCACTGACAGTCTTCATAAAACCATTCTGTACACTGAGGATGTGTATAAGGGATTGAACTGCAGAAAGTGGCCAAGTTATGTGCTCTCTTTGAATGTCCACTATTGAGTGTTGCATGAGCAATCTTTTTTCCCTGAAGGAAATTTATTAAGTACCCTCAATTTTATCCAAAGAGTTTTGCGTGTGGTTTCCTTCAGAGTATGTCCAAACTGCTCATTAAACAAGACTGAAATTTTTGTGTCTTTGTGAATGAGGACTGCACCTTCCTTTGCAATACCCAGGCTACCTCATCCAGTGTGGAAGGATTAAGATTGCACGATTCCTATGCAGAAAACAAAACAGCATACAGGTTCTGCTGTCTAATCAAGAAACAATTAGGTGATATGTCCTGAAAAATTCAGCCAGTGCTAAGAATTCAGTACAATTCATTCAAAATAGTGAAAGTAGTGATATCTTGACTGGATGGAGAAAGAAACTTACACCGTTTTGTTTCCGCAGACAGTGAAATAAGTAAGTAACAGTTATGAACTAACATCACTGGTAGCTATGTACAGCAAATTAAGGAGAAAGCGAATAGTCAACAGACTTCTGGGTGTACAATAATAATAAACATAGTAGAAGAAATGGAATCCAATGTCACATTTATGTAATTTACCTATTTGCCAGTTTATGTTTCTGCAGGACTCTGAAAGCAATAGTCACTTGATTATGGCACAAGGTTACATATTATAAAATATTTTAGTGCTTCTTTCCAGAATAAGGAATACTTCTATAAATGAATTAGAGAATTAATAGAAGGGTGCAGGAAACCTTAAAATCCTTGCTTCAAAGAGATTATAGGGAAAAATAATAAACAGATATCAAAGAGAAAAGTATGCTTGAACTACTTCCACCTGTTATAATAATCTCTCCTTCATTTTGAATGGTCTTGAAGCATCAAACACCTTGTGAATTTCCTACATATCCAGGCTTAGAAAGCCTGATGTTGTACAGGGTAAATATTTAAATCTTTAAGGTGGGTACTGATGTGAGTGGAGAATACCATCATAACAACTATGCATTGCAGTAAATGATCAAATGAGACTGTTGAGTTTTAGCAGTTCAAGAATTACATGGGATTAGCGGTATCCAATAGGTCTTGGATGGAGAAATCTTAGGAAAGGCTTTCTGTTCATACATGGTTTTGTAAGTAATTTACATTATTTAGGTGTGGATATGTGATGAGATTTTTTAGACTGTTGCATTATTCCAATATTAACTTTAGTATATATCTTTGATAGTGATAACTCCCAGTTTATGCAGTGATGATAGTTACAGTCAACTGAGTAACCTACGAAAAGAATTCCACATGACAATTTAAAAATAGTCAAATATTCTAATTTACAGCACAATTATGTGAAAAAAAATAGATAAATACAATTTTATATTACGTAAGAAAATAGTTTTTATTCTGGAAACTTATATAACACAATGAATGAATTGAACATGCGTATTTTAATGACAAGCAAAGAGCAACAAAATTAGGAACATGTTAAAGTGTTAAAGCATACCCCTAAAAGAATACTGAAAAATAATTCTAGAAAATTAATTATTTTCTAAAACCTATTGTGTATTTGTTTAGATTTGATAGAAAATAATGATCACATAAAGCACATAGCATCAGCTAGGTTTATAGAAACAAAACACTGTGTTAATAGTAATATGCAAGTAAATTAACTCTTATCTCACACTCTTAAACGTATTAGTAGTTATATTAAACTTCAATATAACTGAAAGTACTGCTAAATTTAAAGCAAATATCTGATTTTTAAATTGATGTTAATTGAAGCCCCAATCTCTCTCTCCCTCCCTCTGTAATTGATTAGGTTTGAATACTTACGCAGTAAATCTCTGAAGTCATTTCAGACCCAGCATTTGTGTGCAGAAAACATTTCATAAGTCATTTCAAATACTAAAAAAAAATAGAGAAAATTTTAGAAATTAGAAAAATTAGAAAAGTTTGTTGAATAAATTATATTTTCTGAATTATTTCCTCTTTTCTAGTAAGCAGACAAGCCAGTAGAAAGCAGCCACTGGAATGCCTATTATCTTTTCATCCTTTTATCCTCTTGCAGTTCTCTTGGGGAAGTGTACATGTATATGCTGCATGAAATGTTATTAACTGACATTAAGTCTCTCATCCCCTTAGGCCATGGAGTTTTTCCTGCTAGTTTACTGACCATTAAGCAGCTCTTGTGGATGTGATCTGGAAATTATTGTATTTATACCTTATAGAGCACATGTATTAAACTGCTCATTAGGTTTTGATATTACATGACTTCATAAGCCTCTTATGAGCTACAACGGCGATTATGTTTTAGTATAACGATGTGAAAGGGATAAACTATTGGTTCTTCAAACGCATGTTGAAGTCTTTTGAAATATTATCTGTCATCTCTCAGGTGTCCATTTTAAACTCTTCTTCATGTCATAACTAAGTATGATTGAGGACAAAGTAAGACTGTCTGCTTTGAGTGCTGGAAGAGGCCACAGGGAATCCTTTTGCTCCAGCTGACTTGCACTGGTGGAAGGCAATACTCTGTGGTTTGTGCTTTGAGAGGGAAAATTAAGATGATGCTACATGTTCAGGCATGCTTCTGAAGAATGTTGGAAAGTTGGCTATTTAAGTTAGTGCAGCAAAGGATTTGCTGATAGATAGCATGAGAGGTAGCGTGGTAAGATGGATACTATACCTATTGCACAGATATCTCAGCTGCATTCTCCACCAATTATTCTGAAAATATTTTGCTGTTTGTACTCTTCTTCTTTATAATAGCACCAGCAGAGCAGCAACTACAGTGCATCTATCTCCTTACTTTCCTTACAGTTTTTCTCAAGTGTTTTAGATCAGAAGATTTCAACAAATTTTAATATTCATTCAATTTAAAACATTTTTTTTTCCCTCCCAAATCTTAAAGTCTCAAAACTGCAGTTCTGCACGGGAAAAGCTAAAGACTGTACCGATACAAGAATCTCATTTTGCTTTGCACCTGCACTTTCTGTCTATTTTTATATTTTATGATGCTGCAGTTCTTTCTACAGTCATGCTGACTGCATTAAATTATGTAAAGGCTTGCGACACCTCTGAACCAACAGGCAGGAGAATACAAAATCTTCCTTTTGCTCTCACCCTGACTCAAAACTAAATTCCAAAAATTATATGCAAATAATATCACCATTCTCAGTTTAATGAATGGAATCAAAGAACAGCAAGGGCAAAGACATAAGTTTTATCCTCTGCTAGTACTGAAGAATTAGCACTAGAATTAGTATGAATTTGCATTACTAAATGGTCTTTGAATGACATGATAACTGGATGCAATTCAAGTTTGTTAATATTTCTAAACAATAGCTTTGTTGTTTTTTTTTTTTGCCTAAGGCTCAGGGCTGAAGCAAGGAGTGCTGACTTCCCAGCCATAGATTTGCAGGGTGACCTTGACAAATCACAGAACATATCTGTACCTCAGTGTGAGACAGGGAAGTTAAAACATTTCCTAGCTCACAGAGGTATTGGTATAGCACAGTTAATAAAAGTCTTTCAAGATCTTTAGATAGAAGAATCTAGATAAGATCAAGTATTATTATTATTACTAAAGTGGACCTCTCCTGAGCACTTAATTTTTCATTTTATACAAACTTTTTAGCTTATTTACACTGTCAGTATACAGAGTGATAGATCCTTCCGACCTGATTTGTGTGGAGCTTGTCAAGATACAGCTGTTTTTAGCATTATATCCCTATTAGGATATGACACAATACATCATAACAGCTCCATCAGAGCCATTAGGGTGTAAGTTGTCAATGCATTATAAGATTACTATGCATTATAGCTGGCGATGCTCAGATAACACTGAAGCATGAACACTGTGGTAGCATCTAGAATCCCTTTGAATACTGGTGTTGCAATACCTTTATAATGAATCCAGCATTATCTTTTTGTAGTAAAGTATTTTCTGTTGTGCGTGAAGAACTATTTTTTTTTTTTGTAAAATATATAACTGTTACATTTTGTTGTTTCAGAAAACCTAGAGATCTATAAATGTCTCTGCTTACAAATGAAGTTGTTTTTGTTTAAATGAAGGGCAAAGCCTTCCAACAACTCTGTAAATATTAGCCAAATATGTTCAAACTTTTACTGTCAGATAACTAACCTTTGATGCCACGGACTTCAGGAAGTTTGGATTCAAAATGGCTATTGAGACAGTATTTTCAAAAGGTTCTATTTACAGATTTTATATACATATATATAAAAATAAATTGAAAATATTATTTTATGCACAATACTAATGAGTATAATTGAGACTAGAAAAATGAAACACTCAAATAATTTTAAGTTGGTGACTGAAATGCTCTGCTGGTTTTCTAAACACAATCTAGGAAAGACATCAAGGAAAAGAATCAGCAGAACTTGCAGAGAAATACATAATACTGCTAGATTTGTGCTTCCCTGTCAGTATAACATATGAGCATCACCCGATCAGTGGTGAATTTATGCTTCTCGTGCATTTGTGAAGGATCTCTTCTTAGGGAGAACTGAAACACTGGCTTATTGAGGATCACGATAAAGTCTGTAGCAGAACATGGAGGAAAAATCAACTTTGCTGTTATTTTCATGTCATCACTATTAATCTGTAATTCAATGTTTGAAATTCTTTTTCACATTATTGCATTATTCCTGAAGTAATACACTCCAAGCAGGCAAACTGGCAAGCCGTAGTAAAACACAGACGCATATGTATCTTTTGCATGAGATCTTATATGTGCATTCATATCTGCCTGTACCGGAGCAGGTTGAGGTAGGTCTTCTGTAAAGTGAAAGATGAAGGAAAAATGCAAAATTCAACTGCTTACAATGTTTTCAAGCCTTTGCAGAGAAGAATGAGGTGAATGGCTTAAAGAAAATTTTTCATATTTAGGTATTGCTGCATCTTCAGTAGGTCTGAGTCCTCCTAAAAATTGAGGTTATGGCCTCTCCCAGTAAGATGTGTGACTGTGTGAGATGTATTATTTTCTTTCCGTGCAGTAGAGGCAACAGGCAGAGACTGACCTATGATCAGAAAAGTCTGATAAATTTTCTAGGAATATGTACTCCAAAAGAAACAAATTGAGTAAGAAAAAAAAATAGTCCAGTCATTTTTCATAAATACGTTGTTCCAAGATTTCCTCATAAAAAGTCAAATATCTTTTTGGTACAGCAAAGAAAGGTAAATAAGGTATGCATTCAAAGACCTGACAGTTATGCAGAATAACAACCAGGAAAACATGCTGTGGTCCTTGAAGAAGACATAGAGTACAACTAAATAAAATACAGAAAAGGAAAGGAAAAATTAAAAAAAAAAAAAAAGAATAAGGAGGAATGTCAATGATATGACCTGTGGCATGAATACAGTCTCTTTCTGTTATTACAGCAAACAGGAAGAAGTTAGAAATTGAAATGCTTTCAGATAAAGGCTAACATGGGGGAAACACTGGACTGAAGAGAAGGCTTGCTGATCTGAAAGACTAGCTAACAAAATAACTTGGAAATAACCTTCAATGTTTTTTAATCGGGCTAGAGTAGTTCACATGGAGGAGAGGAGAAAAGTCAAAAATGAATTGTATTTGCTCAGGAACAAAATTTCCACTCATAAAAATGGGAAGAAAATATCTGAAATGCTGGGAATGATCTAGACCAAGTAGCCAAGAGTGAGACCTCTGAGAGCAAACCTATCTTTCTTTCCATCATATAATGTTTTTGTTTTTTTTTTAAAGAAAAATTGTTTAAGACCCAGAAGTCTTTTTCAAATGATGTTAAAGGAGGCTATCCTTATAGATCTATGAAGACAAAGATGAAGTAATGGTGGAAGAAAAGGAGAAAAGTTTATTCTAACACCCTCCCATTCTGAGCAAGAACACTGAAGACTATATTTTTTTCAAAAGCAACATTTGCTGAGACAGCAGGATTTTTTTTCCAGAAATCAAATTCTTCTTTGCCCCCAGCACAAAGCTGAATAACTTTTTTTCTTGCTTCTGAGCCACAACCCCTATATTGTTAGAAACCTTCTTATTCCAGCCTAAACTTATTCATGATCAGTCTATATCCATTTGTGTTTGTGCCAGCACTGTCCTTTTGTTTTAATTGTACATCTATATCATGTATCTATTCATAGATTATTTAGTATTTCAAAAGATAATATCATTATTTTTAAAAGAAATCATCTGCTGAGAATCTGAGGATAAAATTAGCAACAGCAACAGCTGTTTGATCATAAAGTTATCGTCTAAAAAGCTTATGAACACAGTAAGATGTGATTTCACTTCACTTTAGGGGGAAATTATATGCTGTATCTTTTTATTACTTCTATTTATGACATTCAGTAATGAAATACAGTTAAAATAATTTTCAGGAAAACAGAACTTGATTTAAGAATAAAACAGACTAGATGAAGTCTTTATTCATTCATTAAAGGCAATAGCCTATTCTTCAACCTTCATTCAAAGAACTAGATGAAGTTTTCATCTGGCTAATTGCTTGGCTACAGTATGTATTAGTATGACAACTGATTGACAACTGCTTAACAACCAGCTACTGCAGAAGCAGATTTGGGCAAGTGGATTTCTGAAGGAAGGAAATTGGTAGTGTCAAGCTGAGAGAATGAAGAGTGTTCAGGTCTATGCAAACATACTGTTGAGATTATACTGCTAGGTTGTAAGCCCTTCTGAGCAATGGTAGTCCCTTTCCAGGTGCCTGTGAGCATTAACTATCTTTAATGCTTTAGTATATAAAAAAACCTGCATGCTTTCTCTCTTTCCTCTTCAAAGGAAAAATGCAGAGTAAATTTCAGTCTGTCAGAATCTTTAGGAAATATTACAGGGATTCCCCTGCAGCACTTTAATTCCTGTGCAGAACAAACTGAAGATGTGCAAAGAAGTGTATCAGAAATTCTGTTTCTTGGTTGAATGAAACTTCAGATTTACCTTCCTATTCCCATTATTAATTACCTGCAAACCCTCCAAGAACATTTTCTATGCCACAGCTGGACACTTTTTTCCCCTACTCTCGACTGCTAAAGGGTTGGTACTCCATCAGTGATGAGCTGGTGTCTGCTAAAGTGTTGGTACTCCATCAGTGATGAGCTGGTGTCTCATTTCTCTCTATCCCTTTGTTTTTTCTCTTGTGCATTCTGGCAGCACAGGACTCTTCTTTATTAACCTTTTCCACCTGAATAAACCAGAACAACACATGACTTCTGACCTGAAGCAATACAGGAAAGTGAGTAGGCTGGCTATCTATTTGTACTGCCTTTCTACACAAGGTCCTTTTCCTTAGTAGACATAACGTACCAGAGATGTATTAGGGATAAGGGCAATGTGTCTGTCTGCCTATAGCTTTGGGAGACAAGCAGGGTGAATATGAGAGTGCAGTGGTATGGGCCAAAACCGATGAGACTCACACAAATATTGTGAGATATAATGCTGTGGTGAGTATTGCTGAACGTAATTCAGCTGATCATAAATGTAAACAGGATATAGTACCTGTAAGAATAAAATGAATCTGAAGGTACTTGTAGCTACTCTTGTATTATTAAAAAAAATCAAAAGCAAAGCATTCATTGAAGTCCTGGCTTTCATGCACTTATATTTGGCATTGTTATTTTAATCTCCTGACCTCGTTTTGTTTCTCTGTACTGTTTGTCTTCCCTGGAAATGTTTAACTTGCTAGGTTAAAATTAGCTTTGTGTTATGGAGATACTGTGCTAGGCTACTGGGATTTTTCCCTCCAAACTAACCTGATCTTTATCAGTTATTGCTCAACATCTGCATTGCTCTATGTCTCTCTTACATCTAAACAACTACATTTGGTAGCTTGCCAGCTCATGATGGCAACAGTAACTTCAAATAAATTTGAGTAAAGTTTACATCCCACTCAATGCACTTTATTCATGGCAATCTTTTTTCAAGTATGCTAAGCCTTGTGGGCTTAATCCTGCAGATACTTTTAAATAGGCCCAACTGCTAAGGAGTCGCCTCTTTAAAGCATTCTCTCCTGCATGTCTGTGAGCCTCCAATACATTCCACAGAGAGGCTGCTGACATTCCTTTTCTTCCATTACACCCACAGAACATTAAGTTCAAAAAAATAAAAAAATAAAAAATTGAAAGAATAAACCTTTCCTGCATGTTAACTCTGTATCTTCCTGCCCTCCATACACCAGCTTTATCTTTGCAAGTATCCTTGCCTTCCTGCATTCTGGAATTGGCAGCAGAAGCATGTTGAAATAATGACAATTTTTAGCCTAAATAAACTGCTAAAATACCTGTTCCACGTGGTACTTGTTTCTCCCCTGAAATTGACAAATGACAAGTTAATTCCACCCAATGGTAATTTATGTATAAAACAACTTCGGAAATTAGCACAAAAGTAACATCTATCTTCTGTGAAAACATATTCTGAGAAATTTGGGATAGCATCTTATTGGCACAGTAGTTAAGCATGATTGTTATCCTCATCAGCCCATGGGAAAAATCCACTTCTAAAGTGATCCTAAGTCGCATGCCAAATTTAGTTAGTCTTAGAAACATCTCCGTAAATTGACAATTCATACTTCTATTCAGGCTTTTAACATTACTATTGGCACTAAAAGGTTATTATTTAGGGGGAAATACACCAACAATGAACAGTCTGATTCTCTCTTGATATACAGCTATAGCACTTCAATAGGAATGAAGGATATTAAAGTTCAAATGCTAATCTTCTGAAGAAAAGTAGAAGTCTCACATAGATTATCATCTACATGGATGAACATATTGGAACCTTTGCGGTTCTGTAAGTTCTCCATGCAGTGTGAGTTTAATTCAATTGATTTCTGGAGAATGAAGAGGAATTTAAATAAAATGCACATAAGTTTAATTAATACAGACAATAGATTTTTCTAATTTTGTATGGAGTTTTCTATTTTTATTTATGATAAAAATGTATTTAATTATTGTAGCATATAGTCTACGCAAAATGAAATTAACGTCTGTGTTGTGTATTATTCTGCTTATATGGCACAAACATTTGCAGATGTACACAGTGTTTAAAATAGCTCACGAAATCAAATTGATGCTTGAAACACTGGGTACTTTTCTTAGGCAAATAAAAGCAGAAAACGTCCAGAATTTATATGTCAATCTTCCTAAAAAATATTCAAATGGACTCAAAGCATATGTTGTTACTCATGAAGCAGTAAGAGCAGATCCTATTCTTATTTTCCTTATTATCATTATTCTTGACTGTTTCTTATACCTGCCTCCATTTTGGACTGATTTGGCAATCTCCCACTCTTGGGCTGCATGCTGAATCAAAGAAGCAATGCCGCAAGAGCCAGTAGGTATGGTGGAATGATGTGAGTTTTGTCACAGTACATGTTCACAAGACCAGTTCCAAGGATGCTCAGCAGAAAGTCAAAGATATTAAATGCAATTACTATAGTGAAGATTTTCAAGCGTCCACGTGAAATTCCTTTGGAAGTGTACAGTTTCAGAAAGCAGCCTTGAGTGTCTAGAGGCGTTCATCACAAGATGAATGTGAGGCTTTGCCTCAGCTAGTTCCTCGGAGACCCACTTTCAAAGAAGATCAGCCCGTGGAAACTAAATATTTCAGTTCAGTGCATTTCTAGAGTTCTTTCTGCATTCATTCACCAATGTCAGTTCTATATAAACACCATTAAAAGGAGAACAACTAGATGGAAAATCTTTAAATATTGAGAAGATCATAGAATCATAGAATGGTTTAGGTTGGAAGAGATCTTTAAGATCATCTTGTTCCAACCCCATGCTATAGGCAGTGACAAAGCCCCATCCAGCCTGGCCTTGAATGCTTTCAGGGAGGGGCATCCACAGCCTCACTTGGCAACCTCTTCCAGTGTCCCATCACTCTCATAGTAAAGAATTTCTTCCTAATATCTAATCTAAATCTGCTCTCTTCCAGTTTAAAATCATTTCCTCTCATTCTGTCACTACACTCCCTTGTAAAAAGTCTCTCCCCAGCTTTCCTGTAGGCTCCCTACAGATACTGGAAGGCCGCTATAAGGTCGCTCCGGAGCCTTCTCCTCTCCAGTCTGAAAAGCCCTGTCTCTCTCAGCTTGTCCTCTTAGGTGAAGTGATCCAGCTCTCTGATCATCTTTGTGGCCCTCCTCTGGACCTGCTCCAACAACTTCATGTCCTTTTTTTGCTTGGGGCTTCAGAACTGGATGCAGTATTCCAAGTGGAACAGAATTGAGAAACAGAACCAGCACCTTCGACCTGCTGGTGGTGTTCCTTAATTATTTTCAGGAGCTAAGGACAGGAATGTAAATAATGTAAATCTGCAGTGTAGGTGAATAGCATTAAGACCATGCAGAAAGCCCTGTCCATCCAAACCTGGATGACGAGTCTACCACTACCTCAGAATTCCTACATTTAAAGCAAACAAGTGTATTTTCATAGATATTGAATGTTTAATGATTTGAAGTCTCATGAGAGACTACATTCAGTAGAGAGCAAGTCATGAAAGCTGATATGAAGCAAGTAGGGTAAAATACACAAATTGTCTAATTCTCATTAATGATATATCCAGGCCAAGAATTGAAAAGGATGCTGAAAAAGAGTGATTCTTTTCCACTTTTTTCCTTGGAAACAAGCTAATTTTATAGCAACACATCTGATCTCACCATCCAAAGCAGAGAATACCCCAAGGTAACTAGATTCTCTCATGAGATGTTGCAACTGAATAAATTGAAGTGGATAGAAATTTCATCTTGATTTACGGGACTTGTCATGCTTTTTTAAAATTAGGAGGCAAACAACCAGGATCTATCACTTGATTTATTATTGGAAGGAAGTCTAAAACTATTGGCACATATCACCTAGCAGCAGTGAACGTTACAAATTAAAGCCTGTCTTTTTAGAAAGACATGGGGAAGATAAGGTTCCGTAGCTCATAGCAATAAAATAGTATCTGCTGTTACATGATGTTACTGATACAGCAGATCCTTTGTGAAAATTTTTGCAAATTGCAAAAAAACAAAACAAAACATTTGAGTTTGTTATCAGATTGTTTTTTGAGGGGATTGGGTTAGGGGTGAGGTAGCCATCTCTAGAACACCATTTTTCATCTGTCTCACATAAACTGGTTTAAACTTCATACTTCTTCTTGTGTGTCAAAAACATTCAAAATCTTTAAACACCTTTTATTTGTACTAATTTGCCGCAACTTTGGGGAAACCAAGATTTGCTTGAATTTTTGAGGAGAGATTATTTTTCTTATGCTTGGTTATTTACCTGTCATAGCAACCAAGGTTTTCCAAAGGTTACAAACTCAAAAACATAAATATCTTATATTTACATTATACTGTAAATTGGATTAAAAATGCAACTACTTTCTACAAGCTCTATATGAGAGTATTCCTATAAACAGAAATAAAGAAAATCATGATTGACTGTGGGATTCCCTTGAATGTGCCCTCCTGAGACACATTTTCAGTACAATGATGTTGCCAGTGAGAGTGTAATTTAGTTCATCCTCCTGGGTTAAAATCCATACAGAAAGTTTAAGCATTGCCTGCAAGCAAACATAAGGAGGAATTTTTTATTGTTGTTTTCCATAATATAAGGGAAGTATTTTAGATATTTTTAAGCATTATTTTTGGCTGGAGAAAAGTTTAATATTAAAGAACTAGGCATATAATTCTACAAAATTCTGAAAACTTTAAATCTAAGACGAAACAGAAATTTAAATTTGATATTTTATGCAATCTGGATAATAAATAAAATGTACGTGCTATTAACAGCTGAACATCAAAAGAGATTTTCCAGCTTGCTGAGGCAGCAATTTAGGCACTATGTACTTTGGATCATTTATTACATGATTCTGTCTTATTCTCCAGTGGCATAACATCAAAATATACTGCTATAATAAATGCAAAATATGTATATAAGAAATAGTCTCTAATGTTTTCAGGACTTCATAGATTGAAGAGAGTCTTTGTACAGACATTTAGTCTGATGTGACAGACACACTGAATCAGTCCAGAAGATGAGGTCAATAGCATGTTAAGTATTTTAAGCAAAAGAACAAAGATTTTATTTCTGATTGTAAATAAACCTATTATATTTCTTTTTTGAAGCCACCAGCAGTATGGACATCCCCACCCTGCAGGAAAAGGGTATTAGCTTAATGAAGCTGTCCAAAGAAGAAATTAAATTAAAATTATTGTTATTATAAATCCAAGATGGACGTTTAGTGTATCTCTTCTGCTACAGTGCCGTTAGTTTTAGTGAATTGTTGTCATAGAGTACAAAGCTGGAAAGAGGTGGCAAATACTGGAGTTTTATCAAAATATTTATTCTGGAGAATATTTTTAAAATTTAATTAACAACACATAAAAATCTTGCTAGGTTAATTAAAGATCAGCATTTTGCTCTGAAGTAAATTAGGTGCCTTAAAATGCCAGACAAACAAATATATTCTGCATGGCAACTGTTTAGCATGTTTGTTTTTCAGCCAGTAAGAGCTAGACAAACACCGTAAAATATTTTTTTGCAATTTTGATTGAGTTCAGTATTCATTTCCTGTCCGTTTTACATGTATTTTCCACAGAGGCTTGAGCAAGCAGGCTTTTTTGGCATCATTTTACAGAATAGGTGAGATTTATTCCTGTACAAAGGAAATACAGAAACATCACACCGAAGTACAAATCTGATTTAAAAAAATAGCTTTTTTGTTATTAAGGGTTTAGTGTAAACACTCAAGAGACTACAGTCTCTTCAAATGGATTAACACTACCTGCTGTGGTGACAGTTTGATGCCTTGAGATACAAGAGCAGGTTAAGAGATTCATATCACTTCTAGAAATGGACAGCAGCTACATTCAAGCTTCTCCCTGAAAATGGGTGACTTCTCCAAACAAGGAGATAAGAACACCATGTACTGACCCTTACCAGTGAATTCACAGTTTTTCAGTGTTGCAGTGGCTGTGGGTATGAGGAAAATTGATAGTCCACGAGAATGTAGAGAAAATAAGTAATAAAGCATAGGCAATTAAAAACCGTGTATCAGACTTGGAGTTTTTTTGCTTTTTTTTTTTTCCTCCCTCTCTACAAGGTCATAGGAATCCTATATGCAAACATATTACAAAATAGTGAATAAAAAATTAATTCTGTTTTCAGCAAAGATATTCTGTAACAAGCTAATTTCAGAGGCTATGAATCCCTGAAAAATTATGTGGCTAGAAAGGACAAGAATTAAAGTGTTTTAAAATTCCTTAATATTTTTATCTACTGCAGTGACTCCAGAGGTTAAATACCTACCAGAAACCAGAAAAAAATATCTGGAAATCTGAACTCTTCCACTTTAACTCATGAAGCTCAGAATTCTACTGAGATGGACAAATCCCTGATAGAAGCTGTTTGCAATACATCTAAAGAAATAAAGCAAATAAATTCAGGAAATCTAGATACATTCCACCACATCCTGCAAGCAGAATGTTAGACTGGATGAATACATTGCTAATTGTGAATTATTCATCTCAATCTAGCAATCAGTAACATGCACATTAAACATTAAAGACCTAGATTCACAAGGAGAGTTTAGACTCATAAATACCTCTTCAGGCAACCTAGGCTGACATTTAAATGCTAGCAGTGTTCATCCTTCTTTCCTCTTCTTCCTACCTTTTCATATATGCTTTAAACTGCATATATACAAGTTTCTGTTAAAAGACATCAGAATAACTTCCAAAATTTTAGCAGCAAGGAGTTAGAATATACCTGTTTTATTGCTTTTCCATGTCAAAGTTCACATGATAAATGCTCTCTCTTTTCACAGTTCTGGTATCCAATTTTTCATATTACAAGAGAGACACTCTGAAACTCTTTCACTAAAATATCTTAGCAGTAGCTTAAAGCCTGGAAAATGGCTTTCTGTAGTCCTACCTGAGTACTAATACTGGGTACAGTGTCAGTCTCTTATATTGTCAGTGGTCTGATAAATATTTAGATCCTACACAAACACAAAAATTTACTTCAAGAAGATAAATTAGTTACAGTTTCCTTGAATATCTTCTAACATCAGTCCTAAAAATATTCATCTTACAACTTCATGATGGTAAGGCAATTCTGATTCCTTTTTTTTGGATGTTAACACCAAGTTTGGTACCTCCGCTTGGTTTGCAGTGTGTACCAGCTGATATCATGGTTTAATGATTCCCACTGATCATTTTACAACTTGTGGTTCTAGTTCCCCAAAAAACGAAGGCTGAAATGTCAGATCTGTCATCTAAGGTGTACTTCTACTAACTGCTTGGGAGTGACTTGACTTCCTTACTTATTGAAAAGAAGTCTTAAGCTTCTGTGTTTATAAAGAGACTATGGACAGCAACGGGAGACTGAGCCTTCACAGTAGACCAGGATTGAGCTTCTGTATATATTTTTAGTGCTATTTATGCCCCAAATATATATTAAAAAGACATATTTAGTTTGAATATGATATCGATGTTACTTATCTCTAAAATACATTTTGTAGGGGGGTTTGGGGTAGAAATATATGACAAAGCTTGTTTATGTTACCTCCAGGTTACACAAGAAGGATTTGTACATACATGTAATCAAGGTCTCCTTGATTTGCTTTTCTCATATGGATGTCAGAAATTGGGACTATGGAGGCTGGACTTTCCTGAGAAATTTTCTTTCTTCTCCTTTTGTGCATTCTGGACTTAAGTCATCACTTAACATGGGTCTGACTTTCATTGTGTGAGCAAATCTGATAGACGATAATAAACGAAGTGGTAGACAGTGGAAGACAAAAACTCGTCAGATGCTTAAACTTATGCTGCATAAGCTTTGTATTATAAATACATGGAAAGTTTCAGTTATAGATATTTACGAGCCTCACACGATTGCATTACATAATAAATACTTGAATTATGATAAGCATTTGATATTAAGTTGACCAAGTGCAGGAGAAACAATGGAAAGGCAAGATTCTTCATGTAACTTATACTATTCTCAGGCAGGGTATCATGGTCTGGATGGAAAACTAAAAGTATGATGTGACCCAAAACTTGAACTCCCTTCAAATTTAAGCAGTTCTAGAGTGTGAAATATCTATTTATTTATTTTTAGTCTTCAAAAAGAATTCATATATATATTTTTTAAATATAAGAATGTTATTTAGTGAATTCCAATATGTAGTTACTTAAGAAAATACACCTTTGAAAGTGAAATAAATATAATATTTGACTGTATCAATCTACAGACTTCCTCTTATTTGCACAAGTATAGTTGACCTTTTTATTTAAGAGAAAACTAAAAGGTAGTCTCTCTTACTTTGAAAACAGCAATGTTGAAAGCAAAATCCCTTAAACAAACCTGTCTGCAATATTTTCTACAGATATACGATATATATAGTATATACATATCAATAGATATGCAGTAACTGATGGCTAAATTGCACTGTAGAAATAATTTACAATATCACACAAATTGGATCATGTTTGAACAAATAAATAACCTTTGTTTTAACAGAAATACAGTGACAACATAGGCAGGTTTTTTTTGTTTGTTTGTTTTTGGTTTTTTTTTGTTTGTTTTTTTTGCTATTTGTTTTTTCCTATTTTAAGTACATGATTAAAATGTCCAAGTAGATATTCCAATCGAAACAGAAAAAATTGGAAGAAGAAAATTTCCAGCTTACCAATGGCAAAATAAATCTCAGTGGAATTGTTATCTTGATGTTACGTCAATCTTATTCTGGACTGGAACATTCACTGTATAGGTATTCTAGTAGTTTATAGGAAGAGCATGTTCTACTGAAGTGCAATAGGCAATTTTCCTGTGCAGATGTGCTTAAGGCTGTGGCAAAATATGGTCGAAGGAAATAATGCTCCCTGCTACAGAATGTTTATTTTTGCTTGGATTTTAAACCTCTGAAGATACAGATTTATAAAAGGTTTGAATGCCTATATGCTGATGGACATTTTACTTTTTAGTAGCCTGGTTTTGAAGTATGAAACAGCTGTTTCAGATGATTTCCATGTGTGATTTTAAGTATTGCAGAAGGATGTGATCTCTTTATATAGTTCAGAACAGACATCCAACTCAAAAGATCTTCTAGGAAAAGACTTCCTCAGCTGGAAAGTAGGCTCTTAGGTGAGGGAGCAACTTCCAAATTTTCTGACCTTTGCGTTTTAAGGGAAACATAATATCTTAACTTTGAAAGACCGAACTTTTTGGGTCACATCCTATTTTAAGCCATGATGTTCCATTGTTTTTTTTTTTAAAAGAAAGTATAGATACCTTGATTAAAGTGACATCTCTTGTTTATTAGTATATTTGAGCAAGAAGCTAAGTGCGATATAGAGAGAAGATAATCAATATACTTTTTTTCTCACCCTGATAACAGAATCATAGAATGGTTTGGCTTAGAAGGAACCTTAAAGCCCACCCAGTTCCAAACCTCCCTGCTATGGGCAGGCTTGCCATTCACCAGATAAGCCTGCCTAGGGCCCCATCTAATCTGGCCTTGAGCACCTTAGAGCATACACATGCTCTTTGGGCAGCCTGTGCCAGTGCCTCTAGTGATCATCTGTAAGAGGTCAATTTCAGCACAGGTTAAGTTGTGTGCGCGCTTGCATGAATACTGTGTACCTCTCCATTATGACCAATGAAACTATGTTTTAAGGGGTGAAGAGCAAAAGCATATGCACAAACTACCGTGAATCAACTGCTGGATTTTTCAGTTCAATACTACATCCACACTACCTTCCTTTAAGATTAATGCATTCTACTTATTAGAATAATTTAATCAATTTGCAAAGTCATGGGTCAGGTGTGTTTATACTGTGTGCTTATATGCAGTGTCTTCTGAATTCTGGCCCCCCTGTTATCTAATGGGGACAAATGAAGTATACCATGGCTTCCTTCCTGCTCGGATGCAGATGCCCTTGCATGGAAAATAAGCCATGTATAAGAAAGAAAAGAAAGAGAATATTCACCCTCCTTTATCCACGGTGCAGTACTCCCTAAACCCATGAGACATCTTTGGCATTTTGTATTCAATCAGAAATCTATGCAGGGAGGCAAAGAGGATCAATTTCTTTAAACAAGTTTGAAGCTAAATTGGGCAAGCAGCAATGAAGTTGAGCTAATGAAAACTAGATCTATCAGTCCCCACATTACCCATTTAGTCTTACATATTGTCAGAACTTCCTTCTAGCTGTGACTGACTTGAACAAAAGAATAAAAAGGGGAACTAATCTCTGAACATCTGGCATTTGTGTTATGTGCTGTTCCAGCCACGATACAGAGTTCCCATACTAGCCATGTAGTAAATGTAATATGGGTAGGCAATCATCATGGAGCCAATCTGACATATGGGTCTAGTTAATCACACCCAAATAAGTTGCCTTAATCAAGTTATGCTGCCACTTTGGTATTAGATAAGCACTTTCTATATCTGCTTTAAGCAATATGACTGACATCTACAATATGGAAATGTACTCTGCAGTTTTTCTGCTATTGAAAATCAATGTGATATTTGAAATATTTTCATTTCAAACAAAGACAGATCAGAACATGCAAAGGGTGCATTATTAATGGTTGCTTTTAAAGGTTTGGTGTGTACCACAGCTTTTCAGAAGAATAAGCTTTGGATGATCAAACAGCTCAGAGCCAGGGAACTTGTTGAACCTAGATCAGGAGTAGTTTCTAATGGTCAAATGTTCCTAAACTAGCTATTACTCCTCTAGTCAAGGGTAAAGACCAGAAGTGGGGGGAATGTAAATAATCTTTGAGAAATTGTTAACAGATTTTCAGTCTTCATGATCAGCTGATAACTACATTTGTGATTAGTATGTTCAGACAAGGGAATGCTAAGAACTTTTAAAAAATTTTTGAATTAAACATTGAGATCTATTGAATTATAGAATTATATGAAGGTTATTTCCTTGCCTTTTACGCAATTCTTCCACTTTGGTGTTAAATGTATCTCAAGGCTTTTGTGCTCCACATCTTTTCCTTATCTCAAGCCCTTTACCTTTATAGGGCAATTTACATGGAAAAGCTATTTTCCTTCATGCATATTCTTTAAAATTTAATCATATATTTTGGTTAAATTCCTCTGAAGTTGTTATTCTATTAAACATGTTTGACTCACTTTGTCAAAATTATACACTTGCTAAGATTTTTGACTAGGTTCTATTTTGTTGTTAACCTTGAGCATTAGGAAAAGATCAAGTGTACTTACCAACACAAATGTACTTTTGCTCAGTATCTGAAAGGTAAACTATTATATTATTGTTATAGAGGTAAAATATTCTCCATTCTTTTTGTTTTTATTCACTACACTGCGTCTGTAAATACTCAGAATCATTTATTCATTATACATACACTATTATTGCTATATGCTAAATACAGATAAAAAATAAGCGTTAAAGAGAGAGTGTGAGCAACTTCTGTGATGGTATTCACGAATGCTCTTAATCTAGCATTTGCATTTTATGTATTTTTATATGAGAGGTGAGTTTCTGAGTAGTCGTGTAGCTGCAGAGTGTAAAGAGCATATATTCCAATTCGTTACAGGCTGTATTAGAGTTTGTAACAAAGGCTGTTAGAACTTCAGAACCAAATTAAGACCGACTTCAGATATTTTTGCAGTGAAGAGCACAAGTGTTGCATAAGAAATATGTTGATATTTTATGCAAGTGGAGGTGTAAGCACTTGTTCCATAATTAACAAACCCCAACTCTTAGTTCCAGATATTATTTATGCTCACAATTACAAACTATTTCCTTGATGCACAAAAATACTTCTTAGTTTCTTATCTTTAACTTCTTTTTTAAAAAATAGTTAGTTAAAAGTTTATTTCAATCAACGGTTTTTTCCCATTGAATGAGCTGGTGACTATATTTGAGCTCTGATCTATGAAAATTAGGATTAATGTTTCGATGAAGAGAAACACCATGATACTGCTAGTGAAATGGGACTGCTTTGTAATCAAATCAAGTTGTTTTATATTTTAAGTGTACTACTGCCATATTCTAAATCTTTTTCTACAAACTGAAATTTGTGAAGGAGTGCTTGTAACATGATGAGGGCTACTTTGGCATCAGATCAGCACACTGCAAAGTAAATTCTGGTCAGGTACTTCAGCTGAGTGCTCTGAAGTTCTAGAACTGTGTTTGAACATTCATTTCTGGATTCATGAGTCTTTATCTTCTGAGAAAATTCTAGGAACTTTGGCACATTTTATAGGCAAATTCTGCTTTCTGGTTTATTGAAATGGAATGCAAAGTTCTAGCTCTCCCAAGATTAGCTGGTATCTAAAATTTCCCAAGAAAACTTCCCTAAAATTCACCCTCTCACAGCTCTGCCTCACAGTTTCTGTGACATTTGGTTGTGAAAACAGTCAGGACTAACAGTTCTGTCAGGAAACTGGATTTTAGTTAGCTGGACGAAAAATCCACAGAAAGAAAAACAAAAGAGAATAGAGGAATACTTCAGTTTTCTTGACACACTACACCATCTTATATCATATGGGGGTCCAGGAATTTCTATGATTTCTTCTAGATTTCTTTCTTTCCTTTTAACATCCCCTTCATCTGTTGCCAGCTTCTGCTTCCTCTCATGGTGAAAATTGAAAATTCCCCCTCCTCCAGAAAAACTTTCCCAATATTTCTTCCATCCTACTTGAACTTCTTTCTCTTATATGCCTAGTAGGCACTTCCTGCTTTAAGTTATCATGCTGTGAACGCTTCAGATGGATCTGATGAATCTCAAAGTTACTTTATTCTCTCTATTAATTGTAAAGAGAAGCCAACATGACTATCTCAGACATAGATATTTTCATGGTAGCTCCCTAAATTGAAGTAGAAGAGCTTTGCACCTGAGTTGAGTGTTGATCAGCTGAACTCTACTTGTAAACTCTTTTCACTCCTGGTAGATATTTACTGGGTTCAGGGGCAGTGAACAAAATACCCATATGTGGGAAAATCTGTGGAGATATAGGTCTTATCTGAAAATGTTGCAGGCTAATGTGAAAGATGCAGTGATGAGCCCATTAAATTTCTACAGATATATCAAACAGAAAAGGAAAGTCCAGGAAGGTGTACCCTCCCTAGTGATCAATATAGGCAGGCCAGTAAAAACCAACAAGGAGAAGGGTTAGTATTCAACAACTTAGTTGCCTCAGTCTTCACTAGCAACTGCTCTACACACATCCCTCAAGTGGGTGGTTCAGAAGGTGGGAACTGTGGGAGCAATGCCCCTCTTGCTTCCTCAGTGGCATCAACAGTGGGATTGAGTGCACTCTCAGCAAGTTTGAGGATGACACAATTGAGGGACTAGATGCTATTCAGTGAGACCTAGACAGGCTCAAGTTCTCAGTACAGGAGAAATGTGGACCTGTTAGAGTGCATTCATGGGAGAGCAACAAAAATGATTCAAGGGATGGAACACCCCCTTATGAGAACTGGCTGAGAGAGCTGGGGCTGTTCAGCCTGGAGAAGAGAAGGCTCTATGCAGATGTGATAGTGGCCTTTCAGTATCTAAAGAGGGACTATAAGAATGAAGGGGACAGGTTCTTTGGCAGGGTCTGTTGTCTTAGGCAAAGTGAAATGGTTTCAAACTAAAAGAGAGGAGATTTAGATTGGATATAAGAAAGAAGGTGGTTTTTTTTGTTTTTTTGTTTTTTTTTAACAATAAATGTGATGAGGCACAGGAATGGGTTGCCCAGAGAAGTGATGAATGTCTCATCCTTGGGGACATTAAGGACAGGCTGGATGGGCTCTAAGCAACCTGATCTAGCTGTAGATACCCTTGTTCATTGTAGGGGGATGGACTATGTGGCCTTTAAATGTTCCTTCCAACTCAAAATATTCTATACTGATTCTGTGATAGAATGGTGCATATGTACTGCCTCCAAGTGGAAATGTTCTTCCCATTTCTATAGTTAACTAGCCTTTCAGGAGCCCAGTAATTGTATGGAATCTTGATTTCTAGCCATAAAACTGAATAAAAATTATAACTGAACAGAAAATCACAGTGCATTGTGAAGTATATTGTATTAGATGTGTGTGGGAGGTCTGCATATAAATCACATCAACAAATAGCAGAAGAAAACAATTTAACACCAAAGTTAAAGTTCAAAGCAACTAAAGTAAAATTCAATAAACAAAATGCCCCACTGAAGAACTATTCTGTTAAGAGACGTTTGCATTTGTGAAAAAGACCTTAATTACCAGCTCCTACCTACAAAGCCTGTTAGATTTGTAGCCAAGCCTTTTACACTAGAAGAAATAAAGAAAACACTTACTAAGGAGCACTTAGCAATGTTCAGCCAGTCGGTTCATTCAAGTGGCTAATACTCTCAGTGCTGTAATTTTTGATAGAGTGCCTTGCACAAATACTGAACTATTTGTTGCCCCTTATTGTGTGGCTGAGATGATACTCACCTGAACAGCTACCAAATCTCATAATAAATCTACCCCAGCTGAGTGCTAAGCATGTATAATCAGAGTCTCAGGAACACTGCAGCTGAAAAAAGAACAGGAATGTGTCATGATGATCTTTCAAAGAGGGTTTTCCCTGCTCTAGCGGCAAAGAAAAGAATTTCAGGTGATAGAAGAGGGAAAAATGATTACCACCCACTCCAATAATTTAAGTTGTATGCATAATTCTTTTCTTCTGTTGAAATAGATTGTTAGTGATATCACATTTTCATATTGAGAAAACATAATCTTTTTCTTTAATAACTACATTTCGTATCATGTGTCCTTTAATAAAATGCACATGGCTCACAAAGAAGTATACTCCTGGTTCAAAGAGGAGTAATAACCATGTTTTGTACACTAGTGTCATCTTTGTAAGATGGTACATTCTTAATGTTGCATTTTACATTTTCTACATAAAAGATGATAAGCTTATTTTTTAATTTATTAAGTAATTTTCTGTATATTAAGCACAACCTTTCAGAGTCCACCACAGGGAGAATTTGCCCACATATTTTCTTTGCACTCTTTGGTGTATTTAGAGTCTTATTTCTGCCTACTCTTTTTCTATTTTGAACATGTTTTGAATTAGTCACATGAGCTGACACTCAAAGCTTTCCACCAGATTTTAAATTCTCTTTGCATCTAAGAATGTGTGGGGGCTTAGGAACAGATGCGAAGATCTAAATATATAAGCTTAAGTACCATGTTGAGTTCTATAATAGATGTTCAACATTTTTTTTTTTTTTATATCTAGCCAATTAAGTCTTAGAGCAAGTGATAGCTTTGAAAGACAAACAATGAAAAAAGCTTTTGTAGTAGTAAACTACAACTGTTTCTTCTCCCTTTTCCCTCAAAATATCATGCTCAGAATATCCCTCGGAATATCAAGTATTTCAAACCACTCAGCTTATTCCCCTAGAAGATTATACATTATTAGAGATAAAAACTGGGGAAAAAAATATTATTTTTTATATATCTTGGAGTCCAGACATACTCTCATCTCAAATTAAGCAGTTTTGTTTAAGATGTCTTATTATAACTTCAATTTCCAGTAAGAATTAATAACATTGATTTAGGCAGAGCATAATTACATTCACAGCCTTAGCTCTTTCTAGTTTTAATCACTTTGTTATTGAGCTTCCAGTATACAGTGTATGTTGCATGAATTTTCATGCTCACTTAATTGATTACTTTTCCACTGGAATGTAATCTAATGGGCAAAGGATGGTAGAAAAATGTTTCCATTTGCTACAGAATGCAAGAATACAGAAATATGTTGCACTTCTACTATATGGTAATCTAGAACTTCTTTCAGAACTTTCATAATCTGAACACTATCTTACCCATCTAGACCGACTGGCTATGTATCGAAACCCATTGTCTATTACCTACATAAAATCATGACAGTCAGTGTTATGAATCTAACAAAAACATAAGACTGGACAAATGAGACAAATGAGTTTTGTTGTTATTCTTCAAAATGAAGACTGAGGCATTTTTCAGACAAAGTGTTGGAAATATTTTGCTGCTCCAACTTTACTGCCGATGAAAACAAAACAATTATTCTATCACTTTTTACAAGTATCAAGTAAACATGAAAAGAAATCATGGAATTAGAAAATTTTCCATCTTCATTATTCTCAGAGCAGAATTAGCGATATCCTGCCACACCTCTGCAAAGCACAAGGTTCTACTTACAAGAAAGCCTGACACATTCCTAGGGTTTCTGAAAGAGAATGACAACAAAATATAAGTAGTGCATACATTTCTCTTAAATAACTGTTAACACTTACAGACAGCTTGTCTAATTTCAAATTCTCAGCAATATGTGGGTATCTCAGATCTTTGACTCTACAAAAATTCCCTAAAAAAAACTATACTCATTGATAAAAGCTATAATGTACGTTAAAACAATTTGCATCTTCAAAAGAACATTAGGGACCAAAAATTTGACATGTGATGTACAGTACCAATAATTCATTACACAAATATCATTACAAATCCCAACTAAATCTGCATCTGGATACATTTTACTGTATCCAATCTGTGATTCATCTTCCTCCAGGTGAAACATGAGTTGATGTGGCAGAGTACCATGCGAACTAGAGATTAGCCAATGTTATATGCTCAAATTCTATCTTCAATAGAAATTTAAATATACAAAATATTTCTAAGCAAGATGAAATAATGAGCAATGTTTTCATCCCAGCATTTGAGACAACATTTCTGTAAGAATAAAGGCATTATTTAGGGAATACTGAGAACTTAGTTACATGAGCCATCTCTCATATCTGAATTCATCCAAACAAATCAATGTTTTTAAAATTTGCATGTAATCACTAACCCAAGTTCATTTGTTGTAGTGTTTTAGAACTACTTCATTTGTTCTCTTTAGAAGAACAATAAGATGTTGCTATTTTTTGTAAAACAAGCTCATTAGGAGTGTTAGCAACGCCATTTTTCACCCATAACTTAGTGAGAATTTTAGATCTGGCTTAAGTAGAATGTATACACACACATGTTTCTGGGTGTGACTTAGGCCATGATTGTTTCCAGAACTAGCAAATGCTTGAAGAAACGTACTGTGAACGCTCATTTGCAATTTCAAATGATTTTGTTTTTACACTGTATGTATATCTATTTTATTCACTTTCCATTAATATCTACTCTTACAGAGTTTCCTGGTAAGAATATTTTCTAGATTTATTTGTAAAATATTTTCTAGTTTTATTTGTAAAATATAGACTACTAGTTACAAACAGATTTTAAGTTGATAATCAAGAAAATATATGGAATAAAATGTATATTCTAAGGGTCATGCTTTTCCAATCAGAAAGCTAAAAATCACCATGTGATTATTTCTTCAGCCAAAATAGCATGGATTATGAATTTCAGTTCTACACAATAAAATATAAAAGAACCGCAGACCAAGAATTACAGAAATTAGTTGGCAAATCATTTCAAATAACAAATAAATTAGACTGAATCATGATGCATTTGAGAAAATGTCACAATTACTATGCTAATAAGTTTAAATTTACATAGTGCCTTTCATCCGAATGGATCCTAATGATGTATAATCTCAACATCCGGAGGAGGCTCAATGTGACAAAAGCTGAAGAAAAAAAGTCTAATATTACTTTGTTATTACACAGAAAATGATGCCATATTTTTCAGGCTATATTGATGTATTCAATTGCCATCAATAAAATAATCAAATGCCTTTTGTTTCTTTTTCTGTATCCCTTATTTATTATCATTGTTTTATTTATTTTTTTCCATTTTTAAAATTTCTTTTACCTCCATTCCACTGTATTTTCATTTTTTTCCCCATTTTTCTGCTACTTTTTATAAAATTCTTTTATTTTGCCCATATTTTGTTGTATTTGCTCTATGCTGCTTTTCCTCCATCTGTCATAGAAAATTTTTCTGTATGATGTCTTTTTTCTCACTATAAGCTTTTGTCCTCCAAGCTAAGAAACAGCAGTACCCCCTAGACCTCCTCCTTCTCTCACTCCATGGTTTTACTATGACTGATATTTTTCACTGATTTTTCTTCTGCCATTTTTGTCACTGTTGATCTTGTATACTTCAACAGGATATTGTCTTCTCTTGGCTTAAAAATCCCTTCCCCTTGCATCCACAATCATCCAAATGTCTCCTGTTATGCTTGCCCATGATGCACCACAAAAATGTAAGTTATATGCAAGTGTTATATATACCTAAATAGCATATGTTTTACATATTGAACTTATGTGAGATCATATATTGGCTCATAAGAGTGGTTTCCTTTAATTACAGTCCACACACATACCGTACGTTATATATAAAAACCATATGTCAAGCTATCCTTGTGTATGAAGCACTCATGCCTTTTCCACATGGGTAGATCCTTGAGCAATCCTTGTCTCCCAGAACAGAATAGATATTTCTTTTGTTTTTCCTCTGCAGTCTTCCAAGCCCCAGGGGCCTCCTGCAGACATGCGTACCCACTTCTCAGCTTTACCACTGTGTTGTCTTCCATGCCCTTTGCGCATATGAGTCCTAGTTCCTTTACCAAAAACATTTTCTGGTAATTTGATTTCCAGAATATCCATTTCCAAACTTGTTTACAGATCTTTCTATACACCACCCTTTCTCTTTGTTTCAGATTTCAGGCAGTTGCACTAGCTTTGCAACTCCCTGCCTTCTCTTCTCTGAAAACAGCCAATAGATCTCATTTCTGAACCTCAGTACCTCTTTCCTTCCCTAAGTCTTTAAAATATCATCTCCTAATAACTATGCAACTAAGAATGTATGCAGAGACAGCCCAATCCTTGAAGCACAGACTACTTTATGTCAAGATCTAGTCACAGCGAGTCATGTTCCATGTGGTAGCAATGAAGTAATATACTGATTTCCACCTTCTCTTAAGACAGGTTTTATATCTCTGGGTTTTCTGTAGTGTAGTGTTTCACTAAATAGTAAGCTCAATATAACATTATAAAATAAAAGCTGAAAGTCCATTTAATGATTACATGACACATCATATGTGCTATAGATACATACCACGTATGTAACATAGCATTAACATCATATATCCACAGATATAGCACACATGTAACCAAAAAATTAATTATCACAATACTCAGCTATGTAAACAAACAAAAAAAGAAAACTTGACAATGAGAAGTCATACTGGAAGTAAGTTGCAAGGAACAGTAATAAGGAAGAGATGATGGTGAAGTTTTGAACATACAACACTGATGCCTTACAGGGTAACTTGCTTCTTACAAAACTTGAGGGAGAAGCATAAGAAAAATAAGAAAAAGCAGGCTACCATAGGTAAGAGAATGACCTCAAGAAGGCCAAATTGAGTTCAAATGAAAAAAAAAAAAAAAAAAAGAGCAAGAGAAGGAAATAAAAATAGCATAGTTTAGGTATGTAAAAAAAAAAAAATAATACAGAGACAATACAAAATAGATAACACTTTTAGGAAACACTTAAAAAAGTGCACAGAAACTAAAAATAAATCTCAGTTCAAACACATCATCATCAGTGGGAAACCTCCTAAGGAATCTGTAGGACATGGTCTATTACAATAAGGAAACACTTATAGAAGATGAGGCTGTATCAGAAAGACTAATTTTTTATTATGATTCTTATTTTTTCCTGTGTGTTGACCATTTGCAGTCTTTATAGGAGACATATTTGCTGCTCTGTCTCAAAACAGAGTTAGCAGAAGACACTGCAGAACAAGATAGACAAAATAAACTGTTCAATGTCATCAGGATCTGGTGTTATTTATCCACGTGTGCTAGAAAGAAATAAATGAGTAAGTAATGTACTGTGTAACAAGATGTTTAAAATTATCTTGAGCCTGATGTTCAGACATTAGGCTGATATATGAGAGTGATAAAAAGCGTACTAAAGGATAGAGTTACTAGGCAAATTGATAAATACAGTTTTACCAGGGAACAATCAACATTGCTAGTGTGAATGGAGGCCATTCCTCACAAAGCCAGTACAGTACGGTACAGTACAGTTCTTGGAAGGAATTAACAAACATGAGAACAAAAGATTTTTCTATCTCATACCCCAGGAATTGCCCAGTGTGAAGACAAAATAACACCCAGCCGATAGAATTTGGCTGAGTTTCCAGAAGTGGAATACCTCTCACCAAAAGCTCTAAGAAGGTAAACATAAGAGGAAGGGTCCTCAAAAAACAAACAAACAAACAAAAACAATAACAACAAAACAAAACAAAACAAAAACAACAACAACAAAAAAACCTGGTTATGGACTGAAAATTAAAATATATAAAATAAAAAACAGTTTTCTCATTGCAGGTTACATTGCTACAAGGATCTGTGTGTGGGATTACGGGCGAAGAACAATGCATCAAAAATCTAGAAAGGCCAATCATACACTGAGGTGACATTTTTCAATGATATTGAATACTTCTGCAAAAATATGGCAGAAAGCTTTCAGAAAGATGAAATAAAGAAAGGAAATGAACAAAGCAAGAAATGAAATAAAAAATTAAAAAAAAAACCACAACGCAACTCAAATAAACACATCTAAATGAATGTAAAGTTATGCAAATGAGATTTGTAGATATCAATACAGTCTTTGTCACTCCAATAAAACTTCCTTGGAAACTTCAATTCTTCACTCAGTAAAAAAAAAAAAAAAAAAAAAAAAAAAAAAAAGATAAGAAAGACAATAATGAAAAATATAATCAAAGACACTACTATGATAAAGTTATAAAGTTTAAGATGTGACAGCATCTCACATGAGCTGTACAGTTCTTATCCCATCATCTCAAGAAATATATAATAATAGAAGTGATAAGAACATGGCAGCCTAAGGTGATTAAAGGCATGAAATGGCTCCTCTAAAATGTCTGAGGATCCTCTGGGGGGAAAGGAGGAAACATTGAGTGGGTTTATAAAGATATTGGAATGGGAAGTATCAAGAAAGTAGGTGTGTTGCTTTGTGGCACAAGACACTTGGCTGGATGTACATTTCATCTAACATGTTGTACATCTACTATAAATTATGGACGGCGTTATCCTCTTCTTTGTGACCAAAAGGTGAAAAGAAGTATCCAGTCACTGTAATCATGCAAGTCAGATTATTATGAGCACTTCTCAAAATATTTCTCTTTGCCTGTTACATTGTGTTCAAGGCAGGCAGAAACAGGCAAGCTGCCAAAAGCTGGAAAGGACAGCACACCACAGATTTCTTTTGTCATCTCTTGAGTGTTCATTGAAGTTGCAGGTTCATTCAAGAGCTCTTCAAAATCATTAGTCATGCTTTTTTAAGTGCTTCGCAGGACCAAATAATCAATTCTGCCAGTCATTCAGTAATGTTTATATGAATGTGCTCTGCAACTTTCATAGCCATATTAAAATAAGCACTTCTGTACAGAAATATGTTCTGCTTCCTCTATGTCTGCGGATTCAGTCCGAGCCTGACTGCCATGTCTGAGATACGGAAAAAAAAAAATATCTCGGGGAAAGATTTTTATTAATTTATAGAACTTCTCTGCTTGTTTGTTGAAATGATTTTTAAATATTTTTTGGATGTGGCAGAAGCTGGGGTGGAGGTGTCGTACTGTTCCTCGAGAACTTTGAAATCTTTTGTAATGATAGTTTCTTGTTGCCGAGATGATCTGGGGAAATTTATGATTTAGATGTCAAATCAAGGATTTAGTCAGTCTCTTGCATTCTGTGAAGAACTGTGAATCATTTGTCTGGGATTTTGTGGGTAACTCTATACAAGGCGTTTGTTTTCTATACTAGAAACTGTCCCCTACGATGCTAGTCCCCTCGGAAATAAAATGATCACTGAAAAAAAAGATTTTTTCTTTGTTGTTCATTTTGTTTTTGTGTTTAAGCCAGGTAGCTGTTAAGAGCCTCCTGGGAATATGGAATGGTTTCCTCTAACAAATAACACTGTTTTAACTTAGAGGATAATTGGATCCAAAAGGTGCTTAATATTAGATTGAGAGCCCAGTAAGTCAAAAGTAAACATGATACAGAATGTCACACTTAGGATTACAGAGTAACACAAACACTATGCTAAAATACATATGGACTAGGTTAGAATTCTATTAAAAGATTTGTACCATACAAACAATATGCTACATTATTTCTTTAAGAAATGATTTACTGAATTTCCATGGGTTAGCATTTATTTCCAGACTGCTGTGATGATAACATGCATATTTTATGTCAAAAATGGTAACTGACTTGCCTTGGTAAATTATGATGAGGAGGGGGACATATTGTATTCCCATGAAAATGTGTGTCATTCTCCATGTTTTTTTCAATAAATAGCTCTTGAGCAGCAAATTTTTCTCATGAAGAACATGGTGGTAGTAGCATTTAAGTCAACGTAGGACTTCCAAGGATCCTACTGTTTAATATGAAGTGGAATTTTATGTGCAGGTTATTTTTGCTGTTGCAGAGGAAACAGTAGCACATCAATCCAAGACTTTCTCTGTGATTGGCAAACTCTACTGACCCTAGCCTACACAAAGATGCAATAAATGAAAATTGTTTTTGTGAAGCTGGATGGTGGCATATTTTCCTACAAAATGAGGGCAAATTTTCATGCTCTGCTGTGTTTTCTATGCAAATGATAGTTAATCTACTTTAGTTTTATATCATTTGAATGCTATCAACAGACTATCTTGCTCTGTACTCAGTATTGCCCTTACTTATTAATTTCTGTAAGTCTGAGCAGGTACCCCAGTACAAGTCAATTCTGGCAAATCTGTTGTAATAAGGATGTTCAAGTGTAAAACCGCTCCTTTTTTTTTTTTTTTTTTTTTTTTTTTTTTTTCTTTTCTTTCTTTCTTTCTTTTTTTTTTCTTCTAGGGGCATATATAGAGGCACTCTCTTTGGTCAATGTTTATGAAGCCTTTATCTTATTTCATTTCACACTGAATCATCCAGTACTTCCTTGTATAATCAATGAATGGTAACTTCCATGTTTAAGTAAGTTTCTTGGCCTTACTGAAGAAGAGCTATGTTAATTCTGCTTTTAATCAGAAAGGTGTCATATCATATGAACTTTGAATGCTCAGGAGTCACTGAAAGATAGAGCTGAATGAAATCCTGTACTCTCAGGAAAACTGGTTTCTTTCCAACACATGGGAACATATAACTAAAGCATATTTATTCTCTATTTTAGTTTCTGTCTCACAGTCCTAATATTACCCACAGCTGGAAACTGATTGTTTGGAAGAACAGACTGTTCATTACTGCAACACAATGCTATATTACAATGCTATATTCTCCAGACACTGTTGTCCTCTCTGTTTCTTAATGTCACTGCCACTCTGTTTCTTAATATCACTCCAAGGTCAGCCTAGACAGTTCAGCGGTCCTCTCACAAGGCATCTGTTACCTGATGATACAGGACAGTGACCTCATCTGAGAGTAGCTGGCTTCTGTGGTTGTGATGTTTGTTGTTGATTCTAAAACAGATTTCCCCTATCCTATACTGGGGAGTACAGCTGTGATGAAAAAGAGTAGCTCTTGTGAAATGGAGAGACATTATGCTGCGTTCTGAAATAAAAACATGTAGGGATCTAGGGAGACTCATACTCTATCTCTGCATGAAAGCTAAAGAAAGGTGGAGTGGATAAGAAGCACTTCATACTGATTGAGGACAATATTTTCTAAAGCAAGTGGAGATACCAAGTGACGTGGGAAGTCCAATTCAGGGATTCCAAAGGAATTTTGATATCAACTGAGATTTTCAGAGTGTTGACTGTGATATCTAGGGACATTTTCAGAAGGGGAAGTTGGCCGTGATCCACTTGCCTGTGCACATTGTTCTCAGTTTTGGCTGTCAAGAGAGCAGATTATTTGGATTTTAAGAGTTTTTAGTTCACGTAAATACCATATAGGTGATCAGTATTTACAAGTTGTTTCCCCCAAGTAACTACTTCTACATAAAGTCGGAAGTCAACTTGAACATTCCTTAGTGATTTGATGCCAAAGGTACTGGCTACATTGCCTAGTGATAATTAATGTTTGGTATCAACAAAAAAGAAAAAAAGCAAATGTTTTCCCTTACACAGTAAGTATCTTTCTGCCCCCAAGTAAAATGTGACCAGATTTTCAAAATTTGCTCTGCTCTCTTGAAGAACAAGTCCATAAGAAACCAAAGACAATATTTCAAGACAGTTGGCAAGCAAAAATAATGATTTAAGTGTCATCTACGTTTCAGACTAGTAGAATAAGTCTAAATTATGACTTTGTTGTCAGTAGTGTACAAAAGAACCCTTCATAATGACAGAAATAGTAGAATATTTCTTCCTTCTGCTAAACTTATTTTGCACCATGAGTGAAACTACCTTCAAGAAGTTGTTACATACTGGTCTCCACACAGGAAATGAGGCTATTGATGGACAGTGAAACTTGTTTCCTTTGTCTTTACAGGAACAAGGAAATTATCTGTGTATATTAGAATCTAAACTAAACTAGGCAATCTACTACTCTGACAAAAGTCTTTGCAGTATGTTTGCTGAAGTTTGTTTTTTCCTTTATTTTGCCTGTTCTGTTTTTGCTGATTCAGTGAAAGTAGTCTTCTGTTCACCAGCCAGATTTGTGGAAGAGGAATCATTTTCTATTAGAACAACTCATGAAGTTGAAAAAAACAGAAATGTTTGAGCACATAAGCTTTTCTCATGTACTGTGCTCAGCTGTCTTTTGAGATCTAAATGCATATAATGCAATGACTTTTTTGTGTGTTACTCTGTTCTGTGATGATGTTTCTCTCTGATTCACCTCTCATCCACAAACTACCTTTAAAAACTCAGTGCTGTGCAATGCCATCTCTCCGGGACATCTAGCCAGCCAGACTCCTTGAGCTCTCCCCTTACATCCATGAATAGGAACAAAAGCTAAGCTGATGTGATGGGAGGGTTTGTTATCTGGTTACAGTGAACCTATTCCTCTCAAAGGAATTCTTGCAAGCAAACTTCTAACTAGTGAATTGATGAGGGAAATGTAACTAGAATGAGTTTTCTTACAGGACTCTACAATGTTACTCTTAAATTCTTAAAAGAGAAAGAAACCAGTGTTTTTATTTTCAGTGTTAAAATAACATTAAGAAACTGTAAAAGATACAACAGAATAATTGTGGAGCAATACAAGATATTTCAACTGTAATGCACTTCTTATTTTTTATTTATTGTGTTTCATATTTTATTTTTTATGTTTTATTTTAAATAGGGTTATATTCATCTGGTATTACAAAAATACAATGAGATTTTTTCTTGGTTATCTTTACATCTTTATTTATCAATTATTATAATCAGAACTATATTTTGTTTTATTAAAGGGGACAGGGGTTAGAGATGAGGGTTAAGTTTGACTGGGCATTTAGTTTATATATGTCTCAGAAACAGCTCCCACGCCATCTTCCTTTCTGTTTCCTTACATACATTGCTTTTACAAAGGACAAACTGTATTTTCTCTCAACTAACTGTTGACTTTTCAGTTGAAAATCACTATGGCAAAGGGTATAGAAATGAAAGATCTGCTGTTTATCTTGCCATACTATTCAGTCATGAGTAGTACCAGGGAGAATGTCTTGCTTGCTTCAAAGAAACAACCTTAACTTATGAATACTTAAAAGTTTCCAATGTAAACTGTCACTTTAATAAAATCATCCAAGAAAAAGAATAAAAGGAAAAAAAGGGGGTTACCTGCTGTCAGGGGGAAGTCTTCCAAGACAGTTCTCTGTCAGCTTTCTGATGCTGGCAATGTTTGCGATAAGAACATTGAAATAGAACACAAGTGTAACTTAGATGCTGTTGAGTTCTAGCAGTTATTCCAGCACTAAGCTCAGCATTTGTTTGCCTAAGACAACACTGTGGCATCCTTCATCCACTTTCAACAAGTGTCCAGCCACACCGAAAGTTCCCACAAGATAGAGTGAGACATGAAAGCAAGAGCTGTATTGGACAAAAATTATTGTAAGACATAATTTATGTCACACATAAATTAATCCCCTAGTAAGAGGAATAACACTGTGCTGTACCTCAATGCAAACTACATCTGAAAATATCAAAACAGATTCAGCATTGTTTTAGTCTTTATTTTGTATCCATCACTTTTAACAAATCAGCTTTCTCCTTGAAATAATGTGCAGGGCTTTCATGTAGCTTTCTTTGGTAACATAAACTGTTCTTGCTGCCCAAGGAATATTTCTGACTTGACATTTTTTCTCTTTTTTTCTTTTTTCTTTTTCTGTGTGTGTGTGTGGGGGGGGAGGTTGGGAGGCGGGAGGTGAGGAAGCAGCTATGGGAGATTCTGAGTTTTATAACCTTACTTCTAGGCAGACATCTTCATTAGTACATATAGAGCTGTCTATATAAGAAATTCTGTGCTGGCTTGGAGGGCAGATATTTTTTGTGCAGAAAAATGTATCTTAGTTGTGATGTCAGAAGGTGTTGGGGGTATTAAAACAAAGAGTGGCTCCCAGCCTGAAAGATGAATGAAATAATGGCATTTCTTCGATGTATGAACAAAGTGGGTTGTTCTCACCTACTAGCAATGTTTTCACTCTGAAAAGCTGTAACGCTACAGAAGGAGAATAAAAAGGACAAATGTCTGCAGCATAGGTGAATGGAAAGATAAAGATTTGATTACCTGTATTACTTCTGTTATTTGCCTCAACACATTTGTTCATTTCTCCTCAGAAACTATCCAGGCAATAAGCACCAGGATGGACTGTTTGGTGGATTAAGAATTGGTTGGCTGGATGCAGCCAAAGGGTTCTGATCAATATTTCTATGTCAGGGTGGAGGCCTGTCACAAGCGGTGTCCCTCAGGGGTCAGCCTTGGGACGGGTGCTCTTCAACATCTTTATCAATGACATAGGGAGTGGCATCGAGTACACCCTCAACAAGTTTGCAGATCGCACCAAGTTGAGTGGTGCAGTCGATACATTGGAGGGAAGGGAAGCCATCCAGAGGGACCTGGACAGGCTGGAGAAGTGGGCCCAT